>OZ035985.1:37422500-38622500 GCA_964035005.1 Erebia palarica
TTATTATGGAAAGTGATTTTTCAGTTTAAATTTTTTGATTTATATGCATATCCCACTACTTATCTGAATGTTATCATTTTTCAGTTACCAGATGACTTGCCATTTGAAGACATTCTGGTGACGGCGAAAAAGTTGTATGAAGAAAACGATCCCACTGATCTCGAGGCCGAAGTTAAAGCTCTAGAGAAACGAGAGTGAGTACTATGTCATAATTTATCGGTTCACAAAACAAGGTCATCGTCTCAACGAGCGGCCACATTAGGTAACTATAAAATACAGCAATCCGCCTTATTGGATTAAACACCAAAAAGTGAATGACGTCACAATTGTCTGTTTTCGAGCTTTGACAATCACATTATTGTTTACTGCACATTACATTATAGTACATTGGTAAAAACAATATTTCGAAATAGATATCTGACCATTTTTCAAAATCAGTCATCATGCCTTTTGTCACGTTTACAAAGACTTTTACAATCATTGAAAATTTTAGAATGTGTGAGACAGAGGGAAAGTTTACTGTTAACACAACCATAGACCAGGAGACAATTTCCTGTGACGTTTTTGTCTTAATTAAATCTTTTTAATATGATCGACCATTAGTGCAAACCGTGTGATAAATATAATTAATCAAACTAAACACCCTGTGCCCCAAAAAACATAAAAAAGTGTGTGTTTAATTATGTACGCACGCAAGAAGTTATACTTTTTTATAGCAAATAATAAATATCTTGAATATAGTTATCAGTTCTCACCCAACATACAGCAAATGTATTTTTTTTTTATTTTGTTGTTAGGCCTTTTGTATACGACTGCCTAAAAAAGGAGTATATTGTTTTCAGGGTTCATATATGTATGTATGTGAGTTTGTTTATTATTCCATCATAACTTCTATACGCCTGAACCGATTTTGATAAATAGGTAGAATCCCTAGATCATTCCGGGTGACATAGGCTAGTAAAATTAAAAAAAAAAATATATGGGGTGACCATGGTCCCGCATTAAAGACTAAAGTTGAAAAAAAAATCTAAAATAAGATTAACTATGTAATCATCATCTAGAAAATGATGAGTAGTTTCCAAAAATATATAACACTATAGTTCAATATTTACTGATTCACAAAAAAAATATCATTTAATAAATAATGTGAATAAGATTCCAAAGGCTATATATGCAAATCGCTTCTTATGGAGGTAAACTCCAAAAATAATAATATGGCAGGGAGTCGTATTTTTTAATTCGTTAAATTAATTTTATAGACTATGAAAATTGAACGATAAGAAGTTATGAAATAAATAATGAACAATTATTATTTAATTAATACTATCTAAGTTTTATGAATTTAAACGACAGATACGAATTTACTATGTAATTTATTTCGCCGCTAAACCACGACAGATATGGATTTTCATACAACTTTTGCCGACCGCTGCATGTACGGCCAGTACGGCAAGTTCGATTTATCTCGAAGAAGGTTGTCAAAATAACGCTCAAATTTCCGAGCATATTTGAGAAAATATCTTTTTCTAAAAAATGATATGAAATGTGCACATTTCATACCCTGTAAATGAGTTCGAAAGTTAAACTTATCAGCCTAGGCCAGTAAAGAATGTATGTATTTTCATTACATATCATAAGTTTGAATTTGTTTGTATCTAACTAACACTCGACCTGTTATCAAATACTGCCTCGTTGGTCTAGTGGTTAGCATGTTTGACTGCGGCCGACGAGGTCCCGGGTTCGAGTCCCGGGACCTTGTCGTCCCATAATTAAGTATCGGGTTTTTCTGATTAGAAATTCCCAGTACTACAGCCCGGAGTTAGGAAGTTGGCGGTGTTTCACCCCCGTGCCTCGGAGAGCACGTTCAGCCGTCGGTCCCGGTTATTATCACTAACATGATAATAGTCGTTAAAGCCCGCCAACCCGCATTGGAGCAGCGTGGTGGGTCTAAGCTCTAATTCCCGCTCTCCTATGAGAGTGGAGGCCTGTGCCCAGCAGTGGGACGTTAATGGGCTGTAGTGGAACACTCGACCAGAAAACGCGTACTTCCCGGTCTCGCGATGTAATGTACTAATCTTGTCTTATCTTATCCAGGGAGGAGCAACGCAAGCTAGACCAGGAGCGCATGAAGCGCCGGCAAGCGGGCCGCGTAGCGCCGCGCACGGGCCCGCGGCGCTGGCTGGCGGCCCTACCCGCGGCCCTGCGGCGGCCGGGCGGGCGGCGCGCGGCCCTAGCGCTCACCGCGGCCCTGTTCGCCATCTACGTGTACTACCGCCCCGATCTGTTCAGGTAGCGCCACGCCTATCAGTTCGTCCTCTTCCGCTTCTAGGCCGGCTGCGCGCGCGCGAGCGGGACGGAGATACCGCCAACGATGAGGGGGTGAGTTGAGCTTTAATGAACGTCAGCTTAATAGGCTTATTACACTGCACTTTAACACAGGGCCCTGTGATAAGGGTGGGCGTGGCCTCTAGTTAGAGTGTCGCTTATTACACAGCAATAAAGGCCAAATTACTAGCTAAGTCTTATTACACTATACTGTGCAGTGTAATAGGCCTATTTTTTTTTATTTTTTTTTATTTCACAATATTTTATTTCACAATATTTGGCAATACTGTCAGATAAGTTTGTGGTACTATATACAATTGAGAATTGTAATCTTTGTCTAACTAATAGGCTTAGGCTTATTACACTGAAAAGTCACAGGGACCCTTAAACTTGAATCAGTGTAGTGTAATAAGATTTAGGGAGAAAGGGTCCCTAATTTGATCCTTATGGCTGTGCAATAAGCGACGCTCTAACTAGCGGCCACGCCCACTCTTCCCTCGGGCCCTGTGGAAAGTGTTCACAAGGACCCTTACACTTGAATCAGTGTAGTGTAATAAGATTTAGGGAGTAAGGGTCCCTATTTGATCTTTATACTTGATCCTTATGGCTGTGCCTGCTAAGCCACGCCCACCCTTACCTCAGGGCCCTGTTGTAAGTGCAGTGTAATAGGCCTATAAGGATGGTTTTTGTTCGAACGCTGATCAGACGTATCTACGCAACAACGTAGACGTAACGTCATTTTCTATGGCGTCGCGTGCCGGGCATTATTATTTTATTATTATTATTATTAAAGCCTACCTCTAAAACTACATATATATATTTCTCGAAACTCTAAAGCTATATTATATTTATTTTATATATATTTTGTTTCCTTCTTTTCATCTTGTATTTTTTTTAAAAATATAGTTGTATGTATTTATATATTCATACATATAACTTTTTTTTTTCATTATTTCCATATTTTTTTTTCTATTCATAGGTCATCCCAAACTTGCCGGGCGTTAGACAGTAATAAATTCCTAGATCATGATCAATGTGTCATTTAGTTTCGATTCAATTCATTCCCTCAATCGAATCATCATTACATCATCTCACAATGCCTGAAGCCGGGGACGAACTGATGAAGTGGGGATGTTTAGTGCTTATTGCTTCCTTAATGTTATTAATATACACCTAATGGGAAAATGTAACTCTATTCGTACAAAAACTTTAGGCGCAGGTTATACAGACCAGTGGCGTGCATAGATTTTGAAGCCTAGGGTAGGCATAAGTTAGTCAGAATACCTATTTACTAGCTGTTGTAATGAAAAATGTGCATTGACCTATTTCCATTTGGGTAAGCAGTGCTTCTATGCCTCTATGAACTGCACGCCACAAAAATGAGGATTGACCTATTTCCATTTGGGCAAGCAGTGCTTCTATGCCTCTATGAACTGCACGCCACAAAAATGAGCATTGACCTATTTCCATTTGGGTAAGCAGTGCTTCTATGCCTCTATGAACTGCACGCCACAAAAATGAGCATTGACCTATTTCCATTCGGGTAAGAAGTGCTTCTATGCCTCTATGAACTGCACGCCACTGATACAGACCCGTCATATAACGCACCAGTTTAGACCGCGCCTTCACACGACCGTTAAGGTGTGTCCATACATAGCGCGGCAACCTTGAGCGGCTGCCGCGCACAATAGGAATGATGCCTATATCAAAATCAAATTATTTCTAACTCATTATTAAATAGAGAGTCTTCCAAAAGACCTAAAATTCACATCCTCGGTTAGTTTTAGGTATGATAACCATTTTAAAATATAGAATAAAGAAAAAAAGTGCGTTGACATTTTATGACGTCACAATGGTGAATTTCATACAAGTTCCATACTAGTACCATAAGTGCGTTTTTAAGTTTGATAAAAAGTTGCTGATTTGATTGAGTTGTCATCGTCTCTATTGTCGCTGTGTATTAGACGTCTGCCTCGCATATTAATTCAATTCAATCAATATTCATTTATTCAAATTTGGTACACTGTACACTTATTGAAGTCGAATAACTTATAAAACATGATGGTGATAATCAGTTACGGTATCTTAAAACTAAAGTTACCGGGGGTTCCATACGAGCCCGGGTGTGAGAAGAGGCAATAAAACCCGCAGGAGTTTTTTATTATTATCACTATCTAACACATATTCGTGGGTATAGCGAGTTTACGGGAATATGAAGACTTTCATGTCTTGCTTAAAAGAACTGGGGTCATACTGCCAACGCTTAAAGCCATATTGTTTCATTAGTGTTGCCTTTCGTGTTTTAGAATTATGATCCTTATTTTAGGAACGTCAAGGTACATGACATCAAACTGTCATTTTGAGTAACATTGCTTAAGTATTGCTTAACCGTTGGCAGTATGGCCCCTGTACGTCTTTGTTTTTCTCACATCAACGGTCACAGCTAGGAAATTGTTTTGTTAGTGCCAACGGCGCCATATTTAGCTGTGAACGCGAATCTTAAGATATTATTCGTTTATGAAACAGCGCGACATTAACATTTACTTGTTGATTGTCATTCTTCGGATCTGCTTCGGATAAAATCCTTTCAAGCGCGCGGCAGAATAGGGATGATGACAACTCAATCAAATCTGCAACTCTTTACCAAACTTAAAAACGCGCTTCTAGTATGGAAGTTTGTATGAAATACATAGTTGTGACGTCATCAAATTGCAACGCACTTCTTTTCTTTGATCTGTAGTGTAAAATGGTTATCAAACTTAATAATAACCGAGAATGTGAATTTTTGGTTTTTGGGCAGACCCTCTATTTAATAATCAGTAAGAAATAATTTATTTTTTGACATCATCCGCTATGGCCGCTCTATGTTAGGACACACCTTAAATATAAACGCGAGTTTAACGTACAGTTTTAACTGCGCCTAAAGCTTTTGTAACATTGTTTTAAACTAGATATAGTGAGTTGTTCTGATTTTTTTGTACACAACCTCTGACAGAAACTAAACTGACAGATCTAAATCTAATGCTATCCTTTTCCACAGGAAAAATTATGAAATTCGTAAAACTTTTGGATTTTTCATTCTAGTTTCGTTTAGAGATGTACAACAGAAATATGTAGTAAGAAAAATACTTAATATTAAAAACTGCCTTTACTAGCATAGTAAAGCTTTTTGTACGTGGATTGAATGTTATGCGTGTATTTTAGCTGTCTTAATATGGAAAAGTGACAGCATATTTCATTCTAGTTTCGTTTAGAGATGTACAACAAAAATATGTAGTAAGAACAAACTTAATATTAAAAACTGCCTTTACTAGTATAGTAAAGCTTTTTGTACGTGGATTGAATGTTACACGTGTATTTCAGTTGTCTTAATACAGCATCAAAAAATTAACTAAAGGGCAAAACACACAGGGGACGGGCGCGGGTCGAATTCCTTGTATTTATATGGACGACATCACACAGAACGCGGGCGCGGGTCGGGTCGAATTCCTTGTATTTATATGGACGACATCACACAGAACGCGGGCGCGGGTCGGGTCGAATTCCTTGTATTTATATGGACGACATCACACAGAACGCGGGCGCGGGTCGGGTCGAATTCCTTGTATTTATATGGACGACATCACACAGAACGCGGGCGCGGGTCGGGTCGAATTCCTTGTATTTATATGGGCGACATCACACAGAACGCGGGCGCGGGTCGGGTCGAATTCCTTGTATTTATATGGACGACATCACACAGAACGCGGGCGCGGGTCGGGTCGAATTCCTTGTATTTATATGGACGACATCACACAAAACGCGGGCGCGGGTCGGGTCGAATTCCTTGTATTTATATGGACGACATCACACAGAACGCGGGCGCGGGTCGGGTCGAATTCCTTGTATTTATATGGGCGACATCACACAGAACGCGGGCGCGGGTCGGGTCGAATTCCTTGTATTTATATGGACGACATCACACAGAACGCGGGCGCGGGTCGGGTCGAATTCCTTGTATTTATATGGACGACATCACACAAAACGCGGGCGCGGGTCGGGTCGAATTCCTTGTATTTATATGGACGACATCACACAGAACGCGGGCGCGGGTCGGGTCGAATTCCTTGTATTTATATGGACGACATCACACAGAACGCGGGCGCGTGTCGGGTCGAATTCCTTGTATTTATATGGACGACATCACACAGAACGTGGGCGCGGGTCGGGTCGAATTCCTTGTATTTATATGGACGACATCACACAGAACGTGGGCGCGGGTCGGGTCGAATTCCTTGTATTTATATGGACGACATCACACAGAACGCGAACGCGGATCGGGCGCGTGACACTGTGTGATGTCGTCTATATGTCACCGTAAGATTATAAAAACCGTTAGATTATAATGAAACCCGCGAAATTGCAAACTGTCTAAAGATTACAATTTAACGCATTATTTTTCGGTAGATTGTAATCTGTTAGGTATATTAAACCGATAAAACCTAACTATTTATGTCGAACCCTAACCTAACCTACAAGAAACAGACAAGAAAACGTAAATACAATGTATATTTCAAAAATTTATACTCAGAACATTGAACGGTTCACAATCTTTCGACAGTTTACAATTTTGCGAGTTAGATTGTAATCTAACGGTTTTTACAATCTTACGGTGACACATATAAATACAAGGAAACAACCCGACCCGGCCCGGGCCCGACCCGCGCCCGTCTTTTGTGTGTTTTGTGCCTAAATCAGTTAAGCTGAGTTGTGCAAGTCGGCACTGGTCTATTACTACTTTTATAATAGTATTAGACACTGTTTAGTTGATCGGTATCGAGAAACGTACGATTATTGATATACATTTTTGGCGTATGTAGTCACAATGCAGTTAGATTTTTCTATTGGTAATATGGTTTAAGCGTTACTATAATATTTTTAGATGTAGTAAGTTCTCAAGTATGTTTGTATATAATTGTGACATTTTTTTTATTTAAATTTAATATAAGTTCACGAAAGTCAATTGTCACCTCATTCCTCGTTAGTTTAACGTTAGTTCATTGTTGCAATTTATTATATTTCCTTGTTGTATTGGAGATTAAGTTGTTCGTAAACGGGCTATTGAATTGCACCTTGCTTGTAAACCTTGTTTGACAGCTCTAAGCTGGCAAAATTCTAATTTGCGTGCTACAATATTTAAAAAAAAATCTTAGTTGGTTATATTATTTAATAATGGAGTCTAGAATTTGTTACAGCTGTTACTTTCATTCTAATAACTTTTTATCATATTATAAAAAAAACATACTAATATTATAAATGCGAAAGTGAGTCTGTCTGTCTGCTACACTTTCACGGCCCATCTATTCAACCGATTTTGATGAAATTTGCTACAGGTATAGGTTGTATCCTGGGGATAGACATAGACTTTTTATCCCGGAAAATTAATTCCCGCGGGAATCAAAATACTTAATCCCAAGCGGGCGAAGTCGCGGCTATCTTATTGAATTATATGTGGTGACATTTTGCTATAACAATACATTGTATGTAACTTGTAGTGGATAAAAAAAAAACTTTTGCTTAAACCAACAACAATTTCTAGACTTGACTAAAATTATGCAATTGAAAATAATATTAATTTTCGCACACAATTTAGGTATTCTCATAAGTTATTATAATATGTGTTATTGTGATTTCAATGAATCGAGTAATGTATAGAGATATACATGTTACTGAAATAGAATAAGTATATGTATTATTTACTATGTTAATTTGTATGTTTGCACTTAAGTTTAGGGGGGTATATTGTGATCAGATGATCATAAATGTATGAACGTCAATGTATAACATTATACTAATTATATTAACTAGTTCCTTTATGTAGTATTTTGTATTGAGTTTAACTTATTAAAATTGAAATGATGATTTGAGTAAAACCAAAACTAAAAGTGTATTTTAATGAATCTTTATTAATTTGTATGATTTTTCCAAAGCATTTCCAATTTATTTAAATTGTTACCTAACTAAAAAAATAAGACTACTTTTTCAAAAAGATTAGTTATTTCAATGATCTAGGTCTAACCTGTAGAATCTAGATACTAAGTTTTAAAGTGGTGGTAATATAAGTAGTGATACTCTTGTATATCCCCGAAAACCTAAATAAAACGTTTTAATTAATAAATATAATTCGTAAAATTGAAATTCTACCTTTTCAATATTGCTGCCAAATTATTTTAATTTGTTTAAGTAATTATTTTTGAAATAAGCGTCAAATATTAAATATTATATTATACTTACATATATAAATTATTCATAGCGAAAACGCAAATCTGTAGAGTGAAATGGTGTTGAGGAGCATCTTTTTAATATCAGTTCTAAATGAGCTTTATTTACTTTGGTATGGCAGAAACGCGATATGTGCCCCTTTCTGGTGTTTGATTTATCTTTATCAATTTCGACCTTACGGCAAAACAAATAAAGCAGAGTTTAAGATGTTATCCAAAAAGATGCTGCGCCTCATCTCTACTCAACCCCGTATGCGGGGAATCTTGGCATTTCGTAAACCTGATCGCACATCTAACCGTACATGCCGCATTGTTTTGATGCATTTGGCGCGTTTTGTCTGTCGCAATTTGATTTTGTAATTCGGCGTGTGCTAGATTTACGATGAGCAGGGTTACTAAGAGATTTTACTGTATCTCACACACACACGTCATTGATAGAATTCGGGTGTCTTACCCAACGTCGGTCATATACTTGATTTAAAGTCAAAAATTCAGTACCAACGATTTCAATTGGAGCGCTGGCTGTGATGACTGGTAGGTAGCTGAGATGTATGTACGAATTTGATCTTTAAAACAAGTAACTTAAGATCAATTTCACTTTAACGCTCGAATTCTATAAAATGTTAGTGAGATATTTAGTCGCTTAATTTAAACGGTGTAGGTTTTTAAACTTGGTTAAGTTTGAAATGTTTGCGGTGATGTAAAGGACACCGGCGTATTTATATGATATTACATATTTATTACGAGGTTGTGTTTCATTGCTTTGTTGATTGTAGCTTAGCAACTTAGCACATCTCTGGTGGAAAGGCACCCTTACTCTTTCAAAGCGTATATGTCTACGTATTTTAGTAATATAAGATTTGCGACTTGAAAAGAGCATCTGAGTTTTTGAAGGTTTTTATCAGTAGTTCTTCTTTTACTTATCTTACTTTTCGGATCGGCGATAGTTCTGTCGGTTCAACTATGTTAAAAACTGTATCAAAGTTGCATGAACAAAATTCAAAAAATCGTTGCTAGAAGCTCCATCGGTGCTGTCGAATGTGCGTACACTTTAAAATATTTTATTTTTATTTTTCCACCAGTTAATTTTAAAACATTAATTTCTATTTTCCAGGAATCGTGAGGACACTCGGGATCTGTAGGGTGACAATAAAACGTGTTGGTTATTGTTAATTTCTCTTTATTTTATTCCACTTTTATCACGCGTTTTCTTAATTACTTATAGACAGTTCGCGCGCGAATTGAATGCAGAGTAAGTAAATGTATGTGTCACCATACATTTGCTCTGCATTCAACTCGTGTGCGAACTATACTTATTATATATTTATTTTACGTAAATTTATATGTTAACAAATAATATTTCAACTACCTAACTACATTATCAATTATTAAAATAAAATATAAAGTAATAAATTCATTGGTTTAAAACATAAAAAAGTAAATTTACAATAATAAAATTTCTATTAAACGTAATTATTATTTAACTGAGCACATATTAATTATTTTAATACAATATTTGGAATATTTGGACACATAGATAGTTTATAACTTAATAAAAAAAAGAGATACGCGCCGAATTGAGAACCTCCTCCTTTTTTTAGAAGTCGGTTAATAAGACCTGCATAAAGCGTCAAATACTAAAATGCCACCGAATATTATAGAGCGCCATAATGTGCGCGCACCCTTATGGAGTGTTTACAATATCAATAAATGCATTTCAGTATATACATTGCCTTAAAATATCTTACAAATATTATAAATGCGAAAGTTTGGATGGATGTATGGATGTTTGTTACTCAATCACGCCCAAATGGCTGAACGGATCTGGCTGAAATTTGGCACGGAGATAGATAGTCTGGAATAGCACATAGGCTACTTTTTATCCCGGAAAATTAAAGAGTTCCCTCGGGAACTAAAAACCTCAAACCACGCAGACGAAGTCGCGGGTATTCGCTAGTATTTTATACACGTATAAAATATAAGCAGAGAGCTTTCAAGATGAGAGTTCATATATCACAGCCATAAAAGCTTGGTTTGCTCATTTATTGAATGACATAGATCTACACATAAAATGTCATGGGCTATTTTATATTGCTTTTAATATAATAGAAATGGATTAAGTATGGCAAGTACAAAGAATTAACATTCAAGCCATGAGTAGAGGTAGTGTTTATTGCACATAAAATATTTTATCATCTAAATATGATAAACTTTTTGGCGACAGATATTTCTTGTTTCACAGTCGAAAGATGTATTCAACAACATAAAATTATAAGCCTACTTATTATTTAACTGAGACAGTGCCTAGAATATGTGCCGATATAATATGCCGTAATACTGTCTTGGAGCAGCCATTTTTTTTAAAAAATTAATCCCTATATAAGCGATAAAATTTATTAATTTAGTTTGCATTATAGTCTAGACAATAAAGCTAGTCGACCCCAACAGTAATTCCTCAGGCGACGAAACTTTACAGTATGATAAATTATCATGAATTAAACGTATATTATAAATATCCAATAAAAAATCAGAAAGGAAGTAAGGTTTATTATGCTATATCTGATTGTTAAAGCAGGAAGGTACATTATCGCGTAAACTTAGTTTAGATTTGATGATAAAATCGGTTTAAATATCGATGTTCTGCATGATTATATCGGTTTTGAGTGTAAATATACTACCGACTATTATTTTAAAAAGACATCGATATTATATTCAGTCATAAATGGTGTTGACTCTGCATATCTTATTTCTAAAATAACTTTAAGATGTCCACGGATTAACTCTCGACATCCTAAACTGTTTCACATTGCACCAAGCAAGACAAATTATGCAGAAAATACATTTATAAAAAGATGTTGCAAGCAGTATAACCAGTTGTTTTCTGACAAAGACATTTTTCATCTTGCTCTCCCTAAGTATAAGGTGAGTATTAAAGATGGTTTGGCAAAAAACAACTAGCTCATAATTTTTTCATTTTTAATCAATATGTTTCTCTTTTTCTCTATTCTAATTTAAAGTAAGTATAATAGCAAATTTTGTTTTTCGTCCAGCGACTATACCCAACTATTCATTTGGAAATTTTTTATACAATATGTGCAAAAATACGTTGAAAACTGTTATGGTTTAAGTATAATGTTATATTTGTTTTTAAGGTCACTGTATGTTTTCAGAATAAAGTAAAATAAATAAATAAATAAAATAATTATTAAGTTTTAGGTATAAATACCTAACTTCCGGATGTTTTTTTTTTTGGATATTTTTGTATAAGTATTGGTTCATACCATACTACAACCCTGCCAAGTTTCAGCGACTGAGGATTTAATGCGGGGGGTCTCCATACAACAAACCGCCCCATTGCCTAGACTATTAGGGCTATTGTTCATTACGTAACCGCCCCGGCACCGCACAGATATCTCAGGGACCATCTTAGTTATATGGTCGGCATATTGATTTGATAAACTACAAGCTTATTCTATAACTATGCTACATATTACAGTAAAACAACCATCGCATATCAGCTACGTGTTACAGTAACCACTGAGTATTGACTGATACTTACTTGAGAATAAAATTAACGTCACGCTGGTTTATAAAGCTGATATAGTTCTTGAAATTCAAGAGTGCGCGTAACTCACGGTTGTGTTAAAGTCCTATCTGTATACATTTGTATACGTGTGCTATGCTACATATTACAGTAAAACAACCATCGCATATCAGCCACGTGTTACAGTAACCACTGAGTATTGACTGATACTTACTTGAGAATAAAATTAACGTCACGCTGGTTTATAAAGCTGATATAGTTCTTGAAATTCAAGAGTGCGCGTAACTCACGGTTGTGTTAAAGTCCTATCTGTATACATTTGTATACGTGTGCTATGCTACATATTACAGTTAAACAACCATCGCATATCAGCTACGTGTTACAGTAACCACTGAGTATTGACTGATACTTACTTGAGAATAAAATTAACGTCACGCTGGTTTATAAAGCTGATATAGTTCTTGAAATTCAAGAGTGCGCGTAACTCACGGTTGTGTTAAAGTCCTATCTGTATACATTTGTATACGTGTGCTATGCTACATATTACAGTTAAACAACCATCGCATATCAGCCACGTGTTACAGTAACCACTGAGTATTGACTGATACTTACTTGAGAATAAAATTAACGTCACGCTGGTTTATAAAGCTGATATAGTTCTTGAAATTCAAGAGTGCGCGTAACTCACGGTTGTGTTAAAGTCCTATCTGTATACATTTGTATACGTGTGCTATGCTACATATTACAGTTAAACAACCATCGCATATCAGCTACGTGTTACAGTAACCACTGAGTATTGACTGATACTTACTTGAGAATAAAATTAACGTCACGCTGGTTTATAAAGCTGATATAGTTCTTGAAATTCAAGAGTGCGCGTAACTCACGGTTGTGTTAAAGTCCTATCTGTATACATTTGTATACGTGTGCTATGCTACATATTACAGTTAAACAACCATCGCATATCAGCTACGTGTTACAGTAACCACTGAGTATTGACTGATACTTGAGAATAAAATTAACGTCACGCTGGTTTATAAAACTGATATAGTTCTTGAAATTCAAGAGTGCGCGTAACTCACGGTTGTGTTAAAGTCCTATCTGTATACATTTGTATACGTGTGCTATGCTACATATTACAGTAAAACAACCATCGCATATCAGCCACGTGTTACAGTAACCACTGAGTATTGACTGATACTTACTTGAGAATAAAATTAACGTCACGCTGGTTTATAAAGCTGATATAGTTCTTGAAATTGAAGAGTGCGCGTAACTCACGGTTGTGTTAAAGTCCTATCTGTATACATTTGTATACATGTGCTATGCTACATATTACAGTTAAACAACCATCGCATATCAGCCACGTGTTACAGTAATCACTGAGTATTGACTGATACTTACTTGAGAATAAAATTAACGTCACGCTGGTTTATAAAGCTGATATAGCTCTTGAAATTCAAGAGTGCGCGTAACTCACGGTTGTGTTAAAGTCCTATCTGTATACATTTGCATACGTGTGAATGTGTACGTGATTCCGAGAGTCACGCACACTTATGCAATGCGCATAACTTCAAGTTCACGTAAACCTGAGAGCCGAAATACACTAGGGATAAAACATTAATGTGTGGCAAAAGTCTGCGTAAGTCACTTTACATGGAGGCGCAAACGCTGCCGCGACATGACAAAACATCCTTCCTTATGCCCGTATTCCAAAAGATATCAGCTAAGAGCATGTTCTTAGATTTATGTTTGAAAAACCATTAGACTATCGATTAAAGAAAAAAAGTGCGTCGAATTTTGAGAAGTATTTCATACAACATCCCATACTAAGCGCGCGTTTTGACGTTTGTAAAAAACTTGCTGATTTGACTAGTTGTCAAACACCCAATTGAGAATTGTAGCAACGATCGATGCAGTTTTTATGGTTAGACTAATTTGGGATGATCTATTTGGCTATTTGCATAGTACTGCTTCAGTCTGTCTCTCTCTAGAGTCTAGTCTTGCACTATTGCTATAGTACACTTTTCATCTGTCAAAATTATCATCATAAATGACACAAAGAATAATGTTAAAATTCGAACAAGAGCTACAGTGTATATTGGAGTTTACCTCCATAAGAATCGATTTTGATATATAAGCGCGGTGTATGAAAATGTATGGGGTGTAAAATCATCAAACTTTTTCCGTTACGTTATTTACTTCGGTTCCATGAAAACACTTGTTTATGTTTCCAAAATAATAATGTTAAAATTTGGAAAAGAGCTACACAGTATATTGGAGTTTAAGAATCGATTTTCTTAGGCCCGGGGTATGAAAATTTATGGGGAGTAAAATCAAACTTTCTCCGTTACGTTAGTTTCTATGTTAACACTTGTTTATGTTTCCATGGTATAACTTTTTGTTCGTAGTGAGTAAACTCCAATCGTGCGTCGGAGCTGACACAAACAATTTTTTTTTGTTATACTGACTTCAGTCGTTCCTCATGACAGCGGTGACATAGTCTATGACCCGCGGGTCGTGCAATATCTTGATGTGCTCAGCGCCGGCGAGCGGGACGCTCTTGAGCGGCCGCTTGAGCGAAACGCTCGCAAGCGCTGAGCGAGCGTAAGTTAACGGTACCGTCACCGCCAAAAAAGAAAAAAAAAAAGTACTGACTTCAGTCGTTCCTCATGACAGCGGTGACATAGTCTATGACCCGCGGATCGTGCAATATCTTGATGTGCTCAGCGCCGGCGAGCGAGCGTAAATTAACGGTGCCGTCACCGTCAAAAAAGAAAAAAAAAAAGTACTGACTTCAGTCGTTCCTCATGACAGCGGTGACATAGTCTATGACCCGCGGGTCGTGCAATATCTTGATGTGCTCAGCGCCGGCGAGCGAGCGTAAATTAACGGTGCCGTCACCGCCAAAAAAGAAAAAAAAAAAAAAAGTACTGACTTCAGTCGTTCCTCATGACAGCGGTGACATAGTCTATGACCCGCGGGTCGTGCAATATCTTGATGTGCTCAGCGCCGGCGAGCGAGCGTAAATTAACGGTGCCGTCACCGTCAAAAAAGAAAAAAAAAAAGTACTGACTTCAGTCGTTCCTCATGACAGCGGTGACATAGTCTATGACCCGCGGGTCGTGCAATATCTTGATGTGCTCAGCGCCGGCGAGCGAGCGTAAATTAACGGTGCCGTCACCGCCAAAAAAGAAAAAAAAAAGTACTGACTTCAGTCGTTCCTCATGACAGCGGTGACATAGTCTATGACCCGCGGGTCGTGCAATATCTTGATGTGCTCAGCGCCGGCGAGCGGAACGCTCTTGAGCGGCCGCTTGTTGAAAGCTCGCAAGCGCTGAGCGAGCGTAAGTTAACGGTACCGTCACCGCCAAAAAAGAAAAAAAAAAGTACTGACTTCAGTCGTTCCTCATGACAGCGGTGACATAGTCTATGACCCGCGGATCGTGCAATATCTTGATGTGCTCAGCGCCGGCGAGCGAGCGTAAATTAACGGTGCCGTCACCGTCAAAAAAGAAAAAAAAAAGTACTGACTTCAGTCGTTCCTCATGACAGCGGTGACATAGTCTATGACCCGCGGATCGTGCAATATCTTGATGTGCTCAGCGCCGGCGAGCGAGCGTAAATTAACGGTGCCGTCACCGTCAAAAAAGAAAAAAAAAAGTACTGACTTCAGTCGTTCCTCATGACAGCGGTGACATAGTCTATGACCCGCGGGTCGTGCAATATCTTGATGTGCTCAGCGCCGGCGAGCGAGCGTAAATTAACGGTGCCGTCACCGTCAAAAAAGAAAAAAAAAAGTACTGACTTCAGTCGTTCCTCATGACAGCGGTGACATAGTCTATGACCCGCGGGTCGTGCAATATCTTGATGTGCTCAGCGCCGGCGAGCGAGCGTAAATTAACGGTGCCGTCACCGTCAAAAAAGAAAAAAAAAAGTACTGACTTCAGTCGTTCCTCATGACAGCGGTGACATAGTCTATGACCCGCGGGTCGTGCAATATCTTGATGTGCTCAGCGCCGGCGAGCGAGCGTAAATTAACGGTGCCGTCACCGTCAAAAAAGAAAAAAAAAAAGTACTGACTTCAGTCGTTCCTCATGACAGCGGTGACATAGTCTATGACCCGCGGGTCGTGCAATATCTTGATGTGCTCAGCGCCGGCGAGCGAGCGTAAATTAACGGTGCCGTCACCGTCAAAAAAGAAAAAAAAAAAGTACTGACTTCAGTCGTTCCTCATGACAGCGGTGACATAGTCTATGACCCGCGGGTCGTGCAATATCTTGATGTGCTCAGCGCCGGCGAGCGGGACGCTCTTGAGCGGCCGCTTGTTGAGCGAAACGCCCCCGCGCCGCTTGGCCCAGCGCTCGCAAGCGCTGAGCGAGCGCAGGTTGACGGTACCGTCACCGTCGCCCGACCGGAGCGTGGGCGAGCCGTCCAGCCAAGTGCCCGGCTTGTATACCAGCCTGCAACCAAGCCAGAATAGGCATGATGACAGTAACCATGAATCAATGAAATTATGAATTTGTCTAATGAAATAGGATTCATGGATTATAATAAAAATATTAAAAACACGACTGCCCTGCCAAAAAACGAAGTAAAAAGTTAAAAATCTAAATTGATCGAGTTAAATTAGAATCTTATTCACATTTTTATTAAATGATATTTTTTTGTGAATCACTGGATATTGAACTATAGTGTTATATATTTTTGGAATCTGCACATCATTTTCTAGATGATGATTATATAGTTAATCTTATTTCCGAATTTTTTTGTTCAACTTTAGTCTTTAATGCGGGACCATGGTCACCCCATCAATTTTTTTTTAAATTCTGCTAGCCTATGTTACCCGGAATAAGCTAGGGATTCTAACGATACCTCATTTATCAAAATGAGCTCAAGCGTATAGAAGTTATGGTGGAATATACAAACTCACATACAAACATACATGAACCCTGAAAACAATACACTCCTTTTTTCAGGCAGTCGTATAAAAAACGTATTTATTTTTCTATTTCGAGTGAGATTGCTATTTATTTTGATAAAATAAAACTATAAAATACATCAATCCGCCATATTTGATTAAACGCAAAGAAGCGAATGACGTCACAATTGTTTGTTTCGAGCTTTGACAATCACACTATTCTTTACTGCACACCGCACGGAGTACATTGGTAAAAACAATAGTGACGTCACAAACGACGCCATGACACCGGCGAGCGTTTTGGCGTGAATTTTAAAATTTAAATTTCAAATGCCAATATTATCTACCAAACCTTATTTTTCTGCTGAAATAAGATATTTTTTCGAAATAGTGGATGCTTCCGAACATAATCTGACCATTTTTCAAAATCAGTCATCATGCCTATTAAAACAAGCGATAGTAATTTTTTTTTTTAATGTAAATGTTTTTTATTCAATTAATAAACTTTTACAAGTACTTTTGAATCGTCAAGTGAATCTACCACTGGTTCCGAATGCCATTCCTACCGAGAAGAACCAGCAAGAAACTCGGTGGTTGCTCTTTTTAAATAAATATTTCATTTACAATTATTATTATATCAATGTATACATAAGTAACCGCTGTCCTTAGCATTGCTAGGGACAGCGGTTGCTGTATTATAACTTCACAATGTAATGGAAATTTTTGAACATATAGTACATTACATCGCGAGACCGGGAAGTACGCGTTTTCTGGTCGAGTGTTAGTTAGGCTATATACGAGACCAGAAATGCTCTCCCGGTCGAGGAGTGTATAGCGCTTTTCTAAAAAATGAAACAAGTGACTTTTTTTTTAAATATATTTTTCAATTCACTTGCTCGAAAAATGCACTTACAGTGGCAGTAAACAGGGCTTGTAAGTTCAATTTACTGACCGCGTGCAGTAAATATTTACTGCCCTCGTGCAGTAAATTTGCAGTTTTTTTTAAATTTTTGTAAGTCCACGTTACTTCTGAATAAAAAGTTTTCTTGCAAGAAGGTTCATAATGATATTGACTTTGTATATAGAAAACCTAAAAAATAATGACATTTAGATGTGAATTAATGAAATTAATTCAAAAAGTTAAAGAATTATATTTATTATAATTATTAAAATTGTTTTAAATGTTATAAATCAAAAAAGTAAAGGCTGAACTGTCCAGGCTGGGAGCTAAGAACTAGAACCTAGAGCCATGAATCTAATAAAAAAACGCAATTACAACAACGCGCCGTAGTCTATACTAAATCATTAATCTGTGCGCGCTATTTTTAAAATAGTCATTGAATTTTTGTTATAAATTATCAATAAATATGAGTGGTACATGTGATGTGGAATCAGAAAATTAAATCAACAATTAGGTATTTTAGATCTGAGAAAAAAACCGCGCTTATAATAGCCGCCAAAAATCTCGAAATAAGTATGGGCGTGAAAAACCATTTTCTAACGAGTACCTAGTGCCCACCTACTCAACTCTTATTTTCAAGTTTTCTCACAAATGTATTGAAAAATATTGTGTGATACACGGGCGTTAAGGTTTCTACATACTCGTGACGATGGTCAGCCCTCGACTGGCGTCATCGGGCTGACATTAGTCAACTCATATGTAAAAACCTATTTACTGCTCTTATATCACAAACTACTATTTTTGCGCTGTGAGTGCTGAACGCGTAATACGGTAGAGTTCCAAATTTAAACTATATAGGCCAAAGAACATTATAACAAGTTACAAGATATTCAGCGCAGCGCTCGGGACGTCCAGGTAATATTAACTCACCTCTCGACAGTGGAGATGTTGTAGCCATAGAGACAGTGCAGCTCAACTCCCGCAGTGATGTCGCGCGAGTATTTCTCAGTGTCTTTGCGCATCTGCGCAGCGCTCGGCACGTCCAGGTAATATTAACTCACCTCTCGACAGTGGAGATGTTGTAGCCATAGAGACAGTGCAGCTCAACTCCCGCAGTGATGTCGCGCGAGTATTTCTCAGTGTCTTTGCGCATCTGCGCAGCGCTCGGCACGTCCAGGTAATATTAACTCACCTCTCGACAGTGGAGATGTTGTAGCCATAGAGACAGTGCAGCTCAACTCCCGCAGTGATGTCACGCGAGTATTTCTCAGTGTCTTTGCGCATCTGCGCAGCGCTCGGCACGTCCAGGTAATATTAACTCACCTCTCGACAGTGGAGATGTTGTAGCCATAGAGACAGTGCAGCTCAACTCCCGCAGTGATGTCGTGCGAGTATTTCTCAGTGTCTTTGCGCATCTGCGCAGCGCTCGGCACGTCCAGGTAATATTAACTCACCTCTCGACAGTGGAGATGTTGTAGCCATAGAGACAGTGCAGCTCAACTCCCGCAGTGATGTCACGCGAGTATTTCTCAGTGTCTTTGCGCATCTGCGCAGCGCTCGGCACGTCCAGGTAATATTAACTCACCTCTCGACAGTGGAGATGTTGTAGCCATAGAGACAGTGCAGCTCAACTCCCGCAGTGATGTCACGCGAGTATTTCTCAGTGTCTTTGCGCATCTGCGCAGCGCTCGGCACGTCCAGGTAATATTAACTCACCTCTCGACAGTGGAGATGTTGTAGCCATAGAGACAGTGCAGCTCAACTCCCGCAGTGATGTCACGCGAGTATTTCTCAGTGTCTTTGCGCATCTGCGCAGCGCTCGGCACGTCCAGGTAATATTAACTCACCTCTCGACAGTGGAGATGTTGTAGCCATAGAGACAGTGCAGCTCAACTCCCGCAGTGATGTCACGCGAGTATTTCTCAGTGTCTTTGCGCATCTGCGCAGCGCTCGGCACGTCCAGGTAATATTAACTCACCTCTCGACAGTGGAGATGTTGTAGCCATAGAGACAGTGCAGCTCAACTCCCGCAGTGATGTCACGCGAGTATTTCTCAGTGTCTTTGCGCATCTGCGCAGCGCTCGGCACGTCCAGGTAATATTAACTCACCTCTCGACAGTGGAGATGTTGTAGCCATAGAGACAGTGCAGCTCAACTCCGGGCGCGGTGAAGTCGCGCGAGTATTTCTCAGTGTCTTTGCGCATCTCCCAGGCGTTTGGCACGTCCAGGTCACTGCATACCAGTAATAATACATTTTATCACTTACTAGTGGGCACGGCAAACATTGTCTGCCACTTAGGGATAAGTTTTATTGGCTTAATATACCTAATTTAAGTCTAATGAGTACACCTAATAGTGAAAAATAAAAATTATTTCCAAAAAACCGACTTCCAAAGCCACTATATTATTTTTTCTTTTCAGTGGCTTTGGAAGTCGGTTTATTGGAAAGAATTTACTACATATTTAGATTTGAAAGTAATATAATAATTATTTTATTAAATTAATTAGAACAAATTCTAGTATATGTACATGAAAAGTACATGCGACTGAAATGCGAATGTTGAGATGGATGTGTGGTGTGAATAGAATGGATAAGATTAGGAATGAAGATATAAGGGGAAGTCTGAAAGTAGCGCCAGTGATTGAAAAGATGAGGAGTAATAGGATAGCATGGTACGGGCATGTAAAGCGGAAGGATGATAGGGATATTACGAGAAGAATGATAGATATGCATGTGGAAGGAAAAAAGTATAGAGGGAGACCAAAGAAAAGATGGATGGATTGTGTGAAAGAGGTGAATGCATATAAAAGGGGTGAATGATAGATTGACGGATAACAGAAGTGAATGGAAGAAGAAAATATGTTGTGCCGACCCCACTTAGCGTGGGACAAGGGCAGGAAGAAGAAGAATTAGAACAAATTCTCACTTGAACAGCCTCTCGAAGTCGTTGATGGTGTAGTTGACCTTATCGGTCTGCACAAGCACTTCTGTGGGCTTCCAGAAGTTGGGCGAGGGCAGCAGCCAAGCGAGCGACGGACACGTGATTTGTTCCGCGCGCAGAGTGCTCTGGCTCAGCACCAGTGAACCCAGGTCGTCGCCTGTCAAACACCCACACACGTGTGTGTATTCCACACTCACATAACACACAAGACTGCACTTTTAGTCTATAGGCTGCCACTACAGCCCAGTGGCGTGCAGTTCATAGAGGCGTAAAAGGAGGACGTTACCCAAATGGGCTCATTTTTCATCAAAACAGCTAGTAAATAGGTATTCTGACTAATGCCTACCCTAGCTTCAAAACCTGTGCACGCCACTGCTGCAGCCCATTAACGTCCCACTGCTGGGCACAGCCCTCCACACTCATAGGAGAGAGGGTATTAGAGCTAAGACCCACCACACTGCTCCAATGCGGGTTGCGGGTTACCGACTATTATCATGTGAGTGATAATAACCGGGACCGACGGCTTAACGTGCTCTCCGAGGCACGGGGGTGAAACACCACCAACTTCCTAACTCCGGGCTAGTACTGAGAATGTCTAGTTAGAAAAACCCAATACTTAATTATGGCCCGACCCAGGACTCAAACCCGGGACCTCGTCGGCCGCAGTCGAATATGCCAACCACTAGAGCAACGAGGCAGTTAGTCTATAGGCAAATGATCAAAAAGTCGTCTCCTTCACGATTCTCGTAGTAATCTTTTCTATGTACCTACGACTGGTATGTATGTGTTCGTCGTGGTCTCTAGAACACGAAACTGTCGGTCTCTGTTTTCTGTCTGTTCTATCTGTGTTTTCTGTGATTATCGAACGTTATTACTCAACTCGCGTGCACGCTTCCGAGTTCTACGACCGACAGTTTCGTGTTCTAGACTCCTATAGAGACCACGACGAACACATACATACCAGTTGTAGGTATATAGAAGAGATTGCTACGAAATTTCGTCAAACGGCTCGATTTCCTCCATACTATTTGGCATTGAGATGTTTACTAATAAAAATAACATATAATTGTATTGTTAAAGGCATTGTAAAAGAAACACTCGAATGGAATAAATAAAGCTTTATTATTATTATCAAAGTTATAGTCTACTTGAAGATGGGGCCACCTGCATTACAGCTTTGATCGTTTATATTTCGGAAACGTGGTGCTTTAGAAGATTTTATTTCATATTGTCTTTCTTGTATTGATGCCAGCTATTGATTAATGCAGGTTTTATGAGTGGCCAATATTTCGAAAAAATAAAATGAGAATATGCAGTCAGGTATAAACAAGAATGAAGCAGCGGTTTTCCTTGTAAGTATTATTATCATTCTGCAATGTCATGCTCACATTATAACTATTAAACCATGTTTACTATGTAACTAATAATGACATTTTTACTAACAATAATTTGTTCAGCAGTTCCAGTATTAATGAACTATAGTAGTAATTCATATTTATAATATTATAAACTAGCAGTCACTCACTTTCTCCTTCTATTATATTAGGGCCTCCACTGGTATGGTACTGTAGAGCACAAATAAGAAATTCTAGGCTTCGTTTATGAATGGGTCATTTCATATAATAACTACCTTGTTGGTCTGGTCTGCATTCGAGTCCCGGGTCGGGCCATATTTATTGGGTTTTTCTAACTAGAAATTCTCATTACTAGCCCGAAGTTAGGAAGCTGGCGTTGTTTCACCCCCCTGCCGTTGGTCCCGGTTATTATCACTAACATGTTAATAGTTGTTAAGGTCCGCTAACGCGCATTGGAGTAGTGTGGTGGTTCTGAGCTCTAATTCCCTCTCTCCTATGAGAGTAGAGGCCTGTGCCCAGCAGTGGGATGTTAATCGGCTGTAGTGGTGGTAGTGGTGGATGGAATAATCAATTGAGACTTTAGTCAAGACTCAAGAAGAGAAGCATCATACAAAGTCCCTTACCTATGGCAAACACCTTGAGCGCCTTCACAGCTCCTGCCCAGGGGGTGGACAGAGAGATCATCCGTCTGATGTACTGATCCTTCCAGGACTGTGTCTGCAGCCTCAGGAAGTGGAGCCCCATAGACCCTCCCATACTGTGCACCAGAAGGGTCACAGCAGACTTATTGTTCATTGTATAAGTCTCTTCTATCAGGGTTTTTAACTTGACAAAGAACTCCCCGTTTTCATCTGAAAAGGAGGTTTAATATAATAATTATAAGTAGTTAAGTACCAGCCAATAAGTGGTATAGATGTTGGAAGTTAATAAAATTTTCATCCAACAGATGATCATATGAATGAAACAGATGAAGAGATTATGAAAAATTTCATACTAATATTACAAGTGTGAAAGTGTGTTGGTTTGTCCTTTAATCATGTTGCAACAGATTAAAGTTATTTTTTTGCATGGGTATAGTTGAGGGCCTGCAGAGTGACATTGGCTACTTTGCTGAAAATAAGGATCTTCTATGGCAAATTAAAAAACTTATTCCACACAGATAAAGTCTGAGAAAGTCTAAGAAATTACTAAATTTGTAAATACTCCATAAACAAAGTAAACTTTAAAATAAAATAATATATATCTACCTACTTAATTTTATAAAATCATTTTAAAGCTTAAGTAAAGACTTACTAGGAGCTCTTCTGAAATCATAAGGAGCACCTCTTAATGACACATTCCTCACGTAACCAATCTTTACTAGAGCATCACCAATGCCATTGAAGTATGCCCCTGCAGATTGATGGGATGGATCCAACCACTCCACCGGTTCTGGATTACCCCATCCCGGAACACGGATATCCACTCCAGGGGGGTTGCTGGTTGTTCTTGTGACATTGTCATATTGCAGTTTGAGGTTGTCCACCCAGCAGTCTATGACGAAGGGCACCAGGAGCTCAAGGTTCAACCAAATGTTGTAATAGTCTGCGGAGGTCTTGGCGCAGATGTAATGGACTACACTTGTCTTGTTCAGCTTAGCTTCCAACTGACTGCCACCATCACCCGGTACTGTTGGGCAAATGTTTTTTTTTAAATTGGTGTTTATTTATTAGCACCATGCGACTTGAAACACACATGAGTGATTAAGTGTGACATAATCTAGCATTACAGAGGCTTAGGTCACACAAGCAAGCATAATATTTTACAAAGTATCGGCAATAAATGAAAGGCCGAAGTATTTAAAAATAATAATTGGAATGGAATAACATTCAAATAAAGAATAAACTAGAATAGTTGATTCTGGACAGGTTACGCTTACAACTACACGGATAACAATATTGTATCTAATAAGATAATAAGATTAGTACTTACTTAAAATAACCGGCGATAAACCCAACGAGTTACGCGCCACTAAGCAAAATATTAGCACTGAGAAAAAATACCATTTTATATCGGACATGTTAAAATTATAAAACAGCACGCACGCGAAGCACTAGTACTCTAGACGACTGAATGACGATTTATAAAATAAACAACGTATGAATTATGAGTTCCTCTATTTTACGCAATCTAATATAACCTCAGCTGACGACGGATGTTTATTTGTATGGGTTATGACGTGAATATCGTACGATGTAAGCTGAGAAAACGGGAATCAATTGATAACAACTTCGAGACAATCAGCTGGGAGAAACAACTTGAGGTCGTTGTGTTTTTAATTGATAATATTTTTGATCGAAGCGAAAATAATACATTCACAAACGGGCAAAGTACTGCAATAACGTTCCGTTTACTATTTAACGTCAAATCACCAACCGTCACTGTCATTAAATTATTAGTTACAACAATAAAAGTTATAAAATACACGTATACGATACAAATGCCGTGCTATTATTTTCTTTTTTATTACCAAATTTATCTTAATAAAATAAAGGCGAGGCGTATTGATTGCGTGGAAAGATTACCGATCGTGTAAAGATACAGTTTATCCACCTACGACACTGACAGTCTCAGATCAATGACCTTTGACACTATTGACAGGCATAATGAATTCTTACAGTTCAGAAATTTCAAATCTTAACGTAAACTTAAGACGTCAAATATTTAAGCAAACCTTAGCAGATTTTTGCTTGAATGCATTATTCAGAAACCGGCCCATATTCTACCTAAAACAGAAGTATCAAGTTTTCTTCATTTGAACCATCTGAACAAGTTCAGCATCTCGATTTCTCTAATATTTTTGGAGCCCATAATATGTTGATTATTTCAGAATCCTATTCTAAATGTTTTAGAACGAAAATTGATGGAAGAAAAACGCGCACGCGCGAGAATTAAAAAAGGCAACGCAAAATGAGAGGATTTTACAATAATTAAATAATTTTACCATAGTTATATTAGATTTAAGTAGTTCATTGATAAGATAAGAAAAAGGTTAAAATGTTAGGAAACACTAGGGGATCAAAAAGAAGCGGTTTTCGCTTTGTTGTTAAAAATTGAAATGTTTCTGCAGGTATGTTTTGTTAAATCAATATACGTTTTTTCCAAAGAATTTATGGGAATTATTCACTATTATATGTTTTGCAGGGTCGCGTTATAATTGTTTGGTTATCTTGGCTTATAGGAGGCATTTGCGGTGTTATTATTCTGTTGATTATTATATGTTACTGCCGCCTAATGCCGCGTCACCAGAAATCTTTCGGTAAGATTTTCTACTACATTTCGGTTATAAACTCGGAAAATTAATTATAAATTTTATGGGATCAGAAATGGGCCGATAAAATATAATCAGTTTTTTACTTTTTGAAGTGAAACTTCTTTAGAATCGTTGTGATTTGAAAATTCAATGAAACAAAAAAGCGACACCAAAAAGAGACAAACATATTCATAAATAGAATGTAGCCTGCGAGAGAATGCGATAGAATACAAGTTATATTTATCTCGTTATCTCGTAAGCTAGGTTTTTCAGGTAGTCGTTTTTTAAACGACTACCTGAAAAAAGGAGTACATTCCTTTTAGGGTTCATGTATGTATGTATGTATGTATGTATGTATGTATGCATGTATGTATGTATGTATGTATGTGAGTTTGTGTATTCCACCATAACTTCTATACGCCTGAACCGATTTTGATAAGTGAGGTATCGTTAGAATCCCTAGCTTATTCCGGGTGACATAGGTTAGTAAAATTTAAAAAAAACTGATGTGGTTACCATGGTCCCGCATTAAAGACTAAAGTTGAAAAAAAATATTCGAAAATAAGATTAGGTACTTATATAATCATCATCTAGAAAATGATGAGTAGATTCCAAAAATATATAACACTATAGTTCAGTATCCAGTGATTCACAAAAAAATATCATCTAAAAATGTGAATAAGATTCTAATTTAACTACATTAATTTAGATTTTTAACTGTTTAGTTCGTTTATTGGCAGGGCAGTCGTGTTTTTTATTTTTTTGTATTATTACATTTTTTTAGACGAGCAATATCTCAAAGAACACTATACAATAAAGGAAGGGCACGGGTACACGAGTCAGGAGGGCTATCGGTTGCAACACACGGAGGTGCAGGTGCAGCGTCACACGAGGCCTGCTAGTTACGCGGGGGACGCAGAGTGTCGGCGACAGAGGGAGCCGGCCCGCGCACAGACTCACTGCTACGTCAACAGAGTGCCCGACGCGCCCAGAGAACACGCAGCGCAGTACGCCTCCAGTGGCAGTGAGTTGTTTAGCTATACTACAGGCTCAGACACGAGTAGGGGCAAGTGCAACCGGCCAGCTACGCGAGTGTCGGCGACAGAGGGAGCCGGCCCGCGCACAGACTCACTGCTACGTCAACAGAGTGCCCGACGCGCCCAGAGAACACGCAGCGCAGTACGCCTCCAGTGGCAGTGAGTTGTTTAGCTATACTACAGGCTCAGACACGAGTAGGGGCAAGTGCAACCGGCCAGCTACGCGAGTGTCGGCGACAGAGGGAGCCGGCCCGCGCACAGACTGCTACGTCAACAGAGTGCCCGACGCGCCCAGAGAACACGCAGCGCAGTACGCCTCCAGTGGCAGTGAGTTGTTTAGCTATACTACAGGCTCAGACACGAGTAGGGGCAAGTGCAACCGGCCAGCTACGCGAGTGTCGGCGACAGAGGGAGCCGGCCCGCGCACAGACTCACTGCTACGTCAACAGAGTGCCCGACGCGCCCAGAGAACACGCAGCGCAGTACGCCTCCAGTGGCAGTGAGTTGTTTAGCTATACTACAGGCTCAGACACGAGTAGGGGCAAGTGCAACCGGCCAGCTACGCGAGTGTCGGCGACAGAGGGAGCCGGCCCGCGCACAGACTCACTGCTACGTCAACAGAGTGCCCGACGCGCCCAGAGAACACGCAGCGCAGTACGCCTCCAGTGGCAGTGAGTTGTTTAGCTATACTACAGGCTCAGACACGAGTAGGGGCAAGTGCAACCGGCCAGCTACGCGAGTGTCGGCGACAGAGGGAGCCGGCCCGCGCACAGACTCACTGCTACGTCAACAGAGTGCCCGACGCGCCCAGAGAACACGCAGCGCAGTACGCCTCCAGTGGCAGTGAGTATACTTATAAATCCATAGTTATATTGTTACGTTTGTCTAAGAACGTACTATATTCTCAGACAGACGTAGGTAGTTGGCCTATTACACTGCACTTTTCACAGGGACCCTTACACTTGAATCAGTGTCGTGTAATAAGAATTAGGCAGAAAGGGTCCCTACTGTACTAGTGTAATAGGCCTATAAGTGCGGCGCTACGTGCGGTGGCTGATTTCCCAAAGACTAAAGGAAAAAGATAGATGAAGCCGAATCGAATAAATGTGTATATTCCAATGAAGCCACTACTTGGATGACGTATACGTATGCATGGAGTAAGTACATATTATTATAAGCAGGCACTCGTAACGCGTACTCATCATAATATTGCTACCAGTGGCGTGCAGTTCATAGTGGCATAAAAGCGCTGCGTACCCAAATGGAAATACGTCAATGTTCGTTTTTATTATATCAGTCAGTAAATAAGTATTCTGACTAACTAATGCCTACCCTAGCTAGAAGCCCTGTGCACGCCACTGATTGCTACATAATCCGTTTCGCATCGCAGTGCTAGACGAGATGGAGGGTGCGGCCAGCATTGATGCGCTCAAGACACGCTCGCTACCGGCATTCTTGCGCCCTAAGCCTCGCCCGCTCTCCACGGAGGACGATCTGCATCAACTGTACGCGAAGGTGACTTTTCTTTTAAATAGTACCCGCAACTTTACCCTGTTTTATTTATAGATTTTAAAACGACCTAATTCGTTGGCTCGAACAGCTTGGCTCGTTCAAAAAAGACCAATGCCAACGGTATAGGCTGAAAGAATTACGTATAATAGAGGACCAAGTATTAAGTTATTTCAAAAAATTTTTGGACCTAAATCTATGCAGCCATACCGAGCGGCTGTGTGGATTCATTTATCGGGATTAAACATAGCCTATGACCGTTTTTATAATGCAAGCTTTGTAGCAAACTTTGTTAAATTCCGCACGTTGGTGTGCCAAAGTGCTAGATAGCGGTCTCGCATTGGAAGCACAACGTTAGAAGACCCCCTACAATAGGGCAATCTTAAGCGAGTAGCTTGGAGCCGCTGGAAGCAAGCGGCTCAAGACCGTGTTGTGGTGATCCATGCAGCAGACTTTCGTTCAGCTGTGGACGTCTATCGGTTGTGACAACGAGAATGTAGATGGGCCGTTTGAATTATATTGTGGCCACTCGGTAATATGAAATACTAGCTAATGCCCGCGACTTCGTCTGCGTGGATCGAGGTTTTTTGGTTCCCACGGGAACTCCTACATTTAGCCTATGTGCTATTCCAGACTATAATCTATCTCTGTGCCAAATTTCAGCTAGATCCGTGCAGCCGTTGGGGCGTGATTGAGTAACAAACATCCATACATCCACATATCCATACATCCATCCAAATTTTCGCATTAATAATTCATATTATCTAAGTAAGTCTTACTAATGTGAGACTTTACTTACTTTTTTCGTCAATGATTACTAAATTTGTTCTCTGCATCTGTGATTTAAGAAATAGGAATTAATTACTAGAGATACTTACTATATGGGATGAAGTACCTACATGCACAATTACCTACCTGATGATTTAATCTCTGAAGAATTTTTCTTTTGGAAATCATTCTTAATTCATATTATAATCTTCTAAAATTAGGTGAATCTCAGCAAAAAGTACAAGAACCGTATGCGCAGCGAGCACGCGGCCATTATCGCTCTCAGCAAATCGCACAGCCAGTTCTTTGACGCGGACGCCGTCATCGTATACGATCAGAGAACCGCTCTTTAATACATCAACACACAATATGTATTGCGGCCTGATTCCCACGGACTAAACGAAGATGATAGATGGAACCGAATCGAAGGAATTTCTTTATTAGAAGGAAGCCACTTCCTTTATTGCGTAAGCAGCTGTGCTTAAAATTTACTCCTAAGAGCTGGCTTCATGTTATCTTCTTTACCACCTTTATCTTTTTGTCCAATCTAAGCTATACGTACGTGTTCAGGACTAATAAATTCAACGAGAAATATCGCGTTGGATATTACCCAAACCTTCAACTTGAACTTGAAATGTTCTATTTATCGTTGATTACAAAAAAGTCCAATAAAAAAATTAAGGATCCAATAAGCCTAGATTTTGTACAATTTTAATATCAAAGAAGACCAAGAAGTTCAAAAAAGACCAATGCCAACGGTATAGGCCGAAAGAATAACGTATAAGGACCAAGTATTAAATTATTTCAAAAGTATTGGAGCTCAAAGATCGACGAAATGTGATTAAAAAATAAAAATAAGTAATAGGTGCATGCCAACGATAAAAACCAACAAATTATTTCTTAAATAATGTTCAATATTAATAAAAAGTATTTAACATTATTTAAGATTTAAAAGAAGGAAAAATACATTCTGAAATAAACATGTTAGATTCTCACCTTTGATCTAAAACTCGCTACAGGAAGTTTAATAAAGATAAAGTTGATATAGTGATTCCCTAGTATCCCCTATAATAAAACCTACATATCAGTTAAGATTTAAAGATACGCCATACGATGCTGCACGGTCCTTAATTTCGTCTGACCAATAGTTTCTAAGCCATAAACAAATATACTATGTATTTGTTTACATGACTTTCTCTACTAATACTAATCACATGGAGGAGGACTGTTGGTCAAACCGTCTTTCGACCATGCAGAATTTGGATGGTGATATTATTAATTCTACCATAGGCAGGTAACCTACACAGTTGGGTCTAGATGTAACTCTTATCCTAGTTAAATGCAATTGATATATATGAGAAAATTGGCAAAGTGATTGATAACTATGTGATATAATTTTTTACTTGTATTTAAATAACGAAATTGTGGCCTAACTAACATTTTGTAAAATTTTCACGTAACTTAATAGCGTACAACTGTAACATTTTAGCTAGTTGAATGTAATATATAATGAAAAGGTTCACCATAGTCGGATAATAGACCCAGGCCCCAGAGGCTCAAGTGTAACTTGTAAGTTAACGTTAACTCACTCACTAAGTTAGTCAAAAATTTATGGAAATGTCAAACCACGATGTTTTCCAGTACATAAATGACAGATATTAGTTACACGCGCTGAAATATTAATGGTTGTTTTGCCGCAGCGAAGTGATTTTGTTTCGGTAATACTTGATCGATTTACTAAATCAATTTTTTTTATTAGAATCAATAAATGGCATATTTACAATCGAGAGAAACAAAACTCAAAAGCGACTTCGAACCAATAGTAGTACCTCGCAAGCAACGCGGGCAGGCTAGTAAAAACGTCGTCTAGTGAGTTACTATTGTTTCTAACGGTTTCAAGTTGATGTTTTTTTTTTTTAATTTTTTGTAAAAAAACACTTATTTTTAGGTTTATCTAAATTAAGATAGTAGGTACTAACAGGTTACACTAGCCCCTGTTTAATCAACTAATATTATAATTATTATGCATCTAAGTACTACTAAAGAAAAAGAATATATAGGTATTAATCGGACAATACATAAAATACGTGGACAAAACCGATTTTTTAAAGAAATATTAAGCTTTTTGTGACGATAGCGTGAACGTTTTCGTAACGCCTGTTTATATGCGTGTCATGGACACAAATGACAACCTGGCTACCACGTTTCACGCTCAGTCTATTATTTTTCTTTAGTCAGTGACATTTTTAAATATAATATACTCGTCATGCTGGTATTTTATTTGAATATTTCTATTTTCTTATCGAGTCTTGTTAATAATATTATGTAGTGAATAGTTTCTAATTAATAATTATTATTTCGCGTATATTTAATGTTTGAAAAATTCAAATAATAATTCATTTATATACATGAGTTATAATCAATCATTTAAATACTTATGTTATAATTTAATATAATTATTCAGTTAATGAAATTTTAAAAATATAAATAATTTTTTGTTCTAATTATTATACTTACTAATAAAATTGTTAAATGCTATGGTATATATAAGGTATATTGACGACTTTGATGTATTTGTATTCAATGACAATTATGATTTAGATTCATAGGGTGGCTTTCCACCAGCGATTTGTTTCGTTGCTAAGATATGGACGTGTGTCGAACCCACCAATAGGCTTGATTTTTATAGCTTAGATCGCTAAATTTTCATAGCGCTCCTATTGATGGGTTTGAGCCATATCCATAGCTTAACTATTATCAAGGTTGCCTTTATACTACCCTTGGCAACCTTGTCCCTTATTCTTGTTTACCGGGAGGTGGTATAAATTTGACTCTATGCAATACTTTAGATGTTTTTATCAATATAATTAAGTACTCTGGTGGACTGAGATATAAAATGCTTCAATAAATCGATGACAAGCTCGTAGACTGTTAATATTACATAGGGCATATTATTTAATTGATATTTCGAGCGCTTAGTTAAATATTAAATGTTGCATAAATGTTGTCTATTTAAAATAGTAAAATAATATGTACGCGATTCATACAATAATGGAAATCCTTGTATATCTCTACGAAATAGTATTAAGGGTCTTGTGACTCGTAGATTTTATATTATGCAGCCATTTAAAATATTATTTAATAGGTATAATATATATATTCTTGCATTGAATTAATTCTTGTATAGATTTTTATAACATAGTTTATAATCGTTGAAGTATTTATATTGTAAGCTGCTGTTTAAAGCCGACGCAGCACGTTAGCCTACGCCTACTGAATACGTATAGTTCGCGCGCGAGTTGAATGCAGAGTAAATGTACGGTGACACATACATTTACTCTGCATTGAACTCGCGTGCGAACTGTTCTTGGTACCTTTTTTTTCGAGGGGGAAGTCTTCGTACCTACCTAGAACCTACCCTTAAAGTCCTGGATGACCTAAACTTGTTTAAAGCATGACTGTAAGTGTGTTTTCCACCAGAGATGTGTGTCAAACCCTGAATCCTCCAACAGGACCACTTGATTTAACATCTAGCGAGCTAAGCTAACTACCTTATACACGCAGTTATGTCGGATCTAAGAAAGGAGTCTGTATTATAAACGCGCGTCTTATCTGAATAGTAATTCGTCATTTTAATGGATAAATGACGTCAATAATAATTATTAATTACTAATCTACGTAAACAGACGGATCTTTTAGATAAAGAGCTTTAACTTGACTCATTGAGTTTATAAGTCCATTTCATGGTTTCTTAGAGAGATTTGATATCCTTATAATAATTTGATACTGACGATCGATGCGATGCAAAAAAAAGTACAGGTTGTAATGTTTACAGATTATAGTCGATTCGATTCCCGGGTGTGGCAAGCGAATTTTCGAAAATCTATGAATGCAGTTTTCTTTCTATTCAAAAATAAGGGAATGTTTTCTTTGAGTAAAATTTTCTATCTACAGTATTAAGAGTACTTTCCCTTCAGGTGGCATTACAAAATTCCACCCTGTATAAATCAAGTGGTCCTATTGGTTTGACATACATCCGTAGCTTAGCATAGCAACGTAGCACAACAGGCATGATGACAGTAACCAAGAATCAATGAAATTATGAATTTATCTAATGAAATGGGATTCATGGATTATTGAAAACGTATTTATTTTTCTATTTCGACTGAGATTGCTATTTATTTTGATAAAATAAAACTATAAAATACAGTAATCCGCCATAATGGATTAAACACCAAGAAGCGAATGACGTCACAATTGTTTGTTTCGAGCTTTGACAATCACACTATTCTTTACTGCACACTGCACAGAGTACATTGGTAAAAACAATAGTGACGTCACAAACGACGCCATGACACCGGCGAGCGTTTTGGCGTGAATTTTAAAATTTAAATTTCAAATGCCAATTTTATCTACCAAACCTTATTTTTCTGCTGAAATAATATATTTTTTCGAAATAGTAGATACTTCCGAACAGAATCTGACGGTGACCAATTTTCAAAATCAGTCATCATGCCTACTCTGGTGGAAACGCACCATAAGCGCCGAGATGGTGTGTAGAGTGCTTTAGAATAAAACCTTTTTGACCGAAAGCTTTACCCTGCCGTGTTTAAATAATTATTAATCTGCAGGGTGACCGCGTATCTTCTGTATCAATCATTGTTACAGTATCAATTGTTGTGATTGGCTGAATTTATGGTATTCTTGCTGCGTCAATGGATTTTGTCCAATAGTGGAAGAGTGTTATCCAATCAGAGGTGATTGCGATCGTTACACTGTAGCTGTCAGAAATACGCGGTCGCCCAGCTGGTATGTATTTATTTTTATTTTTAGGTAGTCACAATATTCATACCTGACTATGTTGCTGTTTTCAGAACATAGAACAATTTAGTTAATTGAATTCGTTAGAATAATAGACGAGTTATGTAGATAAAAATATATGATTTCAACACCACGAAAAGTTTTTTTTTAATCCACTACAAGTTAGCGCTGGACTGCGATCTCACCTGATGGTAAGTGATGATGCATTCTAAGTAGCGGGCTAACCTGTTAGGGGCATAGCAGTTATATTAAACCCATACCCTTATTCGGTTTCTACACGGCATCGTACCGGAACGCTAAGCCGGATATTTTGTAACGCACCGTAGTGACCCTAGGTAAAGGTCTAGACCCACAACAAATAGGTACGTAGCGGCATATTCTTTGAGTTTGTATGGAGCTGACTGCTGACATTGAGGGGAAGTTGGTACGTTATGGCAAACGACTGTTCTTGCTGAATACCTTTTATTAGTAATCACTTACGATCTAAGAGATACATTTTATATTATAATCTAACCTACGTCATAGTCACTACACCTCACCTCGGGGGTGAGTGAAAAAAAAAACAATACATTTATGTTTTTTTTGTTTTTGCAAGATAATATTATTTATGTTATCAATGGCTTAGTTCTATTCTCATGCACAAAATAATCTTTATTATTTTTTAAAATTTTAACTTTAACTCCTAAATCTTCAGAAACGACATATGGTCCATCCCATTGTTTCATTCTTAACTAATATCCATTGTCTATTATTATATGAAATATTATTTTGATACTTATCTTAAGATTGTTTATGTTTACTTAAAAGTAAATTGTTACGAGCATCAATAGGGATGATGACAACTCAATAAAATCAGCAACTCTTTAACAAACGTTAATATACGTTATCTGGAGGTGGGCGTTAGCAACTGCAACACAGTTTCAAACTAACGCAGTAATTGTTATCGTTCTATAGTTTTTAAGGCTCCGATGTAATTTTGATAAATAAATAAATAAATAAAAAAACTTAAAAACGCACTTCTAGTATGGAAGCTGTATAAAATTCGCAATAGTGACGTCATCAACTTTCAACGCACTTTTTTTTCTTTAATCTATTTTTTAAAATGGTTATCAAACTCGAAACTAACCGTGGATGTGAACTTTAGGTATTTTGGAAGATTCTCTATTTAATAATCAGTTAGAAATAATTTATTTTTGATATAGGCATCATCCCTATTGTACAAAGAATACTTACAAGCCGCGCCGCCCCGTGCATCTGTAGTGGGGCTAGACCTTAAAACGCTCAATACACCACTCTGTGAAGCTGTCGAATAAAATCTGTTTCGCCTACGACAGACTTTTTGTTGTTTTTGGCCGACTTTTTGTATTGCAATACTGCATGCTTTAACTATGTTTCATTTATTGCCGACCAAAATCGGTTACCGATTGTGTGACGTGGGCGGAAGCGCCTAAGTTCGATGGTAGCTCCCCTCGAACTTTTATAGCATGTATTTATTTGAAAAATAAAACAAAATATAAATGGCAAAAACGGCTTTTTATTCACGTACCTATATATTTACACTTGAACTAATAAGTAGACTAGTAAATATTGTTAAATCAACAAAACATCACAGGAAAATAAGAGGTAAATAGTTTTTATTTTAAAACTAAAATTAAACCGCAGCAAAAGGATGGGTAGGTAGCTAGGTACGTCCAATTTCCACCTACCTACCATTTCACGCTTAAGTACTTATTCGTTAAAAAAGGTTTTAGTAAATAATAAATTAAACAATAATACTGGTACTTAATACATACGGGAGCCAGATACATAAGTAGGTACAGGCCATAGAGTATAAATATAAATCTACTCTATGGTACAGGCCCACAGGGGCCATAGTACTGCAAACGCTTAAAGCAATAAATATGCAATATTACTCTAAATGACAGTTTGATTTCACATACCTTGATGTCACTAAAATAAGGAGTTTAATAATTCTAAAACACGAAAGTCAACAATAATGAAACAATACGGCTTTAAACATTGGCAGTATGGCCCCTGGTCGATCAATCTTTTTGGCGTTTGAGAACATTACTCACACATAGATTCTCATTGGATTGGTCTCAGCAGCGGAGGCCAATCTTAAATCTTAAGCACACACGTGCATATCAATAATTGGGTATTTGACTACTATATATAGGATCTCCCAAAACTCGTAATATCTAAGTCCCGTGCTTGTTTTAATTTGAATAACCATTTTAAACTATCGATTAAATTAAAAAAAGTGTGTCGAACTTTAATGACGTCACAACTTAAAATTTCATACAAAATCCATACTAAGCACGCGTTTTGACGTTTGAAAAAAAGTTGCTGATTTGACTACTTTATTGTCAAATATCCAATTTGACGACCTCCGTCGCGCAGTGTGTAGCGCTGTTGTCTTGCGTGCGCAGGTCCCGGATTCGATCCCCGGCGGGGTCGATTTGGGAATTTATAATTTCTGAATTTTCCCTGGTCCGGCCTGGTGGGAGGCTTCGGCCGTGGCTAGTTACCACCCTACCAGCAAAGACGTGCCGCCGAGCGATTTAGCGTTCCGGTACGATGCCGTGTAGAAACCGAATAGGGGTATGGGTTTAATATAATTGCCATGCCCCTAACAGGTTAGCCCGCTACCATCTTAGACAGCATCATCACTTACCATCAGGTGAGATCGCAGTCAAGGGCTAACTTGTGGATAAAAAAAAAATTATCATCATGCCAAATGGATGGCCCCCAAGTTTATACGATGGTGCGGAAGGAAGCAAGCGTAGGGTACGTCTTGAGGCGGAGCAGCTCGAGCTCGGTCTGCAGCATCACGATGCGCGTGTGGTTGGCCTGCACTTGGCGGATTAGCTGGCTGCGCATCACCAGCGTCTCCATACTGCCGACAATCCATACTAATATCGTAAATCTGTCGTTGTGTCTGTCTGTCTGTCTGCTACGGCCTATGTTTTCTACCGGAAACTACTTTTTATACGACTGCCTGAAAAAAGGAGTATATTGTTTTCAGGGTTCATGTATGTATGTATGTGAGTTTGTATATTCCACCATAACTTCTATACGCCTGAACCGATTTTGATAAATGAGGTATCGTTAGAATCCCTAGCTTATTCCGGGTGACATAGGTCAGTAAATTTTTTTAAAAATTTGATGGTCCCGCATTAAAGACCAGAATTGAAAAAAAAATTTGAAAATAAGATTAACTATATAATCATCATCTAGAAAATGATGAGTAGATTCCAAAAATATATAACACTATAGTTCAATATTTAGTGATTCACAAAAAAATATCATTTAATAAAAAATGTGAATAAGATCCCAAAGGCTATACCTATATGCAAATCGCTTCTTATGGAGGTATACTCCAAAAATAATATGGCAGGGCAGTCGTATTTTTTAATTCGTTATATTAATTATGACCGTTGAGGTATATTTGACTGCGATCTTATCTCTCCAGGTAAAATAGCAGTCAGACAACTTGTAGTGGAATTGAAAATCTTATTTCACAGGAGAAAGACACTTCTCAAATTGGGGATATCTCAAAATGGGCAGTTAGAAAAATGAGGATTAGATTAGCCTAGCCAAACAAACTTATTGGTATCTTCAAATCAAGAGTGAATAGGTATCTTAAAAGCAAGCGCGCTTCACCTTAGGCTGCATAACTACGTCCAGCAAGTCTGATTGCAGCCAAGCGCTAGTCTGTACATAAAAAAAAATATTGGCAGTCTTAAGGACTGCCGATAGAAGTGAAAACGAAGTATTTTTTTAAAATTATTTAAATATAAACTTTAACACTAAGGCATTAAAGTTTATAATTTCGAATGTAGCATATTTATATGTTCGTGAGCATGTCGCTGTTCGCGAGCATGTCGGTCACGGTCACGCGAATCTACATTTTTACCCCCTACCAAAAAGTGCTCAACGCGCCTAAAGAAGTTTTCACATAAAAAAAAACTTAGATATGTCGAACAATCAGGTTTAAATACGAAGTACCACCTACCGTTTTTTGAACACACGTCGAATACGAATGGGCTCAAGCGGATCCTCGTTCAACCGCTTTTCAGACACTTTGACGTTGAGGGACACTATGAGCTTCTCCAACTCTTGTGCCTGCAACTCTAGCGCGTTGATTTTCAACTGAAATTGTCGAAAGACAAAGTGGAGCTTCAAAAGGGTCTCGTCTTATTCCATGATAGGTAGGATAGTACGTGTAGGTATTTTACGTAAATTTTTCTAGACATATATTAACGAGGGTGATGTGATTTATATTGAATTAGCTGATGCCCGAGACTTCATCCGCGTGGAATAAGTCTTATAATTCCCGCGGGAATTCTTTAATTTTCCGCGATTTTCTTGTCAATCAATTTCCAAGAATTTGTAAGCCTTTTAACGAATTTTGAATTGATAACGTGAGTCTACATTTACTTATACAAGTTTAAAAATTCGTTAGAAGTATAGTACTGAAAAAAGCTTAGAATACTGTTGGTTGGAGATTATGTTACAGATTAATAAAAGAGCGTGGATTTTGTAAGTTGTTAAGTACTTATATACTAATTTCTAACCTCAACCTCCTCGACCTTCTTTATCTGTTCATTCAGCAACTTATTGACTGACACCTTGGAGGCTTCCATCTCTTTCTCCATCTTGGCGTACTCCTGTTCATCTGTGTAACCGAGCTCCTTGTTCTTCAGGTAGCTTTGCAGTTCTTTGGGTATCTAAAAGACAGATTTTCGTAACCGACAAAGGAATTCTAATAGATAAGAAATAGTATCCTTTTTATATTATAAATGCGAATCCCACTCCTTGGACAGTATTCCCTTGCAGAACTCTATCTGCTTCCTCATCATACAACGCGTCCAGTGGCTCCACTGTCACCCACTCACCTTGAGTCTCTGGTAGGAGTAGAGCTCCTGCTCCATGTGCCGCAGCTTCATCTTCATCTGCGCGTGCTCCCACTCCTTGGACAGTATTCCCTTGCGGAACTCTATCTGTTTCCTCATCATACGAAGCTTCCATTCTCCTACACGCTATTCAATAACACATTAGAGTGTACAAAGAAAGGTCACACAAGTTAATAGGTTATTTTGCTCTTTGGAATATTCACAGATTCCACCTGCTGTGTACCCTCAAAACTACAATATGGAGCGAATAAACCAATTCCTTCAAATTCGGTCCCGCTTTGGCGGTTCCTCTAGGTACTGCAAATGTTCATGGACGGTGGTAATCACTTAACTTTAGAGGACGTAGTTGCTCGTTTGCGTGCTATTCGTGGGTCAATTGCAAAAAGGTCGTTTTTTTCTTACATTTCCGTAAAATTTCTAATTTATTCAAATTTAAACTGACCAATGTACTTCCTAACATATCAAAAAAAGAAAGAACCTATCCATTGAAATTAAGATCCACCGAAAACGTATACAGACAGGCTTAGTATACTTGAATAGAGGTGCATTTAAACATGGTGTTTCTCGTCTACTTACCAGTATTACTTGGTTTACTTTTTCAATCTCTTCACGTGGAATGAGAGTCGCATCTTCAAAATCTTCCATGTGACCTGTTGTTATTATCTCCACTTGTCCCGCCGGCAATACTAGCTGTGAGCACAGTTGAAAATAAGGATATAGGCTTTTATCCTCCTCCCTCCTACCCGGTGATGTGTTGAGAGCTGTGGTCTTATCGTGGGAGCCCCCGGATTCGATTCTCGGCAGGGTCAATTTAGGAATTTGTAACCTAACGGGTTAATCCGCTACCATCTTAGACTGTATCATCACTTAGGTACCATCATCAGGTGAGATCGCAGTCAAGGGCTAACATGTTGTAAAATAAATAATAAAAAATATTTGTGGCATGACTTTGATTTATGTATATACCTAGGTGTGTTACATACTTAAACCTTCCTGAAAGAACGTAGATTACGATAGTGAAAAAATCATTAAAATCGCTTTCGTTTCCGAGAAAATCATTAACAAACAAACACAAACATACATACGGGTCGAATACAGACCATTATTTTTGAATCAGCCTGAGCGGATTTGGAGGTTCAAATTTGGCCTTTTCGTTTCCTCCGTGCCTCGAAAAGCATGTTATGCCATCCCGATTTATTGCCACTAAAATCTGATAATCGTTCCAAAAACCTAAGAGTTAATACTCTTAGTCGAGTCGTATGTGGAAGGACGTGGGGACACACCGCATTATTATCCTAAAAAATGTTCTACCATTGTTTGTTTAATGGAAAAGGGGTCACGACTCTCAGTAATGAGGAAAAAAATTGGTAGTCATAAGAACTGCCGATAGAAGAGAAAACGAATATTTAAATTATTTTTTTATTACTTAATTTAATTATTTTTAATTTAAAAAAAATTAACATATAATAATACAAATATTTAAAATACTTAAAATATAAACTTTAAAACTAAGGCACTAAGATTCAATTACGAATGTACTATATTTATATTGAAGACCTTTTGTTTCCGTAACAACGCGAGGTGTCGGTCACGCGTTTCCACATTTGTACCCCCTACCAAAGTGTTCAACGCGCCTGAAGAAGAGAGGAGGGAGGGGGGGGAAGGGGGGGGGGAGAGATAGAGAGAAATGGAGAGAGAGAGAGAGCGCATCACCTGTATGGTCTTGTTCCTGGCGGCGAGCTCGACGGTGTCGCGGTGGTTGAGGTGGTTCAATACGACGCAGAGTTAGAGAGGGAGAGAGCGAGAGAGCGAGAGGGGGGGGGGGGGGAGAGAGAGAGAGCGCATCACCTGTATGGCCGTGTTCCTGGCGGCGAGCTCCACGGTGTCGCGGTGGTTGAGGAGGTTCGATATGACGCAGAGAGAGAGAGAGAGAGAGAGAGAGGGGGGGGGGGAGAGAGAGAGAGAGAGGCTGAGAGCGTCACCTGTATGGTCTTGTTCCTGGCGGCGAGCTCCACGGTGTCGCGGTGGTTGAGGTTCGATATGACGCAGAGAGAGAGAGAGAGAGAGAGAGAGAGAGAGGGAGAGAGAGAGAGAGAGGGAGAGAGAGAGAGAGAGGGAGAGAGCGTCACCTGTATGGTCTTGTTCCTGGCGGCGAGCTCCACGGTGTCGCGGTGGTTGAGGATGAGCTCGTTGGTGCCGTGGAGGCGGTGCCTGCGAGCCGCGGCCGCCGCCCGCCATGCGGCACCTGCCGCCTCCACGTATGACACCTCCTGGGCTACGGCGCGCATCTGACACCGATGTCACCATCGACATTTTTGAGTTTTGAACCATCTCAATCGATCAATCAAATCATTTATTCAATTTAGGTACACTGTATGTACACATATTGACGTCAATCCCTTCCTTCCATCCATCCATCATCATCGAGGACATCCTGGCTGAAGAACTTATGCCAGTGGTTCAACAAAAGCACCCGATCGTTATTTAGAGCTGCAGTGTCGAAAGTTCAAGTTGCCAATATGATCGCCAACCTTCGATAGAAGAGGCACCTACAGAAGAAGAAGAAGATCCATCCATCAGCCCGTATGCATCCACTGCTGTACATAGGCCTTTTCGAGAGCGCGCCACTAAACGCGGTCTTCCTCATCCAACCGATTCTTGCAACCTTCAATTGCTTACATAATTATAAAACATGATGGTGATAATTAGTTACGGTATCTTAAAACTGAAGCTACGAGGGATCCAAACGTGCCCTGGTCTGAGAAGAGCCCACAACAAACTCAGTCGGGTCTTTTTTTTCTCAGACAAAGAGCTGGCAGCGAGAACCCGTCAGCGTTGGCATTCTTATGCGGTTGACGTCCAATCTGCTGGCATGAAACGTTTTTACTCGACGTTTCTGATCCGAAACGCTAGGACGTGGAACACCCTCCCAGTGCACGTATTTCCTGCCACGTATCACTTAAGAACATTTAAGACTTAAGTGAATAGGCATCTTCTGGACAAGCGTGTCCAACCCAGACCTCATTAATGCTTTGCACTAAGCATGATTGTCTGTGGTACTCCATGTAATATGTTTTCATTTTTACTTGTACTTTTTTTGGCTAAATAAAGGATTATTTATTTATTTATTTATTTAAAGCGCAAGTAATGAGCCCAAGTCTATTTTACAATTTAAAAAGAATCTTTACCCGTATTTCGTTCTCGATTTTAGCGCGTCGCAGTTTGCACATGGTAGCCCACAGTCCTTCGTCCATAACCGGTGGCATATTGCTAATCTGATCGAGTTGCTCGACACTGAAAAAATGAAAAACTAAATGTTTCCCCTTGAGCAACGTGACAATAGTTTTAATATACCTTGTACTGTGGTATTGATTTGAAACTTTGCAAATGACTTATGTAATACCGATTACAATACAATAAGTAATTTGGTTCCATCGAGCTGGTAAGATGATGAAACCAAGAAATGAGAGAGTGGAACTCTTCAATGGCTTCTAGTAAGCTCTCGAGCTGGTAAGATGATGAAACCGAGAGGTGTATAGTAGAACTCTCCAATGGCTTCTAGTAAGCCCCTCGAATTTGGACTCAGGTTTGTTTCAAAGAGTCCCATTTACACTATAAGAAGACCAAACAGTCTGATGCATGTATGCACAAGTAGCATGTTTTTTAGTTTTTTGAAACTATCATAATATAAAATTGTAAATCTTAAGAGGGCCATTCCTGCTTGCATTTCATTAAGAAGTTTCTTGCGTTTACTCCTCTTTCATACGTGTTCCATATTGTGTCCATGCTTTATATCGATTACTAACTTACCCCTTGAAGTACTCAACGCAGTCCGCGTGCAGAAGCGGTGGTCTAACACCCGTCAGCACCGCGTTGGCCAGGTCGTACAGTACCACCGGGATCATTGTTGCTCGTTGGTGCCATTTAGGGCGTTTTCTGTAAATTGAAAATAATTTGCAATTACTTACCTTATACATTAAAATCTAAATTAAAAACTAAACATTAAACGCTACAATGAGGCAATGTGCTCAAAATGCTGGCTGCGTTACCCCGTTGAATAGCCAAATTATTTTAATTATGTTGGCCGCTGCCAGCCCTCCGGTCACCTGTGGACTCTGTGGGACGAGAAGATAGTTCCTTAAAAATAGATCTAGCATCTTCGCCCTACGACCCCAGGGTTTCAAAACCAAAAGGCACAAAAATAAAATCATTCTCAATAATAATAAAATTAGGAGCTAGTCAGCTATGAAATAATCCTTGACAATAGTCAAATAATAATGAAAACTCACTTGAAGAATTTGTAGCACTGGTCGACGATGATGGGCGAGAGGTCGGCGAAGGGGTTCTTGAAGCCGCGGTCGAGGTGCTTGTCCTTGGCCGCGAGCGCGTCGTACGCGGCCTGGCACTCCTCCCACTGCTCCTGGATCAGCTGCGACTCTCTCTGCAGCACCTCCAGCTCGTGCTCGTATCGCTTTATGTCGCTCCTGTGATACACACATGGTGACACTTGTAATGGAACTTGTGGCACTGGTCGACAATGATGGGCGAGAGGTCGGCGAAGGGGTTCTTGAAGCCGCGGTCGAGGTGCTTGTCCTTGGCGGCGAGCGCGTCGTACGCGGCCTGGCACTCCTCCCACTGCTCTTGGATCAGCTGCGACTCTCTCTGCAGCACCTCCAGCTCGTGCTCGTATCGCTTTATGTCGCTCCTGTGATACGTACGCATGTAAGCTGAGCGTGCGCACAACGAGATATCTCGCGACGATTGAGAGAGATGTTGTCGTCGCCGGTTAATTTCTTGTTTACCCTAGTATGCTCAAAATCCTCCTATTTTGTGCATGTTAGGGTTTCTGTCACTAACATGATAATAATCGTTAAAATCCGCCAACCCGTATTCGAACCCCTTGGTGGGTCTAAGCTCTTATTCCCTCTCTCTTTTGAGAACGGAAGCCTGTGACCAGCAGTGGGACGTTAATGAGCTATAGTGGTGGTGGTGACACGAAATCATTATATTACGAGAAAAAAAATATCAGGCATGTAAGAGAAAAATACCACAGATAAAAAATATTACTTTTATCTCTACTTTTGAAGTAACGAGACGAGTCTTACATATGTGTAACCACTGTGTAACCATATTAGTTCTGTAGGCAGATAGGTTTATCGCGCGAAAGTGGGTAGACATACTTTTATTCGTTGTGCGCATGCTATCCCTGTAGGTTCCACATATAATGAAACGAGCTGTGTGATGACGTTGGAGTGTTGGACACCCCTGAAGAATATTTAATTAGAAAAAAATCTAGCTTTATTTTTAACGTGTCAATTCATGTAAGTGTGCGTGCTAATATCAGTCTTGAACTGTCTAAGCTAACACCCGGCATCAAGCGCCACTCACCGCATTTCTTCAAGTTTTTCAGACATCTCAACCCGGTCTAGGTTGGTTCTACGGAAGCGCATGAGGGTGAGGTTCTCCTGTCCTATCACAGAATCCACTCTTAACTTTGTTAGCCACATTTCCTTCACCTGAAACCAGAAAAAAAATGCGGCTTGGCTTATAATTTCCCTTCGGAAAATGATACAAGATGATTTTTCTAGTCTTTACTACATAGTAATTTACCTACCTTCTGATTAAACTTCACAACCCCTTCGTTGAGGACTTGCGACAACTTGGCGTATTCAGCGTGTAGCATCTTCCTGTACTTGTCGCGTTCTTCATTCCTGAACGCAACCTTAGCTTCGTACTCGAACACGAGGCGCAGGTCGTCCTCGTTAAAGTTTTCTGGATCTTTTTCCAACTGGAAATTGATATAACTATGATTAGATATGTGTATCTAATCATAAAATATTCGTCTACGATAGACGAATAAATATTTGCAGCACCAGAAAACAAACAGCCGATGCATTGCCGCCTTTTCCTTAAAAGGTTTGTTTTCTTTTTGCGATCCACGTGTCAGTTTTGTTTCTGGTCAAATAGATAACTGGGAAACCAAGTCATGATAGATAGAGACCGAAGCTTTAATCACTGTCGCCGCTTTTGTCGGTTAGTCGTCCTCGTCTCAACTATGTACCAAAAGACGTCAGTTTCTGAACGAAGGTATCCTGCATGGATCTCCACAGTTGGTCTTGGGTTGGCTTCCAGCGGCTTCCAGCTGCTCGCTTGAGATTAGTCAAGTTTGTCAGTCTCTCTCTTTTCGTATTCCTCATTCCTGAGGTTTGTAACCTTTTCCCATTAATCACATAATGGCAGGGTTTTCTTGGGATAATAATGCGGTGGGTTCCCAGGTCCTTTCGCATATCACTCGACTAAGAGTACTATTTCATTTCTAACGATTAATATCAGATGTTAATGATAACAACGGCGACCGACGGCTTAACGTGCTCTCCGAGGCATGAAGGAAACGAAAAGGCCAAATTCAGACTACCAAATTCGGTCAACCATCCAGTTACCGACTTGGGTCAACGTTGCGTAACAATCGCAATCGACAGATACCTATACGTTGTCGAAACAATTAAATCATCGCTTGCACTTGTGTGGGGGTGTGTTGTGTGTGGGGGGCGGGGAGGGGGAGGGGGATGGGGGTCGGTCTCACCATACACTGCGGCATCGGGATGGGCTTCTTGATCTCCTCGTGCCACAGCTTCTCCAGTACGCCGTCCATCATGTACATGAGCGCGCGCTCGCGGAAGTCGTCCTTGGGCTGCGGCTCTGGCGGCGGGATCACGACCTGGCTGGGGCTGACGTACGGCTCTATGCTGCACTGGTGACAACATTTGCTTAATCTATACTTCTGTACTATTATTACAAATGTGAAAGTTTGGATGGATGGATGTTTGTTACTCAATCACCCAGAACGGCTGAAGTGCTGCACGAAGTGGAATTTGGCACAAAGATAGATTATAGTCTTGAATAGCACATTAGCACAGAAAATTAAAGTTTCCGCGGGAAGTAAAAATCCTCAACCCATGCGGATTTAGGTTTCCCACCACCCTCTTAAATATCGTCAGCTCATGCCGCATAGTATCGAAGGAGGAGCCTACTCATTACTCACTCCACTCGACCTTTCAGCTTACAAGCAAGCCTTCAGCTTGCGGATGGTATAATCAGTGGATTTGTCAGTGACCTTGTTGTAGATTTTCTTGTTTAAACAATCAGAATCTAATCATTTAGGGAAGCACCTAACATGGGCTATGTTAGCTTCATAGCTCGCTGAACGACTTTGAATTTGGGTATCAGACCACTTGTAAGAGACCATGTAGCTCTGCACTATAAATTCTTGGACGACAAGAACGTTCTGGTTAAAGACTTGCACCCATAACAGCCAAGGGCAAATCAGCTAAAAGAAAATAGATTAAAGCAACAATTCTGTATTTACCTCTTCCGGATCGACTTTTATAAGTCTGTGCGGTTGTTCCTCTTGCGCCCATTCGGGGTCGTGAATGATGATGGCCAGATGGTGAAAGCTGCCGCGTAAGTCTGACAGCTTGTTTAGTTCTGTTGGTCAAATAAATAGTCAAGATATATACTGATACTATAACAGCAACTGTGTGTGTGTCTTATTGAGATATACGAGTAGGTATACTGAGAATCTATGTCAGTAACTCCATATAGTTAAAATTTTTCTTGTTACACTGCAAACCGATCTTGGCGAAATTGGACACAGATAGCCTGTATCCTTGACATAGAATATCACTTAAATATTTTAAGATCGCGTTGGTGGGGATAAAAAATATAATCACTCCTAACCAGACAGTCACTGTAATTTGTTATCAATTCATCATCATGGCAATTCTAAATTCATGGGCAATTTGATGTAAAAATTCAAATTCCCCATGACAGTGCACTTCAATATCCTGTGGGTCAAATTATAAAATACTAGCGAATGCCCGCGACTTCGTCCGCATGGATTGAGGTTTTTCGGTTCCCACGGGAACTCTTTAATTTTCCAGTATAAAAAGTAACCTATGTGTTATTCCAGACTATAATCTATCTCTGTGCCAAATTTCATCCAGATCCGTTCAGCCGTTGGGGCGTGATTGAGTAACAAACATCCATCTATACATCAATACGGATGTATTGATGTATAGATAGAAGTATGGATGGATATCCATCCAAACTTTCGCATTTATAATATTATAGTATAGACTAACGACCCCCTCGGCTTCATCATGCATCGATGGACCCACATAATTGAAAAAATACTAGCTGCGGCACTTCGTCCACGTGGTTTTAGTTTTTTTTCCGCGGGAATTCCGGGATAAAAATTAGATGATGTTAGACGGGAAGATGTTACTCTGGTCCAAGATATACCCATGCAAGAGAAAACCTTTTAGACGAATTCCGATATTAACCATCAATAATGAAGCGAAGGCGCGCGTTGCGGTCCTCCACCAGACCGACCTCGCGTTTCTTCTGGCTCATCAGATCATCGAACTGCTTGTTGAACCAGAGCCGCATGTTCTGAACATTGAGCTGCAGAACGACAGATAACTATGTCACACTAAGTAGAAATATGAATTGTTATTGTTGGAATCACAGAACAATGAATTCCTGACCCCGAAACTAGGAGAACCCGTATATTAGCGGCCAGTGCTTTCCCAAACATTGATAAATGATTTATTTATTTCACGTAGGACAACTTGTGTCACTTATGATACGTTAAGACTCTAGCACCGGTTCAGAGAATTGATTCTACTGAGAAGAGCCGGCAAGAATTTCCATTGAGTTATAGCTAATTTTGTTTCTTCTTTTACATTTTACATTACTTAGATTTGTATTGGGTTTATTGTCTTTCATCTTCATCATCTTTTTTTTTTTTTTTTATTTATTCGGGTTAACAAACAACAGTATATACACACAGTACCAGTAACAGTATATGTATATACAAACAGTATATAGTTAGATAATTGATGGACTTTCCTTAAAGAGCGCCACCACACTTTGAATATAATAAATTAAATGTGACAAGACCCTCGGGCCCTTGGATCCCCACCCGGGGTGATTTCTAAATAAGCTAATATTTTTACATTGATAATAAAAATATAATAAGAAACTATTTAAACTTAAATTTCTTGTAAGGATTATGCAAGACGAATGTATTTTTTTAGTAAAAGTAACTAGATTAACAAACTAAAAATCAACTAGCTTTATTTAGGTTTGATCAACGAATTTGCTATTAAAATGCTGTTTAATAAAACTAATTTATTTACCTTAATAATGTGCTGGAGCCAGTTCATCTGCAAAAAACTGAATGCCAAAGTCTGTGGGATCATGAAGGTGGGGACTTCGATGAAGCGGTGCGCGTTGGACCCGGAGAGGACGTACGGTTCCGCCAACGTCTCGTCGGAAGCTTCGTCTGGTATTATCACCTCGGAGCGTGGCTGGCTCTCCATACTCTTGTTACGTACTTCACGCACCGATATCGTAGACGCTGGACCTAATCTACGCATATTGATAAATGATTTATTTATTTCATGTAGGACAACTTGTGCCACTTATGAAACGTTAAGACTCTACCACCGGTTCGGAAAAACTGTTCTACTGAGAAGAGCCGGCAAGAAATTCAGCAGTTGCTCTTTTCATAGAAAAGAAAAGGTTACAATATGTAGACAACACAACACATACGTTACAAGTTTACACTGACTTGTGGGTCACTGGATGCGAGGCCGGTTGCTTCCATGTAACTTTGTCATTAATAAAATCATCGATAGTGTAATAACCTCGACTTAACAAATGCTGTTTAACACAGTCTTTAAATCTATGTAATGGCAAATCCAGAAACTCTTTGGGAACCATATTATAAAAGCGTACACTCGAGCCCACAAAGGATTTCTGCACTTTGCGCACACGATACGACGCTGCTATTGGAATTTTAATAAGTATGGTACTTAAATCAACGCCGATTTAGGGCCTCTTGCAGCCACGTTATGAACAACTGTAGCCAAGGATATGAAGCGCGAAGCAGTTTCGGAGGAAACAACCCGAGATAGAATGTCTTGACGCAAAAACACGAGGAGAGCCGACCCCAAATAATAGGAAAAGGCTAGGAGAAAAAGAAAGAAGAAGATGGTACTTATATACCTAGACATTGATAAAATTTTGTAATTATTTTGAGGGATACCGAAACATCTGCTCAAAAAGGGAAAGAAATGTGCACTAACTTAGCAGCAGATTTCGGATTTCCTCAAAATAAATGCATCCAAAATGTGAACTTCCTTTTTATACGACTGCCTGAAAAAAGGAGTATATTGTTTTCAGGGTTCATGTATGTATGTGAGTTTGTATATTCCACCATAACTTCTATACGCCTGAACCGATTTTGATAAATGAGGTATCGTTAGAATCCCTAGCTTATTCCGGGTAACATAGGCTAGTAAAATTTTCAAAAAAATTTATGGGGTGACCACGGTCCCGCATTAAAGACTAAAGTTGAAAAAAAATATTCGAAAATAAGATTAACTATATAATCATCATCTAGAAAATGATGAGTAGATTCCAAAAATATATAACACTATAGTTCAATATCCAGTGATTCACAAAATATATCATTGAATAAAAATGTGAATAAGATTCTAATTTGACTAGATTAATTTAGATTTTTAACTTTTTAGTTCGTTTTTTGGCAGGGCAGTCGTATTTTTTAATTTCTCTAATTATGACTTGTTAAATAAAGTAACACTAGTGACATCTGTTTAATTAGGTGCGTAGAGCTCCAAGAAATCATAATGAATGATGGAGTTTATGATTTATGCTGACTGATTATTTTCTAACTATGAGAGAATACAATAGAATTTTGATAATCCTATCATCATACGAATATTATGAATACTTTTTATACCGGAAAATGAAGGAGTTCCCGTGGGAATTAAAAAAAGGCAGCCCAAGTCGTGGGCTAGCTAGTTATTTGTATAAACTCACTGTGACGGGGCATGTATGGATGGCTCTTCCTCGCTCAACTTCGGGGGCAGCTCCTCCCAGGGTTTGAACAGATCCTCGTCGTTCTCCATCTCCACGCTGCGAAGCCCTTCGATCTGCTGCAGTTCCGGCCACTTGTCGCGCTGTGTTGGCAACACTGCGTAGTTCTCCACCTAATAAATCATATAAAACAATTATAATATTAATCTCGGATTCATGACGAACTTTTAATAATAATCTATTGACTCCAAGTCTAAGCGCATGCACATCATCACTTACCAGGCATGCCAGAAATGCTCAGGCTTGCGTGAGATCGCAGTCAAGGGCTAACTTGTAGTGGATAAAAAAAAAACAATGTAAAAAATTCTTAAATACTTATGTTATTGTTGTGGGAAGCCCTCAAAACTTATGAAATACTAGATGATGCCCGCGACTTCGTCCGCGTGGATTGAGATTTTTTGGTTTCCCGCGGGAACTCTAAAATTTTCCGGGATAAAAAGTAGCCTATGTCCTTCCCCTGGGCACAAACTATCCCTATACCAAATATCATCAAAATTGGTTGAACACATTTTCTGTTTTGATTCCCGCGGGAACTCTTAGATTTTCCGGGATAAAAAGTAGCATCCTACAACCTATCTCTGTACCAAATTTAATCAAAATCGGTTGAAAAGATGGGCCGTAGCAGACAGACAGACAGAAACACTTTCGCATTTATAATGTTAGTATGGAAGTATCCTGGAATCAACTGTAAGTGTTGAGTCAAGGCTATTAAATACGATTGACGAATTTCTTAATGACAAAGTTGTATAGAGGCAATGACTTTGGGTCTAGCGCCCCACAGGATAGTATATTAAATTACACTACTGTATATATTTTATATACCTTCTTATTGTTTTAATAAGAGCAACTGCTGAGTTTCTTGCCGGCTCTTCTCAATAGAACCTGTTTTCCGAACCGGTGGTAGAGTCAAAACAAGACGTAACCTAAGAGACACCTATACCTATAAAGTATAAAGTATTGAGTAAGGCAAGTAATCGCGTAGTAATAAACTACTAATATTATAAATGTGAAAGTTTGGATGGATGTTTGTATGGATGTTTTGTTACTCAATCACGCCCCAACGACTGAACGGATCTGGCTGAAATTTGGCACAGAGATAGATCATAGTCTGGATTTTTTATCCCGGAAAATTAAAGAGTTCCCGCGGGAACCAGAAAACCTCAAACCACGCAGAACAAGTCGCGGTAACTCGCTAGTAAATCATTTATCAATGTTTGGAAGGCACTGGCCGCTAAAATACGGGTTCTTCTAGTTTTGGGGTCAGGGATTAATTGTTCTGTGATTCCAATAACAACAATTTATATTTCTACTTAGTTATCCGTCGTTTTGCAGCTCAATGTTCAGAACATGCGGCTTGATGACATTGATGGTTAATATCGAAATTCGTCTAAAAGGTTTTCTTTTGCATGGACCAGAGTAAAATTTTTTCTTTTCTTTTTTATCCACTACAATTTAGCCCTTGACTGCGATCTCACTTGATGGTAAGTGATGATGCAGTCTAAGATGGCAGCGGGCAAACCTGTTAGGGGCATGGCAGTTATATTAAACCTATACCCCTATTCGGTTTCAACACGGCATCGTACGGGAACGCTAAATCGCTTGGCGGCACGTCTTTGCCGGTAGGGTGGTCACTAGCCACGGCCGAAGCCTCCCACCAGGCGAGACCAGGGAAAATTCAGAAATTATTATCCCAAATTGACCCTGCCGGGGATCGAGCCCGGGACCTCCGCACGTTAAGGCAACAGCGCTACACACTGCGCCGCGGAGGTCGTCAAACATCTCAACATCTTCCCGTCTAACATCATCTAATTTTTATCCCGGAATTCCCGCGGAAAAGAAAACTAAAACCACGCGGACGAAGTCGCGGGCTTTCGCTAGTAATATATATTGTTTGCTTTTCTTTTATTTATCAATATGTACTTATACCTTTAGATAAGTATGTATGTCACCGTAAGATTGTAAAAACCGTTAGATTATAATCTACCTCGCGAAATTCTAAACCGTCGAAAGATTGTAAACTGTACAATGTTCTGAGTGTCAATTTTTGAAATATTCATTTACGTTTTCTTGTCTCTTTCTTGTAGGTTAGGTTAGGGTTCGACATAAATAATCAAGTAGTAGTAGGTTTTATCGGGTTTAATTACCTATCAGATTACAATCTACCGGAAAATAAGGCGTTAAATTCTAATCTTTCGACAGTTTAGAATTTCGCGAGTTAGATTAAATACCGTATATATATATATATTTGGCATATACCGTATCTATATACCGTATATATGCCAAACGTATATTTATATACGGTATATATCTATATACCGTTTAGCGGAGGTTTTCGAGGAAATAAAACTCTGATTAAACGCTGAGTTTAGAATGAATATATTGGGAAAAACGCCCATATTTATATAAAAATCCTTACAGAAATCCACCAATCAGAAATAAGTAATAATAATAATTAAGAATTACGACTAACATAATATGTACATACATATAGGTAGGTGTAACACATTCGCTAATTGCGTGATTTTCTTCCGTCTGGAACCGTGCAACTATAAATAGAACGATCGCGCCCGCGCGCCCGCATTTGCCCGTTTGCTGCCGGCCGCGGCAGACGGCGCCTGCGCGCGACGCAATTTATAACACGCGTGAAGTGGTTAATATGAACTGGCTGGTGTATTTGTGGACAGTGAACTCTTAGTGACTCCTTCAACTAGTGTCTAGTGGGGCAATCAGCGGCATCTCCAGTCCTGGCGCAATGGTTGTACGGACAGCCTTTTTCAAGGCTAACCTTTTCCTTTTTACGTCCAATGCAACTGCCTGACTCGATTGTTTACAATCTTCACTGTTCGGTGCAGACGTCCTCAACGTGGTAAGTACAGCAAACACCTTCCTTCGAAACGACGCTGCGAGCTCTTGCCTTTTTCGAGGCAATCTCGCGTCTTCCTGTTAACTAAGCGTCGCTCGATGAAAACGGTGTCGGATTTTGACATTAAAGAATTGCATCTTGATTTCAGTGTTCATTATTTATCTCCTCTTGTTATTAAAGTGATCCCTGTGTATTTATTACTCCTTTCCACTTGATCCTTCCTCCAGGTATTCTTTGGTAACGAGGTTTATTCAGGTAATCCAGGTAAATGTGTGGTTGGTTATTTGACGGGTAAGGTAATAGGTTATTCTAAAGGTATATTCTGATTGATGGTAAGTAACTGGTATCTGGGTAAAGCGAGGTAAGTACCTACATGGTAAGTACTTGCGACGCTACAGGACTCGCCCCCTAGCGAAAGCGTACAGGAGGTTTAGTTATGCGTCCGAGTCTAGTCTTCTTTAATATTGGTTGAATTGCACTAGATGCTGGCGCCTGGCTTGCCTCGTTCTCCTTGCTTCGCGCGGGGTTGTGAGTAGATTCTTGTCTGTTCGTTGATGAAGATAATGCAGGCGAGTACTCTGGTGTACTATCCAAAATGTACGCAGGTTTGAGACGATCGATTGATATAACTGCAGAGCGCTTCTCTGGCAACTGCAGTTTAAAAGTCTTGCTATCTCGCTCTAACACTTTGTATGGTCCTTCATATGAAGGTTGGAGGGCTCTCTTCACTCCTTCATTTCGAACGAAAACTTGCTCGCAGGTTTCCAAATCCTGATGAACGAAAATAGGTCTCTTGTTGCTATGTACTGTAGGCTGATTTTGCATGACGGAGTTGATCGTTGATCGTAGTCTGCTCACGTAGTCGTAGTCCAAATCTTGCTCGGTTGATTGTGCAGTTGCGAAAAAATCACATGGTAGCCGTAGGTTGAATCCGTAGGTAAGCTCTGCAGCGCTGACTTTAGTATCAGAACGCATTGCGGCACGCAGACCCATGAGAACCGTAGGTAACTCGTCGATCCACTTTGTATGTCCAGATAGACGTGTTTTCAGTGAGGTCTTCAAAGAGCGGTGCCAACGTTCGACTATACCATTAGATTGTGGATGGTAGGGTGTCGTACGAGTTTGTTGTATTCCCATGACGCTGAGAAGCTTGGAGAACAGGTAGCTTTGGAAATTACGTCCTTGGTCAGAGGTCAGAATTACTGGCGTCCCAAAACGAGTGATCCAGTGCTCGTAAAATATCTTTGCAATAGTTTCAGCTGACGTATCGTCGGTCGGAATCGCTTCAGGCCATCTCGTTGCTCGGTCGATCATGGTGACGAGGTAACGGTGTCCTTCGGGCGAAGTGGGAAGCGGGCCGACGATGTCTATGTGTACGTGTTGAAATCGTTCGGCAGTCGGAAATGCAGATACACTACTCGTTGTATGACGTTGAACTTTGCACCGTTGATATTGTATGCAGTTTTTCGCCCATGTACGGACGTCCTTATTCATTGATGGCCAGAAAAATTTTTGCGTGACGAGTTGGTTCGTAGTTCGAATACCGGGGTGACTGATGTTATGAACTGCATCGAAAGCGACTCGTCGAAATTCTTCGGGTAGGTATGGTCGTACGAATGCAGTTGAAATTTCACAGTAGATTGAAGCTTGCGAATTTGGCATAGTCATTTTGCGCAGAGTGAGATTGTTTTGCTTCGTAAGTTGCTCGCATTCTCTGTCTCTTTCTTGTGCTTCGGCTAACTTTTCGTAGTCGAGACTTGTCGGGCAAACGATGCTTTCGATAGGTATGCGACTCAATGCGTCGGCGACGACATTGTCTTTTCCGCTGATGTGACGTATGTCCGTAGTAAATTCACTGATGAAAATTAGTTGTCTCGCTCGTCGTGGAGTTTCAGATGGCGAAGGTGGTTTCTGTAGTACATAGGTTAATGGCTTGTGATCAGTGAAAACGATTAGGTTTCGTCCTTCGAAAGTCTTCCTGAAATGTTTTACTGCCATGTATATAGCGAGTAGCTCCCGGTCGAATGTACTGTAGTTGCGTTGTGCGTCGGAAAATTTCTTCGAAAAATACCCAAGTGGTTGCCATTTGCCTTTGACGAATTGTTGAAGTACAGCTCCGGCACACGAGTCGGATGCATCGCTGAAAATTGCCAGCGTAGCATCGTGCGATGGGTGAGCGAGTAAAGCTGCGTTTTGAATTGCATTTTTACACGCTTCGAATGCTTTTGTAGCTTCGTCGGTCCATTCGATTAACGTGCGGTCTCTCTTTTTCGAATTATGAAGATAGGCATGAAGTGGGGCTTGAATATCTGCGGCCTTAGAAATGTGTTCTCGGTAGAAATTTATCATTCCAAGAAAACGCCTTAGCTCTTCGATTGTTTTTGGTTTCGCGTAGTTGCAGATTGCCGCGATCTTTTCTTCAGGCGGTTTTATTCCGCACTTGTTTACAGTAAAACCGAGGAATTTAACTTCATCTTGACCGAAATTGCATTTTGACGGGTTGATTGTAATGCCATTCTCTTCTAGTCTTCGCAATACAGCTCGTAGGTGTTCTTCATGTGATATTTTGCCCGAACTTGCAACTAGTAGGTCGTCTATGAAAGCGTAGACGAAATCGAGACCATGTTAGAAACTTCGTGGATAAACCGTTGAAAGGTTTGGCCAGCGTTTCTCAAACCTGGTGCCATTCTCGGAAATTCGAATAGGCCCATAGGAGTTATAATTGCAGTCTTCTCTATGTCTTCTTCACGAACTTTAATTTGTTGATATGCTCTGTTGAGATCGATTGTAGAAAATACAGTCTTCTCCGCTAATTGATGTGTGAAGTCCTTAATTCTTGGAATTGGGTAGCGGTCGGGTATCGTGATGCTGTTAAGTCTTCTATAATCACCACAGACTCGCAAATCGCCGTTTTTCTTCGGAACAATGTGCAGTGGCGAAGACCAAGGACTTTTGCTTGGGCGGCATAGTCCTTGTTCTATCATATTTTCGAACTCTTTGCGGACTCGTTCGTAGCGATGCGGTGCAATTGGTCGGGCACGGCAGTGAAGTGGCGGTCCAGTTGTTTCGATAAAATGTTCAACGTTGTTCTTCGGCGTAAGATTCATTGAAGTTAATCTTGTTACTCCGGGAAACTCGGCTAAAATGTTGTGGTATGACTGTTGCACGTCGATACTTCTTATTGTAGGTATGTTTGTGGCACGGACGATATATTGCGACGCTAAGTTAGTTTTCCCGTCGATAAGTCTTCGATTCTTGATATCGACGATCAGCTGATGGTATTCAAGAAAATCGGCTCCGATGATTGGTTTACTGACTTTGGCTATGATAAACTTCCATTTAAATGGTCGGCTTAGATTGAAGTCGAGTTCCATAGTTCTCTTTCCGTAGGTTGGAATGACCGTATTGTTAGCGGCGTAGAGTTGCAAATTCAATGGCTTCTGTGTTTCACCTTTACGCGGCGGTAACACAGAAATATTAGCGCCTGTGTCGATTAAAAATGTAGTTTTTGACTTCTTATCGGTGACAAACAAGCGGTAAGACTTCTCAGATACGCCGGATCCCGCTTCATCCAGCGTAGTTGCTAGTTTTCCGGCTTCGTGTTTTCGTTCTTGAAAGAACACGGCAGCGTGCATCTTCTTGCATCATTGCCGAATCTTCGATGATAGTAACAGTAAGGCGAAGGAGTTGCGCTTCGAGATCTGTTATAGTTGCCATAGCGACGACGGTTTGCGGAACGGCCTCTATTCTGGAATGGTTTATTGTTGAACTGTGACTTGAGCGCAGCGACTTCGAGTGTTAGCTTGGTAATTTCTTTCACGAGGAATTGGATATCGCTGCTTGAGGTGGCGTGCGTGCTTGCGGTGGCGTTGGTTGATGCGACGGCTTCGACGCTTGTGACTTGCGGGGTGGGGTTTGATTCTAGCATCTTGTCGGCTAGGAGTGCTAACTCGTCGAGTGCAGTCTTCGTGCTGAAGGATTCGCTGACTGCCAATACTGATCGGACGTGTGCTGGAAGGTGGTTCGTCCACATCAGTCGTAGGGTTGAGTCTGGTACTTTGCTTCCGGCGAGAAAACGCATGCGGCGCAAGAGTTGAGTAGGTTTTTGGTCACCGAGCTCTATCTCCGAAAGTAGCTTTTGTAACTGGCGACTGTCGGATTCTTCATAAACGGAGATCAGACGATTCTTCACGGCGTTGTACAGCTCTGTAGGTGGCGGATTGCAGAGTATGTCCGAAATTTGCTCTATATCTTGTTTTTCTAGTTGAGCGATGACCATCTGGGCTAGCTGCTCCTGGCTCTTCTTTAGTTCGCTCGTTGCAGCCTCAAAACTGATGAACCATAGACGGGATTTGTCTCTCCAGAATGGTGGAACACGCAGTGATAGGGCGATGGCGGCAATTTCTTCCTGCCCTGGGAGTCTTGCTTGTTCAGAGGTGGATGGCTTCTGATCTTCCATTTTTCAGCTTGTTCAGGCTCGGGGTCACCACTTTAGCGGAGGTTTTGGAGGAAATAAAACTCTGATTAAACGCTGAGTTTAGAATGAATATATTGGGAAAAACGCCCATATTTATATAAAAATCCTTACAGAAATCCACCAATCAGAAATAAGTAATAATAATAATTAAGAATTACGACTAACAATAATATGTACATACATATAGGTAGGTGTAACACATTCGCTAATTGCGTGATTTTCTTCCGTCTGGAACCGTGCAACTATAAATAGAACGATCGCGCCCGCGCGCCCGCATTTGCCCGTTTGCTGCCGGCCGCGGCAGACGGCGCCTGCGCGCGACGCAATTTATAACACGCGCGAAGTGGTTAATATGAACTGGCTGGTGTATTTGTGGACAGTGAACTCTTAGTGACTCCTTCAACTAGTGTCTAGTGGGGCAATCAGCGGCATCTCCAGTCCTGGCGCAATGGTTGTACGGACAGCCTTTTTCAAGGCTAACCTTTTCCTTTTTACGTCCAATGCAACTGCCTGACTCGATTGTTTACAATCTTCACTGTTCGGTGCAGACGTCCTCAACGTGGTAAGTACAGCAAACACCTTCCTTCGAAACGACGCTGCGAGCTCTTGCCTTTTTCGAGGCAATCTCGCGTCTTCCTGTTAACTAAGCGTCGCTCGATGAAAACGGTGTCGGATTTTGACATTAAAGAATTGCATCTTGATTTCAGTGTTCATTATTTATCTCCTCTTGTTATTAAAGTGATCCCTGTGTATTTATTACTCCTTTCCACTTGATCCTTCCTCCAGGTATTCTTTGGTAACGAGGTTTATTCAGGTAATCCAGGTAAATGTGTGGTTGGTTATTTGACGGGTAAGGTAATAGGTTATTCTAAAGGTATATTCTGATTGATGGTAAGTAACTGGTATCTGGGTAAAGCGAGGTAAGTACCTACATGGTAAGTACTTGCGACGCTACATACCGTATATATATATATATATATATATATTTGGCGCCGTCCAAGCATGCTGGCTTTACGGAAGATCAGCGCTGTATCCTAACAGGAATAGCACATTCTGAGTGAAGACCATTTTGGGGATCAAGTCTCATTTTGCCTTTTTTATTTCTTACAAGTCTGTTTTTTGTCTTGTATCCCTGAATAAAGATTTATTTCTTTCTTTGCCCGAGCATATTCGTGTTACCTGATAATGGCTGAATATGGCGAAGAGTTTGACGCGCGGCGAGAGCATACAGTCCCAACAATGGCGTTTTATCCACGCGGTCACGTGGTCCTGAGCTCGGATGCGCGCCTCCGTCTCTAGGCGGATGGTCTCTCGTTCTTTCTCCGCCTGAAAAACAATAGGCATGATGACTGATTTTGAAAAATGGTCAGGTTATGCTCGGAAGTATCTACTATTTCGAATAAATATATTATTTCAGCAGAAAAATTAGGTTTGGTAGATAAAATTGGCATTTGAAATTTAAATTTTAAAATTCACGCCAAAACGCACGCGAGTGTCATGGCGCCGTTTGTGACGTCACTATTGTTTTTGCCAATGTACTCTGTGCAGTGTGCAGTAAACAATAGTGTGATTGTCAAAGCTCGAAAACAAACAATTGTGACGTCATTCGCTTCTTGGTGTTTAATCCAATATGGCGGATTGCTGTATTTTATAGTTTTATTTTATCAAAATAAATAGCAAGCTCACTCGAAATAGAAAAATATCCTATTTCATTAGATAAATTCATAATTTCATTGATTCTTGGTTACTGTCATCATGCCTATTAGTACAAGTCATAATTAAAAAAATTAAAAAACACGACTGCCCTGCCAAAGAACGAAATAAAAAGTTAAAAATCTAAATTAATCTAAAATAGAATTTTAGTCACATCTTTATGAAATGATAGTTTTTTGTGAATCACTGGATATTGAATAGTGTTATATATTTTTGGAATGTACTCATCATTTTCTAGATGATGATTATATAGTTCATCTTGTTTTGGAATATTTTTTTCAAATTTAGGCTTTAATACGGGACCATGGTTACCCCATCAATTTTTAAAAAAATTTGATTAGCCTATATCACCCGGAATAAGCTAGGAATTCTAAAGATACCTCATTTATCAAAATCGGTTCAGGCGTATAGAAGTTATGGTGGAATATACAAACTCACACACATACATACATGAACCCTGAAAACAATATACTCCTTTTTTCAGGCAGTCGTATAAAAACATTGTTTTTTTAATAACTTTACGTTAAATGTTTTCTTTTTAAAAACCAATTTGGTTCATTATCTCAACTCATCTGCAGCTCTCTAATAAGTACGTGTATCCTATCAAACAATCGACTGTCTACCTCTACATTGTCTAACGTCTGTATATCTGTCTACATTGTCTAACGTCTTGGCAGAAAATTAATGTAGAAATCAATGATGTTTTTGTTTTTGAAATTGACAATAAGCACCGAATATATTAATTATTGGTTCCTCTGGTGCTGCAAATGTTCATGGGCGGCGGTAATCACAGTTTACCATCAGGTGACCCTTGGATTTGCTCGCTATACATATAAAAAAAAACTTCGTCCGCGAGGATTGAGGTTGCTTGGTTTCCGGGATAAAAGTAGCCCATGTGTTACTCCTGTAATCCTATAATCTATCTCTGTGCCAAATTTCATACAGATCCGTTCAGCCATTCTGGCGTGATTGAGTGACGACCTCCGTGGCGCAGTGTGTAGCGCTGTTATCTTAACGTGCGGAGGTCCCGGGTTCGATCCCCGGCAGGGCCAATTTGGGAATTTATAATTTCCACTTAATGTGATCTCATTTTAAGTAAAACAAATGAATCTTTAAATAAAAAAGAAGTATATTAAGTAGATTTTAAAATAAAACCATATTTTTTTTAATTATGGACCTTTTTTTATGTTCCGCTAAAGATGCCGGCGAGTCTCTTGTACCTGTTTGATCCGCTCCTTTTTGTGCTCTAGATGCAGGTTGAACTCCGACAGTGACAGATGGATGTTTGTTGTTATCCAAACTTTCGCATTTATAATATTAGTAAGTATAGAAGTATAGATTATCTCTTGTACCTGTTTGATCCGCTCCTTCTAGTGCTCTAGATGCAGGTTGAACTCCGACAGTGACAGATGGATGTTTGTTGTTATCCAAACTTTTGCATTTATAATATTAGTAAGTATAGAAGTATAGATTATCTCTTGTACCTGTTTGATCCGCTCCTTCTTGTGCTCTAGATGCAGGTTGAACTCCGACAGTGACAGATGGATGTTTGTTGTTATCCAAACTTTTGCATTTATAATATAGTAAGTATAGAAGTATAGATTATCTCTTGTACCTGTTTGATCCGCTCCTTCTTGTGCTCTAGATGCAGGTTGAACTCCGACAGTGACAGCTGGTGCAGCGGCCTCTCAGCGAGGTTCTCCTCCAACAGTACCACCATCCGCGACTGTACTGACTCGAACGATCTCACCACGTCCTCGCGTTGCTTCTTGTAGTCCATTGCTTCTTCCCTCACCTTCTTATCCTCCTGAAGGTCTAAGTAGTTTTCTGAAAATAGAGGTTGCTTTTCGAGTTTCTGTAAGTTATTGGCCCGTAAATCTTCAGTATTTCTGACGACATTGATCAACTGAACGTTAACGTAAATTGTAATTTTTCAGAGCTTTGAGGTTTTTATAATTCTTCTCTAGTTTTGGTTAAATTTCCATTAACGAAATAAAGGATTTTTATTTCCCCCGAATTAATCACGAGGATCTAATGGACTTTTCGCAATAAGGCCTTTGATATCCATGCGATTATTATGTAATTAGAGGAAACAACAAGAAACCGGATCTTTAAGGTCCGAGTGCTGCTTAAGACTACGTAGAAATTTCGTGAAATTCCACAGTGTCCCTACGTAGCTATTAGTAGATGACGAATTTATTAAAGGTTAGATTTAGTTCTTTCTAGTTTCTTACCTAATACTTAGAACTATCCTTTTAATTTTAAATATATGTAGGTATAGGCGCTTGGCTGCAATCAGATCTGCTTGGTGCTAAGTGGTGATATAGCCTAAGGTGGAGCGCGCTTGCCTAGAAGATGCGGTGCGGAAAACGGAAGCCGGAAGGGCTTTCCATATCCTAGTGGTTCTTTTTTTTTATCCACTACAAGTTAGCCCTTGACTGCGATCTCACCTGATGGTAAGTGATGATACAGTCTAAGATGGTAGCGGGCTTACCTGTTAGGGGCATGGCAGTTATATTAAACCCATACCCCTATTCGGTTTCTACACGGCATCCTACCGGAATGCTAAATCGCTTGGCGGCACGTTTTTTCCGGTAACTAGCAACGGCTGAAGCCTCCCACCAGGTCAGACCAGGGAAAATTCAGAAATTATAAACTCCCAAATTGACCCTGCCGGGGATCGAGCCCGGGACCTCCGTACGATAAGACAACAACGCTACACACTGCGCCACGGTGGTCGTCAAAATCGTTCGAATTAGTAACGAGGAAGCAAATCGCTTCGTACGAACTAGGCCTTACTCTCATTTTCGTTGAACAAGTTGATAGTATTAGTCGCTCTATCGAACATGCTCAGATCTGGCGGCGTATGGCGAAGCTCGTGAACTTCATACTCAAAGCCTCTGAGCAGGTAATGGACTGCCACGGTCTTGTTTTCACCGAGATGTGCTATGAACTTGGTTCCAGTATCAATGACAGCTTGTTTAACCCCCGCTTCGTAGCGATGTGAGACGACCAATTGTAGTTCTGTGGAAAATTTCTTTATTCGATAGAAGCGTTACTTTGCGGAAGAAGATAATGAAGGAACTTCAAATTTAATTCGCTATAATCCGCTACAGTAAATAAACCTATAACGATTGTAAAGCTTTACAATCGTGCATTGTCGAGTCAACATCTCCTGAAAATGCTCTGGTGTCGGAGTGAAACGTACGTTGAGAATAATTTGGAAGATTTATATATGGTGAGGTGAATATTGCAAGATACACAATGTACCACATAGATTTACCTACTGTGGCAGATTATAGCGAATTAAATTTCAAGTTTCTACAGAATATTTCTTTATTAAATACTAGCTGATGGCCGCGAATTTGTCCGCGTGAATTAAGTTTTTTTGGTTCAACTCTTTAATTTTCCGGGATAAAAAGTAGCTATGTGTTATTCCAGACTATAATCTATCCTTGTGCCAAATTTCATCCAGATCCTTTCAGCCGTTCTGGCGTGAAAGAGTAACAAACATCCATATTACTTACAAACTTTCGCGTTTATAATATTAGTTGGAAGAACATACCTACTTCAATTAAAATAATCTCAAATCATACTAATATTATAAATGCGAAAGTGAGTTTGTTTGTTTGTTGGTTTGCCCTACAGTCACGCCGTCAAAGGAGCACAGGATTGACGTGATTTTTGGCCTGGATCTATAGTTGAAGATGGAGACTATATTTTATCGCGGAAAATTTAAATACTTAACCTACGCAGACAAGGTCGCGGGCATCAGCTAGTCAAATAAAATATTTACAAATCTATTTGTTCTGTAATGATGGAAAGTCAGACATATGAAAGTTTCAGACTTTTTCTCTCCCTATTGGAAACTCTACCAAAACGAGTTTCATTGCTCTGAATAACTAGGTATATCTATACAAAAAATCATTTCAATCTGTTGCTACTCTGTGGCTTGATCAATCAACAGATAAACACATAGTTTTAGCATTTTAATTACTCTTATTGGTAACATTGCATTATTAATTTAAAACGAAGAAAGATCAATATACTATTATGTAAATTTTTCGTAGTTACCGTACTCGTGAGGGCAATCCGGTGTTCTTAAGATAACCGTTCCATCAGCGCCAAACGTGATCAGAGCTTCAGAGTTGTACGCGACAGCGAAAAGCTTCAAATGGTGCCCTGTCTCCACGGGGGGGGCCATTTTTACTGATACCGTTACACCTTTCTGTTAGAAAACATAATTATGGCAAAGCTAAAGGTATGCTCTTGTATTGAAGTATAATAACCGAGCCCCCTTGCACTGGGGGCCCGGCAGATTTAACACATCCGCACTATTTTAACGCCGCTGCAGGTATTGTTAAGCTTGATAGTTACTTAGTTTTATTAAAGTAAAAAAAATGTAAGAAAAATTCAAAAAATAGAAATAAGACAAAATAATTTATTATTTATTTATCCTTTCACCAAAGGTTGTCTGTAAGAGATTGCTTTAGCAATAAGACCGCCTTTGCACATTTCTATCTAGTTTTTCTAGTAATTAATACTTTAAAACTGTATTCTGTATATTTTGTGTGTGCAATAAAGATATCTAAATAAATAAATAATAAATAAATAATATATAGTTGTAGTATTTTTTTGTCAGTCACGCGGTAGTCTGTGTAGTCCCCTGGGATAAAACCTATCTGTAATTAACCAAAATAGGTTGACAAGATGGGCTGTCAAAGCGTAGCAAACAGACAGACAGAAACACTTTAACATTTATATTATTGGTATGGGTTCTGTGGAGGACAACTCACATCGCCGGACAATTTGAGCACGTGCAGCTGCGAAGAAATGTGCGGCACCGCGGCTGCTCCGTCCTTCGTGCTCAGCGGAAGAAGTTTCGCGTAGGGGCCCGCCATCTTGCCGGCAAACTTATTGTCCTTGCCCGTCTCTGCGTTTATGCATATTATGCGTTCGCCTGTACACCAATTCAACAGCAATGAGGACTGTGCTATATTATACAGTACACAACAGTATACTGTTTTTTTATCCACTACAAGTTAGCCCTTTACTGCGATCTCACTTGATGGTAAGTGAAGATACAGTCTAAGATAGTAGCGGGCTAATTGCTAAGTGTATGTCATATTAAACCCATACCCCTAATCGGTTTCTATAACCGACCGTAATGCTAAATCGCTTGGCAACACTTCTTTGCCGGTAGGGTGGTAATTAGCCACGGCCGAAGCCTCTCACCAGGCAAAACCAGGGAAAATTCAGAAATAATAAATTCCCAAATTTACCTCGGCGGGATCGAACCCTACACCTTCGCACGTTAACACAACAGCGCTCAACACTGCGCCAGGGAGGTCATCAGTCAGTGAGGGAGGGAGCGTCGCTCTTTTTAGCCTCCGTCGAGCGAGTGTATAGAGGCCTATTACACTGCACTATACACAGCGTCCCTTACACTTGAATCAGTGTAGTGTTATAAGTTGCAGGGAGAAAGGGTCCCTAAATTGGTCCTTATTGCAGTGGCAAAAGTGAAAAAAGGAATATATCTATTCTTTTCAGGGTTCATGTATGTATGTATGTGAGTTTATATATTCCACCATAACTTCTATACGCCTGAACCGATTTTCATAACAGAGATATCGTTAGAATCCCTAGCTTATTCCGGGTGACATAGGCTCCCGCCCACCCTTACCACAGGGCTCTGTAAAAAGTGCAGTGTAATTAACAGGCCGATTGCGTACCGATGGCATACTTGTCGGAGAAGAGCACGAGGCTGAACACGCGCATGGCCTCACCGACCCGCGTGAGGAAGCAGTCCGCCAGCCCGCGGCCCAGCTCCGTGTATCTCACCAGATTCAACTTGTAATCTTCCGTAAGCTGTGCGGGCAAAACTCTTTATTTATTTATTTATTTATTTATAACTGTCATGTCTTACATACTAATACAATGTTCTTAATATAATTAGCAGTTAGCATGCATGGACATGATGCCCTGTCAGGGCGTTGCTAAATGTTAACATTATTATTACCTAATTATATTATATAATTAATTATTATTATTAATTTATTCATTATGTAAATGCTTTTTCTCAAACATGCTTGGAAATTTGAGCATTATTTTGACAACCTTCTTCGAGATAAATCAAATTTCAAAGTTTTTTTTTCTTTAATCTAGTTTAATATCAAACTTAAAACTAACTGAGGAAGTGAATTTTCTGTCTTTTGGAAGACCCTCTTTTCAATAATCAGTAAGAAATAATTAATTTTTGAAGTAGACATCATCCTTATTATTCTATCAGTGGTTGCAGAAGGGAGTTCGGACGATAAGCCATATTTTAGGAAATTAAAATTTTGACATTAAACAGTCAAAATGTTATGTCATTTGAGTAAAATTGCTCAAGTTGCTATAAGCGCTCGCAGTATGGCCCCTGGTAAACGTGTCGGAAAGCACTAACGTGATAAATAAATATATGGCCGGCTGACATCGCAGCAGCAACAAGCGCCCTCCCCGTCGGCGAGAACACGACCTTGGAGACGATCTGATTGGTCAGACACACGCTGCCGACCTTCGTCAAGCCCCTGCCTGGGTGGAAGGTGAACAGTGCCATGCCGTAGTTGGTGCCCACTTCGCCGAAGATGATGAGCAGCGGGTCCACTGGGCTGGCTTCGAACGAGAGGTCCTCTCCGGTGACGTACTTATGAAGGACCTGGTAGTTAAAAAACTAATAAGATTACAGCTCGGTTTTTGACGACCTCCGCGGCGCAGTGTGTAGCGCTGTTGTCTGGTGGGAGGCTTCGGCCGTGGCTAGTTACCACCCTACCGGCAAAGACGTGCCGCCAAGCGATTTAGCGTTCCGGTACGATACCGTGTAGTAACCGAATAGGGGTATGGGTTTAATATAACTGCCATGCCCCTACAGCCCGCTACCATCTTAGACTGCATCATCACTTACCATCAGGTGAGATCGCAGTCAAGGGCTAACTTGTAGTGGATAAAAAAAAATAGGTAAATCCTTGAGCACAAATTTAGTATTTTATAAATAAAAGGTGAAAGGAAAAGGTGACTGACTGACTGATCTATTAACGCACAGCTCAAAACACTGAACCGATCGGGTTGTTTGGCATACAGACAGTCATTCGCTAAGAATGGATTTTTGAAAATTCATCTCCTAAAGGGGTATAATACGAGTTTGAAATTTGTGTAGTCCACGCAGACGAATACCATATAATATAAAAATGGATAAGAAACGTGAACTTCCTCTGCAAGCCGTTGCAACTTGCAATTTCTCAAAATCTACATGAAAAATTTGCTCACGTGGATCTCATATTAAAGACCTGTGAATTTATTTAGGAATTTATTCAAAATATAGGTTTTCTGAATGATGAAAATTATGTTTAAGCAGGTTGCAATGATGAGGTCTATTGGAGCATGCTCTCCTGGAACATGCTTTTCATTCTCGCCTTGAAGGTATAGTCCCACAAATATTATCTGACCCAGTGGCCAAAACTGGAACTAATTTTTATATGCCTGTTTAGTTTTGTTTTTCAAGTGAAAACTTCAAAAGTTGAGAAATTTTTTGTAGGGGGTAAAAATGTGGAAACGCTGTTCCCCGCGTTGTTACGAAGAAAAAGGTCTTAAATATATATCTCTCGAGGTCAATAGTACATTCGTAATTAAACTTTAATGTCTTGGTTTTATATTTTAAGTCTTTTAAATATTCGTTTTTTTACATTATTTTAAATATTCGTTTTCACTTCTATCGGCAGTCCCTCCATTTTAATTATACCATTTAAACTAGCGACGCTGTCACCGGGTCAGATAAGTTTGTCGGACTATACATTAGTACTAAAGTTGCACGAAAAACGTTATTAATTCACCAGTTTTGCAGATTCCACTTCGTAAATACACACGACACCAGAGTTAGTCATTGTTGCAAGGAATTTGTAGTGCGGTGCGATCAGTTGAATCTTCTTTATATTTCTGGAAATTATTAACAGCTTTTAAAATCGGTTATCTGTTGCTGCTGATTGTAGCGGTATAGCTGCGTAGCACAGGTGTAGATAGCTTAAAACCTCCGTCTACGGCAAACGTTACACGTAGCTGTAACGTGTGTGTAACGCCGTAGCCACATTTTAATACTAATTGTTATACGACTGCCTGAAAAAAGGAGTATATTGTTTTCAGGGTTCATGTATGTATGTACATATGTATGTGAGTTTGTATATTCCACCATAACTTCTATACCCCTGAACTGATTTTGATAAATGAGGTATCGTTAGAATCCCTAGCTTATTCCGGGTGACATAGGCTAGTAAAATTTTCAAAAAAATTGATGGGGTGACCATGGTCCCTCATTAAAGACTAAAGTTGAAAAAAAAATTTCGAAAATAAGATTAACTATATAATCATCATCTAGAAAATGATGAGTAGATTCCAAAAATATATAACACTATAGTTCAATATCCAGAGATTCACAAAAAATATCATTTAATAAAAATGTGAATAAGATTCTAATTGGACTAGATTACATGTGTTGAGTTTCGATTAATATTTTTTGTCCATTGAATTTATACTTCAGATCTCAGCTTCTGACGTTATTTTTACTTTATTCTCAAAGTAAGAATACAAGTTACGACTATTTTTTTAATATAAATAATTTGTTGGTTTGTCCTTCCATCACGCCGCAACAGAGCAACGTATCGACCCGAGTTTTTGCATGGGTATAGATGGGGACCTGGAGAGTGACACAGGCTACTTTTTATTCCGAAAAATCAAGGATATCCCGCGGGAATCAAAAACTTATACTAAGCGGACGAAGTCGCGGGCTTCAGCTAGTTTAAGTTAAGTTTGGTGATTCTAACTTGCTGAAATCCATTGAGTTAGTGATAAGATATGCTAGTAATTCTTAATAAAGCGAAATATTTCAGAAAAACACATGTTTGCACGTCTTAACAGTTTCAAAAATTCTAATTTTAGAGGTAATTCATCCCCATATTGCTGCAAAATGCCAAGAATTATAAATGTTTTTTAATGTTTAATTAAAAGTAATAAATCCATCCTAAAAATTAAGCTCAATTATATTAAGGCACAACAGATTTGTCGCGTCGATGGATTTGGGGGACCCATAAGCACTCAAATAATATAGATTCCTAACAAAGCAAGTATTGACTAATTATGTAACTAGATGATGCCCGCGACTTCGTCCGCGTGAATTAAGATTTTGTCATTCCCGAGGGAACTTTTTAATTTTCCGGGATAAAAAGTATGTCTAACCTATCCCTGCACCAATTTTTATCAAAATCGGTTACAGATGAGCCGTGAAAGCGTAGCAGACAGACAGAAAGACACACTTTCGCATTTATAATATTAGTAATGGACATGGATAACCTACAATCAGTCAATAAATGATTATGATTATGATTGGATACCTCTGCTTGTAAGTAAACAGCTGCACGTCTATGGCGTCCTCCGTGTCACCAGCCAGCTTGTACAGGAAGCCCCGCTCAGTGTACACCACAGCGACGTCCGACAAAGAGTTGCACACCAGTCGTATAACTTCGTCATCGGCTGTGTACTGCCACGCCACTAACCATCTGTTCTCCGCCTTTTTTAAGCTCTGGAGAAATCCAGAAGAACCTATTGTCCTGGGTGAGCGACAGAACACGATACGACACCATAGAAAATGACAAACTTGTCTATGCGACAACGTAGGCCACGTGAAGCTACTGTTTTAAACTGTCGCGTCGCATCATATTTAGTCTTATAGGTGAAGGAACTCTTATAGGTCAACAGCGCAAAGTTGCCTGTCTGTCGGTATTCTACAGGACATATTTCGGAGTGTGCTCAAAAACTATTCAAACTATTCAATCTGGTTCCTCCGTCACCTTTTTATTACCGAACCGCAAGGCATCGACAAGGTCTGTACCCTTACGCAGTCGAAATTCCGCGGGCTCGTACAAATCAGCCAATTTCATAAGCCAAGTTGGTGAACCAATCCATTAGACGATAGATTTTGTGTTTTGCGGCAGTCGGATAGATATATTATAATGCCTGATAATATTATTTGCTTGATATAATGAACAATTCTCTCTTATTCATCACAATTATCGAAATTGACTGTTGCAGAATCTTATAGATGAAACTGGGAACACCCGTCCAGTTGTGCCCAGTGTGGTGTTGCGCCGGTTCTTATTGCTGACTTACTGGGCGGTGATATATATATAGATAGATAAATACTTTATTGCACACATGAAAAATACAAGGTAAAGTTGACTCTAAACTAGGTATGCAAAGGCGGCCTTATTGATTACTGAGCAATCTATACCGGCAACCTTCGGTGAGAGGATCGAATAAGATGCGTAGGGTGGTGTGGCACAATAGAATACACGTTATTATTAATAGATAAGCACATAATATAAAACGTAATAGACGTATTGTATATGTTACCGTAAGACTGTAAAAACCGTTAGATTATAATCTAACTCACGAAATTGTAAACTGTCAACAGATTGTGAACCGTTTAAAGTTTTGAGTGCCCATTTTTGAAATATTGATTAAGTTTTCTTGTCTGTTTCTTGTAGGTTAGGTTAGGGTTCGACATAAATAATCAGGTAGTGCCCTTAGTAGGGCACTTAGGTTCTATCGGGTTAATATACCTAACAGATTACAATTTACCGAAAAAAATGCGTTAAATTGTAATCTTTCGACAGATTGCAATTTCGCGAGTTAGATTATAATCTAACGGTTTTTACAATCTTACGGTGACATATACTATATACGGTGAATATCGCTAGCTTCAAGTGCATGATAGCACATTTGTCTTACTGTGGCGAATTAAACTTTTAGTTCCTTCATTATCATGGACTTCCACAAAGCCTGCCTACGCCTGCACGTAGATGCATTGCGGGGCGCGGGTCCGTACAAACATAATATTTGCCGTTTCTGTCGACTGCCGATCCGCTCTGTACATCTCAACTCTCAAGACCGTAGATGAGAATACCGTTGTGAAATGAACACATGCATGGCTTACAGGAACCTTTTATATTCTCCGACCACTCCAAATTGGTCACCATGCCTATACCATCCGACAGCAACTGAAAGAATACGCAGGAAGTCAGTGCGGTCCTCTGTAGTAAATGTAAATGCCATCCTCTGTTTCCCCAGGACAATCCACTCATGACCATAATTATCCATACGAATTCCATATTTTGCATACAATTATTATGTCTGCTATGCTTTCAAGGCCCATCTTTTCAACCGATTTTGATGAAATTTGGTATCCCAGGGAAATAGGTAAGTACATAGGCTACTTTTTATCGACTTTTACGATTTATTATGACGAAGTCACGGACATGAACTAGTTGAAAAATAAACTCGTCGTACTTACACTGTAGAGGTTGGCGTTTTCATTGATAGCATACAGCTGCCCCTCGTTGCTCCAGCACACGCCCACGAGCCTGGGGTCCGGCGCTTCCCCGCTGCGCACCTCCTCCTTACTGCGCTTCATCATCAGGCAACGCTTGAAGCACTGCGCAACCTCCCACACAGTGAGGCCTTCCCCCCAGCATTGGCATATTAGCATGTGGCTACGACTTGCCCTGGAAATTGGTCTTTTTTTCATTTGTAACCCTCAACACACAGAAGGGTTAATCAGACAGCGTTTAGATGTCTGTGACATCTTAGTGACCAAATGGCTTTGGATGGATGGCTTGATTTGAATAGGTTACTTTTGTATATCACGTAGTTAGGGAACCTGCTAAGCCTTTCCCGTACAAACCCACATAAACATTTTTGTTATTCCACCACAACTTCTTTTGTATATCAGGTAGTTAGGGAACCTGCTAAGCCTTTCCCGTACAAACCCATACAATTTTTTTTTTGTTATTCCACCACAACTTAGCCCTTGACTGCGATCTCACCAGTAAGTGACGATGCAGTCTAAGATGGTAGCGGGCTAACCTGTTAGGGTTATGGCAGTTATAATCAACCCATACCCCTAATCGATTTCTACGCGACATCGTATTGGAACGCTACATCGTTTAGCGGCACGTCTTTGCCGGTAGGGTGGTAACTAGTGTTAGACTGAAATTGGCGGATCTATCTATGGTCCATCTATGGTCTTATTTCCTCTACAGCGCCCTCGACCGTGACGGGCGATTGGAGCGGTGGAGGTGGAGAGCGGGATGTAATGGTGGTACTTGATAATCTATGATGGAATGAAAAAGGTGGCTGTACAGTGTTTAAATTGTGTGTGTAAATTGTTAATAAAGTATGATTAAAATGGTTATCGAGTGTTTCGATTTAATACTAGCCATGCCGCTACGTGCAGCACAGCTCCGTGCATCTGTAGTGGGACTAGATAGCCCTTCTCATTCTGGGGGCTGAATACCCGTCCTCAGCAGGGGGCTGAACAACTCATTGATCTCACATGTATATCTGGTCTCGTCGCACCACACTCGTGGGTATGGACAGCAGGCGCTGGTTGGTGCGCCAGCTCCAGACGGAGATCAGGTAGTTGGGGAACCCGCTGAACCCGGCGACCAGGTCCGACTCCATCATGCACAGGCCTTTGTAGCGGTTCACGTCTGTATCTGCGCAAAGGAACACCTATAAATACGTAGATTTTTTTTTCCAATAAACCCTTAGTAACTAAGGGTTAGCCCTTGACTGTGATCTTACGGCTGATGGCATCAGTGATGCATTCTAAGACGGAAGCGGGCTAACCCATACGTACCCCGATTCGGTTTCTTCACGGCATCGTACCGGAACGCTTTATCGCATGGCAGCACCGTTAGGGTGGTAAATAGCCATGGCTGAAGCCTCTCAGGCCAGAGAAAAGAAAATTCAAAAATTATAAATTCTTATTGCTTTACGTATCTTACCTTTTAATTCAGTCATGATATGAAACGATGGATATGTCACGATGAAAATTCTAGGATGTCTCGTCTTCTCCGCAAATGCGAAGAAGTTTGATTTATGCCCTGAAATAGAAAAAGCCGTTTTGGAAATCATACTTCATATCTAATATTATAAATGCGAAAGTGTGTTTGTTTGTTGTTTGTCCTTCTACCACGCCGCAACGGAACTACGGATTGGCGCGATTTTTGGCATGGATAGGTAGTTGAGGACTGTCAACTGAATCTACCACTGGTTCGGAATGCCATTCCTACTGAGAAGAACCAGCAAGAAAGTCTGTGTTAGAGAGGTCTAAAAATTTTACAACGATTAAAAATATAGCATATGTACCTAATACTAAGGTAAACACAATCTCGCGCATTGCTGGAGCGAATCAAATCCAGGCTTAAATTAAGTAGGTAAGCATGGAAAGAAACTTCACGCTACCTACGGATTAAAAAAAAAACTCTGGACTCTGGCAGACAAAAGTTCGCGCGTACACTGTATTGTGGCTTGAGCGACAAGACAAAACGTGTTTACTCTGTGACGCAGTGGTTTCGCGCGTCTATTTCTCCTGTCGTAGTGTTGTGTAGGCTCGCTATATTATTTGTCGTTTCGCCTTTTAGATAATTTCTACCAACCTGCAATAACATCAACTCCATCCCCAGTCTTTTCACTGTTAGCGACATAGACTAATTCAGTCTTGGCCTTCAGGTGAAGGAATATAATGTAAATGTCGTGAGCGATGGCCAACACGTCTCTACCTACGAAAGTCATAAAATCGAGCCTTTGCGGCATCGCCCATCTGAAAGCAATATGCCAATTATTGTGTGCCATTAGGCAGAAATATTTATAGCTGATTTACCTAGTAAATGTACACACTTCATTATGTAAGTACTCTTTTTTGTTTTAGTAATAGGTAAGGTTGCGATTTTTTTGAAATATTAGTCTAAGTGTGTTCGTTTTCCATCAAGAAATTCTCAGGTACTTTACTGTCTCCGGTCTTCTCGGATTGCCGTCCCACCATTCATCACTTACCATCAGGTGAGATCGCAGTCAAGGGCTAACTTGTAAAGGATAAAAAATAAAATAAAATTAAGTAATGGTTATCCATGACTATGAGAACTGGCCACCGTGACCGGAATTCGTCCGGGAGGACTTTTGGCGGCATTTTATTATTAGGTATAGCATCACTTTAATGACCTCTTGGATGCATCTGAGCGAATTTCATGCTTCGCAAGTAGATAAGGCCCAGGCTCCAAATCTTCTAAAGATTTGGAACTAGACTTTCCATTTTGCCTGGCCTCGAAGGACAATTCGTTTAAGTATTCGATTCCAGACCAGAATTCCCGATAGTTCTAAAGAAATTCTAGATAATGTTTTGATGGACTGATTTAAACCTCCTACCCACCTTACTTTAGGATCATACGCGTCTTCCTCTTCTAGATCACCCACATTTTCTGTACTTTCAGCCATCACGAAGTTTGGAAAGCTCTACTTATTTCATTTACTGTTTGACACATTATTAGACACACCCAATCGATAGTAAACAATAATTTGACAAAATACGTTCCCATAGCGACCGTCATCATAGTTTCACAAGTCAAGCGTGTTTTAGAATGGGTACGTGGTAGGGTTCCGTAGACTTTAGTAAATTTCAATAGTCCACGATGGAATGAATTCCTTCATAATTCAATTTAATATAATACTACCCTAATTACCTACAAAAATAAACAATTAGGAGCTAATTAGTATAATTCATATTTTATGTACAATTAGTACATACATAAATTATTATCTAATAGCTCACTAATAGCGATTAGGAACAATTACTTTAATTAGCAAATTCTAGCTAAGTGCCTCTGCCTAAACCATTGAAAACCGGTCAAGTGCGAGTCAAACTTGCCTCAGATTCCGTGGGTTGGAATGAGTGAACGTAGGTACTTATTTAATTTAAGATTTAGGTTGATAAGTGGTGACGGCTTTAACACTTGTGATAGAGCTAGCGTTCCCTAGATAATAGACATAGTTACTTTAATAACATAATATTTTTTGAGTTCTATATTTTGTAATAAGGTTGAGCAGATTCTTTTTATCATTATTTCCGTCTTTAACATTATTGTAGTTAGTAGTCCCTGAAATATGCAAGTTTGGCAGGCAAACCAAAGTCGCACCCTAATAACATTTCAATAAGCCTTCCTATTTTTTTAACATTATGGTACGGAACCCTTAAAAATACTATTTATTTAAAGGATGAAAGCTAGTATTACATCCCTTTCTCTCGAGGGATTGTAATCATAAGAGGAAAAGAGATAAACCTATTTTTTTATTACCATATCAGAATCTGCCTATGCTTCGTTTGTATACATTTCACGCACAGCACTTGAATTTATTAGTCTTATTTTATTATTTACAACGAATAATAAGAACTCTTTTTTAAATATAATAATATTATCGACAGCTGAATATTTTTTTCTTTTTACGTTCGGATCATTATCTAGAAAGTAATATGTTTTAGTTTCTAATAATATCTAACATTGTCGTCACTCGTATAACGGAACGTTCTAGATCTTTACAAGCTGTCAAAACTCCAAAGTAAAGTCAATGTCAAAAAACGAAGCAATGAACCGAACAATGAACAATGAAGATCATGAAGATTGGGAAGTGAACGAAAATAAATTGATTATTGATAGATATTAATTATTTATATCATAGAAAATGTTAGAAGAGTCTAATTTACGTGTAAATTCAATAAAAATGTGAACTGTGCCAGTGATTGAAGCCCTCACAATGTAAGGCAGTGTTATTGTGTACCAATTGCGATTTTTTGTGTTTATATCAAGGATGACACATAATGAGTGTATTATTCATCGTCCTAGCTAATTCCCGGTGTGCAGAGCCTGGTTGTTATTGTACACACTGATTAGATTGAGTACTGGGCTTCTGACCTTCCCCATCCCAGTTGTGGATAAAATACTAGGCAGCTACTACTCTGTTGTATTATCTAGTGTATTTGTAGTTATATGGGCTTGCGATATATTATATACTTGTTATCTCCGCTATTTAGTAGATTATATTACCTATTGGGCAGGCACCTGTTATTTTTTTAATACAAACTCTATTGATGATCAAAATACTATATGAAGTGACTATTTTAAATATTTGGGAGCAATTAAAATTTGCTCCCAAATTATCACAAATCTTTTAGACTATCTCTAATTAAAAGTTACATTGTTTTTGTAGGTCTGGTGTGAGTTGATTATTGTATTAATTCTTAATCCATACTAAAAATAATCCAAATACCTGAACAAAGGCAGAAACATTCCCAGCGGGGGTTTCTTTTTTGTGTTTTCCATTTAAAGCAGGTATTGACAGGACATTCAGTTTGGTTTTGTTTAATAAACAGATTCTGCTTATTGATTGGAATTTAACATTTATTAACTGTCATTAAGTTAAGGACTGGCTTAAAATGAGTACTTAGCCCTAGGGGTGTTCCTAGTTGTTCATTTTTCAAAACAAAGATTTGTTACAATATGTAACTGAGTAATATACATTAGATGTGTAATGTAACAAGTATAACAATTAACAATAATTGAGGCAGAGTAAAGATTTGCTTCAGTTGAGTGTCCCACATCACCTCACTGATATAGTACCTAAAAATTTTAGTTATTTACATGTTAAGATGTAGAGGGCACTACCTCTTTTGTTGCAGGAATTACACAGGATCCCTTGATCCGGTGGCCGAGAGATGGAACTCATCATCTATAGACTTTGCGGAGATCACCATGGACCGCAACTTCGCCCTGCTCCTGGTGTCTCTGCTGTCGGCCATGCTGTGGGTGGTGTACATCACATACTACAACAGCCGGGTCCTGGGGTATATACTCACCAGGCTCATCAACAGATTCTATTTCCAAGATGAAAATTTTAAAATAGGTAAGTGACGACTTAGGGATAAGTATAAATAGCTTGAAATCGAAATTGAATTGAAATTTATTTATTTATGAGAATATGTGACGAAACAAGATGTTTATCTTATCTTACTAATATTATAAATGCAAAAGTTTGGATGGATGTATAGATGTTTGTTACTCAATCACGCCTAAACGGCTGAACGGATCTGGCTGAAATTGGGCACAGAGATAGATTATAGTCTGGAATAGCACATAGGTTTCTAGCTAGCTTTTTATCCTCGAAAATCAAAGAGTTCCCGCGGGAAACAAAAAACCTCAAACCACGCAGGCGAAGTCGCAGGTATCTGTATACTTAGAACCAGAATGGCATATTCACTCAGCTTACCTTGACGTACATATATGAGTTATATTAAAACTATTTACTTACATACACCTATATTTTGTGACTAAAATAAAAAGAATTTAGATATATCAACTTTAACATTTTATTTACACTGTTTAAAACCATTACACTAAAGAAAATATTAATAAATATGTTAAAATCAGTCAAGATATAAATTATTATGATACTAACTTCATTGTCACAAAATTATGAAGGGTAGAGGTAAGAAGAATCATCTCTAATAATATTTGGCACTTCCTTTCAAATTTACCGTGACGCTAATTTGGCTCCCCCAATTTAATGCATTTCGACGGACACATTTCATATACACAGATGATTCTCCTTACCTCGACCCTCCATATACAAAATAAACAATTAAAATGAAATGTAAAAACCGGAAAAAACGTAAATCATTACTACAATATATATATGTCACCGTAAGATTGTAAAAACCGTTAGATTATAATCTAACTCGCGAAATTGCAAACTGTCGACAGATTGTGAACAGTTCAATGTTCTGAGTGTAAATTTTAGAAATATTAATTGTATTTACGTTTTCTTGTGTCTTTCTTGTAGGTTAGGTTAGGGTTTGACATAAATAATCAGGTAGTGAACGGCCGCAGGCCGGGCACTTAGGTTTTATCGGGTTAATATACCTGAAAGATCTACCGAAAAATAATGCGTTAAATTGAAATCTGTCGACAGTTTACAATTTCGCGAGTTAGATTATAATCTAACGGTTTTTACAATCTTACGGTAACATATATACAATATATGAAAACAAAATGTCACGTTATATGTTATGCTAATGTCATGTATGCACATGCAGTCTATGGTTAAAATTGTAGCAAACAGACAGCTGATGGCAAACCACACTTTATCTATAATGTTAGTGGTATGGATGATTTCATCATTTAAAATATTTGAATGTTTTTTTAATTTATTCATTTCTGAAAATGAAAATGAAATGACGGCTCCAAAGACAGTAAGGCAGTGCCAACACTGAAAACTTTACTGGCTTATAGTCAAATTATTATTTAAGCCAGTCAAGTAAGTACAACTGGATAATAATAACCACTTAATTTTGAAGAACTTTATTGGATTAGACGGATAAGCCCCATCATTATTTCAATAATAAAAATTAAACTTTTAGGCTGCTTGGCTGACACAATACTTGGAAGGAAAGTATATTATTTGCCTCATTACATTTTCTCAAAGTGGTAAGACTGATCATCAATGATCCTATTATGCAAAATAAATAATTTGTAGTCAGCAATTCAAAAGCTTCTACATTTTTATTAACTTAGTTTAAGTATATCATTGTAGTTTATATTGTAAATAATATAAGTAAGAAGGCTTATCTATCACATAAGGATACCTATGAGGATAGATTTAAGTTTTGTTATAATACATAAATAATAAAGAATTAGCTACATTTTGTCAAAGAGTAATAAGAACATTGTCTTGCAGGTTCATTTACCCTGAATGCTCTGTCCGGCAAGATAATGTTCTGTGATATAGTCTACATCAACTATGACTACACACTACGGATTCAAGATGGCTACCTCATATTCCGGTGGTGGCGTTCTTATGTACCCAAAGATGTTTCAGAAGGTAAGTGAATAACCATTAAACCTTGGCCTTCTTACTTGCAGTGTGAAAGACTACTAAAGCAAATGTATATAAGTGGAAACATCGTGATAATATTGTCACTGTTACAGTCCGGGCATTCCTGCAGAATGGAGTCAAAGAGGGCTTTTAGATCCTCAGGGAAAGATTTTCTGTGTTTTCATAATATAATCTATATATAAATTACAACCAATGTGAAACTAATTAAAACCGATTTTTGATTGTTATCCTATAAGTCAACTTTGACTCCTCCTTCTTTCTGCAAAAATGCATTGATGCTTAGCGATTTTGTTTTTTAATAAAAATAACATATTATCTTTTTACTGTTACAACAGCAGCTTACAAAGAAACTAAAATTAGGAGCATTTTAGTGAAAATTTATTCATTTATTTATGTTCTTGTTGCAGATTTATCCCACTCAGACACTCGTCTTTCAATAATGCTGAACGGGTTCGAACTTCATTTTTATAATCGCTGCGATCTGTACGCAGAACTCGAGAAAACATTCGGGCTCGACCCCGTCATCAAACAACAACATGACGATGACGACTCTACCGATCGCGACAAAGCTATGAACGACGCAAACGAGAAACGAAGACGGGCGCAAGACACTGTCAGATCCGAAGCCGCAATGGCACGGACTTGGCGTGATCTCATACCCGTCATAAAAATCGATGTATGCACTGGGCGTGTTGTGTTCGGTAACCGATTGGTTCCCACAACATTCTCCGTAAGCGTGGAGGAAGCCCACTTAATGTACAGCACAAAACCCCCAGCGTCCAGCTTAGACCATCTCATGCACTTCGTAAAAGCCAAAGCGGAAAACTGCAAAGTCATGTTGGCTCCTAGTCCAAACTACACATCGATGGTCGACGAACCGCCCCGGTATATGGGAGAAGGTTTCGTCGTTATGAGCTCGAATTATATGGAAGTCTATTTCTACATGGACGAGCCTGGCTTGGTTCCTGAACAACCTGTTCTGTTACAGCTAGCTAATGGAGATATAGTGGAATCTGCACCACCTATATGGGGTCTAGATATTAAATGCGGGAAGGGAACAGATTTTAGCTACGGCCCGTGGGCCGATAGACAGAGAGATCACTTGTTTAAATTCTTTTTTCCACCGGATTACAAAAGCTTAGAGGTGACCCCCCAGCCTAAACCGGGAGACAGAAGACAGATGCAATCATTCGATATTCGATTGTCAACATTAAACGAAGCAACGATAGATATTCTATTTACGAAAAACAAAGAAACCAATGCAGTCCACATAAACATTGGGGCTGGGTCATATCTTGAGGTTACGTTACCCTGGATCGTTCTGCAAGATGGATATACAACGAAAATCACTGGACAGCTACTCCATTTAGAAGCTACAACTAGTCTCCAATATAGGAGCTTGGCTGAAAGTGAAACCCTTGAATACACAGTCAAATGCCACTACCCACTTGTTTGGAATCATCACCAATGTTGGCAATTGTCTTTGACTGGATGCAAGGCCACTGCTCATTTTGTATACACGCATATAGACTTTTTCCAGGATCTCACTAACGATTGGGCCAGCAAAGCACGCCCAGATATTCTTCATTTTGTTCCATACACGTGGAAAATATCACTTCTTCTGAAGGAGTGTGAAGTTGTAACACTGAGCAATCAATACAACTGGATTGACTGCAGTTCAACGAACCAAGAGAATAATCACGTCGCTTTTTGCGGTGATTTACTAGACGTGTCCTTCGATTTGCCATTTGTTGACTTCTTGCCGGATGTGATACCTTTGAAGATCTGGGTACAAGGTGAAGCGGTAGATATGAGCCTTTATTTACCAGAGGTGAATACTTCGAGGCTGCTTTTATTATCAATTGATAAAAATATGAAACTTCTTCCATGTCGTTTGAAGGCGTCCAAATGGCGCAGAAAATGTGTGAAAACACAAGGTTGGGTGGACTGCTGGTCTGTTCCTATTGTGGCGTTAAGCGTCCAATACGACTACCATCCTATCTCGCCGTTGGGACCAGAGCCACAAGCAGACATCACAACCCCAGAGAAGGAGGAAATTCTATTATCACCCATAAGAATACCGCGAATGAGAAAACAGCCACAAATCAATTGGGCCATTGACGGGAATAATTTTGATCGTACAACTCTCGCTCCGGACAAAGTAAGCGTGGAACTCGAAGTGGGGCCCTCAATACTACTCGCGTACGGAACCATAATCACAAGCTTTTTGAACTTGTTGGAAAATATATTCGGTGAAGATCAGATATTCACTGACATGCAGAAAGCCCCTAACATGGATGCATATATCTGGTCTGGTGAGAATCCTACAAAACTTAACGACAGAAGTAGCATCAACCAGCACACTGAAATCTTAATGGACGAAAACAGCGATTCGAGTAAGGGCCCTTTCGACCCGCGACGCGTCCGCCCATTAGATGTGACAGTGTCAATAATAATTCACGACATACAAGCTCATCTCGTGAAAAACTGTAGCGAAAGCGAACCGCCTTGCCCAGTCATATTGATCGAGAGGTTCGGTTTCGAAATGGACAAGAGCTTTCGGGAGACGAAACTACAGCTTCTCCTGAGTCCATCAATTCTTGTATCATCCAACAGCCCATCGCGTTCGGGATCGAATGGCAGCAACAATTCGAGTGCACTACAAAATGGTCATTTAATGCTGTCCTCATTCCAGTTGAGAGGAAATGGTTTCTTCAGCGATACAAATAGATCTGTGGAAGAAGACACAGTCGAGTACGCTTGGATGATGGAACTTCAGTTGGGCCAATTGACCGGGCGGCTAACTCTACCACAGTTATATCAGATTATTTCGTCACTTGAAACATTTTTACTACTCATTTGTGACAATGAAAACGAACTGACCGCTCCGAAGACTGCGAGGCAGTGCCATCACGGCTTGAACAATATTCTCTGCCCTGAAACTGATATCACGCTCAAATATCGATGTCCGACATCCAACGAAATCAAATACCGTATGATCCGAGTGGCAATCGATCTCATCGACCTGTATATTGCCGACACGAATACAACCCTCCAGTCCTGGATATCTCCGATAAGATTATCGTTTTGTAATCTCCACGGATCGGGCTTCGGAACGGGTATTACTGGTTTATTGCCAAATATCAAGCTAGCTGTCTTCACTCAAACGAACATGCAAGCAAATACTCATCATCATTCCAGTGGAAGTAACGGAAGTCAGAACAAGGTGCCAGATAACGACAACTGGGTCGGTGTGGGCTCAATGTCTTTGGGTCCTTTACTGATAGAAGCAGCATCATCATTGCCGCAGAGTCCGAAAAACATGCACCTGGTACAACAGAAATTTTTAAAGTTGCATGACGAGAAGTTTAAAAGATTGTGGTTCCTATGGTCGAGTGAAGGTAAAGGAACTCAGTGTGGGTGCACTGGTGGTTGTGCGTTTTTCGGTTCAAACAGAAACGGTGCAAACTTTTTAAAGCCCAGTCCGTCTGATCTGCACGAAGGGCTTAACATTGCCTTGTTTAATGTTATAGAAACTACTCCTGGAGAGTATGGTTATGGACAAAGTTTGTTGCACCAAGGGCAGCTTGTGTTTCACACTCCGCCCTACAACAGCTTGAACGTGTGTCTCCAACCCATGAATGTTTCCACCCTCATCCCCTCACCGCTGCCACAAAATCTCAGCAAGTCACCACAGAGCGCTGACAGAAGAAGTCTCACTCGTAGGTTTTCATACACGAGTATGGGCAAAGGGAGTAACAATGTTTTAGTATCGAGTACTAAAAGCGATGTTCCTTATGCGCGTTTAGTAGATTCGTCTGTTCCTCTGGGAAGTTCTAAAATAGACAGCGATTCCAAACTGAATAAAACGATCTTGAACGTACCCCAAATGGAAAGCAGTGTTTCTGATTCGAAACTGACTCTCAGTTGTGGGATCAAGGATGGTGTCAACGTAACAGCTAAAAAGCAGGTTCCATCGGAAAACGACCAATTCGTAGTACCCAGAATGCCTCCAAGGAGCGTTGCGGTGTCAGAATCTCACTACTCGCTCAACTCTCAGCATCCGCATGAAGATGCTGTGATACAAGAAGCTCAACGTACCATGTCGATAACAAGCGAAAATCATTCTGAGGCATTCTTCTCGGCAGATGAAGACATGTTTCCTAGTCGGTCATCAAGTCTAAAACACTCCTTCGGCAGTCGACACAGCAAAAAAGACAAAGCCGCATATGCAATAGCTGATGCTACCAATGAAAAGTGGTTAAATATCGTACCAAGATCGGAAGTCGACAAGCAGCCTGATACGATAAGCAACTTGAGTGCAGGAGTCCAACCAGATTCAGAGAGTGGCTCTGTCTCATCGAATTCATTTATTTCTGCAATATCCTCACAAGAAGACATGACTCTTGTGAATCTTCACATGCAGACCAATAAACCAATAGTAGATTCACCATTACTCATGTCCAGCTATATGAACAACTTGCCGCAATACAGATGCTGCAATTGGGCAACTTGCTCTTTGCCCAGCGGTAGTGATGCGTTCACGCTACCATTATTTAGGAGAACTGAAGATGGTTCTTTGGTGTACGTAGGGCAAAAGTACCTGCCGAATTTCGAACCGGTGGGCAAAGTGCACTCATTGAAACTGATACCTAGAAAAGATGCTCAAAATCAAAACCAACATGGCCCATTCTCGAATTTACCACCACATTTTAACTCTCAAATAAAAGCACATCCCTACCCGCAAGCATGGTGGGACTTACAGCAGAATGTTCAAGACAATCAGGAAAATACAACGGATAAAAGTACTGCGTCCTCAGTAACGACTACTAGCGACAGTAAAAATGGTCTGTTTGTGAAACTGCGCGGTGAAATCGACGTTATGCTGACACCCCTAGTACTTGAAAGCACACAAAAGTTTGTGGAGTCTCTGACCCCAGTTCTAGCCAATATTCACCCAATAACAGTGATAAACCATTTACGTTTACTATGCATTTCTTCTGTGGAGTCTTCCAATATCCTTAAACAGAAGCAATACGTCCTCAACTGGCTGCCACAAATGCAAGCGCGGAATCAGTCGAGTATTATCATAGAGAAAGATGATAAATGCAAGCTCGCAACAATACCACATTCAAACGTCTACGAAGAGACGATCTGTGACCAATTACAAGCTAATGTGACAGTGCCTAAAGTTAACATAATTTTCATTCAATCATCTGTCGTCGAGGACATGATATCCTTTTCTGCTCTTGATAATATCCAGGATTTGACTTGTGTGTCCTTATTCGGCGTTTCGGTAGAAAACATAGTGGCTAAATACGCAAGTTCTAAGAAGACTCTGGAGTCGGTACAGTTGTATTACCGACCGACTTTACGAGCTTTGGGTAGCAAGAAGTCATTTGGTATCATGAAGGGACCGCGAGCTTTGATATCGACGCAGGCTTCTGGCCGGAAAAGAGGACCCGAGAAAGGAGAGCCTGTATACATCGAGACATCGCAGCAACAGTGTGAAGATACCACGATTACCCTTAATATCGGTAAGTTATATTTTTTTAATGACGTCTGTTAGTTTTTACCTGATTTCAGTCCATCTAGTATGTTAGTTCTGTAGTGTACACGTTTATTACACTAAAGAAGATATTACTTATATCGACTTGAGTATCCAATAGGTGGACTCATTATAAAGATTCTTATACCATTACTAGCGTTTCCCCGCGACTTGGAATTACGTTCTTAAAAAAACAAATTTCGAAAAACTGTAAAATACACATAATTCTACATCTTTTACCGAAAGCACAAATACCTAATTTCATGGATATTACTTGAACCGTCAATTTAACCTCCTTGGCGGTGGAATTTCGAAAATTCCTTCCTTCACCGGCACCTCTAGGGTGCTCAAGGATCATTCTCTCAAAGTTTCAAATTTCAACGTTCAGTCGTTTGGACTGTAGGTTGTCTCTCAGTCACTCAGGACAAACCCTTTTATAGTTATTGACGATTGATATTTCTTTTGGGCGTATTTGTTTATTCCATTTTACAAATTGATCAAACAAGTCATTAAAAAAGTTTAAAAACACGACTGCCCTGCCAAAAAACGTACTAAAAAGTTAAAAATCTAAATTAATCTAGTCAAATTAGAATCATATTAACATTTTAATTAAATGATATTTTTTTTTGTGAATCACTGGATATTGAACTATAGCGTTGTATATTTTTGGAATCTACTCATCATTTTCTAGATGATGATTATATAGTTAATTTTATATCAGTTTGTTTTTTTCGACTTTAGTCTTTAATGCGGGACCATGGTCACTCCATCAATTTTTTAAAAATTTCACTAGCCTACGTCACCCGGAATAAGCTAGGGATTCTAACGATACCTCATTTATCAAAATCGGTTCAGGCGTATAGAAGTTATGGTGGAATATACAAACTCACATACATACATACTAATAAGTAGAAACACTCGATGACTATTTCAATCATACTTTATTAGCAATTTACACACAAACATTGTACAGCCATCTTTGACATTCGGCACCGAACCCCTGCCAAGTGCTTCCAATCGTCCGTCACTGTCGAGAGCGCTGTAGAGCAGTCAGACCATAGATAGACCATAGATAGATCCGTCAATTTCAGTCCAACAATACATACATATTTATTTATCAAGACACGCGGAAGCGTGTCCAGCCAAAGTTCAAAAAAACTGGCGAGCAGCACCGTGTGTAATATTACACGAACCATTTGGAGCCACTTTTGACCCCCTCATAACTCAAAAACTATTTCACATAAACATGTCAAATTTGGCGCATATATTGAGACCCGTGAGATACATATGTGCTCCAAATTTCATAAGCACACCTCAAATGGTTATTTAGATATAAACGTACAAAAATCGTCATTTTTATGATCAAAGGATAGATCAAAACTCTGACACGAGGCATGCTACCATTGCTTAAAGCCGTATTATTTTAATATTGTTGACGTTTATGTTGTAGTGTTATAATCATTATTTATTCACCTTTACTCAATTTATACAGTAATAGGGGAGGGGGCGGGGCTTCAGTATGAGACATGCCAAAAAGGTATATAAGCCGGAACTTGCGATACAATAGTCACTTCACAATCGTGCATTGTCGAGTCAACATCTCCTGAAGATGCTCCGGTGTCGGAGTGAAACGTACGTTGAGAGTGATTTGTGTGGTGTGGTGTTGTGCCTGTGGGAATTGCTGGGTGGTGGGTGTCGCATGTTGCAGGTGAAAGACACGCACTGTACCACACATATTTGTCTACTGTAGCGGATTATAGCGAATTAAACTTCTAGTTCATTCACATACATATATAGTTATTATTTTTCAGGCAGTCGTATAAAAATATGGGGTTAATGCAGCTAATATTATGGTATGTTCAACAGGAAAGGTCCATGGTCAGCTGCGACGCACGCGTAACGAGTCCTCACAGTTAAAGGACGCGGCCATTACCGGCATTCCGTGTCAGCATTCCAAAGTATCCTTCAAGTTCACCCGAGCCGACTCGTGCGCTAAAGGGTGCGACTCTATGGTAAGTTATAATATGGTGATTTTCTGGTGGGAGGCTTCGGCCGTGGCTATTTACCACCCTAACGGCAAAGAGGTGCCGCCAAGCGATTTAGCGTTCCGGTACGATGCCGTGTAGAAACCGAATAGGGGTATGGGTTTAATATAACTGCCATGACCCTAACAGGTTAGCCCGCTACCATCTTAGACTGCATCATCACTTACCATACCAGGTGAGATCGCAGTCAAGGGCTAACTGTAAATGTAGTGGATAAAAAAAAACAAAAAAAAAATCTGTTGTACACAATCTACATCGTCTGCTTAAGAATCTGTCTTCGGGTTTCAATGTCATAAATTAATCCATAATCCTGCTGTTATTGTAATTGTTCAGCGATTCTTTGAAAAACGACAACGACGAGATATGATGTCAGAAAAAGTTATGGTGCTTTTCATAAAACCGCTTTTTACGTCAATGTTGGAAAATCTGTATGATTACAACTGTTGCATTCCGCAGAAATCACTGCATACTACACTAGTTACTAAAAGATAATGTCCAAATACTTTTAAAGGGTTGCCAGAATGGAGCATCGGAAGGCCAAAAAGAAAACGCAATCGGCTACATTATGTTCGAATGCGGCATCGAGGGGGTTTCCGTTAAAGTGTCCCAACATTCCCAATCCCACAAAGCCAACGAGGAGAAGAAAGCAAATCGCACAGATAACGAAAGTTGCAGGGGATCAGTTAAGTCTGCTGAGGAACTTAAGCCAGATAAGGAAAAGGAAAAGTCGAAACGCACTTCGGGAATCGAGGATTTGTTCAGGAAAAAGGATTCCAATTCCAAGCCGAGCACTCCGAATTTGGGTTCCGCACAACCTCCTCAAGTGCCTCCCGTTCCTCCGGAGCCTGTTACCCCAGCAGCGGATGAACCGTCCAATGAAAGTGTGGCTACTGTTGTCCCGACGAAAGACGGCGGAAACATGTCCTCTTGCTCGATCGATTTGAAGGTCGTTTGGTTCAACTTCGCTGCACCGCCACGGACACCGATTACAAAGAAGATTGATTATACTAGGTGAGCTATAGTTTTTAGTTTAAAGCCTTTTTTATACAACAACAAAACTTTTGAGTAAAGTTTGCAAGGATTTCGAGTGTTGCACATAACTTTATTTTTTAAACAATGCCAATTTTAGAGATAATCAAAGATATCATTACCATTACCTTCAAAAGTTTATTCGGTATCAGTAAACGGTTATCGGTACAGTTCCTTGGCATTCATTTCGGGTTTTCTACTAACATAATTATATAAGAAGCCTGAAATAAAGTAGAAGCTTCATTGTAGCAAACAAATTCAAGAACACCATAAATGTGTGATGACCAGCACAAACCTCTCATATTTCAAATCTTTTTGTCAACAGTCAAATTTTTTTGGCCCGTCTTTTTTTGAAATTCATTATATTGCTTCTCACACTAGGACAGTTTGTAAACTTAAATACATGTCAAAAATTCAGAAAAAATCAATGTTTCAAATCCTGCCGGTTCCGCAATTTTTGATATGTATTTATGTAAGCTTAGAAACGAAATAAAATTAAGTACATGTATTTTTTTTTCGATACCAGGCTGGACTGGAACCTCCTAAGTACGGCGTCTCCAGCCATCAACGCTTGGATGAACCCTTGCAACCGCCTCGGCATACGAGTGGTGTCCCTGTACCGCGCCAGAGCACGACGATTAGCCGCCACAGCCGCTAGTCTCATGGCCTCCGCACTGGACAGAGCGCCTACCCACACTTTGCCTAAGGTACACTGTGGTCAATTCTATATAACAATAGTACATTACTGCAGCGCCCAGCAAAACAGGCATTGAAGGACGAACGTGTAAATGTGGGCCGAGGCGAAGCCGAGACACACATACGTGAGGTACTTTTTTCAAATAATGCGCGGAAATTAAAACTAAGTAGTACCTAGACGGAACTTTTTATTTAAAAATATTTTTCTTACGATTTTGGCGGAAACAAGTTTTCTATTACGGCTCTTGCAGCCTCTTGAATTTCAGATGGCGTTAAAGTAAGTTCATCACACTCATTGTCTTCACTCGAACTCATTTTTTCAAATACATTTCAAAATCAATGACGAACAACGAACAACAATAATATTTCCCGCGTTAAAGTGTACATTTGTTTTTTTTTTCAATAAACAGCTTTCTTTTTGCAAGCTAGTTCGAAATTTAAATAAAACCTTTGATAAGTTACCTCCTTGGTTGCCATGTTTCGGAGTAAAAGATCGTTCCATTTTTAAATTACACGACAGATATGGATTTTCATACAACTTTTGCCGGCCGCTGCTCGCATGTATTTGGCCAGTACGGCAATTTCGATTTATCTCGAAGAAGGTTGTCAAAATAATGCTCAAATTTCCAAGCATGTTTGATAAAAATCTCTAAACTAAACTAAAATGATGACAGCTTTAAATCTAGTTCTGTCCCTTTACCGCAGGGAGTATTATGAAAAGGTCAGCAAAATTTTTAATTCTGTCATTTGAGTTTAATTTAGAGATTGTGCACTACAGAATCAGACCCATGATTGTTAGTATGCTCACAAAATTTATTTTTGTTCAAAAGTATTGCTTCCAAATTCTTTGGGGAGACTTCATATATACACATAATACAACTTAAAAAGTAGACTTTCCATCATTACAAAAAAAGATTATTTGCTTTTCATTTGTATGCGAACAAGCAGCAGATTGCTGTTTGGTGTGTATTTCCCTAAAAATCAATATTACTGAAATATCTGACAATCTATCGCTTTGACGACCTCCCTGGTGCAGTGGAATTTTCTCAAAGCCGTTTCTTAGCTGATGTCTTCGCCATAGAAGGAACCTCTTCCAAATTTCAATTGGATATGCTTTAGAGTTCCTGAAACATCGTGATTAGTGAGTGGTATTTCGCTCTAATGTATATATCATCGATATATATGTGGTACTAGATGGGCCCTTTCATAGAAAGAAATTGGGCGTCCGACCTGTAGAGCGCGCTCCACACCTGTATAAACCTGTCCTTGTCCTCGCCATAGCGCTGTCCCGCTTTTCAGACTAGTTGGCGTTAATGAAATAAGTCCACATACTTTGTTTGACAGGGTCTATGTAAATTTAGGTCGTTGGTATATATATTAAAACTACAAGTACTATTTTTTGGCAGAGTCGTTACGGCAGACACACACCAATGGCGAAGCAGTTACGTGAAGAGCCTTCGCTGCAACTGTGTGCGGTTCTGCTGCGGTACGCGTTACAGGCGGACGCGGCGGCCGTCCAAGCGGACCTGGCTGAGAGACATCTACCCTCTCTGTCCACGCTGAGACAGGTCAGTATCCATGGCCTAGATGACTGAGCAGTTACGTGAAGAGCCTTCGATCCAACTGAGCACGGTTCTGCTGCGACATCTGCCTTGGCTGTCCACGCTGAGACAGGTCAGTATCCATGGCCTAGATGACTGAGCAGTTACGTGAAGAGCCTCCGCTGCAGCTATGCTCGGTTCTGCTGCGACAACTGCCTTCGCTGTCCACGCTGAGGCAGGTCAGTATCCATGGCCTAGATGACTGAGCAGTTACGTGAAGAGCCTTCGATCCAACTGAGCACGGTTCTGCTGCGACATCTGCCTTGGCTGTCCACGCTGAGACAGGTCAGTATCCATGGCCTAGATGACTGAGCAGTTACGTGAAGAGCCATCGATCCAACTGAGCACGGTTCTGCTGCGACATCTGCCTTGGCTGTCCACGCTGAGACAGGTCAGTATCCATGGCCTAGATGACTGAGCAGTTACGTGAAGAGCCTCCGCTGCAGCTATGCTCGGTTCTGCTGCGACAACTGCCTTCGCTGTCCACGCTGAGGCAGGTCAGTATCCATGGCCTAGATGACTGAGCAGTTACGTGAAGAGCCTCCGCTGCAGCTATGCTCGGTTCTGCTGCGACAACTGCCTTCGCTGTCCACGCTGAGGCAGGTCAGTATCCATGGCCTAGATGACTGAGCAGTTACGTGAAGAGCCTTCGCTGCGAATGAACTAGAAGTTTAATTCGCTATAATCCGCTACAGTAGACGGCACTGTGTGGTACAATGCGTGTCTTCCACCTGCAGCATGCGACACCCACCACCCAGCAATTCGCACAGGCACAACACCACACCACACAAATCCTCCAAATCACTCTCAATTGTTGTTGATTCCATCCATGGCCTAGATGACTGAGTAGTTCCATCCATCCATCAGCCTGTTTGCATCCACTGTTGAACATAGACCTTTTCGAGACGGTGCCACCAAACAAGGTCCTCCGCCTTCCTCATGCACTCGCTTACCGCCACCTTCTTTAGGTCATCGGACCAGCTAGAGGTCGTCCTCCAGTGCGTTTACCGGTACGCGGTCTCTACTGAGTAGTTACCTTGGACGAATTAACCACGGGATGCGTGATTTTTAACATATTGAAATTTATTAATTAGGTAGACGCCATATTTGACGTGTCGGGGCGAAACGTGCGTCGAGAATAGTATAAAATTCTTGTGTGGTGTTGCATGTGAGTGGTGGTGGCATTGCTTGCTTGGGAACTTGGCTTTCTTGCTTGGTTGGGAAGGTAAACGGTGCTTCGCTTGTAACAGCACGCTTGACCATACAGATTTTTTTTTGTTGGCGGATTATAGCAAAATAATTGTAATCTTTTCTTGCTAAATCATGAACTTCCTCAAAGTATAGCCTGATTATATCCAATGTTTCTCTTATTTGTTAACGGGGGAAAATATTCATGAGATATACCCGATCTCCTGGGGGAGAGAACGGGTTATGAGGGATTTCTTGCCACTAAAACCCCCTAGGTGACCATCCTCTGAGCATAATAATGGGAAGCTACGGGAACTCTCAGAGAATATACGCCGGTGCCTCCCTTACGCGATGCAAATTGAGCTTGTCCTGGGTGACATATTCCCCAATTGCATACATCAACCATGATGATACGGCAGCTTCTGCCACACCTAAGTCGCCGTCTTCCTAGGGTCGCATTTTTTTTTATCCACTACAAGTTAGCCCTTGACTGCGATCTCACCTGATGTTAAGTGATGATGCAGTCTAAGATGGTAGCGGGCTAACCTGTTAGGGGCTGTCAGCCATGCGCCAACTAGCGAGCATAATAACGGTAGCCCTCATTGAGCTCGTCCTGAGTGATATATTCCTCGATTGCATGCATTAACCATGATGATACGGCAGCTTCTGCCACACCTAAGTCGCCGTCTTCCTAGGGTCGCATATTTTTTTTTTATCCACTACAAGTTAGTTACCCTTGACTGCGCTCTCACCTGATGGTAAGTGATGATGCAGTCTAAGATGGTAGCAGGTCAACCTGTTAGGGGCATGGCAGTTATATCAAACCCATACTCCTATTCGGTTTCTACGCGGTATCGTACCGGAACGCTAAATCGCTTGGCGGCACGTCTTTGCCGGGGATCGAACCCGAGACCTCCGCACGTTAAGGCAACAGCGCTCAACACTGTGCCACGGAGGTCGTCGTGATGTCATACAGATGGGGAATGAAATGTTGTTATGACCTGTGACAACTTCACTAGGGTATGGCTTCCTCTTCACAGGGTGTGATAGTGCTGACTCGCCAGTGGAAGAACATCCTGTACACTCCTCTGCTGCTGGACCACAACTTCAAAAGCAAGGTCATGAAGCCGCTCAACGTCACATTCGCGCTGCCGGAACTCCTGGAGGTATGACATCCTCTGTTTTTAACAAAATCTACTTATTTTTTATAACAAGATACAGTCTATTTGATGGGGCAAAGTAAAACATGTAAACAAATATGGCGTCAGATCATGTGATTAGAACTTATACCCACTACGCTGCTCCAATGCGGGTTGGCAGACTTTAACGACTATTATCAATTTAGTGATAAGATGTTAGTGAAAGGTTTAATTATAATATCGTCTTCAACATCACGAGGTAATTTCAAAATCATAGAATGTGGTAATCGATTTTCGATTTGTACAATCAACTAGACCCGCTCCTATCATTAAGTCTATAGTTACTTTCATGTCACATCTCTATGGAATCATTCTATTTCTTTATGTCAAACACCCATTAGGTCATTAGTCTTTGTTTTTATTTTGGGATTCTTGTCGTTGACATCGTCTAGTAAATACTAAATCTAGGGACTTCTGGACACTTAGTTGTGGGCTTGGTAAAGGAGAAAAAACCACGCGGCCGATTATCTTATCATTGAACAAAGCCGCATAGTGGTCCTACCGTTACAACTGCAATTCGAAAAGCCGATGACATATCAGGGTGAAAAAACACTCATGGGTATGTGAAATTTAGGATACGGGAAAATATTCTGTGTGTACTCTCTACCTCTCTCACTTATATGTCATATAAGTGTTAATAGTTGCTGCTCAGCCAATCATAATAGTGTTCCTTCGAAAACAATGTGTGACAATGTATAGTTTATAACCCTTGTTACCTACTAGGGTGATGTAAGATGGCGGTTCTAGCGGAGGGGATGACAAACATTACAATTCAGCTATTCTTTGATATGGTTTCACATATTTGAATTCATCACTTTTGGATCTGTTACATGCCATCAACAAATCTGCCATTGAAGTTATTTCTTGACAGTATTTGTACACCGTCAACAAATCTGTTTCTTGACAGTTTTGCTTTATGTCAAACTTTTAGCAAGACTCCGTGGAGGGGTGGCAAGAGTATCAGTTTGACAACGAAGGCCTAGACGAGAACTGTCTTCTGTTGAACATGGATGTGGACAAACTCGTCACTTCCTTGCCCAGTAAGTGTCTTATTCTTTTATTGTCTTTATTCGTTTATTTAGGACAGAATGGTCAAAGCATATTTATATTGTTTTAATGCCCGCTCTTCATTCGCTTCCACCTGCAAACACTGCGAAACTTTAGTGTGAATTTAACAACATTTACAGCAATATTTAGCAACAGTATTCTTGTCAAGGTTAACAAAATCCACAACCTTTCTCACTGCCAAGGGTCACTGGTAGAGATCTCTTATAGAGATAAGTGCTTCCTTGTCCACTACGTATGTTTTTCTTCTTATTTTATAACATTTTGGTACTAAATAAATTAAAAAAAAAAAAATTACATTTGAAAAAAAAAAAGAATGGGAAACGTCCAAAAGCCTTCCACATTATTGTTTAACTCTGTCATAGCGCGAATGAAGAGCGGGCTTAAGATTTGAATGCTATATTGGCTTTGTGAAAGTGTGTATGAAATTGAAAGGTAAATGTGACAGTGATTTATCTTTATAGAAGTAGTTACTAAGCTTTAAAAGCACCTGACACGTTATTTTACATTTCGAGCTTATTCATCAGGGAATTGACCTTAATTTGTGTCAAAACATTTCTATGGTCAGTTCAAAAAAATTTTACTTACGGTAATTTAAAAAATGCTTTTGAATATTGGGGTCAGTTCTGTTTAGCACAATCTCTAAACTAAACTAAAATGACACCTCTATTTGTATTGATATCCCTTTCATAATCCGCCCTAAAGGGGCAACAATAGACTTAAAGCTGTGATTTTAGTTTAGAGATTATGCTAATCAGAATTGGGTATTTGACAAATATTCAAATAAATTATTTTTTTGTGATTAATAAATAGTGGATCTCCTTAAATATTTCAAACAAAATACTATACTAAGAAAGCGTTTTGACGTTTGAAAAAAAGATGCTGATTTGACTAGTTGTCAAATACCCAATTGACACCATTGTTTGATAATGTAAATAAAATAAATCTAAACCAAAAGTTAAACATTTTTTCCAGTTAATACTCTTAGGGCCGATTTTTCAATTGTCAGATAAAGTTTATTGGAGGAATAAATTTGACGCTTTGACGGATTTTCAATACAAAACTTGTCAAAACGTCAAATTTATTCCTCCGACAAACTTTATCTGACGATTGAAAAATTAGCCCTTACTGTTCAATGATAAGATTCTCATGGATTTTTAAACTCGATACCGAAATATGGCAGATTTTATTAATATGTCAGATATTTTTAATATGACGCGACGCAATGCGATGTGATACGACTCTAGACTTTTCTACGCGACAACGTTAGCCACGTATTGTCGCATCGATCGCGTTGTGTCACTGTAGACTGTCCTATGGAAATTATTTATTGGATATAATAACTTATGTTGGAAATAAATAAATGTTTATTTAGCTTTACACGGATAGCAATAAAATAGGAAAGAAACACAAATATGAAAAAACTAAATATAATTACAAGATAATTACTTGCTAAACTTACTTACTAACTAGTCATAATTAAAAATATTAAAAAACACGACTGCCCTGCCAAAAAACGAACTAAATAGTTAAAAATCTAAATTAATCTAGTTAAATTAAAATTTTATTCACATTTTTATTAATGATATTTTTTTGTGAATATTGAACTATAGTGTTATATGTTCTTGGAATCTACTCATCATTTTCTAGATGATGATTATATAGTTAATCTTATTTTTAAATATATTTTTTCAACTTTAGTCTTTAATGCGGTACCATGGTCACGCCATTAATTATTTTAAAAATTTTACTAGCCTATGTCACCCGGAATAAGCTAGGGATTCTACCGATACCTCATATATCAAAATCGGTTCAGGCGTATAGAAGTTATGGTGGAATATACAAACTCACATACATACATACATACATGAACCCTGTAAACAATATACTCCTTTTTTAGGCAGTTGTATAAAAATAAAATGCAAGAATTATTTTACAAAATAACTATAAAAAATAAATTGCTCCGTGTAGTCGCTAAAAAGGTTGCTACCTCAGCATGTTGCTGCAGTAAATGATAACTGCAGCGCTGATTTTCAGGCAGAACCATGAGTGACGTCACGAACCTAAAGCGACTAGGGCATACTTTTCTTATATACAGTAATACCAACATTGGCGTGCACCGGATTTGAAGCTAGGGTAGGCATTAGTTAGTCAGAATACCTATTTACTGACTGTCATGACGAAAGATGAGCATTAACGTAATTTCCATTTGGGTGAGCAGTGCTTTCATGCCTCTATGAACTGCACTCCACTGAATACCATACTTTTCTTAAATACAGTAATACCAACATTGGTTTGAAGCTAGGGCAGGCATTAGTTAGCCAAAATACCTATTTACTGACTGCCATGATTAAAGGTGAGCATTAACGTAATTTCCATTTGGGTAAGCAGTGCTTTTATGCCTTTATGAACTGCACGGCACTGAAATACCAAGTTAGGCAATAAAAAACAATATTTGTTATGTAGTTGTCACAGTAAGATTGTAAAAACCGTTAGATTATAATCTAACTCGCGAAATTGCAAACTGTCGAAAGATTACAATTTAACGCATTATTTTTCGGTAGATTGTAATCTGTTAGGTATATTAACCCGATAAAACCTAAGTGCTACCTGATTATTTATGTCGAACCCTAACCTAACCTACAAGAAACAGACAAGAAAACGTAAATACAATGAATATTTCAAAAATTGACACTCGGAACATTGAACGGTTCACAATCTTGACGCGTTTGATGACCTCCGTGGCGCAGTGTGTAGCGCTGTCGCCTTAACGTGCGGAGGTCCCGGTTTCGATCCCCGGCAGGGTTTGGAAATTTATAATTTCGGCTTCGGCCGTGGCTAGTTACCACCCTACCGGCAAAGACGTGCCGCCAAGCGATTTAGCGCTCCGGTGCGATGCCGTGTAGAAACCGAAAAGGGGTATGGGTTTAATATAACTGCCATGCCCCTAACAGGTTAGCCCGCTACCATCTTAGACAGCATCTTCACTTACCATCAGGTGAGATCGCAGTCAAGGGCTAACTCGTAGTGGATATGTCACCGTAAGATTGTAAAAACCGTTACATTATAATATAACTCCCGAAATTATAAACTGTCGAAAGATTACAATTTAACGCATTATTTTCCGGTAGATTGTAATCTGATAGGTATTTAAACCCGATAAAACCTAAGTGCTCACAGTGGCACTACTTGGTTATTTATGTCGAACCCTAACCTAACCTACAAGAAAGAGACAAGAAAACGTAAATAAAATGAATATTTCAAAAGTTGAAACTCAGAACATTGAACAGTTTACAATCTTTCGACAGTTTAGAATTTCGCGAGTTAGATTATAATCTAACGGTTTTTACAATCTTACGGTGACAGATAAAAAACAGATTACAATTTCGCGAGTTAGATTATAATCTAACGGCTTTTACAATGTTAGGGTGACATAGTCACTAAGACGCGATTAATTGCAACGTACGCTTTGTGGTTTGTGAAGCGAGCGCGCCGGCCGTGGCTACGCGTCCGCACTCGTACCCGTCCACTCCGCCGTCTGGTGCGTGTTGTGTTGTTGCGTGTTGTGTGTTGTGTGTTGCGTGTTGTGTGTTGCGTGTTGTATGCCGCTTGCCTGCAGCTTGTTCGTGTCGCGCTCAGACGCGGTCAGAAAATGTTTAGTACCTTTAGGTTCATAATAGGGATGATGCCTACATCAAAATAAATTCATTATCATCTTCGTAGAGGGGATTAAGCTGTATATTTATGTAATAATTTAACTTAGTGCATTTAACCGTACATGGCTACTGAACAAGAACATCTTCAATTAGGATGTTTCTTGTGCCAAAAATAAATTATCATTTAGCGATTATTTAATAGAGGACCTAAAAGACGTAATATCCACATCCTCTGTTTATTTTATGCTTGGTTTGATATTTTAAAATATCGATTAAAGTAAAAAAGTGCGTTCACTTTTACGACAGTAAGTGTTTCATACAAAATCCGATACAAGCGTTTTGACGTTTAAAAAAAAGTAGCTGATTTGACTAGTTGTCAAACACCCAATTAAAGAATAAAATTGGCAATAATTAACTACACTGCTAGTCATGTACTTGCTGAACGCTACGTTTTAAGAAATTTATCAAACTTCAGATAATAATATTTCAAGTTGTTAATAACAAGGAGCTTTCGATGTTTCTTACTGCCTTGGTTGTTTGATGCTTAACTTTGGATTGGATGATGTTGTCTATGCTTGAATTTTATTATTATAAAGTTTGGACGAATTGACCACGGGACGCGTGATATCGGCCATATATTTGCCTTACCACTCTAGCCGCGAACTGGGCAGTTTCGCCATTAATTATGATATTATGTTGTCATAGTGATGTCTTTTTCATACACCAGTGTCAATAATTGGGCAAAAACATTACAAGGCACTCTCCCTTCCCCCCGCAAAAGTTAGTCGAACGTGATTTCATACATTTTTCTCAAGTTTCCTATCCCGTGTTTATTTCATCCAAGTTATAAAGATATATGAATGTGATGCTATGACTCTATTTCTGATAATCGCTCTATCGACTTCATCTGCATCCTTCACGACTTTCCTTCGTCATAATTATTTGTGTTAATATTCATGCACTACTATCCAGGTATTTAGATTTGTTCTTAGTTTTGCCTCTCGTACCCTTTAACAGATATGATAGTCAGTAACATCGGTTCATTTAATATGTTAATTTCTTTTCATGTTGAGTGCAATATCATTGCTTACGATAATTAAAGACCACGAACTATTTCTATGACATATAGTATAAGACTATTGAAATAAACAGTGCGAGCAATGCAGACAAGCCGTGCAAGCCTTGTGTTCCCATCGCTGCCCTTCACGAGGAAACCTCCATTCCAAGACGACGCTATTGCCAGTGAGTATGCAAAAGTTCAATAACTCAAGTTGGATTTCTATCCAACATGAGTTATACATTTCATAATAGATAAAAGCTATTATTTAGAGTTTTTAATGAAGAAACTAGAAGTTTAATTCGCTATAATCCGCCACAGTAGACAAATCTATGTGGTCACTTGCATCTTGCGGTATGTCAGGTAGGTACATACCTTTCATTCTGAGGCATAGGCTGAGGAGGTGGCCCATTGAGTACACTTAATTTTTTAAAGCATGTGCACAGTACATAGGTACTATATGCAATAATTTTTTGTAATAACGTTAACTGTTGGTCAGTAAAAAAGTATTTATTGAAGTGAAAACTTCTTTTTCGCGTCGAGCACTTTGTGGTAGGGGGTAAAAATGTGAATACACATGATCGACACCATTCTTTGTAAGACAAAAGGTCTTAAGTATAATAATATAGTACATTCGTAATTAAATTTTAATGCCTTAAGGTTAATATCTGAAATATTTATAAATTTTGAAATGAAAATTTTTTAAATATTCATTTTCACTTCTATCGGCGGTCTCTATGACTGGCAATTTTTTTATTTATTTAACTAATCACTCGATATCGCGAAAAATACAAATAAAAAAGTAATTTGTCGTCTATTTGACCTCTAATAGACTACGGGACCCTCAAAGAAGACTTGCCGACAGTGGGGTCAAACCCTTCGCTGTACTCACAAGGCAGTCACGAGAACATCTCCAGCGACCGTGCTCGCGAAGACCTGTATCAGTGGATGGCCAAGCAAGAGCCGATCAAAGTGGTAAGTTTATCTCTCCTTAGTGGTAAGTGGTAAGTAAATCTCTCCTTCTTTCTATTCTCGACGCAAGCTATCTTAATTTGACTGAGGACCAACTAAACAAGCTTGAGCGGCTCCAGAATCAAAAAAATCAGAACGCCATTCGGTTCATATTTGGTTTGCGCAAATATGACCACGTATCCGAATTTCGTCAAAAGCTAATGTGGCTCCCTATTAGCCGTCGCCGGGATTTGCATGTACTTTCTCTTCTATATTGTGTGCTATTTCATTTAAAAACTCCCTCCTACCTCAAGGAGAAATTCAGTTTTCTTTGAGTGCAGTCCGATTTAAGACTATGTCGAACCTTAGCACTGAAAACCCCAACCCATAAAACGAAGTTCTTTGAAAATTCGTTCAGTGTTCGAGCTGTTCAGCTATGGAATGCACTTCCACTGACCATACGCCAATCTAAGTCACTGGACATATTAAAAAATGCTGTTAAGAATCATTATATTACAAACTAAAGACGACAATAAAAATGATTCTTTAAGCTGAGTCGAAATATATATATAATAAAATACATATGTATTAGTATATTTTGTAATTAGTATATATCATTTCATTTATTCATTGCATTCATGCACATAGAATATTATATAATTAATTAATTATAAGAACATGAGGCCCCGTCAGGGCATTGCAATATGTATATTAGTACTATTAAACAAACTTATACCTATTAACAATTCCAGTAAGTCTTACACTTTACATTTTAATTTATCGACCTACATGTAATAATTAAAATAAAAATAAAAATAAAAATAAAAAGAATGTCTAATCTCACAAGTTATGTTGAATTCGAATATTAGTTAGTATTTTTTAACTATTACGAATATAATTTAAAGTCAAATTTTAATAGATATGTCATGGGCCATGTCATGTCAGTTATGTAGTCAAATTAATAATATAAGTAATACAATGTCAAAATTATAATAATAATAAAAATATAATTAATTTAATAAACACAGTCAATTCTTAGTCTAAGGAACAGCGCTGTCATGCAATTGAGGTCTTATAAATATTTAATGTTACAATAATGTGATAATAATATGATTATATATATACATATAATTTATATTTTGATTTAGTTTATGTATTAGTATGTAGTTATTTAAATGTAAGTATATTGTAGAACCACCTGCAGTCTATTTTCCTTATTTTCTCCTTTTCCTAAGCGATAAAGCCGCCTTTTGTATCCTACCTCTGTGTTAATTTTATTTCCCATTTTTGTTATTTTTACTTTTTGTGGTGGTACAAATAAAGGATAGGATTTTTAGGATAAGTCTTTTACTAACCATTATGGACCTATGTTGTCTATCAATAAAAGATTCATTCATTCATTCATATTTGGTTTGTATCAAAAAAAAAAGCCATTTTCCGAGCGGGTGTAGTATAAAAAACTTTTGGCTCAGGAGCCGAAGAGCAAGAAGCCAATAATCCCGCCGTCCAAGATGAACCCGCGGGCCGTAGCCGCTGCGATGCCCGCGTGCAGCCTGTACCCCCTGCAGGGCTCGCTCATGTTGCTGGACGCGCATCTATTATTGTTATTTCCTTTTCAATTCTTTTTTGCGAGATATTTCACCGCGGTTAATTGCCTCATTTTTTGCGTAAAGGATCAGCCTTGCTGTCCAGCGCGGAAATGCAGCCAGCATTCTTGCCACCATTCCACGTGGCCATGATTTATATAGTAATTAGGTTAGGCTAGCTAGCATTAAGTACTATTGTATTATTTTCATTAAAAAAAAAAATTCTTTGTGTACAATAAAGTTTTTTTTTTTTACTTTTTACTTTCCGAGCGGGTGTAGTATAAACAATCTTTTGGTTCAGGAGGTTAGAAATGAAATTTCATACCTTTTTTCTCCCGCATATTTGGTTTGTAGCAATGACGTACTTTCTACCTCGTTTTGAAAAGAGAAAGAAGGTACTTTCCGAGCGGGTGTAGTATAAAAAAGCTTTTGGCTCAGGAGCCGAAGAGCAAGAAGCCAATAATCCCTCCATCGAAGATGAACCCGCGGGCCGTGGCCGCCGCGATGCCCGCGTGCAGCCTGTACCCCCTGCAGGGCTCGCTCATGTTGCTGGACGCGCACCTCGTGTTCCAGCCCTTCCTCACCGCGCTGGGGGTGTCTCCGCACCAGGTGGCTCACGGTGAGTTGCGGCTATTCATCAATTATATTAATCATATATATATTTATATATATATATATATATATATATATATATACTAGCTGACCCGGCCACGCGTTGCTGTGGCTAAAGTTTTTGTTATATTACAATATAGTAAACAATTGTGACTGTCAAATAATAACAGACAAATAATTAGCTGAATTATACGGTATTTCGTTCACTACAAAATAAATTTAATTAATTTTATAGCGTCAACAACACGTGGTAATTATGCTGTTAAAATGTAGCTTATATGACACGTTCGTAGATTTACCATAGCAGCGCCATCTATTGATTACTTACTCAACCCAGTCGAAAGGTATCGACATCTGTTAGAATCATTTGGAGTTAACAGATAATTGTGACTGTCAAATAATAACAGACAAATAATTAGCAATAAATTAAAATTGCGACTATAATTTGAGATTTAAACTATCCTATCTCTCAAGTTGGATCGAACTGCACATGGTGTGCTAATTTTATTATAATCGGTTAAGTGGTTTAGGAGTCCATTGAGGACAAACATTGTGACACGAGATTTATATATATTAAGATATATATATATATATATATATATATATATATATATATATATATGTCACCGTAAGATTGTAAAAACATTGTACATATACTAGCGGACCCGACCGACGTTGTCCTGCTTAATATAAATTGTGACATTGTCCTGTATGATACTGACTGGCTGATTTGTGAATGTAAACCATCCAGGGCGCCATCCAAACGCATACAAAAAAAAATCGTTCAAATCGGTCCAGCCGTTTAGGAGGAGTTCAGTGACATACACACATACAGTAGAACTATGTAAACATACAAGGTGTTTGGTAAAAGGGTTAACATACCGCCGGCTGCCTATGTTAGATTGTGTATAAATATATTGGAAAAATATCATGAGACGTGTAGCTCATATCCTGGGGGAGTTATGAGGACTTCAAAATTTTAACATAAATGTTCAGGTGGCATCCCTTAAACCAGCTGATTCAGTATCAATGAACTGCGAATAATACCGTATGTTAAACCTCGTTGCCAGCGCGAGCGTTGCGATAAAATACAGTAGCGATACTGAAATAGTCATTATTCAGCATGAAATGCAAATCTCAAAGTAAAAGCCCAGCTAGACCTTGCGTATTTTTATAAAAAAATGTTCGACTAGTTTCGAACTTCGTAAGTCGAAGTCAGTCCCTTATCCTTAATTTATGAGCCACCTTTCTCTGTCATTAATTTCTCGACTTCGTTGAAGTTTTGATCAATAATTAAGTATTGATTAGTTTGTTTTTTCAATGATTTGTAAATTGTAATGAATTGCCAAATTGCATAACGATACAATAATAATTATTATTATCGCTTGTAGTACAGTTCTGACTTTATGTGTAGAAGGAACAAAGGACTCCATGAAGTGGAAAGTACTGTGTAATAGGCCTATAAGTTCACTTGTGAAAGGTTTCTTCTCTGTCAGGTGAATCGAAAGTGAAGGGTGTGGGGGCGGAGGGCGGATCAGGGCTGGAGTCCCTGGGCTCCAAGTTGTCCCTGCTGGCGTGGGTGGACGTGTTCCGTATAGACATAGTTGTGGGGGAGTTAGCGCGGGAGAGACGACACCAGAACAGTAAAGGAAAAGGTATGACTTCTTTCAATTAGATGATATTTATTTAGTTTATTTATTTGTTTAGTTTTTAATTTAGTTTAATTGAGATTTTAAATTTAATTTTTTGAATAAATCAAATTAAATAATACTCGACCCGGGACTCGAATCCGGGACCTCGGCGTCCGCAGTTGAAAATGATAGACCAACGAGGCAGTTAAGAATAATTAATTAGACAATATGTAATTGTTTATTAATGTTTAGCTTTTAATTTAGATTTTAATTTGTTAAGAGTCATTATTTTTATCTTTTTAAATATACATTCAAATAAATATATAAAAGTTTATTGACCAACACTACAATTGGGTGTCAAATGTTGGTGGGTGTGTTGGGTGGGTGTACAACTAGTCAAATCAGCAACTTTTTTTGAAACGTCAACGTCAACGTTCCTTTTCTTTCATTTTTTTTAATAATAATAATTCTTTGACAATTGAAATGAATGATTTTTTAAATAGGTATGACAATGTTTTTTTTTGATAATCTTTGTTTGTTTAAATTTATTAATTATGTTTTTTAAATGTATTTTAATTCTGGGCGAAAAGGCGACATAAAGGATGTGTCATGGGTCATTTCGTGGTGTTTTAATAATTTATGTAACTTAATGAGAATAATAATAATTTATTAATAATATAAATTGTAATTAATAAGTTAATATATTTGTACACCACACTGTTGTAGAATACATGATACCGTTCTGTAAAACTAACATCTATGTACAACTGTATACACAAATAAACAAATAAATAAATCTGAATCTGAGTCAAAACGCGTGCTCAGTATGGATTTTCTATGAAATTTTAAGTTGTGACGTCATCAAAGTTCAACGCACTTTTTTTACTATTCTATAGTTTAAAATGGTTGTTCAAAATAAAAATAGCAGGGGACGTGGATATTGCGACTTTTGCGAGATCCTTTATTTAATAATCACTAAAAAAAAATTATTTCACTAGTAGTCAAATACCCAATTGTTTTTAGCCAACCCGCCACAAGCGGACATCCCATCAGAGACCCCAGCGTTCCTCTGCGAGAAGATCTCAATAGACGTGGACCTGAAGAAAGTGGCCGACATGGCCGTGGATGACCTCATCCAGCGGCAGAATGTGCTCTACATCTCCCGGGGACAGCTCAAGAAGCATATCAGCACGATGCTCAACTTCAATATCAGCATCAGATACATATCGCAGCAGGTGAGACGATAAAAAAAAAATTGACAGTCATAGGGAGTGAAAGAAACTGCCGATAGGAGTGAAAGCAAATATTTTAATTTAATTTTGATTTAAAAAAAAATATGAAACTCTCTATGAGAGAGGCATACTTCCGCCGCTTGCCGGTTTCAGCCTTTTCTGCTGCGGCTCCCGGCCTTGTTGTTGTTTAGTTTAGAGATTGTGATAAACAGAATTGGACACATTAAATAAATAAATAAATAAAAGTTTATTGACCAGCACTACAATTCAATATACTTAGTATACTAAACTTATACAAACACAAATTAAACTTCAATTGTTAAACGTGCGGTCAATGGGCCACCTCCTCAGCCCGTGCGACAGCATGAGAGATAGGTATATACCTACCTAACATACTGCAACGCTGATTTTCAGGAGGGGCCCATTCACATTAATAACGGAAATAAATTTCAACCGGCGGAATAAACTGTGTATGTGTGCAGGTGAACATGCCGCTGCTCAGACTCCTGCATCAGATCAGCAACATGTACCAAAACGTGAAGGACACGCAGAGCGAACTGCGCACGCAGACCAACACGTCGCGCCGCCACCACAAACACCCCTCAGGTACTCCCCCTCAGGTACTCCCCCCTCAGGTACTCCCCCCCTCAGGTACTCCCCCCCTCAGGTCCCCCCCTTCAGGTACCCCCCCCCCCCTCAGGTGGTACTCCCCCCCCCCCCCCCTCAGGTACTCCCCCCTCCCCCTCAGGTACTCCCCCCTCCCCCTCAGGTACTCCCCTCCTCAGCTACTCCCCCCTCAGGTTCTCCCCCTCGCCTTGTTCTGAGAACAGTCCACAACAAACTCAGCCGGGTTTTTTTTTAAATTATCCCTTCAGAGATCTTATCCCTACATATGCGATGTTTAGAGGTGTCTCTACATATTATTAAATAATATTGAGTATTGATTCTCTTACAGTCTTCTCATGACGGCGTAATTTGTTGCTTCAGTTTCAGATTTCCCCGAAAACGTAGTAAGCATGTCCTCGTTGGACAAAGACAGCCAATACGCCGTGATAGACGTGGGCCCCAAGTGGGACCTGCCGGTTACGCTGGGCCCCGAACTCACTGCCGTGTTAGGGGCTGACAAGGGGACCGCCACCCCTCCGAGACCGAGGCCACAGTCGTTTGCGCAGAAGTTGAGGTCTACCGGGAAAACTGTTAAGGGGAAACTGGGTATGTGAAAATTAAATAACAATTTACAATATAATATAATTGGCTATATACCTCCGACCTCCGTGACGTTGTTGTCTTAACGTGCGGAGGTCCCGGGTTTGATCCCCGGCAAGGTCAATTTGGGAGTTTATAATTTCTGAATTTTCCCTGGTCTGGCCTGGTTTCGGTCGTGGCTAGTTACCACCCTACCGGCAAAGACGTGCCGCCAAGCGATTTAGCGTTCCGGTACGATGCCGTGTAGAAACCGAATAGGGGTATGGGTTTAATATAACTGCCATGCCCCTAACAGGTTAGCCCGCTACCATCTTAGACTGCATCATCACTTACCATCAGGTGAGATCGTAGTAAAGGGCTAACTTGTAGTGGATAAAAAAAAATATTAACGTCCCACTGCTGGGCACAGGCCTCCACTCTCATAGGAGAGAGGGAACGTGTTAGTGATAATAACTGGGACCGACGGCTTAACGTGCTCTCCGAGGCACGGGGTTGACACACCACCAACTTCCAACTCCGGGCTGGTACTGAGAATTTCTTAATCGAAAAAACCCAATACCTTACAATGTTTACGCCCGACCGGGAATCTAACCCAGGACCTAAGGGTCCGCAGTCGACTACGCTAATAGGCCTATTACACTGCACTTTCAACAGGGCCCTGTGGTAAGGATGGGCGTGGCCGCTAGCTAGAGCGTCGCTTATTACACAGCAATAAGGATCAAAGTAGGGACCCTTTGTCCCTAAATCTTAGATAGATAGATAAATACTTTATTGCCACACAAAACATTAAAAAAGAAACAAAAGCAGTGAACAAGCAAACATAAATAAGTGCGCAAAGGCGGTCTTATCACTAAAAGTGATCTCCTCCAGACAACCTTTAAATAAAGAAACAAATGCAACGAAGCGGGATAGTGCAACAACGATACATACAGTAGACTACATAAACTATACATTCTAATAATACATAAACAATTACACGAATAAAAAATACTAAAATATATACTATTGAGTACAAACACTCGATAACTATTTTAATCATACTTTATTAGCAATTTACACACAAACACTGCACAGCCATCTTTTACATTCCATCATAGATTAATAATACCACCCATAACTCTCGATCTCCCTCTAAACGCCTCCAATCCCCCGTCACAGTCGAGGGCGCTGTAGAGGAGATCAGACCATAGATGGACCATAGATAGATCCGCCAATTTCAGTCTAACAATACCAATACAATTAAATATAATATAAATCTTATTACACTACACTGATTCAAGAGAAAGGGTCCCCGTGAAAAGTGCAGTGTAATAGGCCTATTACCGCTAGACCAACGGGGCAGTCTCAGTCGCGGGCGTTCGCTAGTAATGCAACGGTAATGTAGGGTACAGTTCGCTGAACGAGGGTGCGCACACGCCGATGTTCCCCGCGGAGGCGCCCCCCCCGCCCCCTCCGCCGCCCCCCGGCGCGGGGCAGCTGGCCCCCAGGTGCTGGCGGACCGTGTACCTGCTGCTGGACCTGTACGCCAATATGCCCGACGCGGACACCATCACACACAGGTACAGCTGAATATTTTTTTAATTTTAATAATTTATTTATTAACAAAGAAATTTTACATGTACATTGTTTATTAGCTCCCCTTAAGAGGCCGGTGATCGCCGCTCGCAATTTCTATTCAACCCGCAAATATAAATTTGCCAGTATATTGCTATCTCTATTTGGCTGATGACACATGATCGCGTGCAAACGGGATAGCAATATGAGCGTACAGAATCTGTTATACGTTTAGTCTTGTTACGTAAATACCAAAAATGATGAATGATAACTTGTTGTGTTTTTCACTTCGTGTTGTTATTCGCGAACTTGACAATATAGGCTATGCTCCTGGTCAATTAGTACGTAACATATCGTCGGTTTTAATATGATACAAATAAGGAGAAAACATGTCATTTAAGTCGTAAAAACAAGCAAAACGCTATGCGCTTACATTAAATTTTGGGAAAATATTTTGAAAACATAATTATCCAGGGGCCTAGATAAATACAAGTTCAATCTTAATAATCGCATAATCTGGTGGAAATATTCTCGAATTACGAATCATTTTGGTATTACGTTTGTATGGGCAATTCACCCTCCGCTGGCACCTTAAGCCTTGTCGTCTTGTCTTGTCTCGGTTTTGATGTCCTCATGGACATCCAGTCCGGACCTGGATAGTGGCGGACTCCTACCGGCTAAAAACCCCTCCTGTCTCCAAGCAGCAATGTACCTGCCAGCTTATACGGTGGTAGAGTCTTAACATTTCATAAGTGACACAAGTTGTCCTACATGAAATAAATAAATAATTTATCCATTTATCAGGTTGGCCTGCCAGTGCTGCCGAAAGCCTGACTTCAGTCACGCCCGTCTCTTTCGTCCTTGTCTTTCTTTAAAATTATACATGCCATGTATTGCTGTACTACTTGCCAGTTATTTTTTGGATTCCATCATTTTACCTATAAGTCTCTCCATCCGAGTTTCTTCCCCCAACTCGTCAACGACTTTCCGTCTTTCTTCACCAAACTGGGGACAGTGGAACAGTGTGTTCTGCGTCATCAACAGGGTGTATGCAGTACATGCATTTGCTGTTGTTTCTTTTTTTAATGTGTTCCGTGTACACTTGACACTAAACATACAGAAGATAAGTTGACAATTGGTACTTATTTCACCCAAATTACTAGTACATTGGGGAAAATTCTGCTTAGCACAATCTCTAAACTGAACTAAAATGACAGCTTTAAGCCTACTACTGCCCCTTTGCGTAGGGAGTATAATACTCCCTACGCAAAGGGGCAGTAGTAGGCTTAAAGTGTTCCGTGTACACTTGACACTAAACATACAGAAGATAAGTTGACAATTGGTACTTATTTCACCCAAGTTACAAGTACATTGGCGCCAATTCTGCTTAGCACAATCTCTAAACTGAACTAAAAGGTCAGATCTAAGCCTAGTGCTGCCCCTCTCCGTAGGGAGTATTATGAAAGGGATAGCAATATGAATAGGGGCCGACCCGACCCCCGACCTAGGGGCCCATAGCCTACAATGCAGGTCTTTTCTCAGGTTTCAAAAGCATCCACCGGGGCACAGAGTTGCCCCGCGCCCCGCCCGGGTAAGGAGGCTCAGCCTCGAGGCCCGTACCCTCGCTTGGCCCTCACGGGCCAAACGGAGAAGACCCACACAACTTAACAATAGAGCTGTCATTTTATAGTTTAGATATTGTGCTAAAAAATTGGCCCCATTGTTCACTGAGGGAAGAAAGTTACCGATCACTAACGAGGGTGTAATTTGAGGCCAATACAAGCGAGTTAGGAATCGTACTTTCTCCCGAGTGATACATAGTGCTTTATACTACATCTGCGAGCAAAATAAGCAATAATACTTTGAAGCTTCGCTATCACTACTAGACTACATTTTGATATGAATTATATCTAGAAAATAATGAAATAGAACTTAATGCTGGCTGCATTTCCGCGCTGGACAGCCAGGCTGATCCTTTGCGCAAACAATGAGCCAACCCTTCTGTCACCAGATGAGGCAATTAACCGCGGTGAAATATCTCGCAAAAAAATTTTCGTGAATTATTGATTCAAATGAAACAAAAGATCTCGCACACGATCGCAATTGTTTTTTTAAAATAATTATCTTATTTAAAAAAAAATAGCGAGACTCCCTTCTAACTCAGCGGTAAATAATTAAAAAAAATAATTGTAGATTCTCGGTATCAACGGAGCTGCCTGAAGCTTACCGCGGCCGGGTGAGGCCCAGTTCGCGGGAACAGAACGCTTCCAACTCCTCGTCCAGCAACACCGCTATGGGCATGGTTGTCGTTGGTGTTGCCAGGTGGGTATTTATCCTATAATCCTTTGTGTGTAATCCTTTAATCTTGTGGGACAAGTGAGTGATATTTACTCGCCCTCACCAATAGGAAGATCTTCCTCCGGGCTGTAATGTGCCTGGAGACATTACTGGTCCGACCGTTGTAAGTTGAATGGTCTTTATATAAATATGTACTACTTAGCTAATGCCCGCGACTTTGTCTGCGTCGATCGAGGTTTTTGTTTCCGCGGGAACTACTTAATTTTCCAGGACAAAAGTAGCCTATGTTCTATTCCAGACTATAATCTATCTCTGTGCCAAATTTCAGATAGATCCGGTCAGCTGTTTTGGCGTGATTGAGTAACAAACATCCATCCATCTATATAAACTTTCGCATGGATCGTTCGCGTGGATTGAGGTTTTTGGTTCCCGCGGGAACCTTAATTTTCCGGAATATAAAGTAGCCTATAAGTTATTGCAGCTATCTCTGTACCAAATTTCATCAAGATCCGTTCGGCTGTTTTGGTGTTATTGAGTAACAAACGTACATCCATCCATTCATCCATCCATCCAAACTTTCGTATTTATTATATTAGTATAGACTATAGAGTATATAGAAGTTATTATAATGTCTAGGATCCATCGGACGCGTCTGCTGGCTTCGTTGTCGGGATTGAAACTGGAAGCGGAAATAACATCGCTGCAAGCGTCTCTATCAGCATCAAGAGCACGGCAGTGGTCTCTCAGTGGGAATCTGGGTCGAACTGCTATCGTGTTGCTGGAAGGTCCAGCGCCCAATCACCAGTGAGTGTCTCCATATTGGCCTGTTTATATTTCAAAACTAAATTGGTTATTAAATTCTTCAAGGATTGAAATTTAAATTTTTTTGTTTTCAAATTTTATCACACACACTTAAGTGTGAAAAGAAATTGAAAAAATTGAAATTGTGCAATTCACACACGGCAGAAGTGAAACTTCAGTAAAGTAGCCTACGAAAGAATGAAATGAGAACATGTATTATATCTCAATCTCTCGCAGGCTATTCCTATTATGAATATGTATGTCTCTTTTTAGTGTCGTTTTGTCGTTTCATAGAATTTACAAATCCCAACAGTATTCTAAAGAAGTTTCACTTCAAAAAGTGTGTGTGTGTGTGTGCAATTCATACACAATAGAAGTGAAACTTCAGAAAAGTAGCATAGCCGACGAGAGCATGAGATAAATATAATTTGTATTCTATCTCATTCTCTCGTAGGCTAAATCCTATTAAGAATATCATTGGCTCGTTAAGTATCGTTTTTCGTTTCATCGAATTTTCAAATCACAACGATTCTAAAGCAGTTTCACTGGGTTGTCGTCACGCAACTGACAGTAGCGGAGCTATTTCCCATTTTGTAGATTTCTAGAATAAGCCACAGCCCACAACTTCAGGAAGGATTTTCAAAAAGTATTCATTATTTAAAGGTACTCTGATACTCTGTCTCACGCACACGCGCACGCGCACACACACACACACACACGCGCACACACACACACACACACACACACACACACATACACACCTGGGATGTGTATGTGTATGTGTGTGTCAAATATGCTCCAATTCCTCAGGACGGTGGTTCGCGTGAGCGTAGGGAAGAGCCAAGCCCTGTACTCGTGGGAGGGCGGCCGGCTCGGTGCCACCGCGCTGGCGTCCATCGGCAGCGTCCGCGTAGACCTGCCCCAGCACCCGGTGGCGCTGCACGGCGTCATGACGCGCTCCAGCCGACAGCTGTCATCCACGCTGCAGGTCAGTATGTGAGAGTGTGGGGAAGAGCCGAGCCCTGTACTCGTGGGAGGGCCACCGCGCTGGCGTCCATCGGCAGCGTCCGCGTAGACCTGCCCCAGCACCCGGTGGCGCTGCACGGCGTCATGACGCGCTCCAGCCGACAGCTGTCATCCACGCTGCAGGTCAGTATGTGAGAGTGTGGGGAAGAGCCGAGCCCTGTACTCGTGGGAGGGCCACCGCGCTGGCGTCCATCGGCAGCGTCCGCGTAGACCTGCCCCAGCACCCGGTGGCGCTGCACGGCGTCATGACGCGCTCCAGCCGACAGCTGTCATCCACGCTGCAGGTCAGTATGTGAGAGTGTGGGGAAGAGCCGAGCCCTGTACTCGTGGGAGGGCCACCGCGCTGGCGTCCATCGGCAGCGTCCGCGTAGACCTGCCCCAGCACCCGGTGGCGCTGCACGGCGTCATGACGCGCTCCAGCCGACAGCTGTCATCCACGCTGCAGGTCAGTATGTGAGAGTGTGGGGAAGAGCCGAGCCCTGTACTCGTGGGAGGGCCACCGCGCTGGCGTCCATCGGCAGCGTCCGCGTAGACCTGCCCCAGCACCCGGTGGCGCTGCACGGCGTCATGACGCGCTCCAGCCGACAGCTGTCATCCACGCTGCAGGTCAGTATGTGAGAGTGTGGGGAAGAGCCGAGCCCTGTACTCGTGGGAGGGCCACCGCGCTGGCGTCCATCGGCAGCGTCCGCGTAGACCTGCCCCAGCACCCGGTGGCGCTGCACGGCGTCATGACGCGCTCCAGCCGACAGCTGTCATCCACGCTGCAGGTCAGTATGTGAGAGTGTGGGGAAGAGCCGAGCCCTGTACTCGTGGGAGGGCCACCGCGCTGGCGTCCATCGGCAGCGTCCGCGTAGACCTGCCCCAGCACCCGGTGGCGCTGCACGGCGTCATGACGCGCTCCAGCCGACAGCTGTCATCCACGCTGCAGGTCAGTATGTGAGAGTGTGGGGAAGAGCCGAGCCCTGTACTCGTGGGAGGGCCACCGCGCTGGCGTCCATCGGCAGCGTCCGCGTAGACCTGCCCCAGCACCCGGTGGCGCTGCACGGCGTCATGACGCGCTCCAGCCGACAGCTGTCGTCCACGCTGCAGGTCAGTATTTTTGCCAGCCAGAGCTGGAGGTAAAAGCCCCTCATGGACTTCTGCCTGCTCGCAATGTTCGGACTCGCACGGACTAAAACAAACGCCCCCCCCCCCCCCCCTTGAGTCTCCCCGATCAGCACGGAACCGCATTCCATTTCTTCATGTCGACCGTTCGTTAGCATTCTTCCTCTTCTTTTTCGCGGTCTTTTCTTCTCATCATGATTGATTGCAGCGACTGCGTACTTCTGCGACTCCTCATCGTTTGACGCGACGTTACATTTTTGTAGGAGGAATTAACGTGTTTTTTGCCTTCCAGGAATTAGGTGTGACGCGCACGTCATCCCGGCTGTCCCGCAGCGGCGGGGCGGGGGGAGGGCTGGCGGAGGAGGAGGAGGAGAGGAGCCCCCCGCCCGCGCCTCGTCCCCCGCCCCCCGCGCCGCCGCCCGACCCGCTTCTGCAGCCGTTGCAGCTGCAGTTCTCGCTTGTTCTGCAGGTTAGCATATCTCTTTTTTATAAGGCTTTGTTTATCCAGTTTGGTATTGGCCTCCCACTTGTGCCATTCTTTCCGGCCTTCATTTCATTTATACAACATACCTATTCCTGTTCTATGTAGAGCTTATGAATCCTAATACAACTTCGCACAGCAGTTGCCTACCAAGTAGTACCTACCACAAATTTTATTATAACACTATACGACCGTACTGCAGTCCTCGAAAACCGATATATCTGACCTGTGGAGTAACTTGACGTAGAACTCTTGAATGATTTGGTGTTGACTCGTTCGAACTAGATTCTCAGCAGAAAATGATGTAATTTTTAAAGTCACTTGGTATGCTGCTTACGAAAATTCGTCCATTATCAAATCAAAGATGGCCGATGTATTCTTAATAAAAATTACAAAGTTTACAAAGTTTTTTGAAGCGCTGATGAAAATTATGTCCAATTTTAAAAGTCAAAAACAGACGTCGTATTTCCGTTTAATTTTTCAACACATCGATATGGGTGTCGTTCTGAAAAAAATCGGGGTGCTAATTGAGAAAATGATGCCTGATGATGATTATGTCATTGGGTATCTGTTTCGGGATTTTTGGGATGCTGATAAATAAAATGATTTCCACTATTTCATTGGGTATCTGTTTCGGGATTTTTGGGATGCTGATTAAGAAAATAATGTTCACTATTTCATTGGGTATCTGTTTCGATATATTTTTGGATGTTGATTAAGAAAATAATGTCCACTATTTCATTGGGTAATTATTTCGGAATTTTCGGGATGTTGATTAAGAACATAATGTCCACTATTTCGTTGGGTAACTGTTTCGGGATTTTGGGATGTTGATTAAGAAAATAATGTCCACTATTTCATTGGGTATCTGTTTCGGGATTTTTGGGACGCTGATTAAGAAAATTATGTCCACTATTCCCTTAAGAGCCCGTTTATCTTCGGCGCGTATGAGTACGGGCCTCGAGGAAGGGCCTCCTTACCCGGGCGGGGCGCGGGGCAACATTGTGTCCCGGTGAATACTTTGAAGCCTAGTGAACCGGCTAGGGCCTGCCTTGTAGGCTATGGGCCCCTAGGTTTATCTCGCTAATTAACACTACACACACACACACACACACTACACACACTACACGTCAGACACTACACTATTTCCTTATGAGCCCGTTTATCCTCAATCGAGTCCTGGCTCGTTTCCGCAGAGCCTGAGCATCACCGCGGTGATGCTCAGGTTCAGCGAAAAATGATGTCCACTATTGCCTTAAGAGCCCGTTTATCTTCGGTGCGTATGAGTACGGGCCTCGAGGAAGGGCCTCCTTACCCGGACGGGGCGTGGGGCAACATTGTGCCCCGGTGAATATCTTGAAGCCGAGTGAACCGGCTAGGGCCTGCCTTGAAGGCTACGGGCCCCTGTTTATCTCGTTTATCTTCAATCGACTCCTGGCTCGTTTCCGCAGAGCCTGAGCATCACCGCGGCGCTGCTCCCGTCGCTGCAGGCGCAGTACAAAATGGAGCGCGTGCACAGTGCGGGAGTGACGGCGGGCCGCGCGCACTTCACCGTCGACCTGCCTCACCACTCGCTGAGCTTCGTCACCAAGCTGCAGGTACGAAAACAAGTTCTCGATCCTTTCCGCTGAAAAGCATTGCAGAATTGTTTGTCTATCTTTTCTTCTATCTATACTTACTAATATTATAAATGCGAAAGTTTGGATGGATGTATGCATGTCTGGATGTATGGATGTATGGATGTTTGTTACTCAATCACGCCCCACCGGCGGAACGGATCTGGCTGAAATTTGGCACAGAGATATAGTCTGGAATACTTTTTGTCCCGGAAAATTTAAGATTTCCCGCGGGAACCAAAAAACCTCAAACCACGGAGACGAAGTCGCGGCAGACTCGGCAGAATTGTGTCCTGCAAACGCTGCATATTGCTGCCGCGTACTTGCCGATCTATGTTTGGACACACTTATAGACAGATGCTGGATAAAATCTTTATATTTATATTGCGTTTGGAATAGTCATTTTAATATCTAGTGTATATATAACAGGTAACAGAGGCGAACATCCCTGCTGCCGCGTCGGTCGCGTTGCCGGCCGTTTCGTGCCGCGCGCGCGTGCTGGACTGCAGCGAGCCGTCGGACGCGCGCCCCACGCCGCACGCGCAGCGCGACGGCTCTGCGGACGGCAGCAACAGCGCGGACGCCGCACCGAGCGGCCAAGGTAGGCTTCACTCGAGTGACAGGCGAACACCCCTGCTGCCGTGTCGTGCCGCGCGCGTGCTGGACTGCAGCGAGCCGTCGGACGCGCGCCCCACGCCGCACGCGCAGCGCGACGGCTCTGCGGACGGCAGCAACAGCGCGGACGCCGCACCGAGCGGCCAAGGTAGGCTTCACTCGAGTGACAGGCGAACACCCCTGCTGCCGTGTCGTGCCGCGCGCGTGCTGGACTGCAGCGAGCCGTCGGACGCGCGCCCCACGCCGCACGCGCAGCGCGACGGCTCTGCGGACGGCAGCAACAGCGCGGACGCCGCACCGAGCGGCCAAGGTAGGCTTCACTCGAGTGACAGGCGAACACCCCTGCTGCCGTGTCGTGCCGCGCGCGTGCTGGACTGCAGCGAGCCGTCGGACGCGCGCCCCACGCCGCACGCGCAGCGCGACGGCTCTGCGGACGGCAGCAACAGCGCGGACGCCGCACCGAGCGGCCAAGGTAGGCTTCACTCGAGTGACAGGCGAACACCCCTGCTGCCGTGTCGTGCCGCGCGCGTGCTGGACTGCAGCGAGCCGTCGGACGCGCGCCCCACGCCGCACGCGCAGCGCGACGGCTCTGCGGACGGCAGCAACAGCGCGGACGCCGCACCGAGCGGCCAAGGTAGGCTTCACTCGAGTGACAGGCGAACACCCCTGCTGCCGTGTCGTGCCGCGCGCGCGTGCTGGACTGCAGCGAGCCGTCGGACGCGCGCCCCACGCCGCACGCGCAGCGCGACGGCTCTGCGGACGGCAGCAACAGCGCGGACGCCGCACCGAGCGGCCAAGGTAGGCTTCACTCGAGTGACAGGCGAACACCCCTGCTGCCGTGTCGTGCCGCGCGCGTGCTGGACTGCAGCGAGCCGTCGGACGCGCGCCCCACGCCGCACGCGCAGCGCGACGGCTCTGCGGACGGCAGCAACAGCGCGGACGCCGCACCGAGCGGCCAAGGTAGGCTTCACTCGAGTGACAGGCGAACACCCCTGCTGCCGTGTCGTGGACGGGCACGCGCCGCGCGCGCGCGTGCTGGACTGCAGCGAGCCGTCGGACGCGCGCCCCACGCCGCACGCGCAGCGCGACGGCTCTGCGGACGGCAGCAACAGCGCGGACGCCGCACCGAGCGGCCAAGGTAGGCTTCACTCGAGTGACAGGCGAACACCCCTGCTGCCGTGTCGTGCCGCGCGCGCGTGCTGGACTGCAGCGAGCCGTCGGACGCGCGCCCCACGCCGCACGCGCAGCGCGACGGCTCTGCGGACGGCAGCAACAGCGCGGACGCCGCACCGAGCGGCCAAGGTAGGCTTCACTCGAGTGACAGGCGAACACCCCTGCTGCCGTGTCGTGCCGCGCGCGTGCTGGACTGCAGCGAGCCGTCGGACGCGCGCCCCACGCCGCACGCGCAGCGCGACGGCTCTGCGGACGGCAGCAACAGCGCGGACGCCGCACCGAGCGGCCAAGGTAGGCTTCACTCGAGTGACAGGCGAACACCCCTGCTGCCGTGTCGTGCCGCGCGCGTGCTGGACTGCAGCGAGCCGTCGGACGCGCGCCCCACGCCGCACGCGCAGCGCGACGGCTCTGCGGACGGCAGCAACAGCGCGGACGCCGCACCGAGCGGCCAAGGTAGGCTTCACTCGAGTGACAGGCGAACACCCCTGCTGCCGTGTCGTGCCGCGCGCGTGCTGGACTGCAGCGAGCCGTCGGACGCGCGCCCCACGCCGCACGCGCAGCGCGACGGCTCTGCGGACGGCAGCAACAGCGCGGACGCCGCACCGAGCGGCCAAGGTAGGCTTCACTCGAGTGACAGGCGAACACCCCTGCTGCCGTGTCGTGCCGCGCGCGCGTGCTGGACTGCAGCGAGCCGTCGGACGCGCGCCCCACGCCGCACGCGCAGCGCGACGGCTCTGCGGACGGCAGCAACAGCGCGGACGCCGCACCGAGCGGCCAAGGTAGGCTTCACTCGAGTGACAGGCGAACACCCCTGCTGCCGTGTCGTGCCGCGCGCGCGTGCTGGACTGCAGCGAGCCGTCGGACGCACGCCCCACGCCGCACGCGCAGCGCGACGGCTCTGCGGACGGCAGCAACAGCGCGGACGCCGCACCGAGCGGCCAAGGTAGGCTTCACTCGAGTGACAGGCGAACACCCCTGCTGCCGTGTCGTGCCGCGCGCGCGTGCTGGACTGCAGCGAGCCGTCGGACGCGCGCCCCACGCCGCACGCGCAGCGCGACGGCTCTGCGGACGGCAGCAACAGCGCGGACGCCGCCCCGAGCGGCCAAGGTAGGCTTCACTCGAGTGACAGGCGAACATCCCTGCTGCCGACCTTCTTACCCGTTGCAAACGCGGCAACGCAACCCGACAGTATCTAACAGTAGCTGACCCTTCACGCTGCCTACTTTCTCGCGTAGATTTCATATTTTATCGTCAAAGACTTGGATCGGCCAAATTGGCAAGTCTTGCCAATATGGCCGACAGCAACAGAAGCTTGACGACGCGTCATATTATATAAGATCTAATAATTGCTGATAATTATTTATAGTTCGTAAGTTTATAATGTTTTTGACAGGTGATATCTAGTGAACGGCCCGGTGAATAGAGTCAGTTTTTATACTGTTATCATAGGTACTGCGCATACTTTAATATTGTACAAGAATCGGCCTACCTAGTTACGGTTCATATATGGTAACCATAACACGTCCTTGAGCGGCCATATCTAGTGAAAGGCACATCCGCATGCGGGCAGACCTTCACTATCATCATCAGTGGGGAGCCCTACACCCACCTAATACTGAATCAGCCTTCCTGGCGATAGTTACCAAAAGTGCAGCTAGATCTCTTAGTCCAGTATAAATACAAGGAATCACACCCGTCGCGCACCGGACCCGGCCCGCGCCCGTTCCCTGTGTGTTTTGCCCTTTAGTACTTGCATTCAGCAGTCACTCACTGCCTCGCAGAAATTTTTTCTTAAAACATAGTAATATTTTTATCGTCGAGTATTAATAGGCCTATTACACTGCACTTTTCACAGGACACTGTGTGGGCGTGAGCGTCGCTTATTACACAGTAATAAGGACCAAATTACAATTAGGGACCCTTCTCCCTTAATTTTATTACACTACACAGATTCAAGTGTAATAGGCCTATTACACTGCACTTTTCACTTATTACCTAAATCTTATTACCCTACACTGATTCAAGGGTAAGGGGCCTTGTGGTAAAGGTTGCCGCTAGTTAGAGCGTCGCCTATTACACAGCAATAAGGACCTATTTAGGGACCGTTTCTCCCTAATTCTTATTACACTACACTACACTGATTCAAGTGTTAGGGTCCCTGTGTTTACAGTACTACACTACAGCCCATTAACGTCCCACTGCTGGGCACAGGCCTCCACTATCATAGGAGAGAGGGAATTAGAGCTTAGACCCACCACGCTGCTCCAATGCGGGTTGGCGGGCTTTAACGACTATTATCATGTTAGTGACAATAGCCGGGACCGACGGTTTAACGTGCTCTCCGAGGCACGGGGGTGAAACACCGCCAATTTCCTAACTCCGGGCTAGTACTGGGAATTTCTATTCAGAAAAACCCGATACTTATTTATGGCCCGACCCGGGACTCGAACCCAGGACCTCGTCGGCCGCAGTCAAACATGCTAACCACTAGACCAACGAGGCAGTTTAATGTGTGTTTAATGCAGTGTAATAGGCCTATAAATCCTCATTATCCCCGTGCAGCGGCTCCGGAGGGCGTAGTATTGCGCGCGGGCCGCTACCTCTCGGCGACGGCGGACATCGGCCTGTTCGAGCATACTCTCTCCACAGACCTGCTCAACCATCTCGTGTTCGTGCAGAAAGTCTTCATGAAGGTATACATTGTTTTTCTTGGTTAAAGCTTTCCCGAACTGGTATTTTCTTTGACCTTGACATTGATTTTCTGGCTACGCGCCTGCCCAGTGAAAGAGGAGCCCTTGACCTTAGGAGCAGGGGCCCATCAGCTGCCCCCAAGTCAGGGTCACTGGGTCAGGTGCCGTTGTACGGACAGGCTTATGGATCTGGATTAACCTGTTAAAGTACTGGGTGGGAGTGCATACCTTGAACTTCCCCGTTGTTGTCTAGAGCTGATGAGGGTGTATGTGTTGTTTAGGTTTTCATGTGTGTCAGGTTAGAAGTAGTGTGGAAGATGTACGGCCCTCAATCAGCCTTGGTTAGGGACTGACTTGAAACTGACTTGTGAAACTTAAACACTTTGTGGACCAACCGGCGCACGTGGCCAATACAAAGGTATTTATCCTTCCGGTAGTTCAAATTACAAAATAACTCTTGTCACAGTTACGGACAGCAGTAAGAGTTTTTCAAATCAACAAATTAATTACGCGAGAATTAACTGAGCAGCAAATTAAGCTCTTAGAAGCTAATTATAACCAAAACGCGTGTTACAAGCAGTTCCATAAGTACAAAAGTCAGATTAAATCGGAAAGCATTCTTAGACCAGCTCTTGTCGTCGCAATCGGTTGTCTATGACATTAACGTTCCTTAAAGCTAAAACATAAGGTGGAACGCCATCTAGCGAAAAATGAGAGCGCGACGTTATCAATTCAATATCCACATCTGTCTAAAGGTTCGGTGACGGACGAGCGATGTAGAAATGGTAAGCGTCGCAAGATGGTGCGAACATTGATATTAGACCTTGACCGTAGTAATGAAACATTGGGACCAATTCTGATCAACATAAACTTTCAGATACACCATTGGACAATTTCTTAGCACATTAGATAGTTATAAGCTTAGGTTAAAGAAAAATTACTTATTAGTGAAATAGTCTGGCTAGATTGTTATTATATTGAGCACTTCGTTCGAGCATTCGATTCGGATTTCCTTACAAATGTGATGATCCCTGTCAGCTTTCCTTGACTGTTTTTGTATTATAGGAAGTGAATGAAGTTGTCCAGAAAGTGTACGGAGGGGAAAAACCAGTGCCACTGTGGAATGAGGAAGAAGTATCGTCGTCCGCTTTTAGCAGAATACTGTTCTCTCTACTTATCAGGATCAAGGTAAGCTCGCTCAGTCAGTACTGAGTGTTAGTACTTATTCTTGGAAACTCTTACTGTTACTATGTACTGTTAGATAATTTTGCCCAATGGTTGGCGCTGACCGTTGGGTAGTGTTTATTTTTTGTTTATTAATGTTGTACACTAATCTATCCTTGTTAACCCCTTTGTTGAATGGCTATTAACAACTGGATCTGGATGCACTTTGGCACGAAGATAGATTATAGTCTGGAATACATAGGCTACCTTTTGTCCCGGCTTTCTAAGTGGAGATTTTCTGACGTCCAGAACTCTCAATTTTCTGAAAGGTTGAGCCGGAAATTTGATCAATTATTGAATTATATCCTGTACTTGAACAACAAATACTAAAATTAGATAAATATAAGGAAATCAAATCATTAAATTTTTAATGAGCTTCAGTAATTTTAACAGATCTTCACAATTATGTCAATAGATGGCGCTCTGTAAAAGTTTATTCGTCTGTGCTTACAAATAATAGACGTTAGTTACACCTTACGTGGAATAAAAAAATAGTCTACTGATAGTATTAATGTCTATGAACGTAAAGATGATCGCGCATTTATACATGCTCGCCGCAGGAGCCGCAAGCACACAGTCTTACTCATCACATTATATATATTTTTAATTATGAAATCGCATGCTACGTAACCGAACGAGCTGCATTTTAGTAAAATACTGTAGGTATACGTATCCCATCCACGCAAGCGGATGACAATTGACGTCATCAGATTCGGCGCGTTTTAATGCGTACAGTGCAGCGAATGGATACCGCGAGGTCTCAGTTCAGAGCGAACCACTAGTATTTATTTCATTACTAGCTAATGCTCGCGACTTCGTCTGCGTGGATCGAGGTTTTGTGGTTCCCGCGGGAATTCCTTAATTTTCCGGGATAAAAAGTAGCCTATGTGCTATTCCAGCCTATAATCTATCTCTGTATCAGCTATATAATCTATCAGCTGTTGGGGCGTGATTGAGTAACAAACATCCATACATCCATACTTCCATTCCATACATCCATTCATCCATCCAAACTTTCGCATTTATAATATTGATTGATTGATTGATATTGATTGATTTGATATTTGATTTCATTAAGGATAATTAACAAGATGAGTAAGTTAATTACTAAAACCTAAAAAAAGCTTATTTTAAAGAGGAGCTATCTAAAATACTCGTATTATTAATATTCCAAAATTTTTATATTTTTATAACTATAGTTTGGCTACTTTGAAAAAGAATTAAAATGATAAAAGATGAACTATAAAACCTTGTACTATGTAGTGAGCTTCCATCCAATGCATCCATCCAAACTTTCGCATTTATAATATTAGTAGGATTTGATTGGATATGGATGTTCCAGCGCATCCAGCTGACGGCGACGACGCCCAGCAACTCGGCGGTGCGGCTGGAGACGGGCGCGGTGGAGTTGGAGCTGTCCAACCGCGTGCAGAACGTGCCGCCGCCCGCCGAGCCGCACGGGCTGCGGCTGTTTGCGCGCGCGCAGGTATGTGCGCACAGCTTATAGGCCTGTTGCACGTTGCTGCTGGCTGACGATGACACGAGACTTGCTGACGTCATCGAGGGGACGTCGTGGAGTTCTGCTGACAGCGGACCACTGACAGGTAACTATATAGTCGTCTGATCGAGGGGACGTCGTGGAGTTCTGCTGACAGCGGACCACTGACAGGTAACTATATAGTCGTCTGATCGAGGGGACGTCGTGGAGTTCTGCTGACAGCGAACCATTGACAGGTAACTATATAGTCGTCTGATCGAGGGGACGTCGTGGAGTTCTGCTGACAGCGAACCATTGACAGGTAACTAAATATATGAAGGGACGTCGTGGAGTTCTGCTGACAGCGGACCACTGACAGGTAACTAAATATATAATCGTCTGATCGAGGGGACGTCGTGGAGTTCTGCTGACAGCGAAACACTGACAGGTCTATAATCGTTTGTTAAATTTGAGTGAGCCGATAAAATCTTACAAATCATTTGAAACAAATTTTGAGCTGTTAAAGCGACTTATAGGCCTAAAACACTGCACTGTTTACAGGGCCCCTTACACTTGAATCGGTGTAGTGTAAAAAGATTTAGAGAGGAAGGGTCCCTAAATTGATCCTTATTGTTGTGTAATAAGCGACGCTCTAAATAGCGGCCACGCTGGATCTTGCAATCGTATGCTTGTGTGAACGCGTGCTTTGGAATATTGTTGCCACTAAATCGGATCCTACCAAAAATCCCCCCATCTTTTCAACCGATTTTTATGAAATTTTGTATAGAGGTAGGATTCATCCCGGGGCAAGACATAGACCTTGTCCCGGAAAATTATTTTTTCGAGAAACATAAAACTTAATACAGGCGTCGTACTATATTATAAATGCGAAAGCGTGTCTGTCTGTCGTTTTAACGGCCGTTTTGTGGTTTTGATGTTCGATTGTTTTATTACGTAACAGGTAGATGTGAACCTGAGCCTGGGACAACTCATCAGGAACGCAATGTTTGAGGAAGCTGAACCGGAGTTCCAGCAGTATGCCTTCTTCAACACCAGAATAGGTCAGTTTGTTGTCATCCTCAAGAAAGTCTGTATTATATGATGTTGTCTGTGTTGTACTATGCAGAGCTGCTGCTGTCCTAGTACCGTTAACAATTTTACACATGTTAGGAAATCAAAATTTATATTATAGATCGATAGTTCCCTTACACATTGAAAACATATATTTTTTTTTTATCCAGGAAGATTTTTCAAGATTTTTGGGTAGGACTGGGTATTTGACAACTAGTCAAATCAGTAACTTTTTTCAAACGACAAAACGAGCCCTTACTATGGGATATTGTACGAAATGCTGAATTGTGACGTCATCAAAATTCGACCCACTTTTTTTTTTAATTATATAGGCCAGCGCTTGGCTGCAATCAGACTTGCTTGCAAGTTGTGATGCAGCAGTTAAAAGAGGAGGGGAAAAACGGAAACCGGAAAGGCATTACTTTAATCGAAAGTTTAAATTGAGTATCTGACATAAAACTTACAGGGTACATAGATATTACGTTTTTTGGGCGATCGTCTATTTAACAATCACAAAAAAAAAAAAATTACTACTTGTCAAATACCCAACTCAAACGTTATAATATAAGCTTAACCTTACAATTATCGCACAGCAATGCGCAACGCTTTCCAAGACGAGATAGTATGCGAAGATGACAAGGAAGTGGTGCTTATAACGCTGAAGCGACCTCTGATATACATCCAGCCAGTGGCCGTGGACAAGGCTATATTAGTGTGGCTTAACTACAAGAACGCGTACGAGTATTGGAACGAGAAACGTATGAGCCTCACCAAGGAAGTGCTCACCGCCACCCAGCAGGTGTTTGAAAAGGTATCAAACAATTTTTTTTCTTTTTTTTTTTCTTTTTTATCCACTACAAGTTAGCCCTTGACTGCGCGATCTCATCTCTTGGTAAGTGATGATGCAGTTTAAGATGGTAGCGGGCTAACCTGTTAGGGGCATGGCAGTTATGTGGCTTAACTACAAGAACGCGTACGAGTATTGGAACGAGAAGAGAAGCGTATGAGTCTCACCAAGGAAGTGCTCACCGCCACCCAGCAGGTGTTTGAAAAGGTATCAAACTAAACCCATTTTTTTTTTTTTAATCCGCTACAAGTTAGCCCTTGACTGCGATCTCACCTGATGGTAAGTGTTACATTCCTCTATTGCCACTTACACAACACAAGCGTTATAGCCGTATATAGATAGTTATAATCACCGGTGTAAACGTGCAACCAATATTTGTGCGTCCGCTCTCCGCGGCGGTTGTAAGACGACTAGCCCCACCTCAGACCACCGGTCCTATATATACAGTACAGTATCAAACATTTTTTTTTTTTTTTAAATCCACTACAGGTTAGCCCTTGACTGCGATCTCACCTCATGGTAAGTGATGATGCAGTCTAAGATGGTAGCGGGCTAACCTGTTAGGGGCATGGCAGTTATGTGGCTTTACTACAAGAACGCGTACGAGTATTGGAACGAGAAGCGTATGAGCCTCACCAAGGAATTGCTCACCGCCACCCAGCAGGTGTTTGAAAAGGTATCAAACTAAACTAATTTTTTTTTTTTTAATCCGCTACAAGTTAGCCCTTGACTGCGATCTCACCTCATGGTAAGTGATGATGCAGTCTAAAATGGTAGCGGGCCTGTTAGGTTTTTTTTTGTTATTTTTTTATCCACTACAAGTAGCCCTTGACTGTTTTTTTTTTTTTTTTTTTATTTTTTTTATTTTTTTGTCCACTACAAGTTAGCCCTTGCGATCTCGCCTGATGGTAAGTGATGATGCAGTCTTAGATGGTAGCGGGCTAACCTGTTAGGGGCATGGAAGTTATGTTAAACCCTATTTGGTTTCTACACGGCATCAAAACGCGTAATCGCTTGGCGGCACGTCTGTGCCGGTAGGGTGGTGACTAGTCACGGCGGAAGCCTCCCACCAGGCCAGACCAGGGAAAGTTCAGAAATTATGAATTCCCAAATTGAGCCTGCCGGGGATCGAATCCGGGACCTCCGCGTGTTAAGACAGCGCTACACACTGCGCCACAGAGGTCGTCAGTAAAACAATAGTAAATTTTTTCTGTTTGAATTTGTGCTTCCATCAAAGAAAAGACCCGATTTTTTATACGACTGCCTGAAAAAAAGGGGTATATTGTTTTGTACTTTACATGGTAATAAGATTTTTAAACTTATTACCATGTAAAGGACTACTTTTAATTTACATTAATTTGCTCTATGGCTCTGATAGTTCCTTAGTTAAGATGATTTGTGAGATGGTGATATCTTATATCTGTCACTGTAAGATTGTAAAAAGCGTTAGATTATAATCTAACTCGCGAAATTGCAAACTGTCGATTACAAATTTAACGCATTATTTTTCGGTAAATTGTAATCTGTTAGGTATATTAACCCGATAGAACCTAACTATGTCGAACCTATTTATGTCGAACCCTAACCTAACCTACAAGAAACAGACAAGAAAACGTAAATACAAAAATTGACACTCAGAACATTGAACCGTTCACAACCTTTCGACAGTTTACAATTTCGCGAGTTAGATTATAATCTAACGGCTTTTACAATCTTACGGTGACACCTATAACTTTCCAGGTACAACTGACGTCAAACATATCGCCACCTCACCTCAGCACACTGTTCCTGCAACTAAATGTCGATGATATTGGCATATGTCTGCCACTCAATCAGCTTCCTTTGGTGAGTTCACTTCATTGATTTCACAACATTTTTTTGTATTGATTTCGCTGTTAAATGAATTAAATAAATAAATCTCTATATAGGATTTCATACAACAGAGAAAAAACAAATTACAGAAACAAAAGGAAAATTTCATGCTTATTTCCTGACTGAGGCAATTCATTTCGATTATTGTAGCGTTTGATGAATCTTTTGAATTGCAATACCGTAGAACCCAGAGCCGTAAATCTAGGAAAATAAATTAAAAACTAACTGTCAGAATGACCTTTAAGTCATCTTGTCTCTGATTGTAAGAAATTTAATGGTAAATTTTCCCGCTGTATCGATTTAACATTGTTCTAAAATATGTAAAAGGAAACAAATAATTGAAGAAAATCAATTAATCATCACAAAGTTTTAATAAATCGAACCAGAAAGCTAAGTGAAACTTCTTTAGAATCGTTGTGATTTGAAAATTCGATGAAACGAAAAACGTAACAAAAAGCGACACTAAAGAGAGACAAACTATACTCGCAATAGGATTTAGCCCGCGAGAGAAAGAGATAGAATACAATTTATCTCATTATCTCGTAGGCTACTTTTCTGCAGTGTGTGAATTGCACACACACAAACTTTTTTGTGTTGATTTCGCTGCCAAATGGATTACTACTTTTTACAAATGGACTACTATTATATGACTATGGACTATATTATTACTACTTATTATAAATGGATTACATGCTTATTTTCGGTCAAAAACAACTCTTTTCGAATATCAATCTTTTGAATCTTTTCGATTACTATGTAATTGTATACGCCTTACAGCTGTTGTAATTCAACACACAACGTTCAACAAGTTCTTGATACTTTTGTGAAAGCTTTAAGTTATATCCTATATTATAATCACTAGTATTGTGGCCACCGGTCAGACTTCTTTGCTTCGTGAACTGCAGAATTAACTCTTTCTAACTATATCATCTCACCAACCAAAAAAAAAAAAAAATTTCAGACAATTTTATGCCCCCTTTTGCTACTTATACTAACAACGCCTAAACTTTAGGGAACGCCTAATATCAATTTTATTGTTGGCGACAGTTTTATATACAATATATAGTATAATAACTATCACCTAAAGGGCTTAGCTGTTCCCTAAAATTAAAGCATTTTTGGTGAAAACTGGTTGATATGTTGGAATCTGAGGTTAGTCTTTGGAAAAGAATCCCAATTTATTCTACCCGATATACCGTACGGCGTACTTTATCATTGTTTATTGTACTTCTGCTTCGTTGGTCTAGTGGTTAGCATGTTCGACTGCGACCGGCGAGGTCCCGGGTTCGAATCCCGGGTCGGGCCATAACAAGTATTGGGTTTTTCTGGCAAGAAATTCTCAGTTATAGCCCGGAGTTAGGAAGTTGGCGGTGTTTCACCCCCGTCGGTCCTGCGCCTGATCTCTCTCCAGTCGTGTCGGATTTCCGTCCCATCGGGCTATGAGAGTAAAGGAACAGAGGGTGCACCTATGTATGCGCACACACTTGTGCACTATAATATCTCCCGCGCAGATGGCTAATCTCTCTGGAGATTGGCCGCCGTGGCATCGGGAGGACATTATTATTATTATTCTACCGGATATACCGTACCTTACCATTGAACCCGATGACCAGACGACATGGGGCCGAGGCTACGAGCTGGATTCCCGGGGGGCGGTGGTAGTGACCCTGGAGAGCACCAGCATATCAGCTTGTAGCTCTGGCTCCCTGGTCAGCAAGGGTCGATTCGTGGGCCTTTGCTTGCGGTTCGCTGACGATTTCGAGGCGTCCCTGGACGACTGGAAACCAGACCCTGGGGTAGCCTGTATTAATGTCTGCTGCGTGTCTGAGGGAACTTATGAAGTATGCAGCAGGACTACTGCAGCCAAACATAATGGTAAACATGATATTTTTATTCTTTTACATGTAAGAATACTTTTTGGGTCATAAACTTTCATTTCCGTTTCTTTATTTCAAACCAGAATGGACGGCGTATCTCAGTTATTCGACCAATCTTTTCAATTTTTACATCACCAAAACAATTTTGGCCCTTTCCTGTATTATATATGTCCCCGTAAGATTGTAAAGACCGTTAGATTATAATCTAGCTCGCGAAATTGAAAACTGTCGAAAGATTACAATTTAACGTATTATTTTCCGGTATATTGTAATCTGATAGATATATAAACCCGATAAAACCTAAGTGGGCGGCCTGCGGCCGGCCACTGCCTCGTTATTTATGTCGAACCCTAACCTAACCTATAAGAAAGAGACAATAAAACGTAAATACAATGAATATTTCAAAAACTAACACTCAGAAAATTGAACAGTTTACAATTTCGCGAGTTAGATTATAATCTAACGGTTTTTACAATCTTACGGTGACATATATTTTCTCATTGTTCGAAATTCTCACAACCCGTGATTTCGCAACTCCTATCACCAAATGCTGTCTGGGAGAGATCGCTTTAGGTATAAGACCGCCTTTGCACGCTTCTATTAGATTAAGCTTCTTTATGTTATTTCTGTATGTATGTTTCTTATTCAATTCAATTCATTTATTTTATATATACAACATTTGTGGTCCTATTTAGTGTTAGTAACAATATAATCTTAATAATAGATATTAAGTTAGTATTTACATCTAAGGTATTATATGGGACCCACGAATGCCCCTGAAACTAAAAGGGAAAATATACAAGACAGTCGTTAGACCTGTCGCATTATATGGTTCTGAATGTTGGGCGGTGAAAGGGATGGATGAAAGAAAAGTACATGCGACTGAAATGCGAATGTTGAGATGGATGTGTGGTGTGACTAGAATGGATAAGATTAAGAATGAATATATAAGGGGAAGTTTGAAAGTTGCGCCAGTGATAGAAAAGATGAGGAGTAATAGGTTAGCATGGTATGGCCATGTAATGCGGAGGGAAGAAAGGCATATTACGAGAAGAATGATAGATATGCATGTGGAAGGAAAAAAGAGTAGAGGGAGACCAAAGAAAAGATGGATGGATTGCGTGAAAGAGGATATGCGCATAAAAGGGGTGAATAAGAGGTTGACGGATAACAGAAGTGAGTGGAAGAAGAAAACATGTTGTGCCGACCCCACATAACGTGGGAAATGGGCAAGAAGAAGAAGAAGACTTACATCTAAGGTGTTAGTAATAGTATAGTTAGTAGTAGTTTTAAGTTGAAACTATGTTAGTACCTAAAAACTAAAAGGGATTTAGTCCTCTGTATGAGTTTCCCCACCAGAGGTCTATCCATCTGCCCTGCTATGCTATTCAGGATGTCATGCTATTCTCATGTAGTTGTGTGCAATAAAGAATTCAATAATAATAATAATAATTCTGAGCTTTGAATTTCATTAATGTCCTCAATTAAATTATTAACCCGTTGTCCTAAGTTAGCTACAAATGCGACTCGATGCGACAACGTGGCCTATGTTGTCGCGTAGACAAGTTTGTCATTTTCTATAGCGTCGTATTGCGTTACATCGCTTCTGTCGCTCACCTAGGACAACGCGTAAACAGTTTTATGTAAAGCTGCATTGTAATTTTTTGTAGAAAATGCAAAATGGTTCCTAAATGTGTCGTGGCAAATGGAAGGCGTGGATATACACCTCGATGTAAATGTCGGGAAACAGCTATCAGCGTTGGGTCACACGCTCACTATGTTGACCGGTAAGTTCTTACGTCTTATGCTGCCTTAGTATAATCTATATATATAAAAATCAATTGCTGTTCGTTTGTCTCGCTAAAACTCGAGAACGGCTGGGCGGATTTAGCTGATTTTGGTTTTGAAATGTTTGCCGTAGTCCAGGGAAGGTTTAAAAGGTGAGAAAATATGTAAGAATTGCGAGGAAGATAGGGCAGGACAACGTCTGCCGGGCCCACTAGTCATAATTTAAAAAAAATAAAAAACACGACTGCCCTGCCAAGAGACGAACTAAAAAGTTAAAAATCTAAATTAATCTAGTTAAATTAGAATCTTATTCGCATTTTTGTTAAATGATATTTTTTGTGAATCACTGGATATTGAACTATAGTGTTATATATTTTTGGAATCTACTCATCATTTTCTAGATGATGATTATATAGTTAATCTTATTTTTCAGCTTTAGTCTTTAATGCGGGAGCATGGTCACCCCACCAATTCTTTTTTAAATTTATGTCATCCGGAATAACCTCATAACGATACCTCATTTATCAAAATCGGTTCAGGCGTATAGAAGTTATGGTGGAATATACAAACTCACATACATACATAAATACATACATACATACATACATACACACATACATACATACATACATACAGAGAGAGTATAAAAACTGATGGGTAATTTAATCAAGTTGTGAATGTTTTAGGTTTCGAAGAGGAAGATCCTCTCAAAATGGACTATGAAAGCGATTTGGATGATGAAGCGGACAACAGCAAAGATTCTCAGGTATTTATTGTGATAGGATTAAACCTAGGTTTCGGTGAATAATTCTAACATATTTACATTCGGTTGTTCGCAAAACGAATAATAATTTAAATTGAAAACAAATAAAATGATATTATGATTTGTAACAATATTATGACAAGTATGGCACCACCTACCATAAAAAAATCTTGTCTAAGTGAATTTCCACCACCAACTCTTTTCTGAGACAAAAGTTATTGGTCCTACGAATTCTATCAAAGACATGAAGTTTGTCCTGACCAATATACAACTCAATCAAATCAGTAACTATTTAAAGTTAAAAACACGCTTCTTGTATGGAAGTTTGTATGAATTACATAGTTTTGACTTCATCAAATTTCAACGCACTTTTTTTATTCAATCAATAGTTTAAAATGGTTATCAAACTTAAAACTAACTGAGGACGTGACGTTTAGGTCTTTTGGAAGGCTTATTTAATAATCAGTAAAAATAATTTATTTTTGACTATAGGGACTATCATCCCTATCTTATCTTTTCCTCTTTTATTTCGGTTTTTTCCGACCTATAGTGTGATTTTAATAAAACATTGCAAGCTGTGGCAACCTCTAAGTGGGTTAACAATAATGCATATTATTCTTTTAACTAGCTTTATTTGTCCTGTTATTCCATTGTAACCTATTGAAAAAAAAAACCCCTTTTTTCTTGGGGTTTCCAGGAAAGCGTGGTCTTCCGTCGCAAATACACGGACCACTTGCCAGCGTTCGTATTCGATATATGCATATTATTCTTTTAACTAGATTTTTCCTGTTATTTTATTGTAACCTGTTGGATGTCCTTAAGTAAAATAAAAAAAAAAAAAACCCTATTTTCTTGGGGTTTCCAGGAAAGCATAGTCTTCCGTCGCAAATACACAGACCACTTGCCAGCGTTCGTATTCGACACCAGCATAGATGCTAAGAAGCGGTCCAAACTCATCGAGAAGGAGATGACAGAGCAGGCAAAGATCATCAATGATTTGCGAGCTCTTGGAGCCAGCCACAGCACTGTGGAGTATGAGTTGAGGAGGCTGCATGACTTGGAGGCGCTGGTGTTTAAGGACTTTAGGAGGTGAGCTGGTGATATGCATTAGGCATGATGACAGTAACCAAGGATCAATTAAATTATGAATTTATCAAATTAAATAGGATTCATGGACTATAAAAAACGTATTTAATTATCTATTTCGAATGAGATTGCTATTTATTTTAATAAAATAAAACTATAAAATACCTACAGCAATCAGCCATATTGGATTAAACATCAAAAAGCGAATGACGTCACAATTGTTTGTTTTCGAGCTTTGACAATCACACTATTGTTTACTGCACACTGCACAGAGTACATTGGTTATAACAATAGTGACGTCACAAACGACGCCATGACACCGGCGGGCGAATTTTAAAATAAAAATTTCAAATGCCAATTTTATCTACCAAACCTTATTTTTCTGCAGAAATAATATATTTTTTCGAAATAGTAGATACTTCCGAACATAATCTGACGGTGACCATTTTTCAAAATCAGTCATCATGCCTATTGATGAAATAGTCTTTTTTTTTTATTCACTACAAGTTAGCCCTTGACTGCGATCTCACCTGATGGTAAGTGATGATGCAGTCTAAGATGGTAGCGGGCTAACCTGTTAGGGGCATGGCAGTTATATTACACCCATACCCCTATTCGGTTTCTACACGGCATCGCACCGAAACGCTTAATCGCTTGGCGGCACGTCTTTGCCGGTAGGGTGGTAACTAGCCACGGCCGAAGCCGAACCAAGCCAGACCAGGGAAAATTCAGAACTTGTAAATTCCCAAATTGACCCTGCCGGGGATCGAACCCGGGGCCTCCGCACGTTAAGACAACAGCGCTGCACACTGCGCCACGGAGGTCGTCAAAATAGTCATCTATTCTTAGTCATAAAAACTTTCGATTATGGCAAAACAGCTTTTTTTTGATTGGCAAACGAAGCTCGGACAGCACTAGGTTATTATTGCTAACATGATAATAGTCGTTAAAGCCCGCCAACCCGCATTGGAGCAGCGTAGTGGGTCTAAGCTGTGCCCAGCTGTGGGACTTTAATGGACTGTAGAGGCGGTGGTAGACTGGTGGTGGTGAGAACGAAGCCTAATTAAAGCTGTTGATTTTAACTAAGTTTAAGCTGTTGATTGTACTTTGCTAGATTTAGATGTATAGTATAGTGGAATATAGGTAAGTTATTATTGTTTGTAGGTTAGTATTAGGTTGAAACACTCGATAACTATTTTAATCATACTTTATTAGCAATTTACACACAACCACTGTACAGCCATCGCTTGACATTCCATCATAGATTAATATGTACCACCATTACATCCCGCTCTCCCTCTCAACCACCCACATCGCCTGTCACGGTCGAGGGCGCTGTAGAGGAAATCAGACCATAGATGGACCATAGATAGATCCGCCGTACTATAGTTAAAAAGTAAAACTGTAATGTCTGATTACTTTTGACTTTAGATTAGACATCAAAAAAAAATTACATCAAATGTCAGCTTGCATTACCATTTTCATGACTTTTTAGGGACATGATCCAGAAACTTCGTCGTCAAAGCGTGCGTGCAAGCTCCATCACCAAGGGCAAACTGGGGTTGGGGTCCAACCGAAGCCAATCATTCGTGTCAGCCCCACCCCCGGATACGGGGCTGGAGCCTTTGGGCGTGGGGGTGGGGGTGAGCGAGTCTGGGGAGACGTTGCTGCTGGCTGACGATGACACTAGACTTGCTGACATCATCGAGGGGACGTCGTGGAGTTCTGCTGACAGCGAACCACTGACAGGTATATATAGTCGTTTATTAAATTTGAGTGAGCGTACTACTTTAATTTCCGCGCATTATTTGAGAAAAGTACTATACAAGCCTTGGCCACAACTAGGCATTGATGGACTCACGTATGTGTGCCTCGGCTACGCCTCGGCCCACATTTACACGTTCGTCCTTCAATGCCTGTTTTGCTGGCCGCTGCAGTAATGTACTATTTCGTACTTTAGTTACTATTAAGCGAGTTATTATTAATATTTTTTATCCTCTTTGATTGTTATTAGTTTGTTAATATAGCGACCAGTTTAATTTTGCATGTTGTGGTCATATGTAGTAGGTGCAATCTCAATATTTACCTAAGTCTAATTATTATAAGTTAAGACAATGATCATTACCAGTTTTATGGCCCAAATTTTTTATTTTATTTTGTTTATTTTCCTGTAATCAACAGCGTTTTTACACAAGGTAAACAAGTGCAAGTGCAAGTGTGTGTGTGTGTGTGTGTGTGTGCGTGCGTGTGTGTGTGTGTGTGTGTGTGTGTGTGTTGGTGGGTGAGGGTGTGTGTGGTGCATGCGGGTATGTGTGTGTGTTATGAGGGATGTGCTTGTATACTAAATATAAATACTATTTCCGATGTAATTTAATGATTGCATTTTTCAATTGCGTTTTAGATAGATATAAAAAGGTCAAGATCAGAGTAAACTTTATTGTAGGTTCGCGATAAGCGTATAATTACAGAGTTCTGGGCGTAGTTTGTGTTTGATTTTGGGGCACATAGCTTGGGTTTTCGGGGCCTAAAAGAGGATGCGTTTAATGAGAAACCTGACAGCAGGCCAGGACAATCAATTTGGCCAGTCAAGATAGCTTGTAGCAGCAGCTATCTTGACTGAAAAAAAAAACTTGTGTGGCACTCGGAGACTGCCGCGGTAAAGCTATTGCATAGCATTGAACTTATGCAATTATAATTATTTTCTTTTATTAAATAAATAAAACAAATTATACGAGTACAAATATTCACTGTTGTACATAGATGATAAATACCTATACATCTATATACTATCTCACAAACAGCTGATTACGTATTCGTCCGATTTCGGAGCAGCTCGTCTCGATTCGTGCCAGCTTCGTAGAGTCGTACCATGAAGTAAATACAAAGAGGAGGTGCCCTAACGCCGAAACTCTAAGCAGGCATGAGTCACCAGATTGCGGGGCGAAGAGGGGGATTACGCATGCGCAGTAACGCCGATACAACCAATGCCACCTAGAGACGAGTTGCTGAACTAAAGAGACAAGCGTGATATTTCAAAAAGTCATTGAAACTTCTGCTATTCATCGATTGATGGCAAAACTAAAAAGTATCACCGCCGTGCCGGTCGGAGTGGGGAGTGTTAGGTTATTTTCGTTACGGAAATTCTGGATTCGGTCTCCACGCTCAAGGCCCGCGATAGAAGCTATGCAATAGCTTAAAAACAAGCTGTCCTACATGAAATGAATAAATCATTTGTCATTTATCGTTATCATTTGTCGGTCGGTAGGCGCGGGTCCGTCCCGCTCGTCGTCGCTGCGGGGCCCGCGGGGCGGCGAGGGGCGCGAGGGGCGCGGCCGGGTCACGTTCCAGGGCGGCGTACAGCGCCAGAGCTCGCTGCCCGCGCCCTGGCCGCCCCATCTGCAGCTCTCGCAGGAGAACCTGGACGCCAGGTAACCATTCCATTCCATCAGCCCGTATGCATCCACTGCTGGACATAGGCCTTTTCGAGAGCGCGCCACCAAACACGGTCCTCCGCCTTCCTCATCCAACCGCTTCCCGCAACCTTCTTTAGCTCATCGGACCAGCGAGCTGGAGGTCGTCCTACACTGCGCTTACCGGTACGCGGTCTCCACTCCAGAACACGTCTGCCCCAACGGCCATCGGTTCTGCGACAGATATGACCTGCCCACTGCCACTTCAGCTTGCTAATCCGCAGAGCTATGTCGGTCACTTTGGTTCTTCTACGAATTTCCTCGTTCCGGATTTTATCCCTGAGAGAGATTCCCAACATAGCCCTTTCCATAGCACGCTGAGCGACTTTAAATTTGTGGACGAGGCCTACTGTCAGTGTCCACGTTTCCGCTCCAGGTAACCGCTCCACCGATATCACTATTGGATAGAATAGGCAGTGGCGTGCCGTTCATACCTCCTATTCGAACTGCCTCGTTGGTCTAGCGGTTAGCGTAGTCGACTGCGGATCACGAGGTCCTAGGTTCGATTCCCGGTCGGGCATAAAAATTGTTAGGTATTGGGGTTTTCAATTAAGAAATTCTCAGTGCCAGCCCGGGGTTGGAAGTTGGCGGTGTTTCACCCCCGTGCCTCGGAGAGCACGTTAAGCCGTCGGTCCCGGTTATTATCACTAACATGATAATAGTCGTTAAAGCCCGCCAACCCGCATTGGAGCAGCGTGGTGGGTCTATGCTCCTAATTCCCTCTCTCCTATGAGAGTGGAGGCCTGTGCCCAGCAGTGGGACGTTAATAGGCTGCAGTGGTGCCGTTCATAGAGGCACAAAAGCGCCGCTTACCCAAATGGAATTACGTCAATGCTCATTTTTCATCATGACAGTCAGTAGATAGGTATTCTGACTAACAAATGCCTACCCTAGCTTCAAAACATGTGCACGCCACTGAGAATAGGTATAGGTACACTTCTGAGAAGTTTCAATTATTGTTTCAAAGTTATACGCGATTAGGGAGTGCTGCAGTGACACCTGGTATCTAGGTCCCAGAGCAAAAGTGAAACTCTAGACACCGGTTTCAAAGAAAGAAAGAAAAGAAAGAAGAGATCTCTCGGCACGTTCAAATACTGCCATAACGAACCAGGCTAGCTATCCATTTAGCGGATCTCAGAATATTTGACAGGTGTCACTAGGCGTCCAAAATCCACTACGTGACAGTATAGTGACAACTGTCGGATATTCTGAGATCCGAAAAATATATAAATATCCAAAATACAATACGTCGTGGGTTTTTAAAAAATATTAGTTTTATTATAGGCCTATTACACTGCACTTTCCACAGGGCCCTGTGTAAAGGGTGGGCGTGGCTGCTAGGTAGAGCGTCGCTTAATACACAGCAATAAGGATCAAATTAGGGACCCTTTCTCACTAATTCTTATTACACTACACTGAATCAAGTGGAAGGGTCCCTGTAAAAAGTGCAGTGTAATAGGCCTATTATTTGTTTCCGATAGCACAACAGACACGCCGGGTCCGAGTCAATCCAACGAGAGCAAACAGAGTAAAACCAAAACCGCTGAGCCGAATATAGATTTCGAGTTGGACGTGAAAGTTCACATCAATAGCGGAAAGTGCGTGCTCCATACCAAGGAGCCTGGGAAGGAAGAAGAGCTGAAAATGTGAGTGGACATTCATCACATAGTATTATATCAATTTTGGTACAGATAATGGGGCTGATCCTGTACTTGACTCGTTAGTCAAATTTTTTAGTGATTATTAAATAGAGGATCTCCCCAAAAGTCATAATATCCACGTTCCCAGTTATTTTTTGTTGAATAACCATTTTGAACTACCGATTAAAGTGCGACATTCATCACATAGTATTATATCAATTTTGGTACAGATAATGGGGCTGATTCTGTACTTGACTAGTTAGTCAAATTTTTTAGTGATTATTAAATAGAGGATCTCCCCAAAAGTCATAATATCCATGCACCCAGTTATTTTTTGTTGAATAACCATTTTGAACTACCGATTAAAGTGCGACATTCATCACATAGTATTATATCAATTTTGGTACAGATAATGGGGCTGATTCTGTACTTGACTAGTTAGTCAAATTTTTTAGTGATTATTAAATAGAGGATCTCCCCAAAAGTCATAATATCCACGCACACAGTTATTTTTTGTTGAATAACCATTTTGAACTACCGATTAAAGTGCCACATTCATCACATAGTATTATATCAATTTTGGTACAGATAATGGGGCTGATTCTGTACTTGACTAGTTAGTCAAATTTTTTAAGTGATTATTAAATAGAGGATCTCCCCAAAAGTCATAATATCCACGCACCCAGTTATTTTTTGTTGAATAACCATTTTAAACCGATTTTTACCGATTAAAGTAAAAAATTGTGTCCAACTTTGATGACGTCACAATTCAATATTATACTATATATATTTCATATAAAATTCAAAACTAAGCGTTTATTTTGTCGGTTGAAAAAAATTACTGATGTGAGTAGTTGTCAAATACCCAATTGTCAAAATTCCCACGGGCATTCGCTAGTTTCCAATAGCGATCGAATTTAAGCTGATCGTTGTGTGCAAACAGCAAACAGCAGCGGCAAACAGGGCGGGCTACAAAATTCCAAACTAGCCGCTCGTAATGACGATTAAAAAAAATTACTGGTTTGACTAGTAGTGTACAGGCCTGACAATAGATGGCGCTGTATGAAATTGTATCGTGCTAGCGAATGCTGATTTTCAGCTAGTATAAGAAATCGGTATGTGTTTATTAATAGATCTATGGAACATAAGGAAGTGAACCAGTCTTTCATTTAATCAGTACACCCAGTGAAGTGTACAAGTAGTCAAATACCCAATTGTCTAAATTGCCACGGTAGCCATGCTGCGGGCATTCGCTAGTTTCCAATAGCAATCGAATTTAAGCTGATCATTGAGTGCAAACAGCGGCAGTAGTGAGTCTCGCGTGGGTCGGGCTCAGCATCGGGCGGGCTACAAAATTCCAAAATAACCGCTCGTAATGACGATTAGAAAAAAATTTACTGGTTTGACTAGTAGTGCACAGGCCTGAAAATAGATGGCGCTGTATGAAATTGTATCGTGCTAGCGAATGCTGATTTTCAGCTAGTATAAGAAATCGGTATGTGTTTATATAATAGATCTATGGAACCTAAGGAAGTGAAACAGTCTTTCATTTAATCAGTACACCCAGTTAAGTTGTGAAGTGTACAAGTAGTCAAATACTCAATTTTCCGAATTGCCACGGTAGCGATGCTACGGGGTATCAATAGCAATCGATTTTAAATTGATCGTTGTGTGGAAACAGCGGCAGCAAATACCCAATTTTCTGAATTCCCACGGTAGCGATGCTGCGGGCATTCTCTAGTTTCCAATAGCAATCGATTTTAAATTGATCGTTGTGTGGAAACAGCGGCAGCAAATACCCAATTTTCTGAATTCCCACGGTAGCGATGCTGCGGGCATTCTCTAGTTTCCAATAGCAATCGAATTTAAATTGATCGTTGTGTGGAAACAGCGGCAGCAAATACCCAATTTTCTGAATTCCCACGGTAGCGATGCTACGGGTATTCGCTAGTTTCCAATAGCAACCGAATTTAAGCTGATCGTTGTGTGGAAACAGCGGCAGCAGCAAGTCTCGCGTGGGTCGCTCGGCGTCAGGTGGGCTGGGGGACACGCGGCGGGCCCGCCTGCCCCCGCCGCCCGACCTCACTGTGTTCCAAGTGCCCGGCTTACAGCTCAAGGTATGTATCGATACATGTCGACTGGTCGACTGCCGACAGGACACGGGTGTCCAGCAGTCGACATTGTAGGGCTGCTGGACACTGGTGTCTTGTAGGGCACCCCTCACATCGCGGTCTTGCGCCGCCTGGAGCGCAAGGCCGCGAAGTGTATGATAACATCAACCGAGTCGTACTTGGTTGATGTTATCTGTCCACCGAGTGGAAGATGAGCCCACGTTTTTGTATTGCAGAAAAGAGCCATCCTTTCTATTTATAAACTCGGATCAAGCGTATTACTTCGTGAAAAATTTTAAGAGATTGGTGTTCTTACAGTGCCTTCGCAATACATATACAATAATATAGTCTTTGTTAGGCAGAACATTAATCTTTACAAGCAAATAGGTGATACTCACAATCGATATGTCACCGTAAGATTGTAAAAACCGTTAGATTATAATCCAACTTGCGAAATTGTAAACTGTCGAAAGATTGTGAACGGTTCAATGTTCTGAGTGTCAATTTTTGAAAAATTCATTGTATTTACGTTTTCTTGTCTGTTTCTTGTAGGTTAGGTTAGGGTTCGACATAAATAATCAGGAAGTGCATAAACAATTAGGTCATATCAGCAGGGCGACCGCGTATTTTCCGCATCGATCATTGTTACAGTATCAATTGTTGTGATTGGCTGTATTTATGGTATTCTTGCTGCGTCAATGGATTTTGTCCAATAGTGGAAGAGTGTTATCCAATCAGAGGTGATTGCGATCGTTACAAGCGAGCTGTCAGAGATACGCGGTTAATATACCTAACAGATTACAATCTACCGAAAAATAATGCGTTAAATTGCAAACTTTCGAAAGATGTAACGGTTTTTACAATCTTACGGTGACATATCGATACATGTCGACTGCTTGACACGGGTGTCTTGTAGGACACCCTTCACGTCGCGGTCTGTACGATAACATCAACCGAGTCGTATTTGGTTGATGTTATCTGTTCACCGAATGGAGGATGTGCCAATTAATTTTTTATAGTCTTGTATCAGTAATCTTAATAATTTATTAATAATTCCCCAATGTATACTTGTGTTAGTTATGTACGACTTTTCCTATGTGCATGATGTAACTACCTATAAATTGAATTGCTTGTTACCTATTGCCAAGCAATTCAACATTTTGTATACCTACTACTTTTAATTCTGTTGGTAGTTCATATAAATTAAATTAAACGCTACGCTATACGATGTAGGATCGCCACTCGAATACCTTGGAACGTCTATCGAGCTTTGGACCATGCATCAAGATTCTTGAAGATTAAGATACTTGACATTCATTTTCTCTGTAACATTTGCAGGTGTTAAAGTCCGTAAAGTTTTAGTAATTCTGAAAGTGGTAGTACGTAGATTCAATACTTATCAAATATTAATGGACATCTTCGGCATCCCGAAAATTTATCTTCAAAATTAAAAGTATTATTATTCCAGTAAAAAATTTTAGCAGCGAGTGGGATAACATTTTTGTCTTTTCAATATCCTTTCCAGAATTATTTTACTAATTCATACTAATTACTAGTCCATTTTTTTTTAAAGTAAGAAGTCAAATATGCGTTAACAGGTACATTATGAATCTAAAACCCTGCCAGAAGAGGCGGTATCCCCTCAAACGATACCTAGCATTCCACTCAACCCGAATGCACGCAAAGTGGGCACAAAGAAAGCGTCCCTGTTCGCCTGGATCACTCTGCAGAGCATACCAGAGGAAACCATCATCAGTCCGCACATCCTGGATTTCCTCGAGCATACCTTGGAGCCTATACCGACCAAGACTTCCTTCACAGCTCATACAATGGGTGAGTGAAAAGTAAAAAGTCTATTGATACCAATGTCCGCTGATTGGGTCCATAATTAGCTCTATTAGTTTTCGAGTTTCTTGCTGGTTCTTCTCGACAGGAATGGCATTCTGAACCAGTGGTAGATTCACTCGACTATTCAAAAGCACTTATTACAAGTCTACTTGAATAAAAATATTTGATTTGATTTGATTTGAGGAAGTCATAATATTAGCTTTTCTTTCTAGATTTATCAAAATCTCGTGCTCTTGAGACGTCTTTATTTTGCATTCCGCCTTGTATGTCTTTACCGTAGTATGAACGTGACGCAAAATAAATTTAATTCACAAAATGCATGTTCACTACTGATTTTATCTTTGTTTTTAAAATAATATGCTTACCATAGGTAAAATCCCCACAACTGATCCCAGTATCACTTGTCCAGGTCGAGTCTGACACAAATTAAACTAATCCAGCACTTACCACTTAATAATGACAAAGTTGCATGGAAGCAACCGGCCTCGCATCCAGTGACCCACAAGTCAGTGTAATACTTGTAACGTATGTGTTGTGTTGTCTACATATTGTAACCTTTTCTTTTCTATGAAAAGAGCAACTGCTCAGTTTCTTGCCGGCTCTTCTCAGTAGAATCAGCTTTCCGAACACCGGTGGTAGAGTTAACGTTTCATAAGTGACACAAATGAAACAAATGACAGAAATGAAAGTGTCCTACATGAAATAAATAAATCATTTTTTTTTATCCACTACAAGTGAGCCCTTGACTGCGATCTCACCTGATGGTAAGTGATGATGCAGTCTAAGATGGTAGTGGGCTAACCTGTTAGGGGCATGGCGGTTATATTAAACCCATACCCCTATTCGGTTTCTACACGGCATCGTACCGGAACGCTAAATCGCTTGGCGGCACGTCTTTGCCGGTAGGCTGGTAACTAGCCACGGCCGAAGCCTCCCACCAGGCCAGACCAGGGAAAATTCAGAAATTATAAATTCCCAAATGGGCCCCGCCGGGGATCGAACCCGGGACCTCCGCACGTGACAACAGCGCTACACACTGCGCCACGGAGGTCGTCAAAAAGGTGCATTTATCATTTAAGGCAATAAGGCTTCGTTTAAAAGGAAGGAACTCCTTCCACAGAGACGGAAAACGCTCGCAACCGCACTAGTGGCCCTCCCGGGGAAGGGGGCTTGAGCGAGGGGGCCGCAGGGGCGGCGGGCAGCGGGGAGGGGTACGGCCAATACGTGTACGCGTCGTTCCCTGTCGACGTCATCGTACACTTCCACACAAAACCCTCCGCCTTCCGCTTCAGCTGTCTGCCCGCGTCGCGGGTCGAGTGTCTGCTGCAATTGCCCAGTTTGCAGATCGTGTTCAGCTCCAAACGGGCCTCGGATGAGTAAGTTGATATACTTTTTTTTTTTTTTTTTATCCACTACAAGTTGACTGCGATCTCACCTGATGGTTAGTGATGATGCAGTCTAAGATGGTAGCGGGCTAACCTGTTAGGGGCATGGCAGTTATATTAAACCCATACCCCTATTCGGTTTCTACACGGCATCGTAACGGAACGCTAAATCGCTTGGCGGCACGTCTTTGCCGGTAGGGCGGTAACTGGCCACGTCCGAAGCCTCCCACCAGGCCAGATCAGGGAAAATTCAGTAATTATAAATTCACAAATAGACCCTGCCGGGGATCGAACCCGGGACCTCCGCACGTTAACACAACAGCGCTACACAATGCGCCACGGAGGTCGTCAAACTTCTACTCCCAGTAGCGTGCACAAGGTTTGAAATTTGAAGCTAGGGTAGGCATTGGTAAGTCAGAATACCTATTTACTGACTGTCTGATAAAAAATGAGCATTGACGTATTTCCACTTGGGTAAGCGGTGCTTTTAGGCCTCTATGAGCTGCGCGCCACTGGCTCCTCCTGTCATACAGTAATGTAGTGTGTTCGGTATATATTTTTTTTATTGCGTAATAGGCTTGCGTTTGACGACAATCATACTTAGCGCAAAGGTCTTGGTTGGAACGAGCTTGCCTAGAAGATGCCTATTCACTCTTGTCCTTGAAGGTACTTAAGTTGTACGTGGCAGGAAACACGTGCGCTGGAACGGGGTTCTAGGGTGGAACCGTCGAGCTAAAAAGTTTCATAATATTGTTATGCTAATTTTGACTTATTCTTATATTAAATAGCAGAGTAGGTGTGCTCCTCTTACGGTATATTTACAGCCTGTTGAGTTTATTGTAGAGAACGTGTCACTAAAGATACACCAATACTTCTCTAAATTTAGTTGATTGATTTCTGTTGAAAGAATTCTTCCAAAAATCATAATATGTAAAAATGCTTGAACGTTTTCTAATCAATGACAATACCTGTTTTAAAATGGAGCTCCACAGGGGAGCACTTTAGCTCTGCTACTTTTCGTAATATACATTAATGGCAAACGAGTAATTATCAAATTCCAAAATCTAATATTAAACTCTTGTTAATGTGAAAATTAATTATTTAGGGAGATGGCAGAACCAGCGATAGCAATGGGCGGTTTAAGCGTAACGGGATGCTTGGCGGACTTCTCAGTATACATCTTCCATCCGTATGGCGGCAAGAAGTCGAGTTTGAAAGAAGCGCAGTGGTCGCCCCTGGCGGACACAGAGCGGAAGGATTCGCTCTCCATCAACGTGGAATTTGTGAAGTTTCATCTATCCCGGTTCAGGAAACTGGACTTCCATACTGATCATGACTCCAAGGCTACTGTTCGATTCTCAAGTAAGTTCAAAGTTTATATTCCCTATAGTACATTAAAATTGGCTAAAATGCTAAAGAGTGATGATATACAATACGCTGTTAGTAAAAAAACTTTAAAATATCTTTTGGACACTTTAAATATGAAAATCGTTGACAAAACTAGGAAAGCTTACGGTACGATGTCAATCAGTTGCACGAAATGCATTTTATTTGCCTGATATCAATATAGCAGCCTCATCATCATCATCAACCTCAACCGATAGACGTCCACTTCAAAATTTAAAATTCAAAATGCTTTTTATTCAAATAAACTTTTACAAGTATTTTTGAATCGTCGAGTGAATCTACCACTGGTTCGGAATGCCATTCCTACCGAGAAGAACCAGCAAGAAACTCGGCGGTTGCTTTTTTGAAAAAAAAAATTACAATTTCATTAATTTATAGAATACATAAGTAACAGCTGTCCTTAGCATTGCTGGAGCGAGTCAAATCCATGCTCCTTTGTCAATCTTCAACAGCATAATAAGCTTTTTTCAGGAGCATACTTTTAATGGACTTCTTAAACTTGTGTAAAGGCAAGTTTGAGCTGGTTGTGGAATTTTGTTATAAAATAAAATGCTCATTCCCACGAACGACCTTCGGACCTTCTTGAGGCGGAGTGATGGAGTCACGAGCTTATGGCGGCCTCTAGTTTGCCTATCATGCAGATCGCATATAACACGCCGCGGTCTTGCGCCGCCTGGATCCAGCGGCTCCCTGCGACTCGCCTGATGATTTTCTAGTCTTAATTAGTCGAAATTCTTCGACTTTTTTAATTTTTAAACCTTACTAATTCGTATAATATTTCAGCACCTCCATATTTCGAAGGTTTCTAGGCTAGTGTACTTGATATATAGATAAATACAAGGTGTATTACATTTTCCAACTAGCAATCGTGGATGTGGGCTCGGCCTGGTTCAAGTACGACATGCGTCGGCTGAGCGAGATCCTGGCGTTCCCTAAAGCTTGGTACCGCCGCAGCATCGTGCGGAGGCTTTTCCTCGGTGACGTCAGCGTTCACACCGCACACCCGTTAGTACCCCCTTTTTATACGACTGCCTGAAAAAAGGAGTATATTGTTTTCAGGGTTCATGTATGTATGTATGTATGTATGTGAGTTTGTATATTCCACCATAACTTCTATACGCCTGAACCGATTTTGATAAATGAGGTATCGATGGAATCCCTAGCTTATTCCGGGTAACAAAAGCTAGAATTTTTTTTTTAAAAATTGATGGTGTGACCATGGTCCCGCATTAAAGACTAAAGTTGAAAAAAAAAATTCAAAAATAAGATTAGCTATATAATCATCATCTAGAAAATGATGAGTAGATTTCAAAAATATATAACACTATAGTTCAATATCCAGTGATTCACGAAAAAATAACATTTAATAAAAAGTGAATGAACTAGAATTTTAATTCGCTATAATCCGCTACAGTAGACGGCACTGTGTGGTACAGTGCGTGTCTTTCACCTGCAGCATGCGACACCCACCACCCAGCAATTCGCACAGGCACAACACCACACCACACAAATCCTCCAAATCACTCTCAACGTACGTTTCACTCCGACACCGGAGCATCTTCAGGAGATGTTGACTCGACAATGCACGATTGTGAAGTCAACTTCACAATTGATGGATGATTTGGAGGATTTGTGTGGTGTGGTGTTGTGCCTGTGCGAATTGCTGGGTGGTGGCTGTCGCATGCTGCAGGTGGAAGACACGCACTGTACCACACAGTGCCGTCTACTGTAGCGGATTATAGCGAATTAAGATTCTAGTTCATTCACTATCATGGACTTCCGCAAAGTAACGCCTGCTTCTATTCAATATTTAATAAAAATGTGAATAAGATTCTTATTTAACAAGATTAATTTAGATTTTTAACTTTTTCGTTCGTTTTTTGGCAGGGCAGTCGAATTTTTTAATTTCTTTAATTATAACTTGTTTTGATATGTTCTCTATATTTTAGATCATCCAGCAGCAATGTACCCGTGTCGCCGGTGTTACCACAGCGCGAGAAAGCCAAAACCGCTGAACCACAGAAACCCAAAGGTATTTTACGACTTTTCCTGTTGTCTTATCGTGCGGAGGTCCCGGGTTCGATCCCCGGCGGGGTCAATTTGGGAATTTATAATTTCCGAATTTTCCCTGGTTTCCCTAACAGGTTAGCCCGCTACCATCTTAGATTGCATCATCACTTACCATCAGGTGAAATCGCAGTCAAGGGCTAGCTAAAAAAAAAATATCCTGCTTGCGTGCAACAAAAGAGTAACATGTGTTGTTTCAGAGGACAAGTCGGGCGGCGCTGCTTGGGAGACGCTTGTTCTGTTCGCGGTCAACTTCGAGCGGCTCAACGTTCACATGAACATGGGCAACGTGATGGGCAACGTTAGGTGAGTTCACTACACACATTGACTTTTTTTTTTCAAGTGAAAACTTCTTTGGCCACGTTGATCACTTTTTGGTAGGGGGTAAACTTGTTGAAGTGAAAACTTTTTTAGCCACCTTGATCACTTTTTGGTAGGGGGTAACATGCTTTTTGAAGTGAAAACTTCTTTAGCCACGTTGATCACTTTTTGGCAGGGGGTAAACTTCTTGAAGTGAAAACTTCTTCAGCCACGTTGATCACTTTTTGGTAGGGGGTAAACTTTTTGAAGTGAAAACTTTTTTAGCCACGTTGATCACTTTTTGGTAGGGGGTAAACTTTTTGAAGTGAAAAGTTCTTTAGCCATGTTGATCACTTTTTGGTAGGGGGTAAACTTTTTGAAGTGAAAACTTCTTTAGCCACGTTGATCACTTTTTGGTAGGGGGTAAACTTTTTGAAGTGAAAACTTCTTCAGCCACGTTGATCACTTTTTGGTAGGGGGTAAACTTCTTGAAGTGAAAACTTCTTCAGCCACGTTGATCACTTTTTGGTAGGGGGTAAACTTTTTGAAGTGAAAACTTTTTTAGCCACGTTGATCACTTTTTGGTAGGGGCTAAACTTTTTTAGCCACGTTGAGCACTTTTTGGTAGGGGGTAAACGCTGCCCGATCGTCTTCTTCTTCTTGTCTCCTGGGATTATTTTCCGCACTTGGACGCTTGCTTCCGCTGTGCGTGAAACCGCTGGTGGGACTCCCCGCTGGATCACTCCGGCCAGCCGAGCCAAAATTAACATTAACGTATTTGCAATTGGGTAAGCAGTGCTTTGAACTGCACGCCACTGGTGTCCTGTCCTGTGATATCGGCGGTTTCCAGCTGGCAGTCCCGGTCGCTGGGCGCGTGGGGGCGGCTCAGCATCGGCAGCGCGCGGCGGCGGCAGGTGGCGGGGCGCGTGGCGCTGGGCGGCGCGGCGCTGGAGGCGCGCGGCGGCATCGTGGGCGGCTCCATCGCGCTGGCCGCCGCGCGCTCGCACGTGCTGCTGCAGCAGGTGAGCGCCGCGTGTGCGCCTCGCCCCCGGGCGCGCGGGGCCGGCTCGGCGTCGGCAGGTGGCAGGTGGCAGGTGGCAGGTGGCGGGGCGCGTGGCGCTGGGCGGCGCGGCGCTGGAGGCGCGCGGCGGCATCGTGGGCGGCTCCATCGCGCTGGCCGCCGCGCGCTCGCACGTGCTGCTGCAGCAGGTGAGCGCCGCGTGTGCGCCTCGCCCCCGGGCGCGCGGGGCCGGCTCGGCGTCGGCAGGTGGCAGGTGGCAGGTGGCAGGTGGCAGGTGGCGGGGCGCGTGGCGCTGGGCGGCGCGGCGCTGGAGGCGCGCGGCGGCATCGTGGGCGGCTCCATCGCGCTGGCCGCCGCGCGCTCGCACGTGCTGCTGCAGCAGGTGAGCGCCGCGTGTGCGCCTCGCCCCCGGGCGCGCGGGGCCGGCTCGGCGTCGGCAGGTGGCAGGTGGCAGGTGGCAGGTGGCGGGGCGCGTGGCGCTGGGCGGCGCGGCGCTGGAGGCGCGCGGCGGCATCGTGGGCGGCTCCATCGCGCTGGCCGCCGCGCGCTCGCACGTGCTGCTGCAGCAGGTGAGCGCCGCGTGTGCGCCTCGCCCCCGGGCGCGCGGGGCCGGCTCGGCGTCGGCAGGTGGCAGGTGGCAGGTGGCAGGTGGCGGGGCGCGTGGCGCTGGGCGGCGCGGCGCTGGAGGCGCGCGGCGGCATCGTGGGCGGCTCCATCGCGCTGGCCGCCGCGCGCTCGCACGTGCTGCTGCAGCAGGTGAGCGCCGCGTGTGCGCCTCGCCCCCGGGCGCGCGGGGCCGGCTCGGCGTCGGCAGGTGGCAGGTGGCAGGTGGCAGGTGGCGGGGCGCGTGGCGCTGGGCGGCGCGGCGCTGGAGGCGCGCGGCGGCATCGTGGGCGGCTCCATCGCGCTGGCCGCCGCGCGCTCGCACGTGCTGCTGCAGCAGGTGAGCGCCGCGTGTGCGCCTCGCCCCCGGGCGCGCGGGGCAGGTGGCAGGTGGCAGGTGGCGGGGCGCGTGGCGCTGGGCGGCGCGGCGCTGGAGGCGCGCGGCGGCATCGTGGGCGGCTCCATCGCGCTGGCCGCCGCGCGCTCGCACGTGCTGCTGCAGCAGGTGAGCGCCGCGTGTGCGCCTCGCCCCCGGGCGCGCGGGGCCGGCTCGGCGTCGGCAGGTGGCAGGTGGCAGGTGGCAGGTGGCAGGTGGCGGGGCGCGTGGCGCTGGGCGGCGCGGCGCTGGAGGCGCGCGGCGGCATCGTGGGCGGCTCCATCGCGCTGGCCGCCGCGCGCTCGCACGTGCTGCTGCAGCAGGTGAGCGCCGCGTGTGCGCCTCGCCCCCGGGCGCGCGGGGCCGGCTCGGCGTCGGCAGGTGGCAGGTGGCAGGTGGCAGGTGGCAGGTGGCGGGGCGCGTGGCGCTGGGCGGCGCGGCGCTGGAGGCGCGCGGCGGCATCGTGGGCGGCTCCATCGCGCTGGCCGCCGCGCGCTCGCACGTGCTGCTGCAGCAGGTGAGCGCCGCGTGTGCGCCTCGCCCCCGGGCGCGCGGGGCCGGCTCGGCGTCGGCAGGTGGCAGGTGGCAGGTGGCAGGTGGCAGGTGGCGGGGCGCGTGGCGCTGGGCGGCGCGGCGCTGGAGGCGCGCGGCGGCATCGTGGGCGGCTCCATCGCGCTGGCCGCCGCGCGCTCGCACGTGCTGCTGCAGCAGGTGAGCGCCGCGTGTGCGCCTCGCCCCCGGGCGCGCGGGGCCGGCTCGGCGTCGGCAGGTGGCAGGTGGCAGGTGGCAGGTGGCAGGTGGCGGGGCGCGTGGCGCTGGGCGGCGCGGCGCTGGAGGCGCGCGGCGGCATCGTGGGCGGCTCCATCGCGCTGGCCGCCGCGCGCTCGCACGTGCTGCTGCAGCAGGTGAGCGCCGCGTGTGCGCCTCGCCCCCGGGCGCGCGGGGCCGGCTCGGCGTCGGCAGGTGGCAGGTGGCAGGTGGCAGGTGGCAGGTGGCGGGGCGCGTGGCGCTGGGCGGCGCGGCGCTGGAGGCGCGCGGCGGCATCGTGGGCGGCTCCATCGCGCTGGCCGCCGCGCGCTCGCACGTGCTGCTGCAGCAGGTGAGCGCCGCGTGTGCGCCTCGCCCCCGGGCGCGCGGGGCCGGCTCGGCGTCGGCAGGTGGCAGGTGGCAGGTGGCGGGGCGCGTGGCGCTGGGCGTAGTGGTTAAAAAAAATTATCATCATCAGCAAATGCAGTCCACTAATAGTACATTACTGCAGCGGCCAGCAAAACAGGCATTGAAGGACGAACGTGTAAATGTGGGCGGAGCCGAGGCACACAAACTTGAGTCCATCAATGCTTAGTTGTGGCCAAGTCTTGTATAGTACTTTTGCGCGGAAATTAAAACTAGGTAGTACCTAGCCAGAACTTTTTATTTAAAAATATTTTTCTTTCGATTTTGGCGGTAACGCGTTTTCTATTACGGCTCTTGCCGCCTCTTGAATTTGAAATGGCGTTAAAGTAAGGTCATCACACTCATTGTCTTCACTTGAACTCATTTTGACAACTATATTTCAAAAACAATGACAAACAACGAACAGCAATAATTTTTCCCGCGTTAAAGTGTTCATTTGTTTTTTTTCAATAAACAGCTTTCTATTTGCAAGCTAGTTCGAAATTTAAATATAACCTTTGATAAGTTACCTCCTTGGTTGCCATTATTCGGAGTAAAAGACCGTTCCATTTTTAAATTACACAACAGATATGAAATTTATTTGGCCGCTAAACCACGACAGATATGGATTTTCATACAACTTTTGCCGGCCGCTGCTCGCATGTTTTTTAAAGAAGAACACCCCACAATAATATCGGTACGATAACAGGAGCCGACGCGCACGTGGCCGCACTAAGGCTGGCGAACTATACTCATGCAAGAGATCACGTTGATTAGGTGATATGTTGCGGCGTGATTGAAGGGCAATTCAACGAACAGACACACTTTCGCATTTATAACATATAATGACAGGAGCCTTATAACATTGGTATAATGATAGGAGCCTTATAACATCGGTATGATGACAGGAGCCTTATAACATCGGTATAATGACAGGAGCCTTATAACATCGGTATAATGACAAGAGCCTTATAACATTAGTATAATGACAGGAGTGTTATAAGACAGGAGCCTTATAACATCGGTATAATGACAGGAGCCTTATAACATCGGTATAATGACAGGAGCCTTATAACATTAGTATAATGACAGGAGCCTTATAACATTAGTATAATGACAGGAGCCTTATAACATCGGTATAATGACAGGAGCCTTATAACATCGGTATAATGACATGAGCCGCCGGCGCACGTGGCCGCACTACGGCTGGCGAACTATACTCATGCAGGAAATCATGTTATAAGACAGGAGCCTTATAACATCGGTATAATGACAGGAGCCTTATAACATTAGTATAATGACAGGAGCCTTATAACATCAGTATAATGACAGGAGCCTTATAACATCGGTATAATGACAGGAGCCTTATAACATTAGTATAATGACAGGAGCCTTATAACATTAGTATAATGACAGGAGCCTTATAACATTAGTATAATGACAGGAGCCTTATAACATTAGTATAATGACAGGAGCCTTATAACATCGGTATAATGACAGGAGCCTTATAACATTAGTATAATGACAGGAGCCTTATAACATCGGTATAATGACAGGAGCCTTATAACATTAGTATAATGACAGGAGCCTTATAACATCGGTATAATGACAGGAGCCTTATAACATCGGTATAATGACAGGAGCCTTATAACATTAGTATAATGACAGGAGCCTTATAACATCGGTATAATGACAGGAGCCTTATAACATCGGTATAATGACAGGAGCCTTATAACATTAGTATAATGACAGGAGCCTTATAACATTAGTATAATGACAGGAGCCTTATAACATCGGTATAATGACAGGAGCCTTATAACATTAGTATAATGACAGGAGCCTTATAACATTAGTATAATGACAGGAGCCTTATAACATCGGTATAATGACAGGAGCCTTATAACATTAGTATAATGACAGGAGCCTTATAACATCGGTATAATGACAGGAGCCTTATAACATTAGTATAATGACAGGAGCCTTATAACATCGGTATAATGACAGGAGCCTTATAACATTAGTATAATGACAGGAGCCTTATAACATCGGTATAATGACAGGAGCCTTATAACATTAGTATAATGACAGGAGCCTTATAACATCGGTATAATGACAGGAGCCTTATAACATCGGTATAATGACAGGAGCCTTATAACATTAGTATAATGACAGGAGCCTTATAACATCGGTATAATGACAGGAGCCTTATAACATCGGTATAATGACAGGAGCCTTATAACATTAGTATAATGACAGGAGCCTTATAACATTAGTATAATGACAGGAGCCTTATAACATCGGTATAATGACAGGAGCCTTATAACATTAGTATAATGACAGGAGCCTTATAACATTAGTATAATGACAGGAGCCTTATAACATCGGTATAATGACAGGAGCCTTATAACATTAGTATAATGACAGGAGCCTTATAACATCGGTATAATGACAGGAGCCTTATAACATCGGTATAATGACAGGAGCCTTATAACATTAGTATAATGACAGGAGCCTTATAACATCGGTATAATGACAGGAGCCTTATAACATCGGTATAATGACAGGAGCCTTATAACATTAGTATAATGACAGGAGCCTTATAACATCGGTATAATGACAGGAGCCTTATAACATCGGTATAATGACAGGAGCCTTATAACATTAGTATAATGACAGGAGCCTTATAACATCGGTATAATGACAGGAGCCTTATAACATCGGTATAATGACAGGAGCCTTATAACATTAGTATAATGACAGGAGCCTTATAACATCGGTATAATGACAGGAGCCTTATAACATCGGTATAATGACAGGAGCCTTATAACATCGGTATAATGACAGGAGCCTTATAACATTAGTATAATGACAGGAGCCTTATAACATTAGTATAATGACAGGAGCCTTATAACATTAGTATAATGACAGGAGCCTTATAACATCGGTATAATGACAGGAGCCGCCGGCGCACGTGGCCGCACTACGGCTGGCGGCGCTGGAGCTGCGGCTGGAGTACATGGGCGCCCCGGCGTTGCTCGCGCGCCTCAGCCGCCTCGCCGCAGTGCTGAAGGACCGCTGGCAGCCGCCCGCAGCCACGCCCTCCGCCAAGTAACATTCAAATAAATAAATAAATTAATTAAGAAATAAATAAATAAATTTTCACTGACCAACAGTTTACATCAAATCAATCAGTATTACAAACAAGTGAACTTAACTTAACGAATTAAAAAATACGACTGCCCTGCCATATTATTTTTGGAGTTTACCTCCATAAGAAGCGATATGCATATTATATAGCCTTTGGAATGTTATTCACATTTGTTTATTAAATGATATTTTTTTTGTGTATCACTGGATATTGAACTATAGGGTAATATATTTTTGGAATCTACTCATCATTTTCTAGATGTAGATTATATAGTTAATATTATTTTCGAATATTTTTTTATCAATTTTGGTCTGTAATGCGGGACCATGGTCTTGCAATGCAAGATTGTCTAGACAATCTTGCATTGTAAAGTCTACATCTCCTGAAGATGCTCCGGTGTCGGGGCGAAACGTGCGTCGAGATTAGTATAAAAGTATTGTGTTGTGGTGCATGTGAGTGGTGGTGGCATTGCTTGCTTGGGAACTTGGCTTTCTTGCTTGGTTGGGAAGGTAAACGGTGCTTCGCTTATAACAGCACGCTTGACCATACAGAATATTTTCTGTTGGCGGATTATAGCAAAATAATTGTAATCTTTTCTTGCTAAATCATGAACTTCCGCAAAGTAACGCCTTTTCAATTCTATCCATAATTCTGACTTGTTAACGAAAAATAACATCTCGTTCTGAAGAATGTTTCCACGAATAAAGAATTTTGAATTTTGATAGTTCAATATCCAGTTTTTGGCAGGGCAGTCGTGTTTTTAATTTTTTTTTTTAATTCTGACTTGTTTACGACGTAAATATCTCCCCACCAGTCGTCCCGCCACAATCCTGGCGCATGGTACCCTGAGCTGGCAACAGCTGCAGATCGCCATAAGCCGCAGCACCACTCCGGACCTGCTGAAGATGCAGCTCAAACTGGAGGAGTTCTTCTCCCAGCAGTTCAAGTCGGGCAAACGGGTGTTCTCCTCCTTGCACTCCACTGCTGGGCCTTACCAGACGAGACTGCCAAGGGAGAAGAGAGAGCGTAAGATGTTTTCGGTTTACATCCATGTCTAATAGCCATAAGCCGCAGCACAACTCCGGACCGGCTGAAGATGCAGCTCAAACTGGAGGAGTTCTTCTCCCAGCAGTTCAAGTTGGGAAAACGGGTGTTCTCCTCCTTGCACTCCACTGCTGGGCCTTACCAGACGAGACTGCCAAGGGAGAAGAGAGAACGTAAGATGTTTTCGGTTTACATCCTTCTTTTTTTTTTTATCCACTACAATTTAGCCCTTGACAGCGACCTCACCTGATGGTAAGTGATGATGCAGTCTAAGATGGTAGCGGGCTAACCTGTTAGGGGCATGGCTGTTATATTAAACCCATACCCCTATTCGGTTTCTCATAAATCATTAAGGAACTATCAGAGCCATAGAGCAAATTATCGCTTTCCATGTCGTTTAAGTACCCCTTTACATGGTAATAGTACATTACATCGCGAGACAGGGAAGTACGCGTTTTCTGGTCGAGTGTTAGTAAGATTGTTAGTTAGGCTATATACGAGACCAGAAATGCTCTCCCGGTCGAGGTGTGTATAGTGCTTTTCAAAAAAATGAAACAAGTGACTTTTTTTTTAAATATATTTTTCTGCGCTGTGAGTGCTGAACGCGTAATACGGTAGAGTTCCAAATTTAAACTATTTAGGCCAAAGAACATTATAACAAGTTACAAGATATTCAGGAAGAAAGATTCCAAATTCAAACTTATGATATGTAATGAAAATACATACATTCTTTACTGGCCTAGGCCGGGAAGTTTAACTTTCGAACTCATTTACAGGGCATGAAATGTGCGCACATTTCATATCATTTTTAAGAAATAAGATTTTTCGATGAGTTTACGTTTTACATTAACTTTGGAGTTATTGTATGCTGACAATACAGAGTCAGCGGCGGCGGCGGCGGGCGCAAACGGCACGGAGCCCCCCGCGGCCGCGGCGGAGCTACGTCACCACCGGCACTGGCAGCGTGTGCTGCAGCTCATCGCCGCCGCGCCCGCGCACAAGCTGCATCCGCGCGGTCAGTGATTTGTGCTATTAGTTTTAAATTATAATAACCTGTATAATCAATTTTACGAATATTCACCATTCATATCATAAAAATGATATTTGAAAATTCAACACTTATGGGGTAAAACAGGGGTTTGAAATTTGTGTAGTCCATGCGGACGAAGTCGCGGGCATAAGCTAGAATATTTTTTTTTTTGTAAAAATGATATTTGACAATTCAACACTTAAGGTAAAATAGGGGTTTGAAATTTGTGTAGTCCATGCGGACGAAGTCGCGGGCATAAGCTAGTATTCAATTTTTTATATAAAAATGATATTCGAAAATTCAATACTTAAGGGGTAGGGGTTTGAAATTTGTGTAATCCATGCGGACGAAGTCGCGGGCACAAGCTAGTATCAAAAATGTATATAAAAATGATATTTGAAAGTTCAACACTTATGGGGTAAAATAGGGGTTTGAAATTTGTGTAGTCCATGCGGACGAAGTCGCGGGCACAAGCTAGTATTAAATTTTTTATATAAAAATGATATTTGAAAATTCAATACTTAAGGGGTAAAATAGGGGTTTTAAATTTGTGTAGTCTATGCGGGCGAAGTCGCGGGCATAAGCTAGTATTAAAAAATCGATATAAAAATGATATTTGAAAGTTCAACACTTATGGGGTAAAATAGGGGTTTGAAATTTGTGTAGTCCATGCGGACGAAGTCCCGGGCATAAGCTAGTATTAAAATTTTTATATAAAAATGATATTTGAAAATTCAATACGTAAGGGGTAAAATAGGGGGTTGAAATTTGTGTAGTCCATGCGGACGAAGTCGCGGGCATAAGCTAGTATTAAAATTTTATATAAAAATGATATTTGAAAATTCAATACTTAAGGGGTAAAATAGGGGTTTGAAATTTGTGTAGTCCATGCGGACGAAGTCGCGGGAACAAGCTAGTATTAAAAAATCGATATAAAAATGATATTTGAAAATTCAATACTTAAGGGGTAAAATAGGGGTTTGAAATTTGTGTAGTCCATGCGGACGAAGTCGCGGGCACAAGCTAGTATTAAAAAATCGATATAAAAATGATATTTAAAAATTCAACACTTATGGGGTAAAATAGGGGTTTGAAATTTGTGTAGTCCATGAGGATGAAGTCGCGGGCACAAGCTAGTATACAAAAAAACCCTGATATAAAAATGTTACTATGTGCTCCGTTCAGGCACAGTGCTAGGCGGAACCCTAGAGCTTCAGGGCTCCAACATATCGCTGGCGTGTTTCCACGGCAACAGCCTGAAGGCCAAGTCCTGGGCGCTGTTCAGCCTCAAGGACCCCTGCATCAGCTTCGCTACCGAAGCGCAGCAGATCGAGGACGAGGACGGTAAGAGAAGCTAGTAGTTTTCAGTTCTCATGCTCCTCTTCTCAAGTGTTGTGTGTATCATTTTATAGGCCTATTGCCTTAGCTTTATTACTTGACACTTGGCACCGGGGGGACGTTGTGGCTAAGAAATTTCGGATCTGGCTAGGGATACGGGTATATGAATAAGATTATACTGGTTACGGATGATGATGATGCGGTTACGGATACGAAATTATTTCGGATTTCCCGATAGTTTCGGTTATTTTCAGTTACGCATTCAGATTATTAATTAAGGGATTCTAAAAGGAACATGCAAATAAGTAATGATTTGACTTTATTTCTAGGTTATCATTTGGTACTACAATGACAAAAATCGGCTTGAATGGGCGAAAACTTGTTATGTTAATTTCGGATAGGGTCGTCTCATTTAGACGACCCTATCCGAAATTATTCGAAACTGTTATATCAGCAGATAGAATGGGAGTTTTTTTACGTATTCGATCGGGTCAGCGTTAACAACCATTTATGTGGATTTGATCGAGATCCAGCTGTCAAGCGCTTGACAATCCCATGAAAATCGTAGTTAACTTTGTCGCGATCGAATGGGAAGAAAATCTCCCAATGGGCAGTCTGATTCGGTTAAGGATTCGGATAATTCAAACTTCAAATGTTTTTGTATTCATATAAACTTTTACAAGTACTTTTGAATCGTCAAGTGAATCTACCACTGGTTTGGAATGACATTCCTACCGAGAGGAACCAGCAAGAAACTCGGAGGTTGCTCTTTTTAAATAAATATTTCATTTAAAATTATTATATCAATGTATACATAAGTAACCGCTGTCCTTAGCATTGCTGGAGTGATCAAATCCATGCTCCTCTATCATTTACATAATCATCACAACTTTTAATGGATTTCTTAAATTTGTGTATAGTCAAGTTTAAAATAGGTTGTGGAATTTTGTTATAAAAAAGAATGCTCATTCCCATGAATGACCTTCTGACTTTTTTGAGGCGGAGCGATGGAGTCACGAGCCTATTACGGCCTCTAGTTTGCCTGTCGTGCAGATCGCATTTTTTTTGTAAATACGGATGTGCTGTTTAACAAAAATTATATTACTGTAAATATATTGCGAGCCTACAGTTAGAATACCAATTTCTTTAAATTTCTCTCTATGGGATAGATTTTTGTTTCGGGTATCCCTACGTTTCGGTTACGGTTACGGAGCTCCATGCCTGTGAAACCTCCGCAGGTTCACCCGAGGTGCACGCGGTACAGTCGCTCACAGCGAGCCTGGGCTCGGGCGCGAGCGCGACGGGCGCGGCTTCGGGCGCGGCCGGCCACCAGTCGCTAGCCACCGTGTGCCGCATGACGCGCACTGTGCTGTTCCCGCCGCAGTTCAAGACGCTGCACGAGTGGTTCCACTACGCCTTCGCGGACAGCGAGATTGACGGTGAGGCAACCAGAGGTACACGCGGTACAGTCGCTAGCCACCAGTCTCTAGCCACCAGTCGCTAGCCACCAGTCGCTAGCCACCAGTCGCTAGCCACCAGTCGCTAGCCACCAGTCGCTAGCCACCGTGTGCCGCATGACGCGCACTGTGCTGTTCCCGCCGCAGTTCAAGACGCTGCACGAGTGGTTCCACTACGCCTTCGCGGACAGCGAGATTGACGGTGAGGCACCCAGAGGTACACGCGGTACAGTCGCGGCCGGCCACCAGTCGCTAGCCACCAGTCGCTAGCCACCAGTCGCTAGCCACCAGTCGCTAGCCACCAGTCGCTAGCCACCAGTCGCTAGCCACCAGTCGCTAGCCACCAGTCGCTAGCCACCGTGTGCCGCATGGCGCATTTTGGCGCCATGCCAGTTGCCAAGCCCCGTAAATTCTGTTTCCAGGGTCCACCATAATCCACAGCCAGATAATGGCGTTAGTCATTTTTACAGTGAGTGCAAAATTTGTAGGACGGCACCGCCGCCGCATTGCCGCACAGCGTCGTCAACCCTGTCGATAAAACTCTAAATTCGAATGTCATCAAGGAATTATTTCTTACTTCTTCTTTATTGCAGTTCCGGGAATATCAAAGGAAAAATCTATTGAGTATATAATTTTCAAGATTTTTTAATCATGCTATCTCAGAAAATGTCAGTAGCCAGATATTCATAAGACTTCGTCCGCGTTGATTAAGTTTTTTTTATTCCCGCAGGAACTTCTTTATTTTTATAATAGTAAAAAGTAGCCTATGTCCTTCACCAGGATGCAGCCTATATCTATATCAAACATCAAAACCGGTTGAAAAGATGGGCCGTTAAAGCATATCAGACGGACAGACACACTTTCGCATTCATAATATTAGTATGGCTTCCCTTTTTTATCTTCTTGGGAATGTGGATATGCAGAAAAAGCATGTAGATATGCATGCTCTGTAAAGAGACCCGGTATCACTTTGTCCGTTCCCGATCTATTGTGATCGCCACCATCTGTAGTTCCTGGATAATGCTAGGAACAGCAGCAGCTGGCCTTGGCATCTAGGCCGGGATGTTCTTAGTCTCCTCAGGGTGCACTAGGTGCTTCCCTAGGAGGCATGGATTCCCTAAAGGTTTCCTGTCCTGTGCAGCGATCGACCAGTTCCCGCCGGGATGTTCTGAGCCTCCTCAGGGTGCACTAGGTGCTTCCCTAGAAGGAGGCGTGGATTCTCTAAAGGTTTCCTGTTCTGTCCAGCGATTGACCAGTTCCCGTCCCTGGAGCGGGAGAACACGGGCACAACGGGCAGCGCGGGCAGCGGTGGCGCGCAGTCCAACAAGCCCGGAGACAGACACGTCCGGGAGGTGATCTTCGCGCTGCCCGCACTCCAGCTGCATCTTAGGACCAGCCATCTGCAGAAGGCGCAACCCCCCACTGAGCACGGTGAGTTTTGTTACATATTTTTTTACCCTCGATGAAAGGGAGATGGTATATGTGTTTGCCCTAAGAGGTTGTGTGTTTGTACCCTTTTATGTTACCATTTTCCTGGAAAACTTAACCGATTATTTTTTGCATTAGATAAGCATCACTTCTGACAAGGTTCTTAGATATGTTTAGGACCATAGACAACTAAGCTGAGTTTATGACTTATTTTTCAATGTTACCATTTTTCTGAAAAAGTACTGGGCCGATTGAGATGCGGTTTTTTGCATTGGATATGTATAGCTTGTGAGATGGTTAATAGATATATTTTAAGGTCAAAGTCCACCACGTTGCGCTGCAATCGTGATTTTTATTGTTACCTTTTTTCTGACAAACTATTGTGCTGATTTAGATGGGGTTTCTTGTTTTTAATATATTTAGCTGCTGAAAAGGTTCTTAGATCTGTTTTAGGCCCATAGTCCACAAAGCTGTGCTGTAATCGTGATTTGGTAAGTGGTCATAGGAACTCTTTAAGTTCTCATCGTAAACCCGTCGTGTTTGGACTCTTTTCATTTGTCTTGACTAGCACTTTGTATCTAGATGCTGCCCAGGGTCACATGATGGAGCCAGGACGTGGTTATGGGAACTCTTTAAATTCTCCTCGTAAATCTGTCGTAAATGGACTCTTTCGATTTGTCTTGACAAGCACTTTGTACCTAGATGCTGCCCGGGGCCTTATGATGGAGCTAGGAGGTTATCATGGGAACTCCTTAAGTTTTCTTCGTAAACCCGTCGTATTTGGACTCTTTTGATTTGTCTTGACTAGCACATTGTACCACATCCCCAGTTATTTTGATAACCATTATAAAAAAAATAGTGCGTTGAAATTTGATGACGTCACAACTATGTATTCGTGAACCGCTTTTTTAAGTGTGATAAAGAATTGCTGATTTGCTTGAGTTGTCATCATCCCTACTACAACTTGGTGTTCGCAGACGAGAAGCCGGTGGTGGAATGTAGTTTCATCACGGAGTTCGAGGACCACATCTTCGTGTCGGTCGACGCGGAGGCTTTCCTGTTCCTTCATGACCTGATCTCTTCCTATATCAAGGAGAAGGAGCGATTCGTGAGTAGCTTTTTCAATTTTTATACCATCATTATTAAATCTTATGTCTCCTCATTAGGGACGTTAGATCTATTGTACGTCTATGCCTCAACAACTTGAATCGAGGCCGAATTTTAGTGTCTTAAAATCAAAACGCTGACCAAATAAAATGCCAAAGTAAGTTCACTTGAGCAAAGAGGATTGTAAAAGCAAAGGAGAAAGACTGTTTAATGGCATGTTCATATCTGACCCCAACCTGGGTATGTGCTAAGATTAACTGAAAGTTTCGTAACTCAAAGTCAGTCAGAATGATATGAATGATAAATGTGCATGTGGAAGGAAAAAGATAGATGGATTGTGTGATAGAGGATATGGTATACGCATATCCTCTTGGGGGATGATAGGTCGACGGATAACAGAAGTGAGTGGAAGAAGAAAACATGTTGTGCCAACCCCAAGTAGCGTGGGACAAGGGCAGGAAGAAGAAGAAGTATTAGTCAGTCAGACATTAATGTATCTTGAAATTTTAACAATGTTTTTTATCCACTATAAGTTAGCCCCTGAAGACCTATTGTTTGCAGTACAGAGCACATCATTTACTGTTGGTAAAAACATTACTGACGTCACGAACGACGCCATGACACCGGCGAGCTTATTGGCGTGAATTTTAAATGCCAATTTCATCTACCAAAGCCTATTTTTCTGCTGAAATAAGATATTTTTCGAAATAGTAGATACTTCCGAACATAATCTGATAATTTTTCAAAATCAATTTAGCCTATTGTATAAATGTATGGACGAATGGATGCTTGCTACTCAATCACGCCCCAACGGCTGAACGGATCTGGCTGAAATTTGGCACAGAGATAGATTATAGTCTGGCATAGCACATAGGCTATTAGTATACTAGCTAGGCATTTTTATCCCGGAATATTAAGGAGTTCCCGCGGGAACCAAAAACCCTCGATCCACGCAGACAAAGTCGCGGGCATTAGCTAGTCGGTGATGTTATAGATGCCCGGGCGCAGTGGGGATGCCCCGGCCGCTCCGCCCATAGACTTCCGCGACTACCGCTGCCTCACTTGGCACCTGGAGCCCACTGTACGGTACGTGCTTTGATCAGCCCCGGATCTAGGGGCAATAGGCATGATGACAGTGACCAAGAATCAATGAAATTATGATTTTATCTAATGAAATAGGATCCATAGATTATAAAAAACGTATTTATTTTTATATTTCGAGTGAGATTGCTATTTATTTTGATAAAATAAATCTATAAAACACACCAATCCGCCATAATGGATTTAACACCAAAAAGCGAATGACGTCACAATTGTTGGTTTCCAGCTTTGACGATCACATGATTGTTTTCTGCACACTGCACAGAGTACATCGGCAAAACAATAGTGACGTCACAAACGACGCCATTACACTCGTGAGCGTTTTGGCGTGAATTTTAAAATTTAAATTTGAAATGCCTATTTTTTCTACCAAACCTTATTTTTCTGCTGAAATAAGATATTTTATCGAACATAATCTGACCATTTTTCGAAATCAGTCATCATGCCTATTCAAAGTTGGAATGTGCCGCACCCATTTCTGGGGCGGCAAATTCCAGCTTGGCATAAACTTTCACGAGTAAATACTATTCATTACTATGTGTGTCAAAATCAAACAGAAACTACGCCCAAAACTCTGTAATTATACGCTTATCGCGAACCTACAATAAATTTTACTCCGATCTTGACCTTTTCCATCTATGTAAAACGCAACTGAAAAATAGTATTAATATTTAGTACACAAGCACACACACACACACACACACACACACACACACACACACACACACACACACACACACACACACACACACACACACACACACACACACACACACACACACACACACTCACACTCACACTCACACTCACACCCCCACTTGTTTACCTTTTGGTAAGTACCTACCTATTTAGTTTTAAGATATAACTGTATATTATTATGTAAAACGCTGTTGATTACAGGAAAATAAACAAAATAAAATAAAGCTGCAAGGGTTTTGCATATTATTCACTGATGATCACATTTCATCATCTGTCACGCACACCAGCAATCCAATTAATTTTGCATTTCGCCAACGTTGCTAAAATTCCAAATATAAGAACACACAGAAAAAAATATTAATTTGTGTTGTGCTTTTCCAGATTGCTCTCATGGGCGGGCAAATCGATAGAACCTTACGGTGTAGACTACATCCTTCAGAAGTTGGGCTTCAGCCACGCGAGGACCACTATACCGAAATGGCTGCAACGGGGAACCTTGGACCCGGTCGACAAACTGTTGGCGTTGGTGTTACTGCGCCTGGTGGGACTTGTGCCCGACAAGTGAATATCGACCTTATCACTGGATGGTTAAGTTCAGTTTTGCTTGCATACATTACGTTCTTTACTTAAATGCGAGGCACTATGGACCCGGTCGACAAACTGCTGGCGTTGGTGTTACTGCGCCTGGTGGGACTTGTGCCCGACAAGTGAATATCGACCTTATCACTATGGAGTTAAGTTCATTTTTGCTTGCATACATTTAGTTCTTTACTTAAACGCGAGGAACTATGGACCCGGTCGACAAACTGCTGGCGTTGGTGTTACTGCGCCTGGTGGGACTTGTGCCCGACAAGTGAATATCGACCTTATCACTATGGAGTTAAGTTCATTTTTGCTTGCATACATTTAGTTCTTTACTTAAACGCGAGGAACTATGGACCCGGTCGACAAACTGCTGGCGTTGGTGTTACTGCGCCTGGTGGGACTTGTGCCCGACAAGTGAATATCGACCTTATCACTGCGTGTTCAAGTTCATTTTTGCTTGCATACATTACATTCTTTACTTCAATGCGAGGAGCTACGGACTCGGTCGAAACACTGCTGGCGTTTGTATTACTACGCCTGGTGAGACTTGTGCCCGACAAGTGAATATCGACCTTATCACAATGGAGTTAAGTTCAGTTTTGCTTGTTTACAATTTGTTCTTTACTCATATAGTAATAGCATGGAGTGAGTTATGAAAACAAGGAAAATTGATAGAAATTAATTATGTCAACTTAGAGGTTTTGCAACTATGTAAAATTCTAAATATTGAAAATTATGGTATTTTTGAGATATTTCTCAAAAATAATAAAATGTAATCCAACTAAAACAAGTCTTGTACAATAAAGTTCAATTTATGGCGATTTTAAATTGGCATACATCCATCATCATGGATCAGCGCTTTGGTGCAATCGCACCTTATGGTGATAATAAAAATAAATATTAGTGAATCACAATAATACTTGGAAGGTTCAGATGTGAGTACGAAATAAACCCTGATTTGACTCAATAAAATTCCTGTTGCAACAGTTTCTAAAGCATTGACTGTTGTGAACCGACTGATGAAGAATAGTTATCTGTATGTAACAGTGTCTCATCGACATAATATATTATCATAGTAATGTAATTAGCCTCGAGAATGATGAAATTGTACTATACCACATGTAGATTAATTTTCTATCCCTATTTATCGAGTTGAACAAAAACATTTCCTGTATCACCTCAAAAACTTTTGACGTTGATTTAACGGACGTCAAATACCTTATTCATAATTCCTAAGAATGCATGTTTGTTCTCTGTTCAAAGCCTAAAGTTTTTGCGGTAAGACTGCGCTCTTCTTTTGATTCCATTTTAAACGTGCTTAGCGCCGCCATACTCGGACTGCTCGAGCAGTTAGCCAGTGATCAACATACACGGACCGCTTGCAGTCAAGTCAACAGCTCGAAGTTACCATTGATAGCTGCTGCCAACCGCCCGAAGCAGTTGCAACTGCTCGAGCGGTTTCATGTCATTGATAACTGCTGCCAACCGCCCGAAGCAGTTACAACTGCTCGAGTGGCTTCATGTCAATGATAACTGCTGCCAACTGCCCGAAGCAGTTGCATTTGCTCGAGCGGTTTCATGTCATTGATAACTGCTGCCAACCGCCCGAAGCAGTTGCAACTGCTCGAGCGGTTTCATGTCATTGATAACTGCTGCCAACCGCCCGAAGCAGTTGCAACTGCTCGAGCGGTTTCATGTCATTGATAACTGCTGCCAACCGCCCGAAGCAGTTGCAACTGCTCGAGCGGCTTCATGTCAATGATAACTGCTGCCAACCGCCCGAAGCAGTTGCAACTGCTCGAGCGGTTTCGTGTATGTGTGTACATAAAAGACTGTAGTTCACTATGCAGTCCATTCTGACTGCTTCAAGCTGTCCGTGTATCTGAGGTCTTACTCGTTTACACTTGATATTATTTTTTAATATTTAATTTCATGTCACAAAAAGTTATTTTGTGTATTATTAAGGTATTACGAATGATTAATTCGCATATTATGTTTTGCGTTGCAATCATAGTCGACTGGTAGGTTAGTACACTGGGTGTAGAAGTAGACCACAGATTGATGGAAAAAATAGACTGAGCTAACTTTAAAATGTGCTCTTATTTTTAAAATATTCATAAAAGCCTGTTCTATTAGTCATTCAAGTAACCCTATCATGACTATGACACTGGTGCTGATTTACTGGTTCGTAAATCTCTAAAGTGTACTAAAATGACGTCTTGAACAAGTGTTTGCTGATTCACTTATTTTAGACTTGTCGATTTAATTCAGTTTTGAAATTTTGTATACGAACAAGTGTTTGCCGATTTTCACGATGGTTAAGGCACTTATTTTAGACTTGTCGATTTAATTTAATTTTGAAATTTTGTATATTTATTGACATTAAAATTATTGTAACTGTTCATACTGCGCTCCGATCACAATTAAATCACTTCAGAATTAATTGTTGCACAATTAAGTAATCATGTAGAGGCATTTTAGTCTCTGTCTATATTTTCCCATCAGTCTGTGCACTAGACTGTTAAATGTCATGGCCTATTTAGAACCGTATTCCATTTAATATAAGTGTCAATATTCTATAATAGGTGTGGTAGGTGTTAAAATTAGTAGAATTTTTTAAATTATTATAAATGACAACATTTAGTAGAATTTATTTGATATTATAAAGTTATGAAAAATACATTTTGTAAATTAATTTATTATGGAAAATGGGCATTTTTTTATTGAGTATATTATTATCAAAATGACCAAAAATTTATTATTATTGCTATAATGAAAATTGCAAATTATTAATTTAAAAAATGTATGTGGCAATATTGAAATAATGAGAATAGATTTAAAAATCCATATGTTTCAAAAAATAATGAGAATAGATTAAAAATCCATAAAAATTAAATAAAAATAAATAATTGTTTATACCGTCGTTGTATAAGTCCGTTATACTTACCATTTTTTGAATATTGTACGGCACGCTCTATAAATCGACAAAAATACATCACAAAATATGTGAAAATCCGTACTAATATTATAAATGCCTAAGTCTGTTTGTCCTTCAATCACGCCGCAACAGATCAATGTGATTTTTTGCAGGGGGGGGGGGGGGGAGGGTATTTATCCTGGAAAATCAGTTTCCACCCATTATTAAAACCATAATCCACGCAGACTTAGTCCTGGCCGGTTTAACGCACGAAGTATAACAATTATATCAGTGGGGAAACAGCTTTATTATTTATATATTATGATGTTTTATGTGTGATATGGATCTTTAGCTGTCAGCTTCTTATATTGTGTATTGAATATATTTTATTACGGAACGTGATTTGTACATATTATAATGAATGTGATATGAATGAATAAACTTTATTAATACAAGTGGTGTATGTTTTTTTTTTTGTTTTAACGTTCTCAATATATAGAGTCCGACAAACTTATCTGAACCACTCATAGCGTCGCTAGTATCTATGAAAAATAAAAACGAAAACTAAACAGGCATAAAAATTTGTTCCAATTTTGGCCACCGGGTCGGGTTTGACGACCTCCGTGGCGCAGTGTGGAGCGCTGTTGTCTTAAAGTACGGAGGTCCCGGGTTCGATCCCCGGCATGGTCAATTTGGGAATTTATAATTTCTGAATTTTCCCTGGTCTGGCCTGGTGGGAGGCTTCGGCCGTGGCTAGTTACTACCCCACCGGCAAAGACATGCCGCCAAGCGATTTAGCGTTCCGGTACGGTGCCGTGTAGAAACCGAAAGGGGTATGGGTTTAATATAACTGCCATGCCCCTAACAGGTTAGCCCGCTACCATCTTAGACTGCATCATCACTTACCATCAGGTGAGATCGCAGTCACGGGCTAACTTGTAGTGGATATAAAAAAACTTGTGGGACTTGTTGGACAAAATTAAATACCATGTAGCAGCAAAATAATTTATTTCCATAGACAAACGAACAACGATATTTGCAAATATAACAAACTTAATAGCAATTTATGCATAATATCACTATAGCTATATTATAAGACAAATTATTATTGTTGATATATAACAAAATTGAGCTATGATTACAATTTTATATTATTTTAATATTTACATAAATAAACGAGTATTAAACATTAAAGACAGTATAGATCCATTTTTTAAATTATTCCTTAAGGGACTAACGACACTAATTCGTCATTACAAAACCGGACGCTCATTACGTATATAATGATAGCTGTTACACACTGCACTGTAACAATCGCTTTTACCTTACTTTATAACTTTATTCCTATATATATACGAATACTTTCGCTATTGGTCAAAATACCATGTCCCATCAAGAATTGCTGGGACATGGTATTTTGACCAATACCACCATAAATCCAGTTAATTATAGCAATATTGAGATTATAAAAATGATTGATGCAGCTATTACGAAATAAGTAGTTTAAATAGTTTACATCGTACTTTCAGCTTCCTTACATATTTCCGCGTCTATTTGGCTTATGCGGAAAAACAGCACTGCATCGGCATTCTAACGTAATCCCACAAAATAATCTGATCCGGTGACAGCGTGGCTGTTATCACATTTAAAGTTGCTTATCAATATCAACGAAAATAAAAACTAAACAATCATAAAAGTTAGTTTCAATTTTGGTCATCGGGCCAGATAGCTTGGTGGGACTGTATTCATCACTGTTGCAAGCTGCAAAACTAAGTAGTTGAATCCAATATCGTCCAGCGAAACGCGAATGGAGTCGAATAAGTGTAGTTAGTCTCTTATTAAGTTTACATGATAATGTGGCGAATTCTGTATAACACAATGAGGCTAATTTGTATAACAGAATCTCTAAACTAAACTAGAATGACAGCTTTAAATCTAGTTCTGTCTCTTTCCACAGGGATTATTATGAAAGGGTTAGCAATATTTTTAATGCTGTCATTTTAGTTTAGAGATTGTGTACCACAGAATCAGCTCTAATGTCTAAACTAAGCTAAAATGACAGTTCTAAATCTAGTTCTGTCCCTTTCAGCAGGGAGTATTATGAAAGGGTTAGCAATATATTGCATGTTGTCATTTTAGTTTGCATCAGATATTGTGTACAACAGAATAATTAGCCTCATTGAATATAGGATAAGTCAAAGCACGATGTCAAACATTTAAAAATTTCAAAAGTAATATAATAATATTAAAATAATAATGTTTTCACAATTAGCACACTTATTAAGGAATGTCCCCGCTCATATTCAAATAGTAAAATATTAAACTATAGCTTAACTTTTAAAAAAACAATTTCACAGTTCATTTTGCAATAAAAAAATATTTATTTAACACACTTTAAATTAAAATAAGATTCAATTGTTTTATTAATTTCATTAAATGAAAATATAAGTTATATTATTTGAATTAATAAAAATATTCAGTATTAAAAAAAACAAAAAAAAATTTCATTATATTATACATTACAAGTTTATTAATTACCTTGTACTTTATCAAAAAGAAGAACCAATGAAAATAATCTTAAATATAAGCTATCCTATTATAATTATATAATCTTAAAAATAAATGAGTTGCACTTAGAATTTAGATCTATTCTTAGACTTTAAAATTGCTTTTGACTTGAAAAAAATATAATTGTAATAAAAATGTGATAATTTAGGTTCAAGGCACATTGCGTTAACGTCGTCCGTCGCAATATATTATAAGCCTTTGCAGCTAAATATAGCACAAAGTTGGCAAAGTAATGGCGAAGTTATAAAAAATCTACTAACTAAGTACTAAAATATAATATATTATAATCTAAGCCATAAGGCGATTGTACTTATGCGGTATTTATTTCAAAATATAACATGCAAATTACTATGTTATTGTTTTTATCAATAATGTGATTTCGTTAATGGCGTTTCTGGTATACTTAGGGCAAGCGCAGAACTGAAAAAGCCGGGAGTTTTTTTATCTACTACAAGTTAGCCCTGGGCTGCGATCTCACCTGATGGTAAGTGATGATGCAGTCTAGATGGTAGCGGGCTAACCTGTTAGGGGTATGGCAGTTATATTAAACCCATACCCCTATTCGGTGTCCACACGGCATCGTACCAGAACGCTAAATCGCTTGGCACGTCTTTGCCGGTAGGGTGGTAACTAGCCACCGCCGAAAGCCTTCCACCAGGCCAGACCAGGGAAAATTCGGAAATTATAAATTCCCAAATTGACCCTGCCGGGGATCGAACCCGGGACCTCCGCACGTTAAGACAACAGCGCTACACACTGCGCCACGGAGGCCGTAAAGTGACCAAATTCGCCTAAGAATCAACATGTGTTTGAAATATACAGTAATTCTTAGCTTATTTTATAACCTTTATTTCAAATATTAGAATTCAACGGACACTTCAAATTAATTACAAAATAAATAAATGGGTATTAAATTGATTACTATACGGTTATAGGTTAAAGTAATATGCAATAAATACCACCGCTTGAGCGCTCGATCCGTATCGTAAGAAACAAGATAAAAGCAGCTGAAAGTGCTGAGTGCGCTAGTATTCTGAATCTCGCAACGCCATCTATTTAAAGTACAATAATTTGATATATCTAACGCCATCTGTAATGTTTTTGATGAACTACGGCGAATCTTTTCTTATCTACATACTGTTTACAGCTCTATTACAATTGGATAAAGATGGTATTTATTTGTTCAAGCAGATTGTTTGTGAAAGTTAAATTATTTCAAAGTTGAAAATATTTTTGGTAATAAGTCATTTCTTAGCAAGTGTCCGTTGTTTTAATCTGCTCTCAAGTATAAAAAGGTATTTATTTGAACCCAGTAATCAATGTTTTATGACTGTTGGTTCTTAGGCGAACTTTGTATGGGGACGGAACAATGTCCTTTCTAATACAGTTTTAATTTGTCAGTTGATGCAATAAATATCTTTTGAAAGATCTGATAACATGGTATAAGGTTGATATTTCATTATCCGTCATAATTTCCGCGAATTTTCAGTTCTGTTAACACTGGGGAACTTACTGAGAGTATTTTTCAGCCTCTTGTTTACTGGCACGAGTTAGTTATAGCAAAGAGCATAAAGCACCAGGGGTAGAGCTACTACAACTCCATACAACGGATACCATAGTTCTAAAATAAATTCTAGATGGCGTTACTTGTCTCGAATAAGTATAAATTTTGTTTAAATCAACCGAAACTCAATGAAAACATGTATTTTGTTGTTTTACTTTATTTTACCTATTTATTTATTAAGTTTAATTAACTATTAATTATAAAATTTTCATAAAATCCGATAGCAAAAGTTTATTTCAAAGCTTTCGTTTTAACGCCATCTAGAGCTAAGCAGAATAACTACAGGGTATCAGCGATGATAAGCAGATTTTTGAATGCTTTTTGCTTAAGTATGGAGTTGTACTTCTACCCCTGGTTCTTAATGCTCTTTGGTTATAGTTAGTTAGTATTACTGACTGACATTATTGTTTTGACGTATAGCGACTCCCACTAGTCTGTCGTGGCGTTCGTGAGATTCGAAACACATTGGCGTTAAACTAAAATGTACCTTACCCGTCTAGTTTAAGAGCCCAAGTTCGTCCGTCACAGCCAGCACAAGCGGATAAGCGGTGCTATTAAAAAAATCGGTGGTACTGAATTTGTGACTTTAAATAAAGTCTGTTAGAGTCCATTTTACAATAACGCTAGTGTTTCTACGTCGGTGGGGTTTTGAATCTTGCGGTAAAGGGCACTGTAATCAATTTATATGTCACCGTAAGATTGTAAAAACCGTTAGATTATAATCTAACTCGCGAAATTGTAAACTGTCGACAGATATTGAACCGTTCAATGTACTGAGTGTCAAGTTTTGAAATATTCATTGTATTTACGTTTTCTTATCTGTTTCATGTAGGTGACATAAATACTTAGGTTCTATCGGGTTAATAAATTTAACAGATTACAATCTAACGGAAAATAATGAGTTAAATTGTAATCTTTCGACACTGCGATTTCGCGAGTTAGATTATAATCTAACGGTTTTTACAATCTTACGGTGACATATACGTATAATAAGACTTGTCCTGACAGACTGATACAACGCACAAACTAAGCTACTGGTGTCAGAAACTTGGAATTTTAAGGGTTTTCGAAAATTCTATACGTAAGGGTGTCCGTTAAACAGGGGATAAAAGTCGGTAAGAAAGTTCATCTTGTTTCAAGTAAGTACTATTTGGTATTTCTATGAATTGGGTGTGTAATGTCAGTCATAGGGTTAATTGTGTATTGGGGTAAATGCAATCAATACTTTGGCTTGGTTAGACGCAAGAGGTGATAACAACCATGCAAAGTTACTAAGCTGTCTTTTTCCCCACCTTTATCGCGCGTTGTATATGTCACCGTAAGATTGTAAAAACCGTTAGATTATAATCTAACTCGCGAAATTGTAAACTGTCAAAAGATTGTGAACCGTTCAATGTTCTGAGTGTCAATTTTTGAAATATTCATTGTATTTACGTTTTCTTGTGTCTTTCTTGTAGGTTAGGTTAGGGTTCGACATAGAGTTTAGGTTTTATCGGGTTAATACACCTAACAGATCACAATCTACCGAAAAATAATGCGTTAAATTGTAATCTGTCGACAGTTTGCAATTTCGCCAGTTAGATTACAATCTAACGGGTTTTGCAATCTTAGGGTGACATATACGTATAATAAGACTTGACAGACTGATACAACGCACAACCTAAACCACTGGTGTCAGAAACATGGAATTTTAAGGTTTTCGAAAATTCTATCCGCAAGGGTGTCCGTTAAACAGGGGATAAGAGTCGGTAAGAAAGTTCATCTTGTTTCAAGTACTATTTGATATTTCTATGAATTGGGTGTGTATAATGTCAGTCATAGGGTTATTTGTGTATGAACATTGGGGTAAATGCAATACTTTGGCTTGGATAGACGCAAGACGTGATAGCAACCACGCAAAGTTACTAAGCTGTCTTTTTTCCCACCTTAATCGATTGTAAAAACCGTTAGATTATAATCTAACTCGGAAAATTGTAAACTGTCGAAAGATTGTGAACCGTTCAATGTTCTGAGTGACAATTTTTGAAGTATTACGTTTTCTTGTGTCTTTCTTGTAGGTTAGATTAGGGTTCGACATAAACAATCAGGTAGTGCCAATAAGGGCACTTAGGTTCTATCGGGTTAATATACCTAACAGATTACAATCTACCGAAAAATAATGCGTTAAATTGTAATCTTTCGACAGTTTGCAATTTCGCGAGTTAGATTATACGGTATTTATAATCTTACGGTGACATAACCATATTATATTATGCACATCTGACCAGCCGAATTGGTACCAACGGTAGATAATAATGTTTCTAGTTCAGTTATCTTACTTAATATTAAAAATGCGAAAGTTTGTATGGATGTATGGATGTATGGATGTTTGTTACTCAATCACGCCCCAACGCTTGAACGGATCTGGCTGAAATTTGGCACAGAGACAGATTATAGTCTGGAATAGCGCATAGGCTACTTTTATCCCGGAAAATTGAAGAGTTCCCGCGGAAACCAAAGAACCTCAAACCACGCAGACGAAGCCGCAGGCATCAGCTAGTTTATAATATTAACACAGCACGCACATCGGACGCCTACGTCCAAGTGCGAGAAATAATCCCAGGACATAAAGATGATGATGATGAAGATTTTTATTAAAAAGATTTTAGTTTTTTTTTTTTTTTAGGGGAACTCTTTAATTTTCCGGCATACCCTCAAACCACGCAGACGAAGCCGCAGGCATTAGCTAGTTTATAATATTAACACAGCACGCACATCGGACGCCTACGTCCAAGTGCGAAAAATAATCCCAGGACATAAAGATGATGATGATGATTTTTTTTTAAAGGGGAACTCTTTAGTTTTCCGGGATACCAAAAAGCCTCAAGCCACGCAGACGAAGTCGCGGGCATTCGCCAGCGATTTATATAGACACATTCTGAGTGAAGTCGTACTCCACAGTGGGTATGACGGTCTGCACAAACTTGAGGAACACAATGAGGTAGGAATGTACGCCCAGTTCGCCGCCGCTCTCTGTCACCGTCTCGATTATCTTCTTCATCACTTCTGCGTGCCTGGTAGTTGGTACCCAACCAAAATACACTTTATTCCCAGAAACTTGCTATTAAAGGACAATGTCCAAAGTCGCCTAAGAATCAACAAGGAATTGAAACATACAGTAAATCTTAATTTATTTTGTACCTTCAATTTTAATAACTAGAATTTAACAGACACTTCTTAATAATAATAATGAAAAAAATGGGAATTTAATTGATTTCTTATCCTTTCTCTTTCCTCGAAATCTCAAATCATCGCTTGAGCGCTGAAAACGTCAAGTAAGAGTAAGAACTAAAACAGTTTATCTGTCTTAACGATACGAGCAGGAAACAAATATATTCTGTCTTAGTATGCGAGTGAGAAAAAACATCTTTTCCATTTTGTTAGAGTTGAAATTGACATTATTTTATGGCAGAGGTAAAAACGATAAAAATGTCGATATTTTAAGCAGTACCGATAATTATTATCGAGTGAAAATATCGACTAACTTTATTTATCGACTGTATAGTATGGCTGTACCTGGTTTACTTTTCGTGACAATTGTGTGGTTACTATTCTTGAAAATAAAAAGTGTAGTTCGAGAAAGCTGAGCTCCGTATAAAAAACGGCCATCCACGTGGTTTATATCACCATATAATATAAACCACCTGGGAGCCAATTGAATAACCTGTGTATCTTATTCTTGTGTCAACTCTAAATTAACTAACATTCAAAATCTAACCTCAAAATCAAAAATATTATCGTTAATAAATAAATTCTCTGAAGTGTCCGTTGTTTAAATCTGTTTTCAATGGTATTTATATGTTATTTTGAATCCGATAATGTATATTTTATAACTGTTGGTTCTTAGGCGAACTTTGTATGGGCGATGGCCAATGTCCAAAAAACATTGTTACATAAGTTAGGCAATTGGGTATTTGACTACTAGTGACATAAATTATTTTTTAGTGATTGTTAAATAAAGGATCTCCCAAAAGTCGTAATGTCCACGTCCCCTGCTAGTTTTATTTTGAATAACCATTTTAAACTATCGATTAAAGTAAAAAAGTGCGTCGAGCTTTGATGGCGTCACAACTTAGAATTTCATACAAAATCCATACCAAGCACGCGTTTTGACGATTGAAAAAAAGTTGCTGATTTGACTAGTTGTCAAATACCCAATTATTAGAAGATGCCTATGTCCTTCCCTGGAATGCAACCTATTTCTGTACCAAATTTTATCATAGTCGGTTTTTTCAAAATAGCTGAGTTTCACTGGTTCTACTCGGTAGGAATGACATTCCGAACAAATGGTATATTCATAAGACGATTGAAAAGCACCTGTGAGTTATAATTTAAATAAAAAACATTTGAACTTTAAATTTGTTTTACTACCCTCAGTTACGAGGGAACTATAGGAGAGTAACTCAGACTCGTAGGCCAGATAAATTTTTATTTATACTAATATTATAAATGCGAAAGTGTGTTTATTTGCTACGCTTTCAAGATCAACCGTTCAACCGTTTTTTCGAAATTTGATATAAAGGTAACTGACATCCCAGGGAAGGCCATAGGCTACTTTTTATTCCAGAAAATGGAAGAGCTCTCGCGGGAATCAAAAAATCTGTAACTTGTAACTGGGAGTTACAAGGTAGTAAATTGACTCGTAGGTCAGATAGACAGAACTAATAGATAGATATCCTTACCTGCAGTGATGTACGTCTCCTACAGTGGCGTGCACAGGAAACTCTTACTTCTTATCTTACTTAAGTTACCTTATATATGTTATCTTATATATTACCGTAAGATTGTAAAAACCGTTAGATTATAATCTAACTCGCGAAATTGTAAACTGTCGATAGATTGTGAACTGTTCAATGTTCTGAGTGTAAATTTTTGAAATATTCATTGTATTTACGTTTTCTTGTATCTTTCTTGTAAGTTAGGTTAGGGTTCGACATAAACAATCATATATATAAAATAGGTTCTATCGGGTTAATATACCTAACAGATTACAATCTACCGAAAAATAATGCGTTAAATTGTAATCGTTCGACAGTTTGCAATTTCGCGAGTTAGATTATAATCTAACGGTTTTTACAATCTTACGGTGACATATATATCTTACTTAAGTTATATACAACCCTGCCCTGAGTTACAAGGTATAATCGGCGCGGCGAACCTTGATCCCTATGACAGTTCGTGTTAGTGATGGGTCGTGTCTTTGGTTGTTATTGTAGCTTATAATAATATTATAGGATATTTTTAGATATGTGAGTATGAAAAAAAATTGTGCACTCGTTTCCGTTACCGACATTTTTTTATTGATACTTGCCGCCCTAGTCGATAAACGTCACACGAAGTAAGTTTTGCAGGACGCAAACATAAATTTAGATTGAGATAACTTCTTGTAAATGTTAAGAATTGTTAAAAATATCAACGGAATATCATTACTGATGGTATAAAGCTACGTAAAATTTATAAATGGCATTTTTAGACGCCCCCAATATGATCCCAATTTAATGGTGACGCCACTACAATGTTATATGGTGACATTAGCTGTCAGTGTCATAGGGATCAAGGTTCGCCGCGCCGAGTATAGTAAATTGTCTCGAAGGTCAGATAGATAGATAGACGGATATTGTTACCTGCATGGATGTACAGAGGCCATGCCGGGGCCAGATAAGTGAGGATGTGCCTCTATTGTGACGGTCTTCTTGGCGTGCTCAGCTGATATATCTTCATACAGAGCCTCCACTCCCAGCAGGCGACGGTCCTGCATACGTCACACATCATTACATATTTGCTAATAGGCATGATGACAATAACCAAGAATCAATGAGATTATAAATTTATCTAATGAAATAGGATTCACGGATTATAAAAAACCTATTTTCTAATAAATTATATGAAATGTGCACATTTCATACCCTGTAAATGAGTTCGAAAGTTAAACTTCCCGGCCTAGGCCAGTAAAGAATGTATGTATTTTCATTACATATCATAAGTTTGAATTTGGAATCTTTCTTCCTGAATATCTTGTAACTTGTTATAATGTTCTTTGGCCTAAATAGTTTAAATTTGGAACTCTACCGTATTACGCGTTCAGCACTCACAACGCAAAAAAATATATTTAAAAAAAAGTCACTTGTTTCATTTTTTAGAAAAGCACTGTACACACCTCGACCGGGAGAGCATTTCTGGTCTCGTATATAGCCTCTAACTAAGTCTAACTAACACTCGACCAGAAAACGCGTACTTCGCAGTTTCGCGATGTAATGTACTATTTATACAGCTGCCTGAAAAAAGGAGTCTATTGTTTTCAGGGTTTATGTATGTATGCATGTATGTGAGTTTGTATATTCCACCATGACTTCTATACGCCTGAACCGATTTTAATAAATGATGTATCGTTAGAATCCCTAGCTTATTCCGGGTGACATAGCTTAGTAAAATAAAAAAAAATATGATGGGGTGACCATGGTCCCGCATTAAAGACTATAAAGTTGAAAAAAAAAAACGAAAATAAGATTAACTATATTATCATCATCTAGAAAATGATGAGTAGATTCCAAAAATATATAATGAATGAACTAGAAGTTTAATTCGCTATAATCCGCTACAGGAGACGAATCTGTGTGGTACAGTGCGTGTCTTTCACCTGCATAAAAATATATAACACTATAGTTCAATATCCAGTGATTCACAAAAAATATCGTTTAATAAAAATGTGAATAAGATACTAATTTAACTAGATTAATTTAGATTTTAAACTTTTTAGTTCGCTTTTCGGTAAGGCAGACGTGTTTTTTAATTTTTTGAATTATGACTTGTTTAATGATTATTAAATAAAGGATGTCCCAAAAGTCGCACGATCATCACATACATACATTCATACATACATACATACATGAACCCTGAATACAATAAACTCCTTTTTTCAGGCAGTCGTATTAAAAGTATAAATTGCGTTTCAGCCGTCAACGTTGAGTTGACTTGAGTTGAGTCGAGTTGAGTTGAGTTGAGTAGAGTTGAGTTGAGCACTGACCTCGTCGTACCCGATGAGCCACAGCCGCGGCGTCTGGTAGTATTTGTCGTACGTGATGTGCAGGTCGTAGGTGCGCGTGCGCACGATCATCACATACATACATTCATACATACATACATACATGAACCCTGAATACAATAAACTCCTTTTTTCAGGCAGTCGTATTAAAAGTATAAATTGCGTTTCAGCCGTTAACGTTGAGTTGAATTGAGTTAAGTTGAGTCGAGCACTGACCTCGTCGTATCCGATGAGCCACAGCCGCGGCGTCTGGTAGTATTTGTCGTACGTGATGTGCAGGTCGTAGGTGCGCGTGCGCACGATCATCACATACATACATTCATACATACATACATACATGAACCCTGAATACAATAAACTCCTTTTTTCAGGCAGTCGTATTAAAAGTATAAATTGCGTTTCAGCCGTTAACGTTGAGTTGAATTGAGTTAAGTTGAGTCGAGCACTGACCTCGTCGTATCCGATGAGCCACAGCCGCGGCGTCTGGTAGTATTTGTCGTACGTGATGTGCAGGTCGTAGGTGCGCGTGCGCACGATCTCGTCCCCGTCCGTTTGTCGCGGCTTCTTGCTCGCGGCTCGAGGCTCCTTGCGACAGCTCAGCGCTGTCGACTGTACACGTTTTATAATAATCTTACTTATTATTATAAATGCGCAAGTTTGGATGGATGTATGGATGTGTGGATGTATGGATGTATGGATGTATGGATGTTTGTTACTCAATTACGCCCCAACGGCTGAACGGATCTGGCTGAAATTTGGCACAGAGATAGATTATTGTCTGGAATAGCACATAGGCTAATTTATCCCGGAAAATTAAGGAGTTCCCGCGGGAACCAAAACACCTCGACTAACGCAGATTAAGTCGCGGGCATTTCGGGATTTCTCATTACTGAGAGTCATGACGTCTTTCCATTAATCACAGAGTGGTAAATGTTTTCTTGGGATTATAATGCGGTGGGTTCCCACGTTCTTCCGCATACAAAAACTAAACAGAAATAAAAATTAGTTCAAATTCTGGCCATCCGGTCAGATAAGTTTGTGGGAGTATAAATGGGAAATAATAATGGTTCCGGAAAACTAATTTTGTGTGTTACAGCAAAGATGGTTGGCTATAATACTAAAAAAAGCTGCATTAAAATGTATTACTCAAAGATAAACATACTGAGAACCTAAAATATACCTACCACCAACAAGATAAGCAAACAAACAAGAACTTGTCGAGATTACAATTATCATCCGCAAAGTCAGAGTTCCTATGAGAGATATGTCCCCTTAATCTAAGGGGAAATCGCGGGCAACATCTTAATTAAATTTGGTAAGGGTGTTAAATGAAAGATGTTGCCATGGATAGCATAGACAAAGATTTTTCATATAGTTGTTTTGAAATATAGAAAAAAAGACCTACACAACACACTGCTTATATAGTGCTTTATGCAGGTATAGGAATATACAATTGCGTACAATAATAATTACATTCGAATAATGAAATTGCAGCACAGTGAGATAATAATTTAATCAACATAGCAATAAAATCATAGGTATACTGCATCCAAACAACTGATAATGCACAGTTATAACAACATATAAAGTCATAAAAGTATATGGTACTTTATGGCACTAGATATATTCAGATTGAACTGATTTTAACAACATACTATTTAGCTATTAACTCTTTCCCATGACTATAGCCACTTCGAAACAGGATTTTTTAAATCACACTTAATATTATAAAGGCGAAAGTTTGTAAGTGTGAATGTTTGTAACTCTTTCACGAAAACGACTGGGATGACTGAAAAATAAATGGAAAACGACTGGTAGGAAATGTAAATATAATAGATATGTATCCAGAAACATTAAATTGGGTATTTGACAACTAGTCAAATCAGCAACTTTTTTTTCAAACGTCAAAACGCGTGCTTAGTATGGATTTTGTATGAAATTTTAAGTTCGATGCACTTTTTTTTGCTTTAATCAATAGTTTAAAATGGTTATTCAAAATAAAACTAGCAAGGGACGTGGATATTACGACTTTTGGGAGATAATTTATTCAATAATCACAAAAAAAGAATTTATTTCACTAGTAGTCAATACACAATTGTATTTGGTTCATGTGAATGACATGTTTGATGGGAATACAACAAATAGCAGAGAAAATCCACTTACTGGGTCCACTTCATCCAGCAGCCCTGACTCCTGGAAGTTCTCCATGTCCTCAGCCTCGTCGTCGTCCGCATCGTCATCATCCTCGTTGTCTGGAGCATCTTCAGCGTCGCTGTCCCCTGTTTCTGCTGCGTCCAGGGTCATTTCACACACCTATTGGAAAACCTAACTGTAAGTGACGACCTCCGTGGCGCAGTGTTGAGCGCTGTTGTCTTAACTTGCGGAGGCCCTGAGTTCGATCCCCGGCAGGGTCAAATCGCAGTCAAGGGTTAACTTGTAGAGGATAAAATAAAAGTTAGATTGCTGCAGCTGTTCCTCCAGGAAGTGGTATTGACATATAAAAGGAAATTATGACTGATTGACTGATCTATCAATGCACAACTCAAACCACTTGACAGATCGGGTTGAAATTTGGTATTCAGATAGCTATTATGACATAGGCATCAGCTAAGAAAGAATATTTGAAAATTCAACCATTAAGGAGGTGAAGTAGGGCTTTCAGCATGATTTGTCTAGTGGTTTGAGCTGTGCATTGATCAATCAATCAGTCAGTCAGTCACCTTTTATTTTTATATATTGAGATGCCTTACCAAAGATATTAAAACTTCATGGAGACAAAACTATCAGTACATAATTTTTTCAAGGTCTATCCAATAGTATTTAATCAGTTGCAGTTCAGTGATGTCACCTTCATTTTTACCACTACTTTGTAATATGTTGTAGGCTTTGCTAAGTTTTAGTTATATTATTTATTTTTTATAGCAAGCCATCATTTCTTGTTAAACACTTAAGATGCCACATAAGGCTCTGCCTGAAAATCAGCTCTCAGCAACATGCTGAGGTAGCAGCCTCACACAAACACACAGACACACACAACGCACAGAGTAATTTATTTAAAATACATCTTGTATTTCGTAATATTATGTCTTATTGTAACTTTAGTTAGTAATTTGTAGTTATAACTTCTCATGTTTGAGTCTCTTTTCTTTTTTTCTCTGTATTTATCTGTTGAAATCCTAATAAACCATTATTCATTTATTTACTCTTGAAAATACACTTGTAACCTAAACCTGTTCTATATTTTAATATTATAGTTAAGTACCTTTTCCTCAATGGTGGGTGATCCTGGAGACTCGTAGTGGTGTGTGTCCACCCATCCTCCTTCTCCATCATTCTCATCTTCTATCACCTTTTCATTGTCTTCACAGTACTCTATCTGTTAAAACAAGCAGTAAGTATCGATTAAAAAGACTGTAACCAGACTATCGTAAAAATTCATCGTCGTCGTAAATTGTATTTACTGCACTATGGTGGAACATACATAAATATGCATGGTAGATTCTTTTGACTTATCATAAGTGGTACAAGTTGTCCTACATGAAATAAATCATTTAATTTTCATTTTCAATACAAACAAACATAAATAGACTTCTAGAAACTGTAAACTAAAGCTTTGTCATCTCCCATTTGGCCCATTGCCAACTAGGGCACTACATAACCCAGATCAACTTACTTGTTTGCAGCGTCTATAGCATGGAACATTCCTGGTTATAAGGAATTGCTTATCGGGAGGCAGGTAGGGCCTGAGCTTAGCCTCCTCGCCCTTGGCCCATTGCCACGTGGGGCAATGGTGCACCAGGTGGTCCCCTGCCGCTACAAACTCTTCTGGAGTCAGCACACCAGTTTCATGGAACTTTGACTCCTGTATTCGATAAAATTGTAGTTAAATTTTACTCACACACAAACTCAAATGTTTTTCTTCTTTTATAAGTTCTTTTGAATCATGAAAGCGATGGGCAGGACATGTGCAATGCATGGATGATTTAAGAGCTTCGAAAAAAGAGACCTATGGGTTGTAGAGGCTGAGGAAGATATAACGGCTGGTGGATTGACAGAGTGAAAAAGGACATGACGGCTGCAACTGATTGCCGCCTTCAATGAAGAAGTTAGCTTGAGCTTGGTCAAGGCCCACCCAAGGCTGTAGCTCCTTGATGATGATAAGTATTACTCAGGTAAGTACTACTAAGTAAATAAATATAAACACTTTAAACCAAGTTAAAAAATTACCTACATATAGTTAAAAAGTAGAGAGATAAAGAACAGGGAGAGTTTTAGTACTGACTAAAGTATAATTACAATATGCTAATTATTTTACGTATTGTAGGCCATAACAGTATCATCAAAGAAAGATTACAAAGGGGTCACCAGGATGCAACAGTTTATTTACAACTTCAGTGCACTTCGAACTTGCTATATTAGCTTCATCTAGAATATAGCATATTTAAAGATATACCTTCAGAACTGGCGTCAAGTAGCCAGCTACGCCGAGGGCGGTTCCCTTAACCGTATTTATTACACTTTGCATTGTGATATAACTACTAACAACAAAAGATAGTTACAGATGCGGAAATGTGCCCTAATTTTGTGTAACAACAATGATTTTAACACAAAAGCCGGACAAAGAAAATTGGGACCAACCACCTCTTCGATAATTTTATTTAACTGCTGTCAATCAGAGACAAGTAACATGCTGTCAATTCAGTCACTTGGTCAATCACTGTCAATTGCTGTCTATAATGTCAAAGTGACAACATTGACAGAATTGTCGTGACAGGAATCGTTTCAAACAAGCGAAAATTTTAAATTGATAGGTAACGGATTCAAGTTTTTTAGACCAGAACTTTTAGAGAAAAATAGTTAATGTTTTTATTTTATTGTATTATAAAAATCATTGGGAAAATATTAAAACCTAATAAAACGAATAAAAAAATGGAAGAAATTGTTGTCTGTGTTGGATAATACCTATTACTTTATAAAATATGTGAGGGACAGTATCAAATCATTCCACAAAACCTGAAGTGCTGATTATCATGTGAATATAAAAAATTATGCGAAAGCGTATTTAATTTTAATATCTCTGTACCAAACTAGGAAAACCAGTAACTTTTATCCCGGAAGAGTTCTGGTGGGAATTAAAAAACCTAATCCACGCGGACGAAATCGCGGGCATCATTTATAGAAACAAGTTCAAAAGAAAACAACATTTGATCATAGACCACAGCCCATAGATTTAGATACATTTGACAAATGACAGTTGATTTATCAAAATAAAAGTCATTTTTGTCGATTTAATTTTCACAATTTGGAATTTATTTTAAAAATATTCACATATCCTCGCAGAACGTAATAGAATGAATATTTGTTGCATTTTATTTAAGTTCAAATATAATATATAAAAATTTAACACTATGGAAGACGTATTAGACGAGGTAGTGTCTTCTGAAGATTTGCAAGTAAGTGTGAAGTGTGTTGTATCATGTATGCAGTTCCAGCGTAAGATATGTGAGTCACGATGATCATTTGAATTTCACAATGCTTTTTTTTATAGAAATTCGAGAAGATTTTCCACGAGCAACTGCATCAAAGCAACGTTACACACAAAGCTCAGTTCGAGTACGCATGGTGCCTGGTACGAAGCAGATACCCTACTGATATAAGAAAGGTTTGTATTTGCGACATACTTTTTTGTCGGTTCTACTCCTCGGTAGTTCGCTTACGTAAAATTCCTATGATTGGGTAAAAAGTAGTAGGTACTTATTTATTAATTTTTTGGTTAGGTACTTACGTTATGTAAATATTATGAAATACTCGATGATGTCAGGTTGTAAGCTATCACCATTACAAATTTCAGCCAAATCAATTCAGTCGTGCACAAACATCTAATCTTACAAACCTATTAACATCCAAACTTTCTCATTTATTATATTAGTAGAATTACCTGTATGTGATGTATGACATAAACAACAGTTGTCAATACATTATAGTTTTTGAATGAAGCCAGCTGATGTGTTTTATTTGGTGATCCCTTTAATCCTGTTGCATTCACTGAGATTGGAACATCACAGTGCGTTACAACACCTTCAACAAATCTCTCACCAAAGCCCAAAGTCAAAATCAAAATATAGAGTTATACTTAATGTTCAATAAGTTTAATCTTTTCAGGGTATTCTGCTATTAAAAGAGCTATTCAATTCACACCCAGAAGGCAAAAGGGACTACCTGTTCTACCTTGCTATTGGCAATGCTAGGATAAAAGAGTACAACAAGGCCCTGCATTATGTAAAGGCATTCCTGGAGATTGAGCCGGCCAACCAGCAGGTATTGCAACTGGAGGTGAGTGGATGTCATATTTTTTACCTTTGGTAAAATTTTCAAATGTTTTATTTTTGAGAAATGAAAATTTATAGATGTTTTTGGGTGTAACAATATTATTAATGCAACATAAGCTAACAAAAGGATTTATATTTAGAGAGAAATGAAATTCTAATATTTGCTTAAAAAAAATAACAAAATTAACATATAAAGCACTTATGCTTTATCATCTCGTATGATATGGCTCATTTTAGTCCCTTGATCTAATATTATTTGGCTTTAAAAATTTGTTTTGTTGCTATTAAAAGAATGTGGCAAGCAGCCAGGTGTTTTATTTTGTAAATAAGTTTGTATTAGAGGTCATAAAAGGTACATCTTGAATTGAATCTTGCTTTATCATTATTAAAAATACTAAAAATAAACATAAGATTTTTACCTTTTTCCAAAAGTTCCAAAGCTTAGAGTCTTTAGAACACAAACACTGTTATGTGCTTCATGCTTGAATATATATATATGTCACCGTAAGATTGTAAAAACCGTTAGATTATAATCTAAGTCGAAAGATTAACGATTTAATGCATTATTTTCCGGAAGATTGTAATCTGATAGGTATTTAAACTTGATAAAACCTAACTACTTGATTGTTTATGTTGTACCCTGACCTAACCTAAAAGAAAGAGACAAGAAAACGTAAATACAATGAATATTTCGAAAATTGACACTCAGAACACTGAAGAGTTCACAATCTTTCGACAGTTTACAATTTTGGACCAAATATGTGTGCAGCACATTTGTTTGCAAACATTTTGTGCAGAACTTCTACAGCGGAACATACTGTGAGTTAGATGTGTCCATCTTGATTTTCATTGACAAAGCTCTGTGTAACTTTTGTTAACATACAGTGTGGCATGTACAAATCATGTATTTCTCTGCACTTTTTGTCATACATATGACATGGATGGACAGGAAACACTTTTATTCCTGTTTTTTTATAGTCAATGTGACTGGAATCCGTTATTAAAGGATGGTTGCCATAGGTTGTATAATTTCACATTACATATATATGTCACCGTAAGATTGTAAAAACCGTTAGATTATAATCTAACTTGCGAAATTCTAAACTGTCGAAAGATTGTAAAGGGTTCAATGTTCTGAGTGTCAATTTATAAAATATTCATTTTATTTACGTTTTCTTGTCTCTTTCTTGTAGGTTAGGTTAGGGTTCGACATAAATAATCAAGTAGTGCCCGGCCACAGGCCGGGCACTTAGGTTTTATCGGGTTTAAATACCTATCATATTACAATCTACCGGAAAATAATGCGTTAAATTCTAATCTTTCGACAGTTTAGAATTTCGCGAGTTAGATTATAATCTAACGGTTTTTACAATCTTACGGTGACATATACTACTTAAAAATAGGCTAGGTAACTTTTCATATCCTTAACTATTACCAATGCATTTCAATAAACAAACACACTTTCGCATTTATAATATAATTTAATGATTAACATAGATTGCGATTGGCCCTTTCCCATATAAAACAATTGAATGATATAATTAGCAGATCACCGATGGTCCAAAATAAAATTTTGAATTGAAGTTTCTTAGTATGATGTTTTGTATTTTGCTTTTCTACAATAAAGTTTCTTTTTCTTTTTTTTTTACTTTTTATCCACTACAAGTTAACCCTACTCTACGCTTGCTTGCTTGGGTCGATTAACATAGATCGCGATTGGCCCTTTCCCAGATAAAACAATTCAATGATATATTTAGCAGATCACCGATGGTCCATAATAAAATTTTGAATCGGAGTCTCTTAGTATGTTTTGTATTTTGATTTACTACAATAAATTATTTATTTTTTTATTCTCTACAAGTTAGTCCTACTCTCTACTCTTGCTTGCTTTCCAGCGTCAGATCGACTTTTTTTTTTTAATCCACTACAAGTTAGCCCTACTCTGCTCTTGCTTGCTTTCCAGCGTCAGATCAACAAGCGCATGGAGAAGGAGGGTCTGTTGGGGATGGCGGTGGCTGGGGGTGCAGTTTTGGCCATCGGGGGGCTCGTGGGGCTTGGAATCGCGCTCGCATCCAAGAAATAGCATCTGGCTTTCGTGTGAGTATTTTTATTATTGGTTAGAAGCAGGCGTTCCTTTGCGGACTTAAGTTTGTCATCTTAATTTTTTTTTTATTTACTACAAGTTAGCCCTTGACTACGATCTCACCTGTTGGTAAGTGATGATGCAGTGTAAGATGGTAGTGGGCTAACCTGTTAGGGGGATGGCGGTTATATTAAACCCGTACCCCTATTCGGTTTCTACACGGCATCGTACCGGAACGCTAAATCGCTTGCCGGCACGTCTTTGCCGGTAGGGAGGTGGTTTGACGACCTCCGTGGCGCAGTGTGTAGCGCTGTTGTCTAAACGTGCGGTGGTCCCGGGTTCGATCCCCGGCAGGGTCAATTTCAGAATTTATAATTTCTGAATTTTCCCTGGTCTGGCCTAGTGGGAGGCTTCGGCCGTGGCTAGTTACCACCCTACCGGCAAAGACGTGCCGCTAAGCGATTTAGCGTTCCGGTACGATGCCGTGTAGAAATCGAATAGGGTTATAGGTTTAATATAACTGCCATGCCCCTAACAGGTTAGCCCGCTACCATCTTAAACTGCATCATCACTTACCATCAGGTGAGATCGCAGTCAAGGGCTAAAAAAAAGAAGGCATTTCTGACCGGCTCAAGCTGGTACCGCGTCGATAGATTTGGGGAGACCCTAAGGCTCCACGGTAGACTTGAGAATAATGTAGTTGTTGTCCTGTTTCCAGAATGAACGCCATATTCGGTGTTCATTACCTTCTGACTAAGAAGAAGGAGAAGCGGGACTAGCGGGTCTGGCCACACCTTAACACAAAACACGAATTTTCCACACTTGTACTCGTTAGATTATATACTATGTACAAAATGAGTGAATGTACTCTCTTGAACTAAAAGGCTTTTTAGACATGATTAATTTTGTTTTTTTTTTTTAAATTATTGTTACAGTAGAAACACGATTATTTAGACTGTAGGGTTGATTTCGAATCTTGTATGAAAGCAAATAAAATTGAGAGTGCAGAATGGCGTTAAATTAAGAAAGATATAGGTTGTCTATCTACATATATATAGGGAAAAGGTGACTGACTATCTGACTGACTGATCTATCTACGCACAGTTCAATCCACCAGACGGATTGGGCTGAAATGTGGCATAGAGATAGCTTTTATGATTTTTAAAATTAAACCTGTGAGGGGTTTAAATGGTTGTTTGAAATTTGTATGAAACAGTGGATTTTGCCATGGGCAAAAACCACTCCCCAAATAGTTTTTTTTTTGGTTTACCCTTAAGTTTTGTATGGCCTTAGTGTTGCCAGCAATCTCTCAACGTTTACAACAGACACGACAGACTGCTGAAATTGGCGTAAATCTCTAAATGTTTGGCATTAGATTGCACAGCTTTTTCTAAAATATAATAAAGTAAACTATAACAGCTAGTCTTTGTCTCTGAACTTAAATCGATTGAAAAATTAAGTGATAATATCATATCCAAAGAGCATATTATTTTAATCACTATGTGGTCATATCTTCATATAGTGAGGTGTAACATAAAACTCACACAGGCTATACCAAGAAATTTAAATGTAAAAATTACCAAAAAATATAGTTTATAATAATTATAGTGATAATATATTATGCGTAATTCAGAAAACTCTGTTTTTTTTTGTAGCTGGCTTTTGATAGTTGGAATTGGTCGTATCTGTAAGAGGTTCGGATGATTGAGTTTCTACTTTATTCAAAAGGGTATTTTATTTATTTTCTAAGAATACAATATATTATATAATGTGATAAAACATAATTAATATGTATAATTTATTCTTATAGCTGTAGGCTTCAATGTAGTTAAGTGCATGTGATGATTAAATTTTTTGCAAAAATGTAATGATTCCATTTATTAAAATATGTTTGTTTTTTTTTCGTATATTTTTTTCAAAACATACAATTGTAAAGTATAAAACATACTTTTCACTATTTTCTCAATTAAAAAAAATAATAACTTCCTAAAGCTGAGTCCACATACACATATTTTTGGCGATCACAATCAGTTATCGTGCCCTCACGCATTATATTATGAGCCATAGGGTGGATAATGGTAATAATGTGAATATCGCATATACAGCTCGTCTCATTCTGTTTGGCGGCTTAAAACAACGCTCATCACAATGACATATTCTGCATATCAGCCCATCAGCAGGGCTTACTGTATCTGGAAGAATCCCAATTGTCTAAGAAAATCGTCTGAGAATTTTAAACGTGTAACTTAAACTGTTTAAGGAGTTCATACACGTTTTTTGACATACTATGAACTCCATAATTAATTTAACGAATTAGAAAATACGACTGCCCTGCCATGTGATTTTTGGAGTTTACCTCCATATGAAGCGATTTGCATATATATCCTTTGGAATCTTATTCACATTTTTTAATAAATGATATTTTTTTGTGTATCATTAAATATTGAACTTTAGTGTTATATATTTATGGAATCTGCTCATCCTTTTCTAGATGATGATTATATAGTTAATCTTATTTTCGAATATTTTTTTCAATTTTGGTCTTTAATGCGGGACCATGGTCACCCCATTAATTTTTAAAAAATTTTACTAGCCTATGTCACCCGGAATAAGCTAGGGATTCTAACGATACCTCATTTATCAAAGTCGGTTCAGGCGTATAGAAGTTATGGTGGAATATACAAACTCACATACATACATACATGAACCCTGAAAACAATATACTCCTTTTTTCAGGCAGTCGTATAAAAAGTTCGAACTATACGTTTGACAAACGATTACGATTTTCTTACACAGTCAGGGGGCTGATCTGAACCTAGCTTATTGTGTGACTGATGTTAACTATTACTTTTTTGTTGGAAAATCATGATAGTTTGGTGTTCAAAAAATTTAAGTAACCTCTTTATATTGTAGTCACGGACCCAACTGTAAATTATTTGACAGCTTAAAATGTATTACTCGAACTGTTTAAGGAGTTCATACATGGTTTTTGACGCGCAGGCAGCTATGAACCGTTTAAACAGGTCGGATTATCCGTTTGACTAACGATTACGATTTCCTTACACAATCGGGGGGCAGATTGTAGTAGATAGGCACCGTTTTCTTCTAAAATTTCTACCTATTGTAGGAGAATTACAATGGCAACAAATTAAAACTACAAGGATTTTCAAAACAATTATTTTTATTATCTTGTTTATTATAATGTAGTGAAGCATACATCTAGTACACTAATGTACAATGGCAGAGGCGTGGCGTTGATTTAAAATTAAAAAAATAATCTTTTCTTAATTTTAAAGAGTACTACCAACATAGAGAATATTTTTTACTAACTTAGTAGGATCTAAAAATGGCAACTGGCAGCACTAGGCATACAGTATAGTGCGCTCAGCCTATCTTGAACGTTGTCGAACTAAACAGTTGTTTTATAAAGGAACCGGATAGTTGTGTATAATAAATGATCAAGTTAACATAATTGAGTACGTTTTAGGATATCCGACACACACTTGGAAAAGACTACCAAAAGTTATAACGACCTGTGCAAATATGTAGTTACAGTTAGGGTAGGGAAAAATCAAAATTCTAAATCGGAAATTTGGCGCGTAGAATTTACACTGTACCAAATTGTACATGCGCAAATTCGCTTCAGGTAATAAATCTGAGTGGAAATGCTTCGGCTTTGCAACGTTGGTAAACTAATGCTGGTATTACGTTAACGTTACCAATACGCGTCCACCGAGCACTGTCGCTGACATGCGTAAGAAAGGCTGGCGTTTTTCCGCTCTCCTTTTAATGGGGGCGGAATTCCGCGCGCATATTTTCTCGTAGGTTTCCGTTAAAATTGTTCTACCCTACCCTTATATGGTATAATAAACTATATATTTAAGTATATAAACTAATTTTTTAATTTGAATGAATTATATTTTGTGCTTTACAGGAAGAAAAAATTGCATAGTATCAACAAATAATCATAACATTTCTGTCAAAAAAAAAGTCACAATAATAAAAAATAATGATTGTCATTATTGAAAACGCTCAGCTTAATACAATATTATTAATAATTGCAAAAAATTATCAACCTTACGCGGACTAATGAGGTATAGTCGGGGGACTAAAATAAACAAACATTGACAATGCTGCCAACACTTTTGTACACTAAACTTAACTGATAAGACCAAAACCTTGAATTCATTGGGGGATTAATGTCGCTCGACACGTGACGTCATAGATGTCGGGCGACGTTGCTCAACTCCGCCGATCATCGCACGATAAGGCAATAAGAGCTGGGCGACCGCGTATCTTCTGCATCAATCATTGTTACAGTATCAATAGGCATCATGACAGTAACCAAGAATCAATGAAATTATGAATTTATCTAATGAAATAGGATTCATGGATTATAAAAAACGTACTTACTTTTCTATTTTGAGTGAGATTGCTATTTATTTTGAAGAAATAAAATTATAAAATACAGCAATCCGCCATATTGGATTAAACATCAAGAACCGAATGACGTCACAATTGTTTGTTTTCGAGCTTTGACAATCACACTATTATCACACTGCACACTGCACAGAGTACGTTGGTAAAAACAATAGTGACGTCACAAACGGCGCCATGACACCGGCGAGCGTTTTGGCGTGAATTTTAAAATTTAAATTTCAAATGACAATTTTATCTACCAACGTAATTTTTCTGCAGAAATAATATATTTATTCGAAATAGTAGATACTTCCGAACATAATCTGACCATTTCTCAAAATTAGTCCTCATGCCCTATTGTTGTGATTGGCTGAATTTATGGTATTCTCGCTGCGTCAAAGGATTTTGTCCAATAATGGTAAAGTGTTGTCCAATCAGAGGTGATTGCGATCGTTACACTGTAGCTGTCAGAGATACGCGGTCGCCCAGCAGGAAAAAGGTCGCGAGACGAGATGCCTGGTGCCGTCAGACGATATCGCTAACGTCGCCCTAAATCTCTAGGGACACGTGTCGCGGGACATTTTGTCCGCTAGTGTATAGGAGGCTTAATAGGCCTATTAAACTGCACTTTGCAGGGCCCTGTGGTGAGGGTGGGCGTGGCCGCAAGTTAGAGCGTCGCTTATTACACAGCAATAAGGACCAATTTAGGGACCCTTTCGTCCTAAATCATATTACACTACACTGATTCAAGTGTAAGGGTCCCAGTGAAAAGAGCAGTGTAATAGGCCTATAAGATCTAGCCATCCTCTTTCAAACAGAACATTGTAATACGGATGGACACTAGTCTGGTTGATATAAAACTTCTTAGTTTTATACCATTGATTGATAGTTTGAAGTTATTTTCAATTCAAAAGATATTCTTAAATTTATGTTATTTTGAATTGTGTAAATTTGATATATGAATTAAAATGTGTACATATGTCTATTAAAACATCCAACTTAATTTGATAAATATGTTAAAAATATATTTGTAGATACGCGCTTGTAGGTAATTTGACAAATATGTTAAAAAAAGTGTTTAGTGTTGTTTTTGTTCTAAAGTTTTGTGTACAAAAGATTTGGAAGTCATCGTCGAACTTTGAAAGTTCAAAAAGGTAACTAAACATACTTTATACAGAGCATAATGATCGACTTAAAGCCCTAAATATCATAATATCTCCACTGGTATATAATTATATAGTATATAATCAACAACGAATGAGACGATGTCCGAAGTTACATCGCAGTTTCGTTTCTATCGGGTCGCCCACTCCACTTCCTGGCTCTTTTGTCCAGTATAACACTTAATTTTTTTTTCAGTTTATTTAATTATTATTATAACATGAAAGCGCTATTTACTGAAACAAGCTAACTAATTTCTTCAAAGTAACATATACCTCCTTTAACATATAACATCATGTTAGGTGTGGCAGAAAACCTCTGTTCATAACCCCCCTTATAAATAAATAGGTACGTGTATTTTAAAGTTTTTTTTAATAGAAACCAAAATAAATAAACTTGGTTTAAAAAGTCGTCTTCAAAATGTATGTTTATAAATAATTATATTTTAATTATAAATTATATAATATGTATATTAAATGTGGGCATAAAATCACCAAAAAATAATGTAGGTTAATGCGCCTACGATGTAACTTCAATAACGTCCCCTATATTATTTAACTTGTGGTATGCAAAACTGTGTTCTGAAAAAATATATATTTCTTAATCACATTCTGGTAACTGACTATTGTAAAGTGTACCGTGCTTCAACGACTATGTACTTGCGTTAAATCTAAATAAACAAGTCAACCTTCTATAACGTAATGACGAAAATAAGCACACTCCTCTCGTCTAAACAATCAAAACTTATTTACATTCAAAATAATAATTACTTACTATGGCAACACCGTTAACTGTCAACAAGGCTATAGAGCACCCAGCTTACCTGTAGATCTATAGCAATATGTATATATCATGTATGTATATTCTGTTTTACACAATCGCTAAACCAAACTAAAATGACAGGACTATTGTACTTCTGAATGCTAGCTGTGGAAAAGGCCAACATTTGATTTAGTACTGTCATTTTTTTGATATTGTGTACAATAGAATTAACAGTTTTCAATGACATGTACATTGTATATGTCACCGTAAGATTGTAAAAATCGTTAGATTATAATCTATCTCGCGAAATTCTAAACTGTCGAAAGATTACAACTTAACGCATTATTTTCCGGTAGATTGTAATCTGATAGGTATTTGAACCCGATAAAACCTAAGTGCCCTACTTGATTATTTATGTCGAACCCTAACCTAACCTACAAGAAACAGACAAGAAAACGTAAATACAATGAATATTTCAAAAATTGACACTCAGAACATTGAACAGATGTGTTACAATCTTTCGACAGTTTAGAATTTCGCGAGTTAGATTATAATCTAACGGTTTTTACAATCTTACAGTGACATATATACATTTGTAACATGCGATGTATATGGTAAAGCATCGTTAACAGATCTACAGCTAATCTGGGCAAACTATATTGTTTACGCAAAACCAAACTGACGCAACCCGTCAAATCTCACTAACATACTAAAAAATAATATTCAATCAACCCGTAGCACTTATACTATTTGTATGCGAACTTGTCGCCATCCGCACCACAACTGATCTTGTATTACGAAACCTATGATTGATAATAATATAGTCGACTATCTAAACTGTAAATATCAGCTTATACGAAGAATACCGTTAGGCTACTCTGAGTTTTAATTCGATTGATCGTAAAGCATTCGATGACATTAGCGTCAAAGTAAAATGAACTTAACTGTATGAATATGGAGCTCAACTTCGTGTATGCATTCATATACGTTTACGTATACGATACGTTTCCAAATCTAAATCTGTTGTAATGAATTTGTGACTTTAAATCCAGCGCTTTTGGGTCCATTTTACTGTGACGCTAATGTCATCGAATTCTTATACGATCAATCGAATTAAAACTCAGAGTAAGGGTACCGGTATAGTTAATGTATCAAAGTTTCATAATACATGATCAGAGTTTAAACGCGCTGTCAAAACTGACAGCTACGGTGTGGCAAGTCGCTAAACACGAAATCTCCCAATTATCTCACATAAAAAAGGTTAAATGCTTCACCTATTGTTCTAACTTCTTAAATAAAGTGAATCCTAAACGTTTGGGAAGTAAATATTTTTTTGTGACTCGCTTACGAATAATCTTACGATACACTAAATAACTATAACATTGTACTCTAAAAAATATGTATAATTATCGAAGGCTAATATGAGATTGTAATCACAGTAATTGTTATTCAAGTAACGAGCCCACATCATTACAAAGAATATACTCTCCTTCCTCAGTATCGTATGTATCGGGTGTGACACCTGCCCGCGAAACAACACAATCACAATCAGTAAACTACCCACATATATACACGAATTCGAAGGCAACATCAAGGTATACTTTATTTATTGCTTTTGTTTCTATTTGTTTATTATTTATGTACTTTTATATATCACCACAACATTATATACAACGCGTCAATACGATCTCCTTTTATTATGTCGAATTTGAACTTTTATTTATTTATTCACGAATCGCTTGAGATGCACAGTTATATGAAAATTCTTATCCTTGGAAAATATTCAGTCTCAAGGCAGTAGATGTTGAGTTTTAAAAGTTAGCTCTCCCAATACGATATATAAAATCAGCGATTCATTGAACGCACATTGATAAAAATTTATAACTTTAAGCTCTGTTATATTTGTTCGTATACAAAGATATTTTGTTTTCTCCTAAATATATGTATAGGTGCATATATTTATTCGATATAAAGGTAATTTATATGTTACTCGCTACGGTCGTGACAGTCTAACATTTCTCTAGTGAGTGCGTTTTCTATATAAAAAATAAAACGGTAAAGATTTATTATCTAGGGGCAGCTCTAACGACCACCTATAATGACTCGCGTAATATTTTACCTACGATATACTCTATATAGTATATATAAATGCAATCTGCAAAATGCATAAAACAACAGTTATTATATCTATAAATTGTATAAAATATTAAATAAAATCTATTGAAGTGAGGTAGATGGATGGAATTTCACAATTTGTGTGGATTTTTTTTTAATATAATGTCGCCTTATTGGCCCGAATGTTGAGGTAGTTGGATGGAATTACTATGTAAGTGACCCTACGTGTGTCAGGGACCTCACAATATACGTTAAAGTTACTACTCACTAGTTATTTACTACTAAACAATCTCACAAGTGACGAGTAGACGGTATAGCTACTGTGTACCTACGCGGGTCGAGCTAAAAGCTCTGAGGCTTTCCGGGTAACACCTGCTAAAAGGGTCCTAACCTTCACCCCATGGACATGATTTATCCACAATTCCGCGTGTAAGATCGGCCCAATCCTTAAAAATTTACATAATATCGGTTAATGGCACCAACGACGTTCCACGGGTCAACAATAAAACCGTTATTAAAATGAATCAGCTAATGACGTAACATAACACTCAAGCACCGTTTCAAAAACCATCAACAAAACGTAACAGTTCCTCTGGAACACTAGTTCACAGCGTCATTTCATGAAGACGCAGTCTTATTGTGCTCATCCTCGGAGTAGTCGCCTTCGTCTTGTCCACTGTGGTCCTGGTCTTGGTCGCAATTCCCCCTGGTCCTGTCGTCGTCATTGTAACCCTTGTAATAATCCTTATTCATGTCCTTGTCCAGCATGTCTTGTTTGTCAGTCTCCGCTTCGCTGATACTGTCGTTCCTCTGCCTCTCTTTCCCCAGGTCTAGTGGCTCGTCTGAATCCCGTATGATGTCAGGTTTGCCCATGTTCTCTGTGTACTGCCTTTGCATTTGCTTCAAGAAGCGCTGGTGGGCCAGTGTGGTGGGCGGTGGTGGTAATGATCCCATTTGCGGTGACGGCTCGTCGTAAGTTTTCCGGTCCATGTGCATTGCGTTGATTTGTGCCAGTTTTGCTGCGTTCATGCCTGAAAAAAAATTTAAGTGAATTATTTTCCCCTAAAGACAAACTCGGAATTCTGGAACCGATCAACATGTCTCACCAATCTTCTTATTTATAACAAGAAGAAAGAAAAGAAATCAAGCAAGCAAGAAATGAAATGAAATGACTATTTATTTCACGTAGGACAACTTTATCACCGATTCGGAAAGCTGTTCTACTGAACTGAAACAAAGCAAAGCAATGTCCGTAATAAGTTTCAAAAGCTTAATTTAATTTGTACGTGAAGTTCGTAAGGTGTTTTTTGTTCTTTCAAATCTTTTTGAGACATTTTAAAGCCCCAAAAACATTTGTAGTTCATAGTGGACTATTTTCAACTGCCTCGTTGGTCTCGTTGGACTGCAGTCGACGAGGTCCCGGGTTCGAGTCCCGGGTCAGGGCATAATTATTAATAGGTACACTGCACTTTTCACAGGGACCCTTACACTTGAATCAGTGTAGTGTAGGGTGAAAGGGTCCCTATATTGGTCCTTATTGCTGCGTGATAAGCGATGCTCTAAGTAGTGGCCACGCCCACTCTTACTTCAGGGCCCTGTAAAAAGTGCAGTGTAATAGGCCTTTAAGTATTGGATTTTTCTGACTAGAAATTCTCAGTAATAGCCCAGAGTTAGGCAGTTGGCGGTGTCTCACCTCTAATCCTTGGAGAGCACGGTCCCGGTATATTATCACTAAAGCCCGCCAACCTGCATTGGAGCGGCATGGTGGGTCTAAGCTCTAATTCCCACTCTCCCATGAGTGGAGGCCTGTGCCCAACAGAGGGACGTTAATGGGCTGTAATGGTGGTGGTGGTAGTGGACTATTTCCAGAAAAACAATCCATAAAGACTCACCAAAAACGTTCTCCCCGATGTACTGCAGATAGGTATCCAATATAGCTGATCCCCCTCCAAACCCTGGTGGGTAGTCGTCATGTTTGATGCCTGCGAGCCCGTGTGGGAGGTTCTCCACGGCTTTGGCAGTGATCGCGCGAACAGCGGGCACCTTTGTGATTGTCGTATTCGTCAGGTTGTTTATATCTGGGGAAAAATTATACAGGGCCTCTTTAATTTCAAGAACTTTGATAACAGTGGCGTGCAGTTCATGGAGATAAAAGCAAATGGAAACGTCAATGCTCAGTTTTCATCAAACCAGCTAGCAAATAGGTATTCTGACCAACTAATGCCTACCCTAACTCTGTAACCTGTGCACGCCACGGTTTGATAACCACCCATATTTAGCGATTAAACTTCATTCATTCATCCATTCATAAGGAAGTCAGCTGGAATGTAAAACGGTACTAGTGAGGCAGCTTAGTTCCTCATCAAAATTGTAATAGTTATTTTTCTCTCATGAGGATGTTCAGGCTTTGTTACACTCGAGAAAGTCTCTAGGTGCTGAGATACCTTAAGCGAAACAATGAGATTATTGATGGATAGGTATGTAAATAATTTTCGATGTTCCTTGGAGACTGTTACTAGTTTTTTGCGCTCATGTTTTGTAAGGGTATTTTTTAATACGTGGATTTTTATTTTGGCAATGTGGCATTGTTTGGAGAAAAGGCGAAAGATGTTGTAAATTATGATCTATTACTAACATTAACACTAACACTATTAGGTACTAACACTAGCTGATGTGATTTTGATGAAATGTCCACGACTTCGTCTACGTGGATTAAACTTCTTTAATTTCCTCTTCTCAAAAGTCCTCAACTTTCCAGGTCCTCAACTATACCGATGCAGAAAATCACGGCGATCCGTGGCTTTATTGCGGCGTGATTGGAGGACAAAACAATAGACCAACAAACAAACACGCACTTTCGCAATTTTAATATTAGTATGAGCTCGATGAGAATTTAACTCAGGGACGTTAACTTGGCGTCCAGCTTGATGAGCGACGCGGGCCGGTGGGGGACGCGCGCGCCCTGAGCTGCCCTGGTGATACACTTACGTGGAGGGGAGACGGGTATGGAGTCCTGGTATTTTGACTGGCTGAGGTCGTCGTCATTGTCACCGCAGAGCGAGCTGTTCTCAGAGGCGGCAGACTTGGCGTCCAGCTTGATGTCAGAGCGACGCGGGCCGGTGGGGGACGCGCGCGCCCTGAGCTGCTCGGGTGATACTTTCACTCCTGCCTTTGCTAATAACCTGGACACGGAAGACTTAGCTGTGTTATTCTGTATCAGGGGGCTAACATGAGTTGTGATGGTCATAGCGATAATCCTTACTGTTGAAATTGGCTGAATTGATGGAAATTATCCTTGTCCCAATAGAGGGAGAATAGCAGCTAATCAGAGTTAATTGCAATCGGCACACTTGGTCAACCTAAACCATGATACTTTCTGCATACTTCTTTAAAAGAGATGATAATTTGTAGAAGACCCGTAGAAGTATCCAGTTTTATCTCTTTTGCTAAGTGCCAGCATGGGAAATTCAACTTTTTTAGAAGTCGACGTAGATGACCTAAACGCTAAAGTAATTGGATATTAAAGGGAAGGAAACGTTCTTGGAACTCTTGAAGTTTTTGAATCCATTTAAAAGACTGTCGAGATTTTTTACATGCAACTAGCTGATGGCCGCGACTTCATCCGCGTTGATTGAAGTTTTTTCTGTTCCCGCGGGAGCCCGTTTTTCGGGACAAAAAGTAACCTATGTGTTATTCCAGACTATAGTCTATCTCTGCGTTTCATCCAGATCCGTTCTGGCGTGATTGAGAAACAAACTTCCATCCATACATCTAACCATCCAAACTTTCGTATTTATAATATTAAGTAGACAAGTATAGATGTGCACTTGAGGTCGTGATACTCACTGGCTGGCGAGTTCCGGATCGAAGCGGGTCGGCATCTGAAGCACTGGCAGGTCCTTGGTGGAGATGCCGCGGTGTTGCCGCGACATGTGCGAGTGGAGAGAGTTGCGAGACTTGGCCACCGTTCCGCAAAGGACACAGCTGAGGAATACGACACAAGTGAATAGCTGTTGTTTTTTGTAATTTTTATACGAATGCCTGAAAAAAGGAGTATATTGTTTTCAGGGTATGTATGTATATATGTATGTATGTGAGTTTGTATATTCCACTATAATTTCTATACGCCTGAATCAATTTTGATAAATGAGGTATCGTTAGCATCCCTAGCTTATTCCGGGTGACATAGGCTAGTAAAATTTTAAAAAAAATTGATGGGGTGACCATGGTACCGCATTAAAGACTAAAGTTGAAAAAAAATATTCGAAAATAAGATTAACTATGTAATCATCGTCTAGAAAATGATGAGTAGATTCCAAAAATATATAACACTATAGTTCAATATCCAGTGATTCACAAAAAAATATCATTTAATAAAAATGTAAATAAGATTCTAATTTAACTAGATCAATTTAGATTTTTAACTTTTTAGTTCGTTTTTTGGCAGGGCAGTCGTGTTTTTTAATTTTTTTAATTATGACTTGTTGTTATAGTGCTTCTAGGGAAGTTTCTAAACTTACTTAAATGTGGGCCTTTGAAAGTAATTTCGATTCTGCAATATATCGCTACTATATCGCAATAACAGTTGATGCCTCACATTCTCTGCATATCTCAAGTTTTGGTACTGACGGGTAGTTAAACCGTGGCCTAGCGGTCAAAGGCGTTCCGGGCGTGATTCCCAGAGAGATGTAGGTACAAATCCTGCCGGTTCCGCAATTTTTGATATGTATTTAAGTTTAGCTGTTATTTTCAACACAGCAGCACAGAATAATATAATAGTACTGACGTACAGAAGTCTCACTCCTTTGATGTTGACTACTTGCCGACGTTTTAATAGCCTACATAATTATTATTAAAAAGATAAATCACGCACGCAAGTTAAATTAAACTTTATCGCCGCGCGCGAGTGTCCGTATTGCTTTGCATCTTTTCCCTTTCCTACGTCACGGACGACATTGCGAGCTTGTCTAGGGCTGTCAGCAAACAGTACAACAATACAGTAGGTTTTTCGAATTGGTAAGTAAGGTACCTACTCTGACTATGATCGACTGTGTTTACTGTGTGTCGCTACACAGTGAGTTCTTCACTACGCACGCAACTTGCAAGGTCATTCGTCGCGGCGAAGCAGTGCGGCGAAACATAATATTTCGCTCGGAGAGGTAGGTACACTTCGATCACGGAAATATATAAATATATATTCCGTGCCCTTACTCTAAATCGGCAAGGTGTAATAAGAATTAGGGAGTAAGGGCCTAACTAGGGCGAGCGTATTCCCTGCGACTCGTTTGTACTTACTACAGCTCGTGCCTCGATTCAAAAAAATTACTTGAAAAGAGGCTCATTTAAGTTTGACATGAATTGTACCTGTTCCGTGATAGAAGTACTATTGACTACTTATTATTGTATTGACTACTTGCTGACTTGCTTGCTAAACTAGCGGCACGCTATGATGGCCGGTTTGACGTTTGTCCGCTCATGAAGTTCCGTATTAATTGATAACGACTTTGAAGGAAATAATTGTATTACTTTATTGACGATAGTGATGTGCAGAGATTCATAAATTTTATCGAATGTAGTTTTAGGTTTAGGACTCAAAATTTATTTATTAAATTGATTTCTTAAATGTATACAAGTGTAGAAAAATCAGTTTGCACCATTTAAGGGGTGAATGTACTTGTGAATATGAACAATTTTCACTATGTGGACAAACCTCTGAAATCGCAAAAAAATATCAATAAATTTTTAAAAATGGAATCTAATACGATCGTCACATAGGATCGCTGGCTAGCACAACTACTACCTCCGGCAAACTCGCGTCAATGCTCAATGCAAAACAAAGCAGTTTCGAATTGACGTTGCTTCGAAAAGTATAAACTGTCAGTGCAATGCGATTGTGATATAGTTTTGACCTGGCTTTGGATTTCAAATATTGATACTGCATTACTGTTGACCCTTGCTCGTTAATTTGGACTCTGTTCAAGCCCTTTGTTGTGGATTTCGTCGATATGACCGAACGTACGCAGAGAACTGTTCTAAATAGTCAGACACGTGAGTTCGTAATACGCCTTCGTAACTATTTCGATCGTGAAGCTCAAAATGGAGGGCCAATTTTACCTATAACGTCAGTGGTTGAACGCGTAGCTGATGCGCTTAATATTGGACAACGAACTGTTAGACGGATAACTAAAAAAAAATATGGCGAGACTGGCACAGAAGAAAATAAACTTCACACACCAAAAAAGAGAAAACGAGCAAAACCAGTCGTAGGCATCGATAGCTTTGATGCCGATGCTATCCGAAGACATGTTTACGGCTACTATTTACAGAAGGAGTATCCAACAAGAAAAAAGTTGGTGCATTCACTGAAGGAAGCTGGATTATTCTTCGGTGGGGAAAGTTCTTTAACGAAGATTTTAAAGACCATTGGATTTCGATACAAAAAATGTAACAAACGCAAAATATTGATGGAAAGATTTGATATAGCGATGGCAAGGTATACTTTTTTACGGCAAGTGAAAGAAATCAAAAATTGGCAAAATGTTGTGTTCTTGGATGAAACATGGCTTAATGCTAACCATACTGTAGGCCGTTCTTGGAACGATGACACAGCAGCATCTACTTCCAAAGTTCCTGTAGGAAAAGGATCGCGACTTATAATTTGTCACGCCGGAACCATCAACGGGTTTGTCGAAGGTTCTCTCATGGCTTTTGCGTCAAAAACCACTGGAGACTATCATGAAGACATGAATGGAGAAAAGTTTACTGAATGGTTTACCTCAATGTTGTGTAGCCTCCCTGAACCATCTATTATAATTATGGACAACGCCCCATACCACTCGATGCAAATTGACAAGCCACCTGCCCAATCCCAAAAGAAAGCTGATATCGTCGCATGGCTTCGTAAAAATGGCGTAGATGCAAACATGAATATGTTAAAAGCGGAATTAGTACGTCTTTTAAAAGAAAACAAACCAACCAAGATCCGATACGTCATTGACGAAATAGCATTAGAACATGGGCACAGAGTTATACGGTTACCGCCTTACCATTGTGAGTATAATGCGATTGAGTTGGTGTGGGCTCAAATTAAGGGATATGCTGCAAGACACAATACAGAACCCCCATTTACCACAAAAAAAATGCTAAAATTATTAGAAGAAGCTTGTGAACATGTGACTAAAGGAGACTGGGAAAAGGTTGTGAATAGAACTGTTAAATTAATAAGGGAAGATTATGAAAGAGATGTGAAAATAGATAATATTATAGAAAACGAACATATAATTATTAATGTATGTGATGATAGCAGTGACGACAGTGAAAATAGTAGTATGGACGAATCTGATTAATTATGGCCTTTTGTGGCACCTTTTTTGGTATCTTTTGTATTCATATGTTTCTTGTGTGCATATAAAGTATGTATATTCATTTTCGTTCAAATATTCAGTTCGTTCAAATAAATTAAATAAACATATACATTTTTGTTTTATTAAACCTATTTAATCAGGTACAAAAACAAAACTTAATTGTTTTTTGTTCGAGAATAAATTGACATTCCACATCACTATTGTAATGTGTCAAACCGGCCATCATAGCGTGCCGCTAGAGTAAATAGATAAAACACGCAAGCAAGCTAAATTAAACATTATCGCCGCGCGTTAAACAAAGAGTAAAAAAATACAGTAGGTATAACTTTTAATTATTTATTTTAATATTTATAGCTGTTTGACTTTAATATAATGTCTCATATTTTTTTTACAGTCTTTAAAATACCGGTTATTAAATTTAAGCGTGGAAAAAACTCTAAATCTTACATATAATTTAAGTAGGTATTGGGAAGGGAAGCATGGACAGGGAGTCATAAAATTTTAAACTATTTATCTATTAAACTATTTAATTAAACTATTTATCCTACAAATAATTAATATGCTAAACACTTAACTTAAACTATTAAACAAATATTTTCAAAAAACTATTTACGAAAACAGCGTTAAATTCACTAGCACGTCGCTCGCTTATAACGCGCCAGCCCCGACTGCGTAAGCATTCCGGGAATGAGCGCGATCGTCGGTATTTTCGTCGCGCAAGTACCAAGAGTGACACAGGCCTGACAGCAGCTCCTTAGCCTACGTTAACGCTATGAAAACCTAGGCCTCGAATACTACTTCGTTCTATTTTATTGTTAAAGTTACATGAAGTCAAAAGCTGTAGATTTTTGCGCTGTAGATAAAAAAGTTAATTAACATACCGATATCCAGGACACACAGTATGCTTGTCTTCGAGATGCGTCCGCAGCGTGTGAGCCGAGCGGTAGATCTTGCCACACTTTGGACACGGCCGGGGATCGGTGGCTCTCACGCGTAGGAGGTCTTGCGTTCTGCGACAACCGCCTGCGTAGAAAATTCTACTTTAGAATAACGGCATACGATTCAAATTTCAACGGTGTAGTACTGTCTTGAATGGAAGGAAAGTCCATATCAATTATTTTCTATCGGCTTTCATTGATTTAATAATACTGCCATCCTTTCTACGGAAAGCATTTTGAAGGAGATGGCACTGTTTTGTGTCACCGAACAAATTCGGTCCTTCGAACCGGATTTTTAAATAATCGAGTTTCCTTACATTCGTACAGAGTTTTACTAAATCTTACCTTTTTCTTTGAACAAAGTACCTAGTAAGTCGCCTTTAAGTAAGTAAATGCAACGCTTATTATAATTGTCCCTTAGTGGCTCGAGAGTAAATGTTTGTGTAAATAAAGATCGTTTGCTGAAGTTTGCGTTTATTTTTAGTGACAACTTTAACTGCTTTCGAAGCTTTGTCATGAAAACTGTATACGCACTTGTAACTTCTGTCAACGAATCTTGTTTACAGTAATGTGTGTGAAACCTCACTCTCGAGGCACCGATAAAAAAATGCACCGTGTTTCTACTTCGTAGTTTTATTATTTATCTTTCGTATAAGCAGACAATTTGTTCGGTAAAAATTAAATTATTACGTATATATCGTATCACTAATACAATCGCAACTAGAATCGTTTACTCACATTGAACATTTGGTTATTGAGATACTAATTTAACCCTGTTTGTTTAGAAATTTCCGAATATGTGAACAAGCTTATGAGACAAGAATATGTCAACCTTTACACACGACCCATGCCTATGAATAGGCTTGACGTACTATAGTAAGTAGATAATAATCATTGTTACCGACTATATCGAGCTTATTTATTTTCTTTTTTAACAATGTGTAATTTTGGCAAGACATACAAGGCTTTATGTACATATACGCGTCATTTGCGTAACTGAACTACCCTCAATTTTTCAAACTTGAACGGTCATAACTCTCGCAAAAATTTTAACAATTTTGTTTTCACACTTGAAAATTTCTAAACAATAAGAGTATACGTTGTTGTACGCTTAGAAATATATTCTATAATAATAATAATATCAAGATATACGACGTTGCCTCACAGGCGTCAGGAACAATTTTAACTACTCGCTAAGTTTTTTTACCAATATTTTATCGATTTTGGAGATCCATTTTGCGTTCCTATCGCATATATTTTTAAGGCTTTGACGGTAGGCTACACAGATGATTGTGTCATTTGAACCTTCAGTGTGTATTTTTTGTCAAAAAAACTTTTGTTGTACTACATTTAAAGATTTAGAGTTTCAGTTTTTTATTTGTAGGTTATTATATGATTGTTTTAGTAGTATTATCTTGTTTTCTAAATTCATTTTAAAAGCACATTATAATTACATATCCAGTATTCCGTTATAGCAAAAAGTGAACGATTTCAGAAGTAACTTCCGTTTGGCTATTAATTTTAAGGAGAGCTATGACAAAATAATCTTGGAAAAAATAAAAGATGTTATTTTAAAAATCAATATTAAAATGCGCTATTTATGTCGAAGTTTGTAAATGTGTAACTCCAAACAAAAATATTTTTTTGTCAAAAACTCCACACTACGTTAGTTTTTACACGCTAGCAGTCTTTACGCAAAGGCAAATGTGCATTAGGTACAGTTTATTTACAATCTTAAATTCATCTGTGTAGCCTTTATAAAGTTAGTATTTTGACGTTATTAATTTCAAGAGAAACTGTAAAAAAATTCAACATTTTATTTCATTTCATGATCTCGAATGAACCAAAAAAGTATTAAAATTACTCTATGCAAGTCCATTTTTTGTATTATTTATGTTCATTAATTACATTAAATATTATTAGTCCAGTATATATTCTATTTAGGCATCTAAATTACTTCTTTCATAAAAATATATATTACGTATATAATTATGTATGTATGTATATCGTATGAATATTTCCCTTATCACTATGAAAATATATGCGAATGGAAATAGCATATTATATACAATAAATCCCTTACTTTTTTAGCCTAAAAGCTGTTGAGAAATTTTGAGCAAGTAGGTACCTACTTGAATAAAATTGGACGTTTAAAACCATAAACTACAGATGACAGATCCTAGTAAATATTCTCAGGTAAAGTACAGCCAGTGATGGGTACCATTATAACTTTCGCATTCTATCAAGTAGGTATCTCCTCAATATTTCACACGAGCTCTTGACCCATTTTTAGTATGTCCCTACTATGACTAGATATGTTTTAGATTGTGCTCTCTGCCTACAGGGCTAAAAGAATTTTTAAAAAATAAACCCTATTTATTGTGAACATATTAACTATTGCGTTTTAAAGGCATTCGATTTCATTTAAATCTATTTCGTATTGTCTTATCTATGGTCGAAAATATACACATACAAATACACTGACAGGCTGTGGTACAAAGGATATTGTTTTTCTAGGCACTTTATCAAGTCTGGGACTATTGAAATAGGGCCAATTCAGCCGTGGTTTGACGATGACAATTTTCTCAATTGTGGGTAGTTCACAAAACTGAAATAATATGACGATAATGCTCTCTTTTCCCGAAACATGTCTACTTTAAGTTCTGACACGGAACATTGGCACCATTTTTATCAGTTTTAGTAATTCAACTTATTTCTCAACCCACAAGAGATTTGTCAAGCTATGCTAAATTAGACTCTACCTATTTTGAACTAAATTTGAATGATGTTCACAATCTAATAGACAAAGAGGCATAGAGCACTAAGCTCTACAAGTTTATGAAAAACGTTTAAAATCTCTCTTTGCCTATTAAGAAAGAAACGGCTGTAAATATAGGGGTATATCTAGTCTAACAAATATTTTTTTGGAAAGTTTTTGTGAAACCTTTGTACCTCATACTGTCATCAGGAATGGGGCAAGAATGTCCTGATAGTAACACCTAACTTACACATAATTAAAAAAAGTTCTCAAAGAAATTTGTGCGTTCACATAATGTTCTGAAGACGTTAGTTCATAATTTTTAAAGACAATAATAAATGGATCCATCGAGGAGTATAAAATCAACACAGGAACAGTGACGTGGCAGTGTCGTGATCTGGTAAAATATATTTTGGTACATTTGAAATTAGGCACCTTTTGGTATGAGGCTTCCGCCTTCCATCCAGCCTTATCAAAATCAATTTATTTGTTGAAATAGGTGGTGTATTTCATTGCTTTATCAGTCAAGTTGTGAAGCGCAACCTTTTTTTTGCATTGAGTATGTTGCGTAGGCTTTACTGGCTGCTACAGCGTCACCAGGTGCTAGGCATGATATTAAGTGGCCTTGGGAAGATATATCTCACAGCGAGAGCAGAGTAGTCTGGGGTGTGAGCACCGGGATGAGCGCAAGGGAGGCACCGATGCGTTCTTTATAGAGATCTCGGAGCCTCCCAATATGCAGTGGGTGGCCACCGAGAGGGTTTTAGTAGGTACAAATCCTACATAACCCGACTTCTCCCCCAGAAGTTGGGTATCTAAAGAAGATTTCCGCCTCGGAAAAAAAAGGTGCTAGGCATCGCCGCGAAGTTGGGTGTGAGCAATAGAGCTCAAAGACATCGGGGGGACAACGTCTTCTTAAGGGCGGCTCCTGTGAGGCTCAGACCTCAGCTTAGGATGGACGACTGGGTCGGTTGGACAAGCTTATCTTGAATTAAAATATGTTACATAACCCCTAATCTCTGTGGATAAATGCCAGTCTACCTCCTGCCACGTGGTTTACTGTGTAAATAATACTCCCTTAAACACACTTGTAGTAATAATAATCGTGTATAGTAACATCAGGACACGAGAACTAGGAACGTAACGACAGTACAAACACATAACTATTAAGTTCGAAGCAACAATGGAAGTTCAGACGCATTCGGGAAGTATAGAATGGTCTTCTCACTAGTTGCACTCCGTAATCTATCAATGGCACCAATCATCACAAGTCATAATGCGCTTTACAAAACTAACACTGAGTCTGCACTGCAGCCCCCGAGAGAGCCAATAGTATACAAGTCCTTTCTGGAACTTTCGGAAGCTGAGACTCGTTCGGGAAGCTGCAGCGCACCCTAAGTCGATATACTTAAATAATATCAGTCTATACTACTACAAAAATAATTTTCAGTCGATTTACTCTACTGGTATATATAGTTTATACATCGTTTACGTACGAACATTACTGCTGAATATGAAAATGCATCGCGGAGATCATCGTTTTCTGGGTTGTCCCATATAAGCCCCCACTCGGGGTTCAATAGTTCCGATTCACAGCCGTTTTCTTTATCTCAGCCGGGATATACGGGAGTTGCGCGTTTCCCTCGAGCGGCTCTGCACATCGGTTGTAATGATAGAAGGCGTTAGTTGGTCCAGCCGCAGCTCCATTTGAGCGTCTTCATCTTCTCCCACTGGCGGCGGTGCTTGATGCGCATGTGGTTACGCACGGAGTTGGGATGCGCAAAGTACCGGGCGCAGCTGGCTACCGGGCACACGGGGCTGTCTCGAGGGTAGTGCGCCTCCAAGTGACGCCGTGCGAGCACCAGGGACGTCAGAGGTGCCAGGCATAGCGGACACTGGAGTCGCGAGCCCTCGCTCCCTCGCCCCTCCAGGTACTTTAGCAACTCGCTTCCGCCTTCGTTCCCCTCGACGAAATCGCCTATCGCCGGCTTTGCCAACGCGCCTCGCGCCCCGGCATCTGCAATGCCGACAGCACCAAATTACTCAACGACAAACGGTTGGCAAATCCGACGATACGCGCCTACCTCCCTAACCACGGTCTAAAAACATGTCGGCATATCGCGCGGCTGGCGGTACCGGTTCGTCTACCACCAGACGGCGGCCGGACGCCGGCTCTACGACGCCTGCCGCTGGCGGATCCCGTGCGCTTGCAGCTGATGGTTGATGAGGTAGTGCTTGGTTTTGCACTTCTTGCCGCAGTGCTGGCACGGGAACCACTGGTCGCGGTCCGTCTGCGAGTGCACGTTCAGCATATGCTGGCGCAGGTTGGAGGTGGAGGAGTAGACGCGGCCGCAGAGCGGACACTGCGGCCGGTAGCCCATCGCCGCCCCGCCCGCCAGAGCCGCCCCTGTAACACAGAGGCGGCGGTTAGAACATTCGCTTAAGCGCTACTGTGAGTGTGTCGGTCGCGGTGGAGCGGGGCGGCGGGCGGGTCGCGGCGGCGTTGCTTCACGCCGTGGATGGAGTTCATGTGGATCTGCATGTACTGGCGGGTCTTGAACGCCTTGGCGCACACGGGGCACGCGTGCGCCAGCGAGCACGCCGCGTGCACGTTGAGGATGTGCTGCTTCAGATTGCTGTTGTTGCTGTAGAGCTTGCCGCACGCGGGGCACGCGGGCTTGCCGCCCTCCGCCGCCCCTCCCGCCCCGTCCGCCCGGCCGCCTGTCGGGGCAGACGACCACTGTCAGTAACCGCACGCGCCGCCCCCGACTACCCTCGACTCCTCGTTCGGGAGGAGGAGGGTCCGGTTTATTGTCAGGACCTCGTCGCTTCGGGGGGAAACTTCGGCAGGCTACGGGAGTTCGCGCACCACTGGCACAAGAGGCGGAACAGCTTGGCACCGTGATCGTGGACCGATAGGTGGTGAGAGGATCCGGACCGCTTGGGATGCGGGGATCTGCGTACGTGTGTATGTCTGCCCCAGAAAGGGGAGAAAGACTAAAGGGACAAGGACGGAGATAAATAATTTGTAGGGAGTCAAGAAAACAAAGTTGTCCCCGGGAAAACGCCAAGAGCAAGTACTGAACGGGCGCTCTCCCGCGATTCTGCCCATATAACCGCGAGGTTGGTGAGGCCATGGGAGGTGGAGGGTTGTCCCTACCCTCGACTCCCCTCTGTCGCGCGTTATGACCTCCGAACTATCGCGATTTACCCGCATTTTTCTATTTTCCATTAAAATAACTTCCATTGTTGCTTTGACGCTTACATTCTTAATTTTTGTGGAATTTCTTGGATTATCTAACGGTGCATTTTAGTAATGGACAAATCGGTTATGTGCTCGTTATTTACTTGTTAGTGTCATTGAGAACGTGCAATGCATGAATCAGTAATGAACGATTAATGACACGACGGACGCAATTGAGCACATTAAAAGCATTATGAGTATTGATCACAAATTAATCATTTTGTTCTGGTCAAATCTAATTGCGTTTGTATCTTTCGGTGCACAATCATTACTGAGTCATTATGGTTATGTTAGTGCAATAAGAGGGTTTACTCACCGAAGTTATCTGGTATTCCTGAAGGTCCTGGCAGGCCGGGAAATCCTGGGAATATTTGGACATGTTAACTGATATCATCAAATAGCCGAAGTAAAATTTACTAAGCCATTTATAGTCCCACAAACTTATCTGAACCAGTGGCCATAATTGGAACTAATTTTTTAAAATGTTTAGTTTTTGTTTATTTAATTTTTCATATATACTAGCGACGCAATCATCAGGTCAGACAAGTTTGTCGGAATATACAGGACTTCAAAATAATAAACAGGTTATGATGTTGAAATAATATCAGAAGTGGGATAATATCTTGTACCAGAATATTTGTTCAAACATTTGCGGATACGTTACCCACCTGGCAGGTTGAGTAGCCCCGGGAAGTTGGGTGGCAGAGCGCCGTTGGTGTTGGCCATGGTGCTGGGATCATCATAGTCCACGGGCTCTTGCTTGGCTCTGTTGTCGCCTTCGGTGTCACTCGCGCCAGCGTCCGAGGAAGACTCATCATTGTCAACTGACTATAAGGAAAGACGGAAAATAAGACAGATCAAATATTGGATAGAAGTAGGCGTTACTTTGCTGAAGTCCATGATAATCAAGTAATAGGAAGGCAAATCTATGTATGGGGATCCTGCCCGGTGATCGCCGCAGCATGCGAAGGTACTCCTCCGCATGTTAATGCAGCGTCAGGGAGGTCGTCAAGGGGGATCTACTGGATAGACTAGTCTAAAGACTGGAAAAAACTAACGGGACATGGACGAAAAGTACCTACATTAAATATTGATATCACACACGCAACTTAAACCTACGTGGCTTTTTCGCAGTGCTACACACCAAAATTGTATAATTGGATAGAATCAGGCGTTACTTTGCGGAAGTTCATGATTTAGCAAGAAAAGATTACAATTATTTTGCTATAATCCGCCAACAGAAAAAATTCTGTATGGTCAAGCATGCAGTTACAAGCGAAGCACCGTTTACCTTCCCAACCAAGCAAGAAAGCCAAGTTCCCAAGCAAGCAATGCCACCACCACTCACATGCACCACCACACAACACTTTTATACTAATCTCGACGCACGTTTCGCCTCGACACCGGAGCATCTTCAGGAGATGTCGACTTTACAATGCAAGATTGTGTAGACAATTGTGGGAAGGTAAACGGTGCTTCGCTTGTAACTGCATGCTTGACCATACATAATTTTTTCTGTTGGCGGATTGTAGCAAAATAATTGTAATCTTTTCTTGCCAAAATTGTATTGTTGAATTGTAACGCTGATAATGAAAAACAAATTCCGATCAAAGAAAAGGAAGATTCTTTTGTTTTAAGGTAAGGTATGTGAAGGTCTTTGTAAGGTATGTGATGTCATCATCACTACAGCCTATTAACGACTCACTGCTGGGCACAGGCGTCCACTCTCATAGGAGAGGGAATTAGAGCTTAGACCCGCCACGCTGCTCCAATGCGGGTTGGCGGGCTTTAACGACTATTATCATGTTAGTGATAATAACCGGGACCGACGGCTTAACGTGCTCTCCGACGCACGGGGGTGAAACACCGCCAACTTCCAACTCCGGGCTGGCACTGAGAATTTCTTAATTGAAAAACCCAATACCTAACAATTTTTAATCGAACCCAGCACCTCGTGATCAGCAGTCGACTACGATAACCGCTAGACCAACGAGGCAGTTGCAAGGCAAGGTATGTGATGTGATCTTACCATATTATGATTGGACACTCCAGAGAGATGTGGGTTCTGTGCGGTCTCCAGCGCTTGGCTGAACAGAGCCAGCTCGTGTCCGTTGGTGCCCAGTCGTTCCGGGCTCGCGCCTTGCACCGCCAGCAGCTGTTCCGTCCTACACCAGTAGAATAAACCTTCTATAAGTACCAACAACATAAAATACTCAATACTCAATATCATTTATTCAATATATGTACACTGTAGGTCAGTGGCGTGCAGTTCATAGAGGCATAAAGGCACTGCTTACCCAAATGGAAACACATCGGTGCTCATTTTCATTATAAAAGTCATCAAGTAGGTATTCTGACTAACTAATGCCTACCCTAGCTTCTAGCCCTATGCACGCTACTGCTGTAGGTACACTTATTGACGTTAAAAATTGCATATAAAACATGATGGTGATAATCGGTTACGGTATCTTAAAACTAAAGCTACGAGGATTCCAAACGCGCCCGCCCTGGTCTGAGAAGAGCTCACAACAAACTCAGCCGGGTTTTTTTTAAATTTTTATTATCACCATCTCACAAATCATCTTAACTAAGGAACTATCAGAGCCATAGAGCAAATTATTGCCAAGCTTCCTTGTCGTTTAAGTAGTCCTTTACAGAAAATATGATTTTGAAAAGAAACCTTTAGATTTTGAATAGAATAACTAAAATAAAGAGTTATACAGTGTGTTTTAAGAAATCAAATTCTAGTTCTACCACAGAAAAGCGAGAAACCGTTGGCAGCGTTGCAGTGGGGTGCATGTCATAGAGACATAAAAACACTGCAAGCTTATAACCTCTATGCTTATTTTTCGTTATGCCCTGCCAGCAGTAAGTTGATTCCTACTCAAAGAAACCTACCCTGACTCCTAAACTTGTGCACGCCACTTTAGCGTGTAGTAGAATCATAATTTCTCAAAATAATTAGAACAAACATTCGCTTAATTACATCTTGCATATCTAAAGTAACTTTAAATTGTTTTGGAGCCTATGAAGACCTACAGAATCGTAAAAAAATATGTTCACAGCAGTGGTAACTACTCGCGAATGAATACATTCATAGAAATGTGTAATTTTCTGCACAATTACCGATTCAGCAAGGCAATTCGCACATACGCCATTACGAAAGATGCCCAAACATAGAGTTAGTTAAATATTAATAGGTACCTGCTACAATATGGAAATGGCTATTCTATTACCAAATTATTTCCTATAAATGGACTTTGGCAATCAGTTTACCGTTGCGATGACGCCACGCTTTGCAAAAATCAAGATTTTTGGTGTTGTCTTAAAATGGATACTTAGATTTATCCTTTGGAAAGTAATTGTCGTACCGTTATGTATTTAAAACTTTGTGAAGTGAGCCATAGAACTGGAGGATAAATTTGCAACATTTAAGTTTACAAAAAAACTTGTGGAAAATCTTTGATTTCCTGATTGATCACCTATGCAATGTCTGTTTTCAAGATGCCAACTGTCTCTTCTTTTGATACATTAAAATCGGTTAGCGGTAGTACCCTTTCTCGATTACAATATTAACTGTAGATTCGTAAGCTTATTGTAAATGGTGTGTTTTCCGCACTCGCCAGGTTTCATGAGGGCAGATGTCAATAGGTGCGTGTAAGAATTCGTCAGTGTAGGATTCTTGGTACGGATTACATTATGACTCATAACCCGAATTCGGGCAAATGAAAGTATTTGTTACACTTAACATTTTTTTTTATTAAAACCTAGACCTAATAAGTACTTTGTAGACGACTTATGTCTCCGTATTTATCCGGATAAATGGTTGCGAACGGCGCGAAGTTCTTCGTAAGAATGAATATTCATCTTTGCCTTCATTTGCAACTCATCTGCTATACCTGGTCCTTATTTAGTTTACATTCTACAAGAGGTCTGAGGAAAGCAGCTTGCGCACTTAGTGGGTGGAGAATAATAGAAGGGTATGGCAGTTTACCCTTTTTCCCCCACGCAACACAATAGTTTTCTACGTGGCATCGTACCAGAACGCAATTGCATGGTATTACTTCACTGCGGATTCGGTAGTTACTTTCCACATCTGAATCTTCCAGGATAAGGGTTCTTTTCCACCAGAGACATTAACTTTCATAGCGTAGATCGCTAGATAGGGTAGACCGGGGACGATAGTAACATTTTTTAAATAACGTCTTGTAGTTCAGAATCTACAAGTTTCTGTCGAACACTGCTTAAGCATAGCATAGTCAGCTTTATGCTCTATGCTTTTGTAGAGTCTGATTTTATTCATTGTTGCAGAACATTGTATAAATCGAATTTTTGTCCAGCGATACCCACTGTTACAATTGACCCCAAGTACGGGTTGATTGTACCACAACTTTGGAAGTTAATTAAACTCATATGTATGATTTAATCAAAAAAGTTTTATTAATTATTCCTTAAACTTAATCAGTCTGATAAGTTACATCAGACATAGGTCTTCAAATTAACAATATAATGAAATCTATAACTTTTTAAGTTAAACAACGGAGAATATAATTATTTTAGCTTGTTACAGAAGTAAATAACTTGTAATAAGAAATATAGCTAAAGAACATTCCTTTCGCATTTCTTTTTTTAACCTATTTGTATTAAAAACTAAAAAGAGATCGCTTTTTTCAAAAATCACATTTTGTATGGAGTTACAATTGACCCCTGGTACTATCAACCCAGTTCCACACTTATTAGTCGTAATTCTAGAAAGCTCTTTTATATCCTCTCTTCTATCTCTTATATCTCGATTTTTATATTTTTGTACCTTAGCAAAAATACGTGGCATAGTCCAAACATACTTGCCGCTGCTCTAAAAGATCGACCTTGCATTATTTCTTCGTATGCTTAGTCGTACAGGAGTAAGTCTTTAGAGCCGCGGTCGGTTTTTTTTTGTCTTTTTCTCGGCATCTGCATGAAATTATACCATGATTAAATGTTCTTCTAAAAAACAAAAATTATTTAAAAATAATAATAATAATAAATAATTTATGAATATCAATATAATGCCTTTCAATCGTAGCAATTATATTAGGTTTTGTTAGGAAAACATAGTATGTACATGGATCAAATTCATTTTATGAAAATATGGTTCGGGGTCATTTGTACCGTGGGGTCAAATGTAACGTTTCAAATGACCCCGAATGTGCTGTTACAATTGCACCAAAGTAACCAAAATCAGAAAACTTAAAATAACTTCAGTTTTAAATGAAACTGAACTTCAAACTACTACACAATTGAAGCGTTGATATTTAGTGGATACAATTTTAATAACGATCTAGCATCAAAAATATTTTTATTGAATAATATAAGCCAATACATAAATCGCAAATTCTTACCGTGGACACTCGTAAACAAAAATTGTTGAATAGCTCGTCCATCTCTCACCGTATCAAGTCGCCGACTGGTGAGCAGGTTGAAACACGCTCGAGGCACGTAAGCATGCACTCACAGAAGATTATTTTTAGGTAGTTGTCGAAATATCGACGATGTTACTATTGTCCCGTGTTACTATCGTCCCCGGTCTACCCTACTAGATCAAACGCTCCTATTTGTGGGCTTGATACACATACGTATCTAAGCGACGTATCACATCTTTTTTTTATCCACTACAAGTTAGCCCTTGACTGCGATCTGACCTGATGGTAAGTGATGATGCAGTCTAAGATGGTAGCGGGCTAACCTGTTAGGGGCATGACAGTTATATTAAACCCATACTCCTATTCGGTTTCTACACGGCATCGTACCGGAACGCTAAATCGCTTGGCGGCACGTCTTTGCCGGTAGGGTGGTAACTAGCCAAGCCTCCCACCAGGCCAGACCGGAAAATTCAGAAATTGTAAATCCCCAAATTGACCCTGCCGGGGACCGCCGCACGTTGAGACAACAACGCTACACACTGCGCCACGGAGGTCATCTCTGATGCAAAGGCAGCCTCAAACAAAATACTAAAGCACGACACACTAGTACCTCCCATACCTGGTCTTCATCTGTGCTTGGTAGAGGTCTGAGGAACGCGCACGCTTGGGCGGAGGAGTGCAGGGCGCCCCCTCGTCAGGGCGCCGCGTGCGGCGACCCTCGCGGGGCTGGGGCTCCCGACCCTCGCGGGAGCCTCCGCTGCCTGTCTCCGTCCATGAGGACGCTGACTGGGGGCAGAGGTGCTGATGATTAATGGCCTAGCTATTTTTGTTTAAAAGTTGTTTTTTATACGACTGCCTGAAAAAAGGAGTATATTGTTTTCAGGGTTCATGTATGTATGTATGTATGTGAGTTTGTATATTCCACCATAACTTCTATACGCCTGAATGAATGAGGAATCATTAGAATCCCTAGCTTATTCCGTATGACAAAGGCTAGAAAAATTAAAAAAAAAAAATATGGGGTGACCATAAACTAAAAGGTGAGATGTAGAAGACCCGACAGAATGAAGCAATGAACTATATCTCGCTGACTCATGGGCAAAGTGCTGCCCAACCATTGAGGTACGTTGCATCGTTGCGTTTAATCCAAACTAGTACCACAAGGTACCTAAGGTACCTCAAGGTTACTAAGTGAGGGTAAAAAGGGGTACTTCTGATTTAGTTATTTGAAAACTGCAATTCAAAGTTGAAAAAATTGTAGCAAGTTGGTAGTTACGCTTACTGGTGAAGCCTTCTGATCCAGTGTTGGCAGAGGAGCTGGTGGAGGGACGTCCGTCAGCCCTCTGACCTGCAGCAGCTGCGCCGCTCTTAGGAACTCTTTTAACTGCTCTTGGCCTATGTGAACCTCGCCTTGGTACATGAACCTGAAGGAAGGCATGATCATGTAGTCAACAGAACAAAACTTCTGCTGTATCATCTGCTTGCTATAAAAAAGAAGGGAGTAGCCTCAAAATTAAGGTCTGTCAGTGAGTGATGATGTTTTGTATCAAATTGCCCTTTGGAAATGTTACAAGTGTCCCTCTCTGCGTCGTATTCCTCATTGATGAGGGTTGAATCTTCCTAAACGCTACCATTATGGTAAAATTATATAATTGTCGGGCTATGGGACCAAATAATTGTGGCTAGCTTCCAAATTCTTCAAATTATACATTGACTCGCAGATTTTGACTTTTAGATTTAACAGTTATTATTAGAAAGCGATATATACAGAAATCTATAGTCTAACAGTTCTAATAGTTCAGACCAAAAGGCCAAGTGCAGATCCAAGGCCAAAGTACCAAAGGCAATTTTGGGTCAACATTGACCAACTAGCGCAATCAATTAATACCTATACAGTATTGGAACTAGGCCATGCTGTCCTTAATCTAATTAATCCATTTGAATATTTGACAGTTTAACTAATCTTTTCGAACTCCAATCTTTTTATAATATTTCAATTTCAAAGTGACTAAAATCGTATGATGCATCAGTTCATCATTCACAAAAAAAATAGGTACCGAAACGGGCACAAAATAAAATGTCAGCAAATACCTACCTTAGTAAGCTTTCCATGTCTTTGTCGTGAACATCTCGCAGGATAACAATAGGATGCTGGCACGGATTCGCTTTCAGTAATCTTCGGAAGTACGGACTGCAAGCTGATAGCACCACCTAAGGGACAAAAGGCTTTGTTTAGAAAGTGCTTTTAGAGATAAACGCAGGCTTGCGTCATCATCACTGCATGAGAGGTCAAGCTGACCTGAATTTACACCATAACTTGAGAGGGCAATTTGAATTCGTCTTAGTTCTAGAACCTCCATCAATTAACCTTCACATAAGGATGATATTTTCAAAGGTATTGCTATTCTGGCAAAAGTTGAAAAGGTGAAGGAGGAATCATTTCTGAAGATCTTGAGTTGTCGAATCCGAAGCAAATCCGACAGAAGACTTAATCACCAATTATTAATTTAAAAAAAATGAATAGGTGTCGGTTCTATAGGATTATAGTGGTTACCACTGTGTCAACGAGATGGCTTGTACTAATTGTATGTACAACACGGGGTAGATAATCGACTGAAAACTTATAAGTCACATACAAGCCTGAATCGCGATAACGAAGTTTTCTGAGAATGGTGATATATATAGACCGTTCAACTTACTACGGTTGGTTGGACCAGAAGGGTCTCCGGGCACAACACCAGACCGGTTCGTATTATTATATTTATATTATTCAGTCACTCATCCCACAGTAAATAAAATAATAGTATTAGGATAAGCGAAGCCGAAAGTACGCGAACCAGAGTAACAGACATAGCTCGAAGAGTCGCCAAGCTCAAGTGGCAATGGACGGGGCACATAATTCGTAGAACCGATAGGCATTGGGGTCTCAAAGTGCTTGAATGGCGGCCTCGCACCGGGAGCCGTAGCGTTGGACCAACCCCACTAGATGGACGGACGATCTCAAGCGCAGCTGGGAGCCACTGGAAACAAGCGGCACAAGACCGTGCTCTGTGGCGATCCACGCAGGAGACCTTCCAGCAGTGGACAGTCTATTAGGTTGAGACGACGAGTAGCATAAAGGTAGGGAAGATACCTTGTGAGCAGTGAAGGTGGCGCCTGCGCAGGCCAGCGTGACGTCCACGAAATCCTCCTCGTCGCGCAGCCGCCGGAATGATGACACCATGGCCGAGTGGAAGTCGTTCCAGCGCAGTGAGTACTGCTGCTCGCCCGCGGCGCCGCCTGCGTGCAACCGAGCTGTTACCAAGAATTAAAGTTCCACTATTATCGCTATTACCTATTTTTGAAATGAAAACTTGATGAAATTAGGCGCGTTGAGCACTTTTTGGTAGGGGGTAAAAATGTGAATACGCGTGATCGACACCATTCATCTTAAGACTTAAGTAAAATTTCGTACTTAATTAAACTTTAATGTCGTAGTTTTAAGACTTATATTATTATTTTTATCCACTACAAGCTAACCCTTGACTGCGATTTCACTTGATGGTAAGTAATGATACTGTCTAAGATGGTAGCGGGCTAACCTGTTAGGGGCATGGCAGTTACTGGAACGCTAAATCGTTTTGCGGCACGTCTTTGCCGGTAGGGTGGTAACTAGCCACGGCCGAAGCCTCCCACCAGGACAGACCAGGGAAATTCTGAAAAAAACCCGGGACCTCCGCACGTTAAGGCAACAGCGCTCAACACTGCGCCACGGAGGTCGTCAAAAATTGGCTTATTGGTGGTCCAGAAATAAGACGCTACTTGGTCACAACCACAACAATGAGTACTATCCTATAAGCCCGACGTGATGATTACGTTGTCGTGATGATTTGCTTCCTATTATCACTATCTCAAGTAGGTCTAAATATCTTCTGCTGAACAACTTGGCACGGTCTTACCACCGTTGTTCGACAGCTACCTATGGTGTAATGATCGCAACCACCTCTGACTGGGTGACAATCTAATCATCATTATCATCCTGCGTGCGTCGCAGCTATTTTGGCTATCTAGTTACTTGTCTATCCGATTGGTAACCTTTGTCTATAATGCAAAATTGCGGCAAAAATAGCTTACCGTAAAATTTGATAATCAAAACAATTGCGATTATCGCGTTATGGAAATCACAATTTCCATGCTAGCACCTCAGGTACCTAGTCCATCCCGCAAGCTGCATAATCTGTGTATCTCTCACATTTGTTTTGGTCGTCGAGTTAGAAAGTAAGAGGGGCTGAGTTATCGTGAGAATTAAGTGAGAAATCAATGTTGTTCAACAACCTTACGACCACCAACTGTTCGACAGCCAGACGCATTATTGTTAATTTATGTAAGTCATTTACCTGAGTGTATATTAAATTGGAATTTGGCATCTGCATTAAGACCAAAGACCAAACTACTACTAAGACCAAAATTAATTAATAGAATAAAAAAAATACGCAATAAAAATCTTTGCCCGACTGAAGAGCTTTTCCAAAATTTTGCAGATCTACAGGTTTTCTTTGACGCTCTTCCCTACGCTTCACTTTATAACACAGTTTCCATCGATACTGGCTGTAGTAGGTTTACTACTTACTCGTTGGGCTGTAGCCTATACCTAGGTACTTAATACAGTCAATAGCCAGTCATTCAGAGTTTAGTCAGGCAGTCTGTACAGGTATTTCTTTTATGTAAAGACAGTTATGTATACGATGGTAGTTTGAGCTTCCGATTCGATGAAACGAAAATGCGACACTAAAAAGAGACAAACATATCCATAATAGGATTAAGCCTGCGAGAGAATGATATAGAATACATGTACAAGTAGTGAGTTTTGATGACCTCCCTGGCGCAGTGTTGATGTTGTCTTAACCTGTTGTGTGGGAGGCCCCGTGTTTGATTCCCGGCATGGCCCATTTGGAAATTTATAATTTCTGAATTTTCTCTAGTCTGGTCTGGTGGGAGGCTTCTACCGTGGCTAGTTACCAACCTACCGGCAAAGACGTACCGTCAAGCGATTTAGCGTTCCGGTACGATGCCGTGTAGAAACCGACTAGGGGTATGGGTTTGATATAACTGCCATAAAAGATTAGCCTTCTGCATCATCACTACATCATCGCTACTTGAAAGAGACCTATGTCCAAGAGTGGACGCATAATGGCTGATATTGATGATGATCATCACGTTCCATCACGTGAGATTCCAGTCAAGGGCTTGTAGTGGCGTTAAAAAAGCTACTTTTCTGAAGTTTCACTTCTGTAAAATGTGATACAAAAGCTACCATTTAATGTCACCTTCACATTTCACATGCATGTACTGTATTGACCTTTCGTGTATTCCATCCAACCAATGCAAAATTTCAGTTGAAAAAGATTCATGGCGAGCACTTTTGAAATTGAAATTGTTTGGTATAAATAATTTATATGCAATCCAAATTATTCCTATGAGGTAGATACTTGTTGGGCTAGTCATGGTAGCTTCAAATGTTTTAAAACTTTCCTAAAGGTCATTGGCACGAACGTCGCCCGTAGGACAAATAGTTTTGGTCCTAGGTAGTAGGTATCTACCCAGTCTTGCCACCCTATACTGGAGTGGAGGGGGGCACGGGGATTATTTTGCTATAATAAACGGGCGTTAAAAGCCAGGCACGTCAATGAGGATTTCTGGGATTCAAACTTATATTTTTTTATTATTCAAATAACGATACGGGAGGGCGGTTTCCCCGTACAATCGTATTAGTCTGTTTCTATTGGGAAAAGTATTTATTTTTGCACCAAAAAATTATAATGTGTCCGTTCGTGACATATCCCTATGTTTTGCTTTTTTCGATAAATTAATAATTTTAAGAATATTCAAAAATTGCATAAATTACCCAGTTTTCGCGTCACCATCAGATATCCCGCAAATAAATTTGACGAATATAATCAACAAAAAAAAAACATATCGGCATAGCCTGAGTCCTTTAATTATTTTTGCAAAAAAATTAAAATCGGTTCTGTTTTGGAGGAGGAAACAGAAAAATACGAGAGTAAGAATTCGACTGTTTGTCATTGGTATTATCGGTCCAAGCTGCATATTTTGTCCCTATCGGATGTTATGGAATTCTCAAAGACCTATTCTCAAAGATTCCCGTTCATGCCATATCCTCTTAAAAGTGCTTTTGAATGTACCACTGGTTCGGAATGTCATTCCTACCGAGAAGAACCAGTACACAGTGGTTGCTCTTTTTTAAAATTTGATTTGCTAGATATTGATATTTGATTGTCTACACTTGTCTTACGTACTTGTCCTACTTAGTGACAACAACATTAGAACTACAAATAGGCACGAGGGCGGGTGAAACACCCCTAACTTTTAGAATTTCTTGTCAGAAAAACACAATACTTAATTAAATCCCGACCCGGAATTTGAACCCGGGACCTCGGGATGTTGAATAATTTCAATGCGCTAGATATGCTTAGGTTATGGCCTGGACTTGTGAAAGAGTCAGTGCGGGCCTTAGGCTAGTAAGTTTCGGTTTTACTAATACTCAGGTCTATTAGTACCTGAGTACTTAGATAGATAGATAGATAAATACTTTATTGCACACATGAAAAATACAAGGTAAAGTTAACTATAAACTAGGTATGCAAAGGCGGCCTTATTGCTTACTGAGCAATCTCTACCAGGCAACCTTTGGTGAGAGGATCGAATAAGATGTGTAGGGTAGTGTGGCACAATAGAATACACGTTATTATTAAGTAAGTAAGTACAAAATATAAAACATAATAAACGTATTGTATATATACATTACATGTAAATAAAATACATAAATATAACAATAAAAATATTATGCATAAACATACACAAATTACACATTTAAATATAAAAATTAAATACGCATAGTAACGAATTAAGATAAAAGTATGATTTATTTATTATGGCATGACTTGGTTAAGGAAATATTCTTTGAGACTATTTTTAAAAATAGGTAAGGATTTGGAGTCTCTAATATTTTTGGGTAGAGAATTCCATAACTGCACAGCATACACCGTGTACGATTTGCTGTAAAATTTTGTACGATGACTAGGAGTTTTGAGCTTATTATCCATGGTAGAACGCAGCTGCATATGACGATCAACAGCACCGAGAAAGTTGAAACGTTCTTTAAGATAGCTGGGAGTATGAGGAGCATATAGGATCGAGAATAGTAAAGAAAGAACATGAAAATTTCGACGCAACCTAATTGGAAGCCACTTGAGACGAGCACGATACGCACTAATGTGATCAAATTTCCTCAATCCATAAATGAATCGAATACACATATTTTGTAAACGCTCAAGCTTGTTTAGTAACTCCTCAGTGAGATCCGTGTAACTGCTATCAGCATAATCCAGTATAGGTAAAAGGAGTGTTTCAGCTAAGGATATCTTAGTTTTGACTGGAAGGAGATTCTTCCAGCGTTTCAGGGAGCCGATACCAGCAAAGAGGCGTCGGCTGACGTGGTTAACTTGCGGTCTCCAGGAGAAGGAGGAGTCAATAATCAAGCCGAGGTTTTTAACTAGTGGTTCGCTCCGAACTGAGACCTCGCGGTATCCTTAGGATAGTTTTAACTATATATTAATAGTTAACTTTTCTTTTATTCCACGTAAGATGGTGCTAACGTCTATTATTTGTAAGCACAAACGAATAAACTTTTTTAAACGGGCGCCATTTATTGACATCATTGTGAAGTTCTGTTAAAAATATTGATTAGGTACTCATCAAAAATTAAATAATTTCGTTTCCTTATATATATTTATCTAATTTTAGTATTTGTTGCTGAAGTACAGGATGTCATTCAAATAATTGATCAAGTTTCAGGCTCAGCCTTTCGGAAAATTGAGAGTTCTGAGGTCAAGTTTGGACGTTAGAAAATCTCCACTTTGACAGCCCCCCATTTCGTAAATTTTAGGGGAAAAATAAAAAAATATATATTTTTGGTTTCTACTCCTAATTATCTTTAAAATGATATACCGCAACCCTATGTAACGCTATAGAAAATATTTCACTTCGCATTCGCTTCTATGAGAGCCCCCCTGAAATAAAGAGTATTATAACTTTTTAAGCCATATTCGGCTGGAGGCCATCGGTTTACATATTATATTTAAATTTAAAGTAATTACGTTCAATAATTCAGAAGTTATAGGGCTCTGACAGACGGACGGATGGACGGACGGACGGACAAGTGCAAATTCACTCAAGTAGACTCAGAGACCTTCGCTTCGGCCGGTCAAATATCAAGTTCCCGTAGGTAAAGCGAATGGCGCATTCATATTGTATTCCTCCCTCAACCCCCTGTGCGAGGGTGTTTGGTTGATTTACAGACGCACCGAGCGACGTATGAACTATGAAGTATTTTATTGTTTGTTATATTATGTTTTTTTTCACCTTACTTAATCCATACTTAATATCCATAAGTTCTAAAATTATGAATGCAAAAGTGTGTCCGTCTATCCGTCCGTCTGTCTGTCAGCTCCGCTTTAACAAGAAGCTTAGTTATTTAATTTTGATGAAATTTGCTTTATATATAGGTTGTGTCCCGGGCAAAGACTAAATAAGGACGGAGTTCTCGCGGGATTAAAAAAATCAACAACGCGGACGAAGTCGCGGGCATCGTTTAGTGTCATCATAAACCAGCTTTTGCTTGTGGCTTTACTCACGTATTAAATATTACTATTTCGATCGGTAAATTTCAAACCCCTATTTTATGCCGTTATTCGACCCGATATTCAAGAATCCTTTCTTAGCGGATGCATACGACATCATGGCTATCTAAATTTCAAATTGCTAACGCCGAGTTATATCAAAACAATACATATTTCCGCTTGCACAACCACATTTAAAGCAATTCAGTTAAATTTCGTAATGCTGTTACTTTTTGGCAAGAGCATACTATTGCGTTTGCCAAAAAGTGACAGCATTAAAAAATTAACAAAATCAATATAAGAGTCCTTAGCAAGCGGGCCTTAATGTCTTAAAATAATAAAAAGTAAGAGACATTAAGTGAAGGAAATATTATTCCTTCAGGTTAAAGAGACGAATTTCACACCAAATCTTGAAATAAAAGCGACGTCATTAAACTCGCACCCCCGCCCCCGTCCTGGGGGATCATCCCAGGACCCCCGCGGGCTGGGGGCGAGGGGGTGAATATCAACGAACTCATGTATGTACGGCACGAGTGACGGCTACGCTCATGTAGATTCTGTTGGTAAACAATTGCGTATCGCGTTGTTAAGTGTCAAGGAGTCATCACGGATTTTCACTTTTTATAAGCCCACGCGGCTCTCGATGTTTTTTGTTTTTTTTTTTTAAATTTATTCTGAAAACATACAGTAACCTAAAATACAATAGGTAAAACAAATAAAGCCTTACACTTAAATCATAACAGTTTTCAAAGTATTTTTGCACATATTTTGTGATCGCTTTACTGTTGTTTTTTAGATATAATGCGTGTTTTAAAAGCATTTTGTGTGTTTTGACTGCTTATTTATTTCGTTGCGAATGCTGATGAGACTCATTTTGTGATCGGTTTCGTGGTTTTTTTTTGGGATAACGTGTTTTAAAAGCATTTTATGTATTTTGACTGCTTATTTATTTTATATTATATTGCGGGTGCAGATGAGACGTTATTAAAAATTCAAATGTTTTTTTATTCAAATAAACTTTTACAAGTACTTTTGAATCGTCAAGTGAATCTACCACTGGTTCGGAATGCCACTACCATTAAATCGATATATCATTTAATTGCAGTGTAGTTTCGACTTTCGACTGTATGTAAGAAAGAAAAAACAAACGAAAGATTTTTTAACCAAACAAGTAATTTCCAATAAAAATAATGCATTTTAGTTTACTTTTATTTTCACTTTTTGTAAGTATTACAGAAGTATCGGACTTGACTAAACTCAATTTAAGTACCGATATCGCAAGCTGATATTTAACCCTATTAAGTGAACTGGGGGGCTACTACCCTCGTTTACAACAATATTATTTCAAATTACAGTTTTATGTCACACACTTTTGACGTCCCAGAAATAAAGATTAAAATTCAAAAACATGAAAGTTAACAATATTAAAATAATAAGGCTGTATTAAGCGATGGTAGTATGCCCCCTGAAAGCAGTGACTGGAAGAAACTATTCGTACTATTCGTCTACGAAACATTAAGGCCTTTATTAGGACGTTAATATTATTACAATCTTTACGATACGATCGTAATTCGTATATTTCACTTATCTATTATTTTGTGAAAATATTAGCTGATAGAATCATTCGATCAGCGACTATATTCACTGTTTCTAAGTATAAATGAATTGATAGGGACGTCGACTGTAAGTAGGTAGGTATCCATGAGCTACCAAAATTCAACTAAAAACTTAAAAGTATTTATAAATGAATCATGCAAACTATGTATTAATAAACGAATTCATGAAAATCTGGTGAACATTTTTGAAAACTTTAAGGATAATACATACATAAACATTGAAACAATAAAATGCTAGCATCGTTACCCATATCTGGTAAGCGCTAAGCTGACAAAAGGTATCGGGTGTATCAATAACAAAAATCAAACGAAGCAATGTTTAGATGCAGAAAAACATCAGTAAGGTTATAGTAAATCGAGTAAGTATATTTATTAGTCTTTGATATCTATCCTACAAAACAAAATTCATTTTAAATGCCGTTTATAAATACTCTTTTAAAACAGAAAATTATAACAAGTATACAACACAACAAAACCTTGACAACAAAATTGATATTTCAATAACAAATAAAATATTAAGAAAGCTTTTGTTATTAATAGATATTAAGTTTGTACTATTACGGAATAAAAATAAACAATTGCAATCATCGTAATAAATTGTCTATTTTTTGGAAAGATACAGCGAATAGCTGAAATATAACATATTACGACAATTATTAAATAAAATTAAGTACCTAAGTAATAACAATAAATTATAACAATGGGTAACTGCAATTAATCGTAACCAAAAATTACCGTTACATCATTTGCAAATTAAGTTTTGGTTTTAATGGTACGTACCTATAAGTTGTGAAATATACCTACTGGCTATTGAAATGTTACCGTGTTAGTCGAAAAATAAATAAGAAAAGCAGGGCTTCAATTTCGTATCACTTACTAGGTAAGCACATGACGTATTTCATGATCACCAAGTAGATCTACTGTGGTATATTCTACACTGGATATTTCCTCAAACTCTACCTAGGTATTCGAATAGTTTTAGAACTTTAAAGTTCATTAGAAGCTTTTACTCTTTCAATTTCAAAGTTTTAATATTAAACAGGTGAGGATATTTTTCCAAGTCCATGCAGGTGATTAATCAAATTATGTTTGCGGTAATGTTGCGACTGGTACTTTTTACATTTTTGATACTTAACCTAAGATAATTAGATGCAAATGCTTCAGAGACAATTCTGTCTAGGAAACTCATGAAAATATGTTGCAACTCTAGGAATACAGATATAAATTTAGATTGTGTTTATTTTGTGGAGAAAATGGTTCAAGTAGTCCGATTACAAAACAAGACCGACAAAAATATTTTAGACACCGTTTTAAAATGATTTTGTCTAGATATTGTTGTTGTAGTTTGCCATTACATAGATTTAAAGACTGTGTTAAAAAGCATTTGTTAAGTCGAGGTTATTACACTATCGATGATTTTATTAATGACAAAGTTACATGGAAGCAACCGGCCTCGCATCCAGTGACCCACAAGTGTAATAAGTACTTGTAACGTATGTGTTGTGTTGTCTACATATTGTAACCTTTTCTTTTCTATGAAAAGAGCAACTGCTGAGTTTCTTGCCGGCTCTTCCCAGTAGAATCAGTTTTCCGAACCGGTGTCAGAGTCTTAACGTTTCATAAGTGACACAAGTGACTGCATGCAATAAATAAATCATTTATTTAAAAAGTTTGTACATGTCGCAAATGGCCTAAACGCACATTTACTCAAGTGTTTCGGGAAAAAGATGCTACAATTCAAGGAAAAACTGATTAATGAAGACATACGTACCGGTCTCGGTCGCCATTGCCGGCTGTTCGGAGGGCGGCACGCTGATGTCGGGGCGTGCGCGTGCGCTAAACAGATCCGCTCCCGCGCATTCCACGCGAGCCCCTAGCGTCGCCACTTTTGCGATTGTCACTTCTCTGTGCTTTATTAAATCTTTGACGCGTTTTGTTTTTTTTTTCAGCGTCCGCGGACTCGCGTTCCGTTTGAGCTTTTATTTTTATGTTATTTTTTTTTTGTTTTGTTATAGCTTGTATGGTTTGAGTTCTGTAAGAAATTTGGTATATTATGTTTTATGATTTTCTACAGTTAAAATCCTCATACGATAAAACTGTTTGGACTTTAGTGAAAAGCGACGGGATGTTTGTTTGTTTGTCATTTGGTTTTCTCATTTCTGTTTCGCGATTTAAGTTAATTGTGTTCTTGCTTTTGAATGCACTTGGGATGATTGATAAAATGAAATAAAAAAATTTAAAACTTATTTACTTACAATTAGGTAAGTGTTACTACTACCTACTTAATAAATATTTTTACTAAATTTATGTGAAAAATAATTTTTAAGTTTAATAGTTTCATTTAAGTATTAAGTCAAGTTTATTATAGTAGGTACTCATCTTGTATAATTTTATCAAACCTAATATCAAAATAAGTACTTAAATTATATTTAAATATAAGGAAGTACTTAATTAAAACCAATAAGTACCTGAATATAAAAGACAGTTTTTAAAATAATGTTTCATCACTCGATAAAAATTTCCTATTATGAGATTTAGGTACTTAAAAAACTGTTTATTAAAGAATTCTTTGACAAATAATGAAATAACAAAGAAAAAACAATGAATGTAAATTAAGTAACAATAAAATAAGACAAATAGAAACGTTAATTACTTACAACTGAATAAATAATTAAAGACCAATCAAACCAAATGCACTCAATTGCACAACACTATTAAACAAACAATGCAGTTGCACGTATTTATACAATGTCTAATTGAACAGTAATTTAGGTAATCAATATTAACAGTTAATAGTCAATTAATAAATAATTAATGTCGCAACGAGAAACAATCCAAGCACGTAAAAACACATCCACGTGACCCGGCGAAAATGGGATTTAAAAACACATTACACGCACGAGCACTTGTGACATATGTGTTAACGCAGAAATCGTCGTCCCGCGGCATCCGAGACCGCTCTGACCGCGAGGGTGTTAATTTAGGGCCGGTGCAACGATCGATGGCGCGCCCTGCACAATAAGGGAGGAGCGGGCAGATAGAAATCAATACGATGTCCATCATCACTTGCACCCTTCCCTCCCCCCCGCGACCTGCGCCTTGCATTTTCCCACCCGGGAAATGCGAGATGCATTTCCCTCCGTACCATCCCGTCGCTTTTCACTATCACTTATTTTCTAAACGCGTAGGTAATCGTACTTTTTTTTAAATTTTATTCACGCTACAGATTCTTTTTGGGTGACGAACGTTGTGTCTGCATGCACCGAGTGTTTACGTTTTTTGGGAGCTGAACGCGCGTGTTGTCCGATGCGCGTCACGCGAGCGACTGTCGCCCCGCCACTCGGCCGAGAATAAACAGCGGGGGTGGTTGCGGGGGGTCCGCGGGCGAGGGGGGCGGGGCAGGGTAGTGCAGCCTGCACGCCCACAGACCGCCCTGCTCTAGCGCTGGCTTCAAGTCACTGGACAGTACACTTGCATGAAAAGCCCGTGCGGACTGTCCTGTAGTGTCGAGAGCTCGGGCCGGGGTTGAGACACGGTGGCGCTTTGAAGGAAAGCGCGAGCCGTTTGTTATCTGTGGCGCTACTCGGCTTGCGCTAATAAGCTTTTACCCGGCTGTTTGTTGTGGGCTCTTCTCAGATCAGGGCGCGTTTGTAACCCTCGTAGCTTTAGTTTTAAGATACCGTAACCGATTATCGCCATCATGTTTTATAAGGAAGTAATTTTTGACGTCAATAAGTGTACCTACAGTGTACTTAAATTGAGTATTGAGTTCGTCGGACTCGGGAACGGATTTTGATATTTATTATTTTTGTTAGTGACTAGAAATAAACTTTTGGAAGCTTAAGTGATTATTTTTATTACAGATTGCCCTTTTTACAGTCGCTAGATATAAATTAGCTTTTGTTTTAATGTAGAGATTAAAGAGACTTGTACTCTAAATGGTATTGTCAAAATGTTTTATTTCATAACTATTCATTTAAATTAATTCTTACTAGTGTTTTTTTTTTGGAGTGCGGTTTCTAAATATGTACGTAGTACGTAACACCTACTCGTATTTAAGCTCTGCACTACAAAAACGTTTATTTTATAAAACAATATGAGTTTAGATAAACATTTTACTTAATTTTAGGTACACTTTACCCTATTTAATGTTTACAATTTTGTCAGCTTGACATAGGGCGGTAAGATTTGAGGGGCGACAAAATTTGCGCCGTTTTGACTAAGGAATCCGCTATATCTTAGGTATATTTTTATGGAACGTTGGGGAGTAAAGGACATGTAGTTTGGGTACCTTTATTAACGTAATTTTACAACACCTGATTAACTTAAACGTTACATGCTTTATTTTATTACTTTTGGTAGGTGTCTCTATTTAAATCAACTTTTCTGAAAAACTTTAAAGTGACTTTTGATGCAGTGGAGTCAAATGTCAATTGGCTAATATTATAGGTATAATGGTACGTACCTACAGACCACTTAGATCATGCCTTTGCGAACGAAGTCGCGGGACTTCATCCGCTTGGAAGGTTTTTGTACTGGGGACTCCTTAATTTTCTGAGATAAAAAGTACCTCCCAGCTATGTCTTATCCCCTGATACAACATATCTCTGTAACTTTCATCAAAATTGAAAAGATGGGCCGTTGAAGTATAGCAGGCAAACATTCACATTTACCTGTAATACCTATTAGTATGGATAAGACACTGCCTACTCTTTTTCTTCCTAGCACTTTCCGGTTATTTTTTTAACCATGACATTCGCTCTGTTGGCGTATTCTTTCACGCAACCCATCTGGGTAGATGGCCTATGACCCTGCCGAGAATCGAACCCGGGACCTCCGCACGTTAAGACAACAGCGCTCAACAGACAACAGTCGATACAGGAACAAACTTTTGCATTAAGTACTTAGGTAATACTACTTACCTAGGCTTACTTAATTTTACACTACGGGAGAGTTCCAACGGGATTTTTTAAATTTCTAAATCAGCGCAGAGACAACTTCCATAATATTTTTTTTAATAATAAACATATATATCATTAAAATTAAAATAATCTTGCAAACTATCGTTGTAACTAGGATTAGTCGATCCACTAAAATGGGACTGAAAAACAGATTCATAAAGGTTACAGAAATAGATATAAGTGTTACAGAATAAAAGTGTAACAGAATCAAAGCTGTAACCCTTTTGAAAGTGTTTTTAATTCTGTTAACCCGAAACACTTATATTTCTGTAACAGAAACGAATCTGTACCAGAAATAAAGGGTTTTAAAGTGTTTTAAAGTTTAACCGAAATAGCGACGTTGCCACTGTAGACGCGTATTCAAATTTGAGCCTAGGCAAAAGCACCGATGGTTGCAATTATTTTAAGAGAACATGGCCATGTTATGTCAGTGTGTGTTAAGTCCAATGTTTAGTGTTCCAAAATTTAGTGAGAAGAACTCGTTGTCACACCATGCAGTTTGTTAAGGCATGTATAGGTACTTATTAGGGTTACAGATAAAAACACTTAACAGAAATAAACGGTTACAGATTTGGTTACAGTATCGTTTCTGTTTCCGTTACAAGTGTTTCTGTTTTATAATAGTATTTAAACCCCTTATTTTGGTTACTGTTTCAGTCTTTAGTAACAACTGAGTTTCTGGATTTGCCATTACATAGATTTAAAGAATGTGTTAAACAGCATTTGTTAAGTCGAGGTAATTACACTATCGATGATTTTTATTAATGACAAAGTTGCATGGAAGCAACCGGCCTCGCATCCAGTGACCCACAAGTCAGTGTAATACTTGTAACGCATGTGTTGTGTTGTCTACATATTGTAACCTTTTCTTTTATAAGAAAAGAGCAACTGCTGAGTTTCTTGCCGGCTCTTCTCAGCAGAATCAATTTTCCGAACCGGTGGTAGAGTCTTAACGTTTCATAAGTGACACAAGTTGTCCCACATGAAATAAATAAATCATTTATTTATCATTTATCATTTATTTACTGTTGGCTATTTTAGTAAATAATACGACGTAAGTGAGTCCAACTATTCTGTGGCCTAACAGGGAAATCGCCGGCGAACGCCGCCGCACCAAAAACAAAACATCGGTCCGGCCAATCATTCGTCAAACGGCCGCTGTAAATCTCGCGGGTGGAGGAGGGGGGAGCGTGCGCGGGGGGAGTGGGGGGGGCGGGGGGTGGCCACCCCGGGGTTACGTAACATCAGGAAGTGCGGATTAGGAATCAATAGTGCCGTAATGATAGTTGTACGTAATAGATGGTACTGCGCTGTGCGGTGCGCGTTACGATTATTGGGGCGATGGGATTTCTTGAGCACTTGTACCTATAGTACTTACGTTCACAGTTATTTTCTCTCTCGCTGTAAGTTTGGCTGACCTGAGTGTCCGTTTACATGAGTTTATACCTACTGCAGTTCAAATATTCAAGCCTCACAGTTATTTTCTCTCTCGCTGTAAGTTTAACCTGAGTGTTGGTTTCCGTGAGTTTATACTGCAGTTCAAATATTCAAGCCATATTAATTCCTAATACTTACTAGATTTCTACCAAATCATACCAACTTAATATTATAAATGCGAAAGTGTGTCTGCTACGCTTTCACGGCTCATCTGTTCAGCCGATTTTGATGAAATTTGGCATAGGGATTGCTTGAATCCCGGAGAGGGACATAGGCTACTTTTTATCCCGGAAAATAAAGCAGTTCGCGCGGGAATCAATAAAATGTATCCACGCTGACGAAGTCATTACCTAGTTAAAAATACATAGGTACAAAACCCAACTGTTTCTATGATAAATAAATGATAAATGATTTATTTATTTCATGTAGGACAATTTGTGTCACTTATGAAACGTTAAGACTCTACCACCGGTTCGGAAAGGTGATTCTACTGAGAAGAATCGGCAAGAAACTCAGCAGTTGCTCTTTTCATAGAAAAGAAAAGGTTACAGTATGTAGACAATGCTATGCTATGCTAATACTTATATTAATTATAATACTTATGAATCCCGGAGAAGGACATAGGCTGCTTTTTATCCCGGTAAATGCAAGAGTTCGCGCGGGAATAAAAAAAATTATCCACGTGGATGAAGTCATTACCTAGTTAAAAATACATAGGTACAAAACCTAACTGCTTCTATGATATGCAAATAGCTATTACTTATTCTGGGCTAATAGTGGGCACCTACCAGCTTCATACAACAAACCCATGGCATTCCGTCAGTCTGTCTGCTATGATTTCACGGTCCATCTGTTCAGCCGATTTTGATGAAATTTGGCATAGGGATTGCTTGAATCCCGGAGAAGGACATAGGCTACTTTTTATCCCGGAAAATGAAGCAGTTCGCGCGGGAATAAAAAAAATGTATTCACGCGGACGAAGTCATTAACTAGTTACAAATACATAGGTACAAAACCCAACTGCTTCTATGATAAATAAATGATAAATGATTTATTTATTTCATGTAGGACAACTTGTGTCACTTATGAAACGTTAAGACTGTACCACTGCTTCGGAAAGCTGTTCTACTGAGAAGAACCGGCAAGAAACTCAGCAGTTGCTCTTTTCATAGAAAAGAAAAGGTTACAATATGTAGACAATGCTATGCTATGCTAATACTTATATTAATTATAATACTTAAGAATCCCGGAGAAGGACATAGGCTGCTTTTTATCCCGGAAAATGAAGCAGTTCCCGTGGGAATCTAAAAAAATTATCCACGCAGACGAAGTCATTACCTAGTTACAAATACATAGGTACAAAACCTAACTGCTTCTATGATAAATAAATGATAAATGATTTATTTATTTCATGTAGGACAATTTGTGTCACTGAAACGTTAAGACTCTGACACCGGTTCGGAAAACTGATTCTACTGAGAAGAGCCGGCAAGAAACTCAGCAGTTGCTCTTTTCATGGAAAAGAAAAGGTTACAATATGTAGACAATGCTATGCTAATAGCTATTACCTATTCTGGGCTAATAGTGGGCACCTACCAGCTTCATACAACAAACCCATGGCATTTTGTCAATCTAACTATAATGTCTGAGGGGGACGCCCCAGCACCATGACAGATGACCGCGGGCGATGACAGGGGGTTAATGAGGGGTAGGGGGTGGAGATTTATTTAGCTGCGAACTTGTTTTATTTGCAGGTTCATTTTGACAATCTCTAGAGTTGTAAGGGACACTATTTATTTTACTGACAACAAAAAAAACCTGAGTAGTTATATTATTAATCCACTCGCCTATCAAAAGATAGAAGATAGGTCACTAGGTGATTGGATTATCCAAGTCAACTTGAATGGTGTAAAGACATACAGTGTTACATTACCTATTCTGTGGTGTTTATGTACGTATACGTATTGACTAGCTGATGCCCGCTACTTCGTCCTCTTCGTCGTGGAATAAGTTTTTTTAATTCTAGCGGGAATTCCTTAGACAATTCCTCCGGGACAAAAAGTAGGATAATTTGACTGTCTTTGTACCTAGGTACATTTGATTAGATAGATAATTCCACATTGTGTATTCCCAAGAACCGTCTTTGTCTAAATCGTCAAAGTTGTCGATCAAATCGTCAAAGTTCGGCGTCAAAGTAAAATAAACCATAACGGTATTGAAATAGTACTCAATTTCGTGTATCCATTCTCATCCGTTTAGGGTGTCGTACACCTAAACGTATGAGAATGGATACACGAAATTGAGCTCTAATCCAATGCCGTTATGGTTTATTTTACTTTGACGCCGAACTTTGACGATTTGATCGCCGATTCTTACACAATCGCACATCTGGGGAAGGTTCTTTTGTAGCCACATTGGACCGATTTTGATAAAGAATAATGTTTAGTGATCTTTGGATGTACTTACTGTATTTTGACGTCAGTATGGCGGACATGAAAAATTAAAAAATATATTTAAAAGGCATGGACATAAAATCACATAGGCCACCTTTGACTGTACTTTGTATCCCGGAAAATTAAAACACGATTTTAAAGAAACCTACGCGGTCGAAGTCGGCGGGCATCATCTAGTAATTAATATATAGGCATATTAATGAGTACTAAATATTATGGCTTAATTAATCCGCGCCCCCTGACTCGCCATTAACCCTCTGTCATTGCCCGCGGTTATTAGCTCCGGGGTGAGAACACCCCTACCGGCGTTTGTTTACCAAAAACACGAACCTATGAAGCGAAATACTATAATTATAATATAATAACTGTTTTTCCTTATCTTCTTCTTCTTCACTACAGCCTATTAACGTCCCATTGCTGGGCACAGGCCTCCACTCTCATAGGAGAGAGGGAATTAGAGCTTAGACCCACCACGCTGCTCCAATGCGGGTTGGCGGGCTTTAACGACTATTATCATGTTAGTGATAATAACCGGAACCGACGGGAAATAGCACGGGGGTGAAACACCGCCAACTTCCAACCCCGGACTGGCACTGAGTATTTCTTAATTGAAAAACCCTATACCTTTTTATGGCCGACCGGGAATCGAAGCCAGGACCTCGTGATCTGCAGTCGTTTACGCTAACCGCTAGACCAACGAGGCAGGTAGGGTGATATACTAATAACACAGCCTAGGTAGGTAGGAACTATTACAGTCGGTCGAGAGACTTCAAGAGTCAAGACGGAGCAATAGGTAACTACTTCGAATGTTCGGGGTAATAGAAGGTGAGACGGTGGAGGGATAACTTACCTATATCGAACAGCAGAAGTTGTCAGAAGAAACTTTAAGGATATAGGTACCACGAGCGTGAACAGACAGAGAGAAATATCTTTAGTTTGCTGTATGTATATGTCACCGTAAGATTGTAAAAACAGTTAGATTATAATCTAACTCGCGAATTTCTAAACTGTCGAAAGATTGTAAACTGTTCAATGTTCTGAGTGTCAATTTTTGAAATATTCATTTTATTTACATTTACTTGTCTCTTTCTTGTAGGTTAGGTTAGGGTTCGACATAAATAATTAAGTAGTGCCCGGCCGGTTAGGTTTTATCGGGTTTAAATACCTATCAGATTACAATCTACCGGAAAATAATGCGTTAAATTCTAATCTTTCGACAGTTTAGAATTACGCGAGTTAGATTATAATCTAACGGTTTTTACAATCTTACGGTGACATATATATATAGGATCAGAGAAATCTGTTGATTAGCAGCAGTTATCTGAGTGGGTATCTGCATCCTGTTGTATGTGGTTTGGCATTTGTTGGTTCTGCAATGCCTGTTGGGCCTGACTAGACAAATGTTATAAAAATATATATTTTAGATGATGTTACTGATTATCACCATTATATTTTATAAATAAAACCCTAAACTACTACTACTACTAGTCTACTTTTTCTAGACGTCAATAAGTGTAATATACCTACCTAAATTTAATAAACATTACTTGAGTTTGAGTTTGAGTTTATATTTCTTCTGATTTGCCTCTTCATTCGTTTCCTTTCCCTCTTTTTTGAATTTCGCAGTTTGGTAAGGGTTCTTCGATTTGAAACGCTTTTTGAAGTAAAACCGGCTCGTCCGTAAGACATAAAGGCGTCGTCTCACTGTATTTATTTACACAGTGGTAGAACTATAAACAGTAAAACACGTTACCAGATCTTGTTCTTACTATGAGCACCTAGTTCATATTAATTTATAGTGTCGTCATAATTTTAATAGTTTATGATTGTAATCAGATATTCCTTACTAATTAAAATCTAATTGGTAGGTAACGTCCCACGAGTTCATTTTTGCTATCCTAATATTATATCCTTATATTACTTTATTAATAATTTATAAGCATAGCTCAATTATTCAACACCCCCAGTCTGACTCCTCATTAACCCCTATGTCATTGTCCTCAATTATGACTATGAAATCTAGGGGTGAAAACTTCCCCAACCATCATTTTTTTTAGAGACCACGAAGAGACTGGATTTAATAATATTTAGTACCTAATCAATAAAAACTAAGTACATACATAATGCCCGCGACTTCGTCCGCGTGGATTTAGGTACGTTTTTGATTCCCGTGGAAACTTTTTAATTTTCCAGGTTAAAATCTAGCCTTTATATTAATAATTCATAATTCATAATTCATATCTTCATTCATTAATTTAGGTCTTATCCTATCTCCATTCCAATTTTCAGCCTAAAAGGTGTAGTCGTGGCGTGAAGCATTAACAATAACAAACATCCAAACTTCAAACTACTTTCACGTTTTTGATATAGTAATCTATGGATATAATATAGCCTTATATCACTGTTTACTGTGCTTATATCATTTTGTAATATAGGCGGATACTTAAAACTTAGAAAAAAAAACGTACTTATAGGTAGGTACTTACATATCTCGGTCGTCAAGTTCCCATTGCGCGTATTTGTGGCAAATATAATGAATATGTCGAAAGATTACAATTTAACGCATTATTTTTCGGTAGATTGTGATCTGTTAGGTATTTAAACCCGATAAAACCTAAGTGCCCGGGCACTACTTGATTATTTATGTCGAACCCTAACCTAACCTACAAGAAAGAGACAAGAAAACGTAAATAAAGTGAATATTTAAAAAATTGACACTTGAACAGTTTACAATCTTTCGACAGTTTAGAATTTCGCTAGTTAGATTATAATCTAACGGGTTTTACAATCTTACGGGGACAAATATAATAAAACATTACCAGGCAACGACATATTTAATGACTCATATACTACTTTTATAAGAAAATACTCACTGATCATGTATCATAGAATTTCACTTAAGGTAATATTCTGTTTGTTATTATTATTTTTTCCTCTCACCAAAGATTGCCTGGTAGAGATTGCTCAGTAAGCAATAAGGCCGCCTTTGCATACCTAGTTTATAGTTAACTTTACCTTGTATTTTTCATGTGTGCAATAAAGTATTTATCTATCTATCTTTTTTTCTCTTATTGGTTCCTACAAAATTATAATTATGAATTAAGTCAGTATGTTAGTTTTTAATACCTATGTAAGTTTTGTTGTAAAAATCTCATTGTATTGTCAAAATTTTGTTTACATGACATATAACCTTAAATGCTATAAGTTCTTGTGTTTGTCATATATGTAAATTGTTATTGTACTTAAAAAAAATACCTATCTATCCGAAATGAATTAAGAAACCCATTTGAACTATCATTCGATTTAATATCATGTTAAAACATCCCTGCCTATAACTGTGAAATCACATTCTAAAGCTTTATCACATTAAAAAACTTTATGCATTACTACATAAAAAAAGTTGTTTTCCAATGCTGGGCACCACGGTCATCCACAACATTGTCCGACTTCGAAACCAGCAATGCACGAGATACAAATGAAAACTCTCGTATATCGCAGGAAAGCTGTGTGTTTTAACAGCCTATTGTGAGTGAATCGATGTGTCCGTTTGATTTTCACCGAGCCTCCTGGGGATGCAAGGTGGGAGGGGGAGGGGGAGGAAGGGGGGGGGATGGTAAGTTAGATAGGTTAAGTGCTAACACTGACGCATGATTTGACACAATATTTCATGGTTTATAGCCATGGGTTTATTATTATTAACTTTGTTTATAGCTATGAGTTGTTTTGGAAAGTTTTCACTAATTCCTACATCCATGCGTTTTCAGAAAAAAAATTTTTAATCTGGTAGGTATTCCAATATTCTGAGGATTTTTTAAAATTATTTTTCAGGATTTGTAATTTTTTTTCCATTAATATGAGTATACATATAGTTTAGACAACCTATACTTACTAATATTTAGCTATAAAATGAGACTAATGAGTAATTTTACTTTAACCTAAACTTATAAATATTATCTTATATACCTACTAAGAAGTAGTCCATCGACGCAACTTAGTCTTTCTTTAATCAATTTAAAGACTATGTTCTTGTGTTCTTTAGGGCAGCACTTTACACTACACTTCCACTATTCACTTATCAATAAGCACTATTAAGAACTAGTTCAAAGGTTCTTTTAAGTCTCCTCACTAATTTATCACTATTCACTTATCACTAAGCACTAATCACTATTACCTAAGAACTAGCTCAAAGGTTCTTTTAAGTCTCCCCCCTGACTGCGTAACGTCGAGCAGCTGGATCGCCTCAACGTTAACGTGAAGGTAAAGCCGATATTCGTGGGCTTCAGCAAATTTCGCAATTATTCTGTCGACATAATATTCAACTTTAATGTCCCGGTGAATATCGTCATTTCGGATGATTGGCAATGATTTGCTCTATGGCTCTGATAGTTCCTTAGTCAAGATGATTTGTGAGATGGTGATAATAAAAAGAAGAAAAAAACCCGGCTGAGTTTGTTGTGGGCTCTTCTCAGACCAGCAGCCCGATTCTGTAACTCAGTGGCTATCGAAAAATGAAATCCACTGACATATATATCTTGTCCATTGAAGGTTTATTATGAAAAAATTAAAGAACATTTCATAGTAAATCTTCAATGGATAACAAGTATAAGTCAGTGGCTTTCATTTTTTGATAACCACTGAGTTACAGAATCGGGCTGCAGGGCGCGTTTGGATCCGTCGTAGCTTTAGTTTTAAGATACCGTAACCAATTATCACCATCATGTTTTATTAAGTAAGTAATTTTTAACGTCAATAAGTGTACCTACAGTGTACCTATATTGAATAAATGATATTGAGTATTGAGTATTGAGATGTACCAAGGTTCCTTTATACTTTGTTCTGAAACCTTTGAATATTTTGGTGCAGCCCCAGAGCTGATAGTCATACGCCCAGATTTGCATTAAAACTTGCTTATAAAGCAAATCTTTTTTGTCAATTGATAGCGAGGAATATCTTCCTTCCAACCGATGCAGGTTTTTATAGCAAAGATCTGACCAATAGGAAATTTTGTTCCCTTGGTCCCACTGCTGTTGATTAGACATTTGTTACCTAATTTCACAGGATTTTACATAATAACAAAGTACTTATAACCGCAATGAAATGGTTTTGAAATTTACAACCCACTCTTTTAATTTTATTAAGTTCTGAAAATACATTTGAGTGATTAGTTATTTATTTATTTTCAAGAGTTTCCACTTGGTAATTCCTCAGGAAAACTATACTTATAGTGTTTATGAAATCGTCGAAAGTGAACTGGTTCTGCTATAAACTATAAATAATCGTGGTTGTTTGTATTGTTAGGTGTTTTTCTGTTTTCCAGCGTCGCCGCGGCGGCCGCGTAAACAGAATAATTAATCCATTGCAAACAATGCGCAAAATAACAATTTACGTAACTTGACATTTGAATATAGCTTTGTAAGCAATGGAAAATATCCCCATTGAATTTGTGATGGGAAAAATTCTCGCCATTTATTTTTATGGCGTAGGCCTACGAGTGGTCTAACTCAAAAATACCCTCAATAGAGCAACACCAACGTATAAGTAAAGGCGAGTCCAAACATAGAGCGGCAATAGTGAGCGCACCGAATGACGAGATGTTATTAGACATCTGCCGCGCATCCTTACTAATATTATAAACGCGAAAGTTTGCATGTCCATACATACATAAGCCGCGCATCCTTACTAATATTATACATAAATAACGAGATGTTATTAGACATCTGCCGCGCATCCTTACTAATATTATAAACGCGAAAGTTTGTATGTCCATACATACATAAGCCGCGCATCCTTACTAATATTATACATAAATAACGAGATGTTATTAGACATCTGCCGCGCATCCTTACTAATATTATAAACGCGAAAGTTTGCATGTCCATACATACATAAGCCGCGCATCCTTACTAATATTATACATAAATAACGAGATGTTATTAGACATCTGCCGCGCATTCTTACTAATATTATAAACGCGAAAGTTTGTATGTCCATACATACATAAGCCGCGCATCCTTACTAATATTATACATAAATAACGAGCTGTTATTAGACATCTGCCGCGCATCCTTACTAATATTATAAACGCGAAAGTTTGTATGTCCATATAAGCATAAGTTTGTATGTTTGTTACTCTTTCACGCAAGCACTACTGGATGGATCTAGCTGAAATTTGGCACAGAGATAGATTATAGTCTGGAACAGCACATAGGCTTCTTATGCCAGAAAATTAAAGAGTTCCCGCGGAAGCGGAAAACCTAAAAACCACGCAGACGAAGTCACGGGCATTAGCTAGTAATATCATATTCGTGGGTACAGTCGACTGCCTCGTTGGTCTAGTTGTTGGCATGTTTGACTGCGGCCGACGAGGTCGCGGGTTCGAGTCCCGAGTCGGGCCATAATTAAGTAATGGGTTTTTCTGACCAGAAATTCTCAGTACTAGCCCGGAGTTAGGAAGTTGGCGGTGGTTCACCCCCGTGCCTCGGAGAGCACGTTAAGCCGTCGGTCCCGGTTATTATCACTGACATGATAATAGTCGTCAAAGGCCGCCAACCGGAATTGGAGCAGCGTGGTGGGTCTAAGCTCTAACTCCCTGTAATTGGGCTGTAGTAGTAGTATATACTGTAGGGTAATATACTGTAATATACTGTAATATATACTGTAATATACTGTAGGGTACAGTCGTCACTAGGATGCGGCAGAATTGTGGCCTGCAAACGCCGAGACTTGTTGCCGCGCACTTGCCGCTCTATGTTTGAACACACCTTAATAGCACATTGTAGTAATATAAAAAATAATGATAATGAGAACAAAAGTAAGGAGTAGGTACGTATCTACGTAAGTAAGAAGGTTGCATGTTTTGATTTTTTTACCATATTTGTGCAAAGTAGTGTATTTGTGTATGGAATCAATTACTAGCGTTTGCCCATGGCTCCTACTTTTGGCAGTTTTATCAAGTTTTTTTTATCCACTACAAGTCAGCCCTTGACTGCGATCTCACACGATGGTAAATGATGATGCAGTCAAAGATGGTAGCGGGCTTACCTGTTAGGGGCATGGCAGTTATATTAAACCCTTACCCCTATTCGGTTTCTACACGGCATCGTACCGGAACGCGTAATCGCTTGGCGGCACGTCTTTTCCGGTAGTACTTTCATTTCGATTTTCATATAAACTTCAAACCCCTATTTTACCCCAGGGATTCAATTTACGATCGTTTCCTGTATACCGTTTATTAAAATATAGTATACCTACATAAAAAGTATCCTATGTCCTTCCCCGGCATGCAACTTGCCTCAGTACCTACCTTTCGTCAAAAGGCTGGAAAAGCCGTAGCGGACAGAAAAACAGACAGACGCACTTTCGCATTTATAAGTATGGATTTACAGTCGGATGAATACTCGTAACTAAATACGAAAAAATCCAAGTGAGCATTATAGGTACGGCCTTAAATCAGTCCAAATCAAAATAATACGCATTATAGCGGAGTTGTGACAGAACAAACACAAATTTGGCCAGCCCCCCAGGGTGGGTATCAGTCTGACCGACCCCCTCCCCGGGGTTATATTTAGACGGGGGGTGGCGGAAGTCGCCCCCCCTCACTGATGTACGAGACGGAAAATACGCACTGTTTCCGCGTGTCTGTGGACGATTAGGTAAACTTACAAATGCGAAAGTGTGTTTGTTTGTTGCTTTGTCTTTCAATCATGCCGCAACAGAGCAACGGATCGACGTGATTTCTTTGCATACGTATAGTTACGGTTGATTTTGTATATCTTGGCATAACCAACAATGGTTCAACTGAACCAGAAGTGCGCAGGCGGATTGGCATGGCTAAAAATGCCCCAGCTGTCTCTCCTAATATACTCCTTTTTTCAGGCAGTCGTATAGAAATAACATAAAATAAAAAAAATAAAAAAATGAAAAGCCTTTTATTCTCTTATCCTTGTAGATGAGTTAGTAGGACATTATGAGTTAGTAGTACATTTTCCTAATTTCCTAGGTTAGTATGGTTAGTGTCGCTTCATTTGATATTACTTATTAGATAAGAGCCCCTTTACGGGTATAGGCCTCCCCCAATCTCTTCCACTTCTCCCTGTCCTTGCCCACATTCATCCATCCTTTCCCTGCAGTTTGGATTATCTCATAAGTAAACCGTTTGTTCGGCCTTCCAACCTCCATTTTTCCTGAAGGTCCTCTCCACTGTGTAGTCTGTATGGTCCATCTATTATCGCAGTAGCGTGAGATGTGTCCAGCCCATTGCCATTTCAGTGTAAGAGCTTGGCTAAGTGCGTCAGTCAAGTTTGTTTTTTTCCTTAAAATGGTGCTTGAATTTTTTTTCAGAAATAACATAAGGGTTGTAAACTAATCAGAGAGCGGTCGATAGCTAGTTAGCTGGTGGTTCAACGAGACCAAACAAATTGTAATTTGGTCGCAATTCCCGTGTCACGCGCCGCTCATTATACTATTTAAGGGCTCATTCTGATATAGCGTGTGTTTTCGGAACTAGATAAATTGGGTTCCGCATATTCAGATTTATTGTACCACCCAATATAGTTTCTGATAATATTATTTACATTGTTTATTTGCCTTTGTATTTTCAAAAATATTTACAAAAAATAACCTACTACACAAAAACCTATAATATTTATATTTACAAAAAATTTACACCGTCCAAATGATCGTTCATGGGCATGGTTGATGGTACCCAAGACATCGGCGATATTGCCCCTCTGGATTACCAGGCTAAACCGTTGTGCTAAATAAGCCTACTCTTTGGTCACCAGCACTCGACCAAGTGTGGACCAACTTAATGGAAAACCACATTAATGAAATTGAATAATTATTTCACGTAACATAATTTGTGCCACTTATGAAATTTTCTTATTCTACCACCGGTTCAGAAAACAGGTTCTACTGAGAAGAACTGGGAAAAAACTCAGCAGTTTGTTGCTCCGCACTACATATTCCTTTTATTATATTTTTATACGATTGTATGCCTGAAAAAAGGAGTATATTGTTTTCAGGGTTCATATATTTAAGTATGTATGTATGTATGTATGTCCACCATAACTTCTATACGCCTGAACGGATTTTGATAAATGAGGTATCGTTAGAATCCCTAGCTTATACCGGGTGACATAGGCTAGTAAAATTAAAAAAAAAATTGATGGGGTGGCCATGGTCCCGCATTAAAGACTAAAGTTGAAAATAAATTTCGAAATTAAGATTAACTATATAATCATCATCTAGAAAATGATGAGTCGATTCCAAAAATATATAACACTTTAGTTCAATATCCAGTGATTCATAAAAAAATATAATTTAATAAAAATGTGAATAAGATTCTAATTTAACTAGATTAATTTATATTTTTAACTTTTTAGTTCGTTTTTTTGAGAGGGCAGCCGTGTTTTTTATTTTATTATTATTTGTGTTCACTGCATTTCTATTGCCCTTTTATTATCTTACTTGTAGAAGACCCAGATTCACCGACATAGCCTGACCTTGACCCAGATTTTTTTGACCCTGCTGGGGATCGAAACCTAACCTAACTTCCACTGGGCCTAAGGATTTTTATTTAGAACTTTTGAAGGCTGTATGTCATGTACGGAACACACAAGTTCGTTTGGTCGCGTGCCTGCACCCGCGTCGGTGTTGCCAGCCGCGATTGCTTGTTACATGACTTCTGTTCGCTTCCGCAACTAAATTGCCCCGCGGTCGGTGCGTGGAGAATGGCTAGTTACCGGCTTTACCCCATCGAATAGGGGTTGGAGGCATGTACAATTTACATGTTTAATTTGTTTCCAACGAAAAGTATTTGAATTCGTTTTTAACAGACTTCAAAAAAATTTGGTTATCAATTCGGCTGTATGTTTTTTACGCGATTACTCCACCAATTATGAATTAATTTTGATGATTCTTTTTTTTTTTTTGATAGATCATACTTCAGAGGTAGTCCCATATAAATTTGGTGAAGATCTGATCAATATCTTAGCATAATAAATAGTAGATTATTAACCAGACATAGCATATTATTTTAATACGTAGCTCAGACCATACCTTTGGACATAGAGAACTGAACTCCTCAATGGATAAGAGTAAATTGCTCGGGATCATTGTAATAGCTTAGTAAACAGTAGGTTTTTAACCAGACATCTATACGAATACAATAAATGCGCAAGTGTGTGTGTCTGTCTGTCTGCTGCTCTTTTACGGCCCATCTGTGTAGCCGATTTTGAATAAATTTGATACAGAGATAGGTTGTATCCCGGGGAAAGATATGCTACTTTTTTATCCCTGAAAATTCAAAGGGTCCCGTGATATTTTCCCGGTTCATATTGAAAATATTTTTTTAGTGTTTGTGGTAATTGAAATCGGTTGTTATTTATTTTATATTTTTTTTTAGTTTTGTCGTTACCACTAAATTAAATTTGTTATTTAACGTGGGATATTTTTTTAAAATTATATAGGCTAGTGTTTGGCTGCAATCAGACTTGCTTGATTTATTCATATGCCAACGGATATTGTAGCAACAATTAATAGTAGACATATTAAAATAATACAGATTTTAAGTTTTATTCTATGTTTAATACAGGTTGTCCAGTTCTATTACAATAGTCAATTAAAGGCACAATACAGCATCATCGAGTTCCGGTTAAATTAATGATTAGATAAAACTACACAGTTCAATTAAATTTAGGATTGAGTCAACAAATTAAAAAATCATTAGGATCAATCAATTAATTATATAGTAGTACATATTGTCTCGAAGGTACTTTTACTGGTTTTTCTATTAAGAATAGCCTGCAAAAAATTCAGCAGTTAACTATTCTTTTAAAGAGTTTACGTAAAGTAACTTCTTTTACTATGCTACTTTTAATAGCGAAAAATCAAAGATTTTGTATTATGTAACACCTTAAATGTATGCTCTTCAATTTGAGCAAATAAATGAAATGAAAGTTTTCACGGGAATTTTCAAAACCTTAAATTTGCGTTGATAGTCACGGGTGTCATCTAGTACCTAAGTTATAAGGGGTGAATATTAGTGGTATCTATATTGAAGACGTCGATAGTCGATACTGGGGATTATGAAAGGATTAGATATCTAAACAGGGGTCAAGCTAATGTATTTGCCCAGGAGTGAACAGTTCAAAGTATACCAGCACTAAATATGTCCTTCGATTGTGTTTGTGTACGAAACTGTACAGGGGGCAAGGAGTAAGGCCGCCAAGATTTTCGATAGTTTTGGGATTATCCTGTAATTTGAAACAGGTACTGCTGAGATTCTTGTTGGCAGAGATAAGAACAATCTGATTCTAAGCCCGGTAGTAGAGCCGTTACAAACAGAATAATGATGTCTTTAAAAATTACTAGAAAAGTATTTAAATGAAACACTGACTGACATCAAGGTACCTTAAATCACTCTAGAGTCAAATCGGGTCTAGAGTTCTACACACTTGAGATTATGTATTTATATTTTTTCTATTACGTACGACTCCTCGAACTCGAGAGGTGAATCAGTTAATTTGCAATTAAATAAATAATAATTGGAGTGTGTTTTGTATAACACTTCCAAGAGTACTATAATATCCAGGCCTTTCAATGATTGTTCAGCAATTCTACGCAATCTTGCTCTAGCCATCTTGTTGTAAGTATAGCAGCTTCAGTAAATAGTCCATAATATTATATTAATCTTAAATAATATTATCATTACTCAGAATTGAGTACATCTAATCAAATAAAATGTTTTTTCACGAATAAATTTTTAAAAGTGCTTTTGAATCGTCGCAGAAAATTGGGCGTCAGCTCATTTTAGAAAAAAAAAACATGAATAATAATAATAATTATTAAGGCATAGACTATACATAAGAACTGTAGTTCTAAGAGCGAGTAAAATCCACTGTTAATGTCCCAGAAAATCTGATTAGTTGGTAGCCCTAAGTACAGCCAAGTATTAAAGCGTACAATTATTCTAGGTGTCCGCGGGATGAACCCTGATTAGTGCCGGTCAGGTGGGTGCGGTCGATACCCCCCACCCCCTACTACCCTGCCATAAACAGGGGGGGCGATCGCCTGAACTTAAGTATTGATTCGCGCGAAACGTGATTTGTACGCACTCATCTATTTCCCACAATTATAACGATCTATTCCTGTTTTGTAACCATTGCTTCCTGATTTTAGATCGTTTAGTTTGTTATGTATTAAGAACAGCAATGGATATTAAATTATTCGATAGAGTCGAGTGTATTGTTTATGTGTGTTTGTGATCTAGTTTGTGCATGTCTGAATATAGGCTTTTGTTCGATGTCCATTGCAACATCATACAATTCACAACATCGGAACATCTGTAGGAGATTCTGATGCGAAATATCTGCATTCAACATAGCTATTAGCTATCATACTTCATCATATTAATATAATAAATGCGAAAATGTGTTTTTTTGCTGCTTTGTTGGTTTATCTTTCAGTCACGCCGCAACGAAGCAACGGATCAACGAGATTTTTGCATGGGTATAGTTGAGGATCTGGAGAGTTTCAAAGGCCACGCAAAGCAATTCCCCTGGATTTTTAAAACTAAATATACGCAGACGAAGTCGCAGGCCTCAGCTAGTTAGTATTTTCATGAGACATGGATATCAAACAATAAACTTTCTACGCTTACGGGAATCTAGGGGCTTTATCACTTACTAGAGTTTGCCCGCGACTTCGTCCACGTGGAATTTAGGTTCTGAAAAAAAAACGGTTAAAACATAAAATTCTTCATTATTCACCGAAAGCACAAACACCAAGTTTCATGGATATAACTTGAACCGCCTAGTATTTAACCTCTTTGGGGGTGGAATTTCGAAAATTCCTCCTTTACTTCACCTCCAGGGTGCTCAAGGAATATTCTCTCAAAATTTCAAATATCTACGTTCAACCATTTAGGCTGTAGATTGACTGTCTGTCACTCAGTATTATATATAATATGAATACTTATCGCGATTAAGTCTAAAAATATATATGAAAACTTTAATTAATAAATTAATCTTTATTAACCAATATAAAACACCATACAGAAACAAATTATAGTAAGTACCTACCTACTGTACTTAGTTTACAACTATAATTATTTAGGTAATCTAACATCTAGTGATCTTTCTAAACTATAAACGACAAGCGCTCCTATTAGTGGTTCGGCACATCTTTAGCTGAGTATCGTAGCACATCTCTGATGGAAAGGCATCCATAGTGTGGTCAATGGTCGACCAACGCTGTTTTTTTTACATTTATTTAGTACCAAAATAAGAAGAAAAACATACATAGTGGACAAGGAAGCACTTATCTCTATAACAGATCTTTACCAGTGACCCTTTGTAAGAAAGGGTCAGAAAGAATAAGTAGAAAGAAACCTTTATTTTGGGGGTACAAATACAAGCACAAAAAATTACGTAAACATAGTAATGTAGTTAAGCGAAAACTTAAAAATATAGAAAAAGAAAAATAAATTGCTTAAAGAATGAGATTATCAGGAAATCACACTAATATTATAAATGCGAAAGTGTATGTTTATGGGTTTGTTGGTTTGTCCTTCAAGCACGCTGCAACAAAGCAACGGATTGACTTGACTTTTTGCAGGGCATAGTTGTAGACCTGCAGACTACTTTTTATCCCGGGATATTAAGGAGGTTGGTCCTTGGTGTCGTGGGACACCAGATAGCTGGACGAAATTCCTTATTGCATAATTTATAAGACACTGTATAGCGAACATACATAAAAAAATTGGCAGTCATAGAGATTGATGATAGATTTAAAAAAAAAACTTTTTTTAAATATTTTATTTTTTAATAAAATTTTAAAAAAATAATATATAAAACCTTAACACTGAAGCGTTAAAGTTTAATTTCGAATGTAGTATATTTATATTTAAGATGTTTTGTCTTCGTAACAACGCGAGCACGTTTTCACTTCAAAATCTGACGCATTTTCGTTATGGACGTTTTTTTCATATTACACATTTTCGTTACGGACGTTTTTTGCCGGCTAGGGTTCCCCTCCACATAGTCCCTGGAACTTTCATTCCAAAAAACATATTTCACGCGGATGAAGTCGCGAGCAAGCTAGTTATTGTGAAACGTGTGTTATAGAACAATCCAGAAGTAGGTATTAATAAAACACTTTTAATATATTTGTACTCCAACCACGAGAGATTTACTGTAATTAGTTAATTTATAAAACTCAGTTAAGCAATACTACAGTATCAAATCATTTGACCAGGCTGCAGTTGGTACCGCAGGCTCGTAAACAAGGTAACGATCTAAACACCGAAGGTATTCAATAATCTCGAAGAAGGTACTCGGTGGAGACTCAAACCGATGGTAAAACATTCGTATTTATACAAATTATTCCAATATGGCGTCGGGAACGAACTGACGAGTGAAATACATCGAATGAGTCAAATATCAGTACAATCGAACCTTCATCAATAAATAAATTAACACTATTATTACTTAATACAATGTTTTAAGTAACATATTACAGTGTGTTTGTGTGGTTTAATTAATCAATAAGGTTGTTATAAAATTGTGTCTCTTTGTATAACATTGCCATCATGAACATTAAGAATTATCACTTAACATGATTTAATAAGGACAAACTGTGGTAGAATAGGAGCACTTTTATATTGATTTCCACCTCAAATGGACCTACACTATTCACAAATAAATAAATTGAAATTGAAATTGAAACACGTGATAGTTTTCTATGGAAGATTTGAAGGCATCACGCAATAGTCAGTCCACGTTTCCGTCTTTGGACGCGTAACCGCGGTCTACGACGCTTCTACTGTCTACGGGCCGCACCTCGTTGTATTGCCGGTAACGGAGCTCGGCACGATATCTAGTGCAGGGAAGCTAGGGATATGGAATTTCGGATATGGACAAATCGAGAGTAAATAGGCATCTTCTGGGCAAGCGCGTCTCATCTTAGGCCGCATCATCACTTCCCATCAGGTCTGATTGTGGTCAAGTGTACGCCTGTAATGAATAAAAAGTATCCTAGCTAGAAACTTTGTTATATTGGAAAATTGGTTACGATTTTTATGCATGAAATGAAACGCGATGCAAACGAGATAGCGCTATAGAAAAAATATAGATACATCTCGCTTACTCTGAAAGTAAGGAATAGACAATGATAAAGTATCATCCGTTCTTTCCATCATGTAGGCAAGAGTAAAACCATAATATTTTTGTACGGCCATGGTAGCTTTCTCAGTAATATTACAAAGAGATTGAAACAAGATATTCCTTTATCATAATGGTTTTATAAATGATGATAGTAACCGCCCTGATAAGGTTACGGATATGAAATTGTTTCGGGTTATCCGATGGTTTTGGGTAGTTTTAATTGTATATAAGGGAAATAAAAATAGCTAGGTAATGATTTGGCTTTATTTATAATGAAGTTGTTATCACATTTTGGCACTACAATGTACACTACATCGACTCGACCGGGCGAAAACCTGACATCTCATGAAGTGTTTTGCACTCATTTAATTCGAGTTATACTCTGAATAGGTGCCAACTGTCAGCTCATGATAGACGTGAAAAGGTGATAGACATGAAGTGTATGTAGTGTACTAGTGTGTGGTGTGTGTTTCTTTTTCCATGTTTTATAAGTAATTCGACGTCAAACAGTGTACCTAATTTTGCCAGATTTGCCAGGTATGTGGCTCATTTTGACTCCTACTATTCCTCCTACTTTAGGACCTACTAAGACATAGTAGTACTACTATTAGACCTTTACAAATGTGTCTCATTCAGACGCACCTATCAGACATTATTCGTAAATTTAATACCAGAATACGGTTACGGTTTTTATTTCGGCATTTTCATTCCGGATATCCGATAGTTTCGGTTACTGTTACGGAGCTCAGTAACATCCCTGACTCCAGTGCTATCGGCATTTGCCTGTTTTATTTGCTGAGTGCTCGGGGCGCTGCCTAATTGACGTCGTGATGATATTCAAACGACGGCGATTATTAGTGCGGTCCAGATTTATGTAATAATAAATCGTATTTTGGATAGAAGCAGGCATTACTTTGCGGAAGTCCATGATATTCAAGGAACGAGAATCTAACACGATTGTTTTTTTTTAACGACTACAAGTTAGCCCTTATTTACGTTTTTTTTTTTACGACTACAAGTTAGCTCTTGACTGCGATCTCACCTGATGGTAAGTGATGATGCAGTCTAAGATGGTAGCGGGCTAACCTGTTAGGGGCATGGCAGTTATATTAAACCCATACCCCTATTCGGTTTCTACACGGCATCGTAGCGGAAAGCGTAACGCTTGGCGGCACGTCTTTGCCGGTAGGTTAGTAACTAGCCACGGCCGAAGCCTCCCACCAGGCCGACCAGGGAAAATTCAGAAATTATAAATTCCAAAATTGACCCCGCCGGGGATCGAACCCGGGACCTCCGCACGTTAAGACAACGGCGCTACACACTGTGCCACGGAGGTCGTCAACTTATATATTAAATAAAGGATCTCCCAAAAGTCGTAATTATCCACATCCCTTGCTAGTTTTATTTTGAATAACCATTTTATAGATATCGATTAAAACAAAAAAAGTGCGTCGAACTTTGATGACGTCACAACTTAAAATTTCATACAAAATTCATACTGAGCACGCGTTTTGACGTTTGAAAAAAAAGTTGCTGATTTGACTTAGTTGTCAAATACCCAATTGCTGCAAGCTACACACTGTATCTACCGCATGGATTTGTCTGCTTTGGCGGATTTTAGATAATTAAACTTCTTGTTCCTTTAAATCGTATTTTTGAAGTAAAAACTTCTTTAGACGCGTTGAGCACTTTTTGATAGGGGGTAATAATTAAAAAAATTAAAAAACACGACTGCCCTGCCAAAAAACGAACTAAAAAGTTAAAAATCTAAATTAATCTAGTTAAATAGAATCTTATTCACATTTTTATTAAATGATAATTTTGAATCACTATAGTGAACTACTATAGTGAGTAGAATTACTATAGTGAGTATACTATAGTGAGTAGAATTGAACTATAGTGTTAGATATTTTTTGAATATACTCATCATTTTCTAGATGATGAATAAATAGATAATCTTATTTTCGATTTTTTTTTCAACTTTAGTCTTTAATGCGGGACCATGGTCACCGCCTCAATTTTCTTAGCAAAAGAGTTAATGTTAACAACCAGATGAGATTGAGATCGTTACACCGTAGCAATCATTTTTACGTAATGAGGCCCAATCACTATATAATGATTGCAAACAAACATATCCATTATAATTATAAGTATCCTCAATAAAAATAATATACGTGCCCATTTACTGTGAATAGAAATAACACAGTGTATTTTACCTAAATAATACAAGTTTCTGATAACGATCAGAATACCAAACAAGCGTAAAAACACGGTGCAAAGAGAACGTCTCTTAAACATTAGAATTCATTAAAAAGTATATCACAACTGGTTATTTTGTGGAGTATGGAAATAAACTTAATAATTACATCGCTAATGGTCCCAGGGGCCATACTGCCCACGCTTAAAGCAATATTAAGCAACTAGCTGATGTCCGCGACTTCGGTCCGCGTGGTTTAAGTTTTTCCCGGACGAACTCCTTAATTTTCCGGGATAAAAAGCCATATGTCACTCTCCAGGTCCCCAGCTATACCCATGCCAAAAATCAGGTCGATCTGTTGCTCCGTTGCGGCGTGACTAAAGGTTAAACCAACAAACCAAATTCTCAAATTGCCACCTCCACCACCACTACAGCCCATTAACGTCCCACACGTCCCACAGCTGGGCACAGGCCCCCACTCTCATCGGAGAGAGTCAAAGGTTCGGCCGTTTATGCCGCATACTATGTCACTTGCCAATAAATCAAAACCTAGGGTACTTTCCGTTGAACTATTATTTAGAATCATGAAATGCAAGCTCTCACAGCACAAGTATAGGATAAAGTCCAATCGTCATTAGCCCTTGACTGCGATCTCACCTGATCTTGTAAGTGATGATGCAGTCTAAGATGGTAGCGGGCTAACCTGTTAGGGGTATAGCAGTTATATTAAACCCATATTCATAATCGGTTTCTATATGGCATCGTACCGGAACTTGGCGGTACGTATTTACCGCTAACTGGCCACGGCCGAAGCCTCCAACCAGACCCAGACCAGAGAAAATTAAGAAATTATAAGTATATTCCCAAATTGACCCAGCCGTGAATTGAACCCGGGACCTCCCACTATAAGACCACAGTACTCACCACTGCGCCAGGGACGTCGTCTTCATTTTAATAAACGCGTATTCATTTAATTTGGCTGTATTAAACTTAATTATAATCCAAGAAATTTGATCCAATGCAATTAACAAGAAATAAAATAGAAGCGATTAGAAAGGATTGTTTAGGCTTATGTTATAATGCATCTTCATTTAATATAATTTATGATAGGTATAATTTGAAAATTTAATATCACAATACTTAATTTCTTTATTTTAAATTTATTTTTGATATTACACAAGCTGCCAATTAAGATTGATTTGTGGTTATTAACTTTTGTGCGTAAGAAAAAAACTAGATTTGGAAATGTCGAGTTGTATGCAATAGGCATATAACCACCTGGGAGCGACCGAGTGTCTTCTTTCGTATCTGAATCCCAATAGGCATGATGACTGATTTTGAGAAATGGTCAGATTATGTTCGGAAGTATCTACTATTTCGAAAAAATCTATTATTTCTGCAGAAAAATAAGGTTTGGTATATAAATTGGCATTTGAAATTTAAATTTGAAAATTCACGCCAAAACGCTCGCCGGTGTCATGGCGTCGTTTGTGACGTCACTTGTTTTTACCAACGTACTCTGTGCAGTGTGCAGTAAACAATAGTGCGATTGTCAAAGCTCGAAAACAAACAATTGTGACGTCATTCGCTTGTTGGTGTTTAATCCAATATGGCGGATTGCTCTATTTTATAGTTTTATTTTATCAAAATAAATAGCAATCTCATTCGAAATGGAAAAATAAATGCGTTTTTTATAATCTATGAATCCTATTTCATTAGATAAATTCATAATTTCATTGATTCTTGGTAATTGTCATCATGCCTATGTCTAAGCAAGTCGTAATTTTTTGAGTTTTGACGTTTGACATTTGACAGTTTATAACGTATTACTCGAACTGTTTACGGAGTTTACATGCTTTTTGACGTGCAGACATGAAATGAACTCCTCAAACAGTTCGAATTATCCGTTTGAGAAACGATTACGATTTCCTTACTTTTTAAATTTAATTTTTTATTCCACCAAGTTAGCCCTTGACTGCGATCTCACCTGATAATAAGGCATGATGCAGTCTAAGATGGTATCGGGCTAACCTGTTAGGGATGTGGTAGTTATATTAAACCCCTAGTCCTATAGCCAGTTTCTACAAGGTATCGTATCGGAATGCTAAATCGCTTGGCAGTATGTCTTCGCAGGTAGGGTGGTAGCTAGCCACGTCCGAAGCCACCACGTCTGGTCTGGTCTAGTGGGAGACCAGACCAGACCAGACCAAATTCAAAAAATTATAAATTCCCAAACTGCCGGGAAGCGAACCCGTGACCTGCCACGTTAAGACAACAGCGTTCAACACTGCGCCAGGGAGGTCGTCAAAAATCTCTTTCGTCCTTACACAATCGGGGGGCACATTGGTGTTATATCCCTGAAATCCCGCGGGATCTCTGGAATGACAGCTATCCAGATAACTATCTGACTGAACTGTACCAATTTATTTAATATTATATATCTATAATGATATTATATAGATATAATATATGATAATCTGTAGAAGTTTAGAATTATTAGTGCCACTGGAAAGAAAACAATCAAAATGGCTTCTATTTCTTGGCTTTTATAGCTTTGTCCTATCCATTAATTTTAAAAGATATCATCAATTTTTCAATCCGGCATGTAGTTAACTCCTACCATTATTTGATTAATGGAAAGGGGTCACGACCCTCAGTAATGAGGAATACGACGCAGAGAGAGAGATGTACTAATAGAGAGTAGAGAGATGTACTGTATCATTAAAAAATTTATTAAAGTCAAGCCAAAAAGTTTTTATACTATACAAAAATAACTTGTCCTAACTATTAAAATTCGCATAGGTATTAGTAAATGTTTTAAACGCGAATGTACGAACAAGATTTAAGTAGCCATTACTGATGTTAAATATTAATGCTGCATGTATTCCAATAAAGAGAAAAAAATATATATTTTTTATTCTTAAGTTAATATTCCTCAAATATCGGTAGCCACTAGCCAGACAGAAGTAAAAGGGGGCTTACTTAAAAATCACTATTTCTAATTCCAAAGAATAGTATAAAGGCCTAGACACACAAATCGTGTGACGGAAACATGTCTGACGCGGTTTCAAAGACTCCATAATATTATATATTGTGATCCATAGGAACTGTTCAGAACCCTCGAAGCTACGATGTAAGTCTAGTAGAAAGTTTAATAACAATAATAACTTTCTACAATTTATTTGGAATTGAAACCTATTGAATACGTATATTACAAGAACAAAATAATTTTGAGATTGAGTTTTCTTTTTTTTTTCATTGTATATTATTATAACAAATCGACACTCGTTCTACAATCAATTTCTAATAATTAAGTTAATGAGTTAACGGTAACATAAAAAATAAGGTGACGAGGGTTCCATAGGCGTCCTAGGGGGTAACTACCATCAAATAAAGCAGAATTACTTCAAAATTACAGTTTTATGTCACGTACCTTAACGTCCCTAAAATCTTATCTTACTAATATTATAAATGCGAAAGTTTGGATGGATGTATGGATGTCTGGATGTATGGATGTATGCATGTTTGTTACTCTATCACGCCCCAACGGCTGAACGGATCTGGTTGGAATTTGGCACAGAGATAGATTATAGTCTGGAATAGCACATAGGCTACTTTTTATCCTGGAAAATTAAGGAGTTCCCGCGGGAACCAAAAAATCTCGAACGCAGACGAAGAAACAATACGTATCTAAGCGATGGTTGTATGCCCCCTTTTCTGAAAAGAAGCCCACAACGCCCCGGCACGACGACGTCAATCAGAACTAAGTTGCCTCAGGGGGCATGTTTTGTTAAGGGAGATGTTTAGGTATTCGATCGCATATAAAGTTACCGTCGATTTGTATGGAATGGTATTGATGACAGATGACAGACGACACCTTTTCAATTCCATACAAATCGATCAAATTTTAAAACTTTAACGCGATTGAATAGGTGAAACATCTTCCATTAGCTCCACTATTGAGAGTGACGTTATGCTGTGCCGTTGTCGCCACGCGTTGTGAATGTCTAAGACTTTAGGTGAGCTAGATCGAACAATTAATAGTGAATGATTTGACGGAGAAGTGGTTTGATTTGAGTCTGGATTGAGCGAGTTTCTCTTCATATGACACCGGAAACATTATACCTTAATGAAGTCTGAGCTCTAATTGGCCGAATAGACGGCATTTATTTTTCGTATCGATTGTACTTAATGTTGCCAGGTTTTTGTTACTTCTGGGATAATTCCCGTTTTGCTCCATCTTGTTACTAATATTTATGCATGCTTATGAAAAAAAGTGTGTGTCTGTGAGAATTCACACACGGCACAAGTGAAACTTCAGAAAAGTAGCCTACGAGAAAATGGGATAAATATAACTTGTATTTTATCTCATTCTCTCGCAGTCTAAATCCTAAGAATATGTTTGTCTCTTTTAGATGTCGCTTTTTTGTTTCATCGAATTTTCAAATCACAAGGATTAGAAGTTTCACTTCAAAAATTGCGTTTCATTCTGCGTCGTGTTCCACTTCGGTAAAGGTCAGGATCCTTGCCAATAATTATTTGTTTATTGTAATAATTGTAATTTGTATTAGCTTTTTAGGCAGATACAGGTGACATGGAAACGCCAACATTTATCTATTGAAATAATTATTTTTAACGCCTATTTTCAGTTCTTATAATTGAAGAAGTATCAAATTTTTCATCACCTCATGGTGTATGCATTAACAAGGAACGGTCAAAACTATTAATTGTACTTATAGTTCCTTCTCTGTCTGTGTTCTAGTTCCAAATCTGGAGTTATACTGTAGTTTTTTTTGAAGGCAGTAATAAGTAGGGGGTTTATTGCTCTTCCTCAGAGAAAAACGTTCTGCTTGTCTATCGCGATGTCTTGGACCCTGACAATGTATTTTTTCTTTATTCCGACGACTGCTTTTGAGCACACCCACAATACACCTTTATATACCTACCAAAGGTTAACTGGGGTATAAGGCTCACAAGCATTAAGCCTCACTCTCACTTCGCTTATTTTATATAGCAGCTGATTATGCAATAAAGTTGAAAAAAAGAGTAAATACAGTTTGTCTGTTATAGCTAGGACAGTCCTAGAAGGTACTTATGCACGTGGTCGCCCTATCAACGCCGCTTTATGTTAATTTGGGAATTGCGTCGCGTAACGGTACGCCTATCTGTGATCGACTGTATCGTCTGTACCTACTGCCAACTTGTTTTGGTGAAATTACTGTTTATTTGAATAGAATGCTGTTTTATATCGCAGTGTGTTGGACTCTGCCATAGACTTAATGAAAACAATACTTTACTAATTGTTTTTTTCAGGTATTTTTCCATCCATAGCCGGTAGCAATACTGTAAAAAAGATTAAGACGTAACTAGTAGAATTATGGTGTCAATTATTTTACGTAGTATATCTAATAAAATATCATAATCATTAAAATAATTATGTTTCGTTAAGATGCCTACACGCCGTGTAAGCCTACCTTACGAGGGGGGGCGGGGTTCGATCCCCCTATAACTTTTCGGAGTTATACTTGCGTTTTAAGTGATTACATATCACTTGGAAAAACATCGTGAGATTATGACATCGTTCAGTTCAAAGTACATGTTAAATTAATAACTTACCATCATTTAATTTAGCTCATTGTTTAGTTTAGAGACTAAAATCTGATACTTAGGTTGCATGTTCAAATTGTCTCCCCCTTAACACCCGATTTTATCGGATAAAATTTTTTTCTTCTGCCTTCATCAGAAAGAAACCTCATCACTTCCACAATTTTCATTAATTCATTTATTGTCAGTACTATATCAGCTGATCACTGTCTATCTTTTTCCTTTATTCTATGGGAGTCGGTGTGATAAAGCACAGGTATGTCCGGGGTCAAAGCGATATTTTTACAATAATATTTCCTTAACTTATAAAAGCGTACATGTGAAATATTATTATACATAAACAGTGAATGAAACATCTTTAAATTTGTTATCCTTTGCGACAAAAATAGTATAAAATCCCAAAAATAATGAATGAAAAGTAAAACTTTTCTCTGCGATTCGTCTTACAACAACAACAATTTTTAGGCTTATAACCGAAGGCGAAGTCGTGTGCATCATCTATTCAAACGCTAAAAAACGATTGTAGCGGTTTCTCGATTTGACCAATCTAAGCGACCTTTATGATCGAAATGTATATTTGTAATTAAACGACGTGAGAACCCGCCGCATTAAAGAATGCGGTACATTATTACTATGCTGATCGCACATCATGCACGCATCGCACGCTCCGCCCTCGGTGAGAACCATACACTACGAACAGCGAACCAGGTTCGGCGCAGTGTGTAGCGCTGTTGTCTTAACGTGCGGAGGTCCTGGGTTCGATCCCCGGCAGGGTCAATTTGGGAATTTATAATTTCTGAATTTTCCCCGGTCTGGCCTGGTGGGAGGCTTCGGCCGTGGCTAGTTACCACCCTACCGACAAAGATGTGCCGCCAAGCGATTACGGTTCCGGTACGATGCCGTGTAGAAACCGAATAGGGGTATGAGTTTAATACTGCTATGCCCCTAACAGGTTAGCCCGCTACCATCTTAGACTGCATCATCACTTACCATCATGTGAGATTGCAGTCAAGGGTTAACTTGTAGTGGATTAAAAAAAAATAAAAAAAGAACGAATTACAGTTTTAGCACACATTATGACAGCGGGGCTCTAGAAAGCTAAAGTTTACCCGCTGCATGAAGCGCTGCCACATGTAGCGTTTAGTGCTGTCGCTGCAGAAACCTTGTCTACAGACACTACCTTGCCAGAAAATCGCGTTTTTTTGCTACTATAGCAAAGGTTTCAGTGATATGACTTGACGAGAGGTATGAGGTGGTTTTAATGCAATTATTTTAATTTGATCAGCTGATACTTAGCTGCTAGAGAGTGTAAGTGTGAAAGATAGCGGTCTTATGTGCCAAACTTTTCAAAATACTTGTGAGGCTTGACAGACGTAGCACAGGCCATCCGACATTTTCATCGTTGGAAATTTTGTGCTTAACCCGTGCGGTTTCCAAAAATGAGCGGCCTTGTCGAATGTGCGTTCACAATTACGAAACCAAAACGTATTTACCTACTTAGATGCGGAATTCTAAAAAACTCAAATGATGAGCTCAAATTAATAGATACCAGTAAAACCTCGCAATAAAACGAAATTGAATAAATTATACAATTCGGGTGATTGCGATATATGGACTCGTAAAATGTTGAGTAGTTTAGCAATTAAATAGTCTCCAATCTCGATATACGCAGATGACTGTGTTGATATGTCACAACCGGATGCTACCTGTTTAATTAGATGTAATTTGAAATTACTAATTTTGGAAGAAGTTTGTGTTTAAATATTTTTTAATGTAATGCCATTAGTAAGAAAATGTGTTTAATTATTTAAAGCTTGCTTAAAGAACTTAGCAATCATACCCTTTTTTATTAGTATGGCCTATTGATCCAAAGTAAAATTATAACTATGTTAAATTGTATCTATCTGATTATCTATACATACTATATGTGCTGTTTTACGTTGATTTTGTCAAAATTTGGTGTACAGAGAAAGGTTGCAAATCGGAAAAGGCTGGTCCCGGAAAATGTAGTTCACGCAGGATTTTTCAGAACCTAAATCTACGAACGAGGTCGCGGGTTTTAACTAGTTATTTTAAAAATACAGCTTGGGTTTAGAAAAATTAAATTTCGCTCTATAATAAATAATGACCCCCGCTAAGAAAAGATTTCAACGGGATCTTTTAAAAACTTAAATCTACGCAATCGAGATTAAGAAAACAGACGAGTATATATAATATGTATAATGAAGTAGAGGATGTTTGATTAAAAAATGAAGGCACCCCTGTTAACCATAATATACCTAAGCATAATATTTAAGCATAATATACCTAATGCTAATCATTACAGCGTAAAATAAAAACATTTTATTCAAAGTATTTAGATACTAAATTGTAAACTTTTTGATACATTATATGTATAGATAATTGAATACATTATTAGGTATGTATTCAAAAAATGTAGAAGTGATATGTATAAATATAATATGAAAGTTTTTACTTATTAAATAAGAATTGTAAATAATATAATAATTCAATTAGGAATTTATAATCATGGTAATTAAATCGTATTTATAATAATTAATTAGCGAGTAGAATTTAGTGTATTTTTATGTGTTTTAAAACGTTTCACTATTTTCAGTTTAATGATGCACATGTAATGATTATTTTGTAAATTAAATTTTAAGGATTAGGTATCTAATAAAAGCCTTTTTTATTATTTTTTGCATTTCAATTTTAGGCTATTTATGAGTTAACCTATATAGCTATATATCCATACTAATAGTATACTTAAATACAAAAGTGTATCTGTCTGTCTGCTACGCTTTGACAGCCCATATTTTCAACCGGTTTTGATGAAATTTTTGTATTCCCGCGGGAACTTCTTAATTTTCCAGTATGCCATGTCCTTCCCCGTGTTACAACCTATCTCGGTACCAAATTTCATCGAAATCGGTTGAAATTATATGCCTTAAAGCGTAGCAAATAGACAGATACACACACAGGCATTTATAATGTTAGTATGGATATAGCTATTCCTATAATAGCTATTCCATTACTCGGTCTATCTGAATTATTTGAAGATTATGCGAATCACCACAGATACTCAACAGGTCTCACACAGCCTTATCGCATTTAATTAAATTATATATTTTCTACTTGCATACATTTGAATTTGAATACAATTTTATTAATATTGTCGTTTAAAGTTAGCTACTAAACCAAATCAAATCAAATCTTGTTTAGTCAAATAAACTTTTTCGAGTGCTTTTGAATTCTCGAGTGAATCTACCATTAGTTCGGAATGCCATCTCTACTGAGAAGAACTGGCAAAAACTTGGCGGTTGCTCTACCCCCAGCTTATCAGTAAAGAGATAACGCGTGTACAAAATAACTCGTACTTACAGCCCTTGAAGGGTATTGTAAGTATTGAATTATTGGTCTTGAATGTAGTCTACAAGAAAATGTTCTCGTGGAAATGGGCCTTAACTACGAACTAGTACTGATAATTTCGTAGAAATCCCCTATACTCTCTCCCCTAGACCATAAATTGTCTGACCCGGAAATCGAACCGTTGACCTCGTCACCCGCAGTCGAACATGCTAACCACTAGATCAACGAGACAGTTAATATTTTATTTATTTATTTATAAGCCTGTATCGGACAATATAAAGTGTTTTTGAGCAGTAATTGTTATTATTCTGTTCCCTGGTTCTATTTGCTAGTCAGTGTGCCCTTTGGCAAAAGCCTCCTGCAATCCTTTCCAATGATTCCTATTGGCTGCTCGTTTCGTCCATGTTCTTCCTGCTATAGTCTCAATAGGAATGATGATTGATCTTGAGAAATGGTCAGATTATGTTCGGAAGTATCTACTATTTCGAAAAAATATATCATTTCTGCAGAAAAATAAGGTTTGGTAGATAAAATTGGCATTTGAAATTTTAATTTTAAAATTCGCGGCCAAACGCCCGCCGCTGTCATGGCGCCGTTTGTGACGTCACTATTGTTTTTGCCAATGCACTCTGTGCAGTGTGCAGTAAGCAATAGTGTGATTGTCAAAGCTCGAAACCAACAATTGTGACGTCATTCGCTTGTTGGTGTTTAATCCATTAGGGCGGATTGCTGTATTTTATAGTTTTATTTTATTAAAATAATTAGCAATCTCATTCGAAATAGATAAATAAATACGTTTTTTATAAATGAATCCTATTTCATTAGATAAATTCATAATTAATTGATTCTTGGTTACTGTCATCATGCCTATTTCGTATTGCCATCTCTTGTTTGGTCGTCCCTTCCTCCTCTTTCCCTCTCTAGGGTACCAAACAGTGACCGCTTTGCTCCATTTATTCTCACCCCGTATGGTGTGGCCAGCCCATCGCCATTTAAGTCGCTTTACCTTAAGCGTTACACCTTGGATTCGAGTAACTTTCCTTATTTTGGCATGAGGTGTTTTGTCCAATTTACATGCTTCTTACCATGCTTCATGAGACTTGAGACTTGGTGAGGTTATGACAGTTAATATTAGCGAGTGATTAATAGAAAGAGTCGCGATCCTCAGTAATGAGTAATACGCAGCAGAGTGAATATTATAAATGCGAAAGTTTGAATAGATGTAGCTATGGATGGATGGATGGATGTTTATTACTCAATCACGGCCGAACGGCTGAACGGATCTGGGTGGCATTTGGCACAGATATACATTATAGTCTGGAATAGCACATAGGTTATTTTATACCGGAAAATTAAAGAGTTCCTGCGGTAACTAAAAGACCTCAATTCACTCGGATTAGGAATAACAATAACACATATTTTAAACCGGAAAATTAAAGAGTTCCCGCGGTAACTAAAAGACCTCAATTCACGCGGATGGAGTCGCGGGCATCAGCCAGTATTAGTATACAAATGGCGTTTGTTATCACTCCAATGATCCCATGGCACGCACTTCCCCTGCTGACCAGCTAGGGGAGGCAGGGGGTGGATGGTGAAAGAAAAATTGCGCTATTAGCCTTAGTAGCTTTAGTAGACAGTGAAATACAAGTGCACTCCACCCGGTGAGTGGCGATAGCTGATTGTGGTCAATAATGTGTAATATGTGTAATAATAAGTGTGACGATTTCGGGGCAAAATTTGCATATTTGAAGACCTCCGTGGCGCAGTATTGAGCGCTATTGTCGTAACGTGCGGAGGTCCCGGGTTCGATTTGGGAATTTGTAATTTCAGAATTTTCTCAAGTCTGGCCTGGTGGGAGGCTTCGGCTGTGGCTAGTTACTATTCTACCAGCAAAAACGTGCCACCAAGCGCTTTAGCGTCCCGGTACGATGCTGCGTAGAAACCGAATAGAGGGTTGGGTTTAATATAACTGCCATGTCCCTTACAGGTTAGCCCGCTACCATCTTAGACTGCATCATCACTTACCATAGCCCATACCATAAACCCATGTCACTCTCTAGGTCCTCAACTATAACCGTGTAATGAATCACATCGATCCGTTGTTCTTTTGCGGTGTGATAGAAAGACAAACCAAAAAACAAACACAATTTTACATTTATAATATTAAGTATGAAATATGATGATAATAGATTTGTGTCCCTTACACTTGAATCAGTGTAGTGTAATAAGATTTAGGAAGTAAGGGTTCCTAAATTGACCCTTATTGCTGTGTGATAAGGCCCCCACAAGGATACCACAGGGCCCTGTAAAAAGTGCAGTGTAATAGGCCTAAGCTCAAAGCAATGATGAGGTCTAGCTTGGAGCGCGCTTGTCTAGAATATGCCTATTCACTCTTGCCTTGAAGTTAAGTTATCCCTGGCAGGGAACACGCACCGCCGTAGGGCATTCCATGCCTTTGTGGTATAAATAAATTTTGGTTTCTGATCCTATGATCGAAAACCATAATTAATTCGCTTGTATGGCCCAGTAAAAAAAATCACTGTACAACATAGATCTTTCTGTTGTCGCGGATAATAGCGAATTAAACTTCTGGTTCCTTTGTTATTAAATAGAGGGTCTTCTACAAGACCAAAAATTCACATCTTCTGTTAGTTTTAAGTTTGATAACTATTTTAAACTATAGCAAAAAGATAAAACGTGCTTTGAAATTTTTTCACGTCACAACTATGTATTGCATACACACTTCCATTCTAGAAGCGCGTTTTGAAGTATGACTACGAGTTGCTGGTTAGTGATTTGATTGAGTTTTCATTATCTTACTAATTACTTTACTAATTACTAATTACTTTACTAATTACTAATATTTATTTTACTAATATTATAAATGCGAAAGTTTGGATGGATGTATGGATATGTGGACATATGGATGTTTGTTACTCAATGACACCCCAACGGCTGAACAGATCTGGCTGAAATTTGGCACAGAGATAGATTATAGTCTGGAATAGCACATAGACTATTTTTATCTCGGAAATTTATGGAGTTCCCGGCTATAATGATTGTTTGAAGTAACAAATTGAAGCACTCTATATATATTTGTATAGAAGTACAAATAAATTGACCTGCCGAGTTCAATATTTTTTAAAAATTCAAAAAATAATGCCATTTTTTATTGTGTAACGAGAAATTAATTACGAAAACGAGGAATTATCCCCCAAACACCAGGAAGCATGTACAAGTTAGTCATCCATCCATCACGTCGCCAGTATTAAGGATTTCAGGGAAGTTTTCCCGAATCAATCATTAATTTAGCGACCAATAAATCAATAAAACAACCATTAATTTTGCGTAGTCTAGTCTCAGAAGCTCAATGATCGATAGAGCGGATAATAGCTGCGTTCCTTGCGAAATGTTGACATCTCGAGCTTCATCTACCGTTTATTGTCTCTTACTCTGATAGCTGCTTTTTAGGCTACCGCTCCTCAAAAGAAAAGAAAGGAACCCTAATGGTTTATTTATTTTGCTGACAATAAGGTGACATGACATTTTGCTGACAGTAAGATTCCTATACTCAAAATTAAAATGAAATTCTGTTTTGCTAGACGATTTAGTCCTTACGCAGAATCATTTATTTACAATAAAGTAGTTAGCGCATGCGACATTAAGCCTTGTTCCGTAAAACAAGCAAAAGCTAAAATTTTACCATGGCTCGCTTCATTGAATTACGACGCAACGGAAAAACTTTTCTTACATTTAACTTAAGGGCACTCATCATTATTCATTGTTAATATTAGAAATCATGTTACTTTTAAAAATGCAACAAAAATGCTGTTAAAATACCGAGCGACAATTAACTTCTGTAAATCTTTATTTGTTAGTGCGACATAGGTACAGGATTACCTAGTGTGGGTACCATTGGATATAAGGAAAAATTGTCATAAGTTGTTTTTGGAAAATAAACATTTTTCATTTCTTTTTTTTTCAATATGTTAACCAGGCTTCAAACTAAAATTAACGTCACTCAATATTCAGTTACTTTCCAATTTTAAATCAAACTTCCAGCAAGTATGATTTGTTGTTTTTAGGTCATATTCAGATTAGCGTTTCATTATAAAATAAAACTTCTTTATTTTGACAACTACAACAACAAAATTAACAGCTATTTAAAACATTAATTTCATCAAATCATACTTTACAATTAAAAAATAAAGTCGAGATAATGCCATCGGTATGCATCTTTAGGTTTTATCGATGTCAATAAATTACTTCTAACACGTCAGACTTTCAAAAGTTTCCGTGTTGATTTTCCAGGGTATACGTGCAGTTTTATATAGCGCTAGTACATTATAATTATTGACTGTTAAATCTAGACGAATAGCCTCTTTAATGACATACGATAAGCGCTTTATCCTGTCTGTCACTGATAACATTATCCAAAACATCTCGGAGGTTAAATAATAGAGATCCATCAGCTTTCATTAACGCCGGCCGGGGGCGCCACCGGCGACGGTCCGCCGGGCGCCCGCCGGCAGCGCCCGATCAATAGCACCCGAGGACTTACGAACACCGCCGACAGCGCCCGAGCGCCCCCGAACGAGCCCGAAGGGATCCCGCATATGACAAATGTCAGTGCTACCGCCTGAAAACTGCAGGCCCCGTGAAAATTCAGTGAAAAAGTGCATTCAGTGAATAACTAACTGTATAAGTGATAAACTATAGTGCAGTGAACCCTTATAGTTCCAGTTCCACAAAGACTAAGGAATACTGCTTAGTGTAAGTATCGTACAATGTTGATGGATTTTTGGGCCTTGTTGTGTTAATGTTTGGCTCGATATTATTATCAGCAAACGTAAATAAAGATTTTATCAGCACATTTTTCATGCTCTCTAATGAAACTGTAAGAGTATTATGATAAATAAGTTAACACACCTATTTTGGAGACAGAAAATCGATGTTTTCGATGCAACATATGATTTTCCTTTACAAATTCATTTTCACTGCTTGCGTATTTTATTTAACGAAATTTATTTGTAAGAAACGATGAATTATTTATTTTAGGCCTATATTAGTGTTTATAAAACTATTTTGTGGTCATTTTAATACATAAAATTAGTATTTTTGATGATAATTTTGATGTAGAGTCGCTAGTGCGCATGTCCGCCGCAGCTACTTTGCGTCATTTAAATGTTGATTAAAGTTAAACAACTTTTTATATTTAAGATCATCATAACAATGTAAGTTTTTAACTAAGCCTAATATTTTTTTAGGTGATAAGATAATGTGACCTTGACTGCGATCTTACCTGATGGTAAATGATAATGCAGTTTAAGATGCAAGTGGGCTAACCAAGTAGAGTAGGTACATAATAATAATAATATTGCCTCCTATCGGTTTATCATCGTAGGTACTTGAACGCTAAATCGCTTAAGGGCACATCTTTGGCGATGTCAGTCAAGTCAATGAAGAAATTATGAATTTCCATATTGTCCCTGTGTGGATGAGAACCTGGAACTTCTCATTTACAAGGCTCACCACTTTACTATTGAGATCGTCATAAATCTCCTTAAATTTCGATTAAAATAGCATACAATCTCTTATCTTTTTAAACGAAACATGCAACACCTTATCTTTGTAATCTTTATGTCTTTATTAACGAGACTATGTTTATAGCTTCTTTTAATGTTCTTGTTTTTTTGTTGAGAAAATATATTATTAGTAAATTAAATGAATATAAATTTGCTGTTTTATATGATTCTTTTATTATTGAAAAATGAAAATAATAATAAATAATTAATAAATCTATTGTCCAGAAATATTCCAAATAAATTAAACAAATCATTTTATACCCAAAATATATTTGGGACCAATTCCGTGAAAAACTATGTGTGTGTTCAGAAAGGGACGTGATAGAGGAAACTGGCAGAATTTTCAATACAAAATTCTAGGAATCTTACATCAAATTAGTACCTATGCAGTTTCCTACTTCTCATCATATAGGTGCTACAATTAGTGTCATAGTAGCCGTGTCTGTAATTTGTATAGGCGTCGACCCTCTGTATGAATATCTACTTACGCTAAAGTTGTACCATATAATATCAAAGATAAGGTTGCAGTGAATTTTGCAGATCTCTTGACCTTGACCGGGAAAGCCCTGGCGGATGCAGTAGTTTTCCACCAGCATAACTTGACCTACCGTGAGGCTTACGATGGGTTTTCAGTATAGCGCTGTCTCTGTTTTTCGTTACGTGTTAGATAAGGTTAGGGACGTGAGGGAGGTCTTTTAAATCGGTCATATTCACCCAAAGTGACAGATTTTACAAAAATGAAGAGCGATGAGCCGGCGAGTTCGAAATTCGAATTCAAAAGTAAAATAATTATTTAAAATTTAAGTTTCGAATGTAATAAATGTTCTAAAATTTTAATGAAAATAAATAAATGCTTTTCTGAAGGAATAATAAACTTACCCTAAAATTAAAATAAAAAGTTAATTGTAGGGATTAAATAAAGGTAGGCAAAATGCTAAGTAAAGTAATGTTTATGTAAAATAAAAATAAATATGTAAAATTTAAAAAAAACAATAGCTTTTACTGGCCCTATAGTCTAAAAATATCGAAATCGTATTTTGAGAGCTAGTTCAAAGAGTGTAGTTTTTCATTCGTAAGCATCTATGAACTCTTATAAACAGTTTATTTTAGCCATTTTACAATTTTCCACAATTACTGTACCTGCATTGCAATTTGCAACCCAAGGAAGCTCGCAAATTGTACTCATAAACATTTTATATTATCCTTTTTCATTATTAAAGTGAAAACTTCTTAAGCCGCGTTGAGCATTTTATGGTAGGGGGTAGGGGGATGCCAATAAAATATTTTATTTTTGTACCTATACCACTTAACAATTTCACCTTACTCACTTTCAAGGAAGGCTGGAAGAGATTTATTTTTAGAGATAAGCTTTACTATTTTGTCCAGTTTTTTAAAAATTAGTTTTAAGATAATATTTTGTACAAAAATAATGAAAATAAATAAAATAAACTTGTGGATTCGCGTCCCCGACACCTCGCTCCGACATGCTCGCGTTGTTACGAAGACAAAAGGTCTTAAATATAAATATACTAAAATCGTAATTAAACTTTAGTTTAAAGGTTTATATTTTATTTTACGTTTTAGGTTTACAGACTGTTTTATGACTGGCATTTTTTTTAGTATCATAGATATCATTTATTTTGTTAATGAGATGATGCCCGCGACTTCATCCGCGTGGATGACGATTTTTGTTATTTCCGTGGGAACGCCTTAATATTTGTAAATTGAATAAAAGTTTATGTGAATAAAAAACAGCGTAGCAGATAGATAGATACGCTTTCGCATTTATAAGTAGGTACCTAATAATATTAGTTTCTTATAATAATGCGTGAAGAACATCGTTCTGATACAGAATTTAAAGACTCCGGTGTGTTTCTGTTTCGCATTCAAAAAAAGCTTCCTTAAGCTTCTTTTTAAACGGGCAAATAAGTTTCACTTAAAGAAACACTGATGCAGTGAAATATTTTAAGCAGCTCCCAATATAAAAAGTAACAATGATAGTAATAATAATTTATGAGACACGATGTTCAAATAAAAATGTCAAATAGAATAGGCGAAACGTAACGCACATAAATTCCGACTTTCACAAATAATACGATACATGAGGAAAGTGGCGTTGGGCGAGCGGATAAATGAAACGTTGATAATCTAAAACCAAAGATACATACCACTACAGCCCATTAAAATCCCACAGCTGGGCACGGGCCTTCACTCTCATAGGAGAGAGGGAATGAGAGCTTAGACTCACCAAGCTCCAATTCGGGTTGGCGGGCTTCAACGACTGTTATATTTATAATGGTCATCAAATTATATTAAACCTACATACTAATATTATGAATACGAAAGTGTGGCGGTCTGCTACGCTATCCCGGCCCATCTTTTCAACTGATTGTGAATTGTGATGAAATTCAGTATAGAGGAAAGTTACATCCCAGGGAAGGACATGGATTTTTCATCCTAAAAAATTAAGGAGTTCCCCCGGGAATCAAAAATACTTAATCCAGTCACGGGCTTCCAATCGTCTTGTAATAATAAAGTACTGACTTGTCGCTACTGGGTCTCTGTGTCAAATTTCATCTAGATTCGTTCAGCCGTTCTGGCGTGATTGAATAATAAACATCCATGTATCCAGCCATCCATCCAAACTGTCGCATTTATAATATTATAAGTATAGATGCATATTATAAGTATAGATTTTTTTAAAAGTAAGTGTAAGTTGGCCGAAGCGCGCAGCCCGCCTTAACCGTCTTGAAGCGAGTATAATTCTCATACAGTACTCTATATACTTCTTTTTTTTTTAATGTTTCGCACTCAGTTAACCCCAGACATGATGTCAGAGACCTTTTTGAGTGTTGCTCTAAGTCTATATACTTGTATGTCTTTGGTGTGTCATATCAGTGATAAGGAAATAATTTAAAAAGGTAACAGTAGAGTCGCACCGCACAGAGCTGGCCGGACCAAAGGTTAACGGCGGCCGCTTCATTTGAAAGTTGTTTGTCTGCTCATTCGCTGTGTCAACGAGATCTTCGCTTACCTATTGGGTCAGGTTTTGGTGACGAATAATTAATTAGTTTCATTCACGTAGACAACATCTTATTTAATAGGTACAATTTGGACTATTGGTTCTGTAAGCTGAAGTGGCAGTGGGCAGATCATGTCTGTCGCAGAACCGATGGCCGTTGACACACATCGTTGACACATGTTTGGATGCGATTACTGAGATAGGACGCAATGAGGCTCTCGTGTTGAACGCAATCGAATGAGAAAAATCACAGAAAATTCCAATAATATTCTGTGATTGCATTGATATATTCTTTGATTTGATTGATTTTCTTATTGATTCTTTGATTCATATTCTGTGATTCCCACGCATTGAATATTGATATATTAATGCGGCCGCATCGGTTGTTAACCAACCCTTAGAAAACCATACTAAGTCGTTGAACAAGAACAGTTGATATTGTAACTGAATTGGGAATTGAGTAATTCTCGGCCAAACTACTAAGCCTTAGTTAGGCGCGGGATATATATGTCAATGTAAAATTGCACCGTTATATTGTAATTTAACTAGCGAAATTGTAAACTGTCGACACATTTCAATTTAACGCATTATTTTTCGGTAGATTGTAATTTGTTAGGTATATTAACCCGCTAAAACCTATTTTATATTTGTTATTTTATATTTTATCAAAAATTGGCCCTCAGAACATTGAACGGTTCACAATCTTTCGACAGTTTACAATTTCGTTAGATAAGGGTTAGTTAGGGGAAGGTTAGGGTTCGACATAAATAATCAGGTAGTGCTCGGCTGAAGGCGGGTAACTTAGGTTTTATCGGATTTATATACCTATCATATTAACGCAATTTAACGCATTCGAGAGCAAAGAAAAGGTTACAATATGTAGACAACACAACAAGTTACAAGTATTACAATGACTTGTGGGTCACTGGATGCGAGGCCGGTTGCTTCAATGCAACTTTGTCGTTAATAAAATCATCGATAGTGCAATAACCTCGACTTAACAAATGCTGTTTAACACAGTCTTTAAATCTATGTAATGGCAAATCTAGAACCTCAGAAACTCTACACTATATCTCTTCCTCTTCCATCACTGGGCTTTTCCGCACTTAAGCATAGGTGCCCGTTGTGCGTGAGACCTCTGGTACGTCTCCCCGCTGGATCACTCCAGCCAGCCGAGCTCATTCCAGAATCCAAGCAGGCCGCCCAGGTTGGCGGGGACTTCCGGGAATGTTGCTGGGGAGCCAATGTAAGCTACTCGTTGAGTGGATACAGTATTACACTCGAGTAGTACGTGTCTTGTCTCCTCGCTCTCCATGCAGGCTCTGCATAGAGGGCTGTCGGTTATACCTAGAACATATAGGTGTTTGTTAAGTGGACAGTGGTGCCGATTCTGTAATGTAACATCTCTAAACTAAACTAAAATGGCAGCTTTAAATCTAGTTCTGTCCCTTTCCGTAGGGAGTATTATGAAAGGGTTAGCAATACAGTGTAAACTCTTTATAACGTTATCCTTTATAACAATAAACTCCCTGTAACGTTGAAGTGAGCCCAACTTGGTTGGTTTGCGTTAAAACCCACATATTGAAACACTCTTTATAGCGATACGCCATTCTCTATTACGAAGAAATGTGTTCATATTTAGACAGTAAATATTTATTATCGGTATTATTGTTTATGTTATGTTATCAGGTAACAAAAGACTTTGAAGCTCCGAAACATCCGAGGTCGGTCTAGCTTTTGTTATCCTTAATTGCCTTGAACACGTGCTGAAAGGATGTGACGGTCTCGGAAGTGATGGTCTTCGAGAAAACAATGCGTCATACTGCGAGAGTTTGGTTGTTTTTTCGTTCACTCCATATAACGATAACTCTCTATAATATTGAATAGAAGCAGGCGTTACTTTGCGGAAGTCCATGATAGTGAATGAACTAGAAGTTTAATTCGCTATAATCCGCCACAGTAGACAAATCTGTGTGGTACAGTGCGTGTCTTTCACCTGCAACATGCGACACCCACCACCCAGCAATTCGCACAGGCACAACACCACACGATAAATGTGAAGAACAACTTCACAATCGTGCATTGTCGAGTCAACATCTCCTGAGGATGCTCCGGTGTCGGAGTGAAACGTACGTTGAGAGTGATTTGGAGGATTTGTGTGGTGTGGTGTTGTGCCTGTGCGAATTGCTGGGTGGTGGGTGTCGCATGCTGCAGGTGAAAGACACGCACTGTACCACACAGTGCCGTCTACTGTAGCGGATTATAGCGAATTAAACTTCTAGTTCATTCATTAACTCTCTATAACGACACAAAATGCTCAGTCCCTTGAGTTTCGTTATAAAAAGTTTACACTGTATTTATAATGCTCTAATTTTAGTTTAGTTTAGAGATTGTGCAGTACAGAATCAGCCCCAGTGTCCTGTTATGCCTACAGCCGTCCTAAGTTTATATATTGAGGGTATGTGTGTGTTGCAGCGCGGCGGCGCGTCCCCGGGCATGCGGCGCGGCTTCAGCATAGCATGAGCGGTGCGCGCGTGACCGAGCCCCACGACCCGCCGCGCCACACCCGCTCGCACCCCCACCCCCACCCCCACACCAACCCCCACACGCAACAGGTAACCGAAGCTTTATAGAAAGAAAGAAAGAAAGAAAATCTATTAATTCTCACCATTGTGCCACACATTACAATACCTGAAGGTGCCAGCGGAGGGTGAATTGCCCATACAAACGTAATACCAAAATGATTCGTAATTCGAGAATATTTCCACCGGATTATGCGATTATTAAGATTGAACTTGTATTTATCTAGGCCCCTGGATAATTATGTTTTCAAAATATTTTCCCAAAATTAAATGTAAGCGCATAGCGTTTTGCTTGTTTTTACGACATGAATGACATGTTTTCTCCTTATTTGTATCATATTAAAACCGACGATATGTTACGTACTAATTGAACAGGAGCATAGCCTATATTGTCAAGTTCCCGAATAACAACACGAAGTGAAAAACACAACAAGTTATCATTCATCATTTTTGGTATTTACGGAACAAGACTAAACGTATAACAAATTCTGTACGCTCATATTGCTATCGCGTTTGCACGCGATCATGTGTCATCAGCCAAATAGAGATAGCAATATACCGGCAAACTTATATTTGCGGGTCGAATAGAAATTGCGAGCGGCGATCACCGGCCTCTTAAGGTAAATGCTACCATGGCGCCTCCAGCATTTGAGCATTAAACTCATGGCCAAGTCCTAGAGGCACCCTGACAACACTTGTCGTGTGTGGCACAACCTGAAAGAAGGCATCAGCTCAGCATAACGCAGAAAGCCTTGCAATAAAATATAACAAAAGCATTCTGCACTGATTTTCAGCTGGAGCCCTACACCAGGTGACGCCACGGCTTCTTAACTATATCACTAATTATTACTACTTAATCAATTATTCTAATTATACTTAGTTCTATTAAAAATAATAATAATAATAATAATTCTAATTAAATCATGAGGCCAGTTGTTACGTTGCCGGTCTGCCTCATCAGCAAAACGTGCCGCGAGTGTCAGATTCTAATGAGAATACAACAAACTGGACAATTAGTGCTTTCGCTTACCTAACTCCGGTGCGAACAGACATCCCTTTACTTATTATATTATTTTACATTTTGTTATACCTTTATACTTACCACTTGTTATACCACTTAATTAAATAGCTATACACCCCAAAAGGAGTTCATCATTGCAAACCTGCTTCGGTACAGCCGCCCTATATAACTCAGTTAAAAATAAAAATAAAACCAAACAAATATAAATAAATAAACAGTACATACAAAATTTAAGGGACTATTTACAACCAGAAACATTTAAAATATATAAGAAACATCATAATATTGTAAATCTAAAGAAAAGAAAACTTAATTAAACTTAATGTGTAATTATAGAAGGTACACTAAATAAATAAATTAACAAATGAATTTTTATTGATCAAAAATTTACATCAAATTAATCAGGAGTACAAAACAAAAACGTTACATGCAGTAGTCATGTACTGTGTACACCATTAAACGTCTGTTTCACCATCTGCTAATAAAGTGACTAATATATATGTCACCGTAAGATTGTAATCTAACTCGCGAAATTGTAAACTGTCGACAGATTGTGAACCGTTCAATCTTCTGAGTGTCAATTTTTAAAATATTAATTGTATGTATTTAGGTTTTCTTGTCTGTTTCTTGTAGGTTAGGTTAGGGTTCGACATAAATAAACATAAATATAAAATAGGTTCTATCGGGTTAATAAACCTAACAGATTACAATTTACCGAATAATAATGCGTTAAATTGTAATCTTTCGACAGTTTGCAATTACGCAAGTTAGATTATAATCTTACGTGGTTTTTACAATCTTACGGTGACATATATTATAACAGATAAAATATCTGCTGGATTAATCTGCCGTCGTTTATTCAGTTGTATACTTACCGCTAGAGTTCGGAAATCGATGTCTGAATTTACACTAAGCGTCTGTTTCACCATCTGCTAATATAGCTAATATATATCTTAAAGATAAAATATATGCTGGATAAATCTGTCGTAGTTTATCTAGTTGTATACTTACCGCTAGAGTCCGGAAATCGATGTCTGAATTTTCCAAGAAATCCAGAGTTTAACGGTGTCGATACTTTAAGCGACAATCCAGAAGTAGGTATTATTGAGACACTTTTAATATATTTGTACTCTCATTTGGAACTTGCACGAGTGAATGGTCACAGCGTGTAGCGGTTCCACGAGAGATTTTAATATAATAAGATAAAAAGTTAGCTGATTTTAAAGACAATATTCATTTGATCTGGCCACGATTGCTATCGTTAAGCTCTAAACCAAATTGCGATCTAAGCACAAAAGTATTCAATAATCGCTGAGTGTGCCTACAGGAGATTGAATTATCATTGTCAAAACACTCGTATTTATACTAACTGTTTTCAATATGGCGTCGGTATCCACAGATTAAATCAAATGACATAAAACGAGTCAAATTGACTGATATTATACTTCCTGTTTCATCATGAGATATAATGACAAACAGTAACAATGCTAACAATACGTTAGCGAGTTTTATTATTAAACTCACATTGACCGCTTTGGTGGCCGTATGCCCAAAGTCAGTAAGTACGGACATAGTATAATTTAAATATAAATAAAAAGGCAATATTATCTTAAAAACGAAGGCCGAAATCCCGACAGTGTCACTTTAATCTTCTACCGAAACACATTGTTCACATATTAACAGCGCAACTCAGCAAGTTACAGGAAAGTCATAGATTAAACTTTTTCTAATACCTATACCTAGAATACCCGCCGACCGCTACATAGCTTATCTAATAACAGTAAAACATTCAAATTGTTCCAAAAAACCGTCGACTGACGGCGGCCATCTTGGGGCATTTAATTGACTTAGAAAAATGCCCAGGTTAGTTTAATGTTTTATTTTGTCTCGCAGGACGAGTGTTTTGGGTAGAGAATTGAACCGATGGTTCCGTATTAAGTATAATGTGGTGCTAAGAATGTTATAGAGATGTCTACTTAATAAAAGTAACATAGAATCAGTGCCTTTGTAAAAAATAAAAGTGTTTTCAAGTGTACCTATAATTCATACTATATATTTTGCAATAATTATTTTGTCCAAAATTTTCTCTTTCTTAATAATTGTATTTGTGAAAGATTTTTTGGCACAAGGAAATAAATTGGGAAAAGATTTCAATATGCTGTATGTCATCATTTTTATCAATACTAGGCCATATTTGATAACATATTGCGTTACATCATAATCTTTTAGAAGATTTTCCACCCAATAATCTATATTAAATATTATAAATGCGAAAGTTTGGATCAATGGATGTAGTGGTTGTTTGTTACTCAATCACGCCCCAATGGCTGATGAAATCTGGATGAAATTTGGCACAGAGGTAGATTACAGTCTGAAATAACACTCAGGCTACTTTTTATTCCGAAAAATTAAAGAGTACCCGCGGGCATTAGCTAGTAATATAAACGAGCCATCGAACTTTAGTACAGTCTAAGTAATAGTACAGCGTTTTAGTCTTATTTATAACTAGATGATTCCCGCGATTCGTCCGCGTGGAGTAGAATTTTATTATTCCCGCGGGAACTCTTTAACTTTCCGTGATAAAAAGTAGCCTATGCCTTCCCCGGGATACGAACTATCCCCATACTAAATTTCATCAAAATCGGTTGAAAAGATATGGACCGTCAAAGCGTAGCAGACAGACAGACAGTCACACATTCGGTCACACATAATATTGGTATGGATTTATTGATTTTAATGTGCCATTTCTATACTTTAGTCAACCTTCATCAAGTGAAACAATAGTCCAAAACCGAGCGAACTTTTTCGTCAAGTTGTGCGGCGGAATGTAGAGCGTACCGCATAATGAGCGCCGAAATTTATTATACGACGATCTTTCCGAGAAAACTACCGGATAAAAGAACCACAACCACAACTGTATTGTGTTGTGGGTTAACTACTATACAGTAGGACTACCGTAGAGGTGCTACGGAATGTCGTTGCGTAGAGCAGCGATAAGTTGCCATACTTAAAGCAATACCCAAAAGCAATATTACTCAAAAATTATAGTTTGATGACACGTAAACCTTGCAGTGTCTTAAATAACTATTATAATCCTAAATCACGAAGGTCGACAATAATCTTTTCTTACTATACTATACTTACTATATAATATACTATATACTATACTATAATATTATAAATGCGAAAGTTTGGATGGATGTATGGATGTATGGAAGTTTGTTACTCAATCACGCCCCAACAGCTGAACGGATCTGGCTGAAATTTGGCACAGAGATAGATTATAGTCTGGAATAGTACATAGGCTACTTTTTATCTCGGAAAATTAAGGAGCTCTCGCGGGTATCGCGGGCCAGTATGAATTATTAGGAAGGGGTTTTGGCTGGCAACAACGATTTTGGCTTACATTTCGTTGTGTAACTCAGGGCCTCAAGCTGTTTGTTAATATTGCGTTAACAAATGAAAATCCATCATTTCGATCGCATTTAATGGTCCGATTTAAAATGAGCTTTTATTGGCTTCTAGATATATGACACTAACCTAATGCTACCTAGCATAGAGTTAAAAACGTCAAGATAGTTTCGAGATTAAAGTTTTATTTAACTGTTGTATTTTATCTGAGAGTATTAACTCTATCGAATGCTTTCCTTATATCCTGTACATTCTTACGTTCTATAAATCAATGCTGGTTTTATGCGGTCAACTGTCCGTTTTGTATATTGGATAGAAGCAGGCGTTACTCTGCGGAAGTCCATCAATATGAAGGAACCAGAAATTTAAATCGCTATAATAGGCGACAACAGGAAAATCTATGTAAATGATAAATGATTTATTTATTTCATGTAGGACAACTTGTGCCACTTATGAAACGTTAAGACTCTACCACCGGTTCGGAAAGCTGATTCTTCTGAGAAGAGCCGGCAAGAAACTCAGCAGTTGCTCTTTTCATAGAAAAGGAAAGGTTACAATATGTAGACAACACAACACATACGTTACAAGTATTACATGACTGAGTTGTGGGTCACTGGATGCGAGGCCGGTTGCTTCCATGCAACTTTGTCATTAATGTGGTACAGTGGTTCTCACCACGCCACAGAAATCCCCCAAAAACTACCCTCAACGTACGTTTCACTCCGATACCGGAGCATCTTCAGGAGATTTTGCCTCCACAATGCACGATTGTGACGACTTTCACATGATTGTGACGACTTTCACACGATTGTGACGACTTTCACACGATTGTGACGACAATGAAACAGTGAAAGTCGTCACAATCGTGCATTGTGGAGGCAACATCTCCTGAAGATGCTCCGGTATCGGAGTGAAACGTACGTTGAGGGGATTTCTGTGGTGTGGTGAGTACCACTGTACGACATAGATTTTCCTGTTGTCGCGGATTATAGCGAATTAAATTTTCTGGTTCCTTCATTGTCTGTTTTGTCTTAGCAAGCTTACAAGTACAGCTTGAGTCGAGGAAAATTGTTGCCCGACTGTATGATAGTCAAACTGTATCAATCCTGCGCTCGCGTCTGCCGCGGTATGCGTGCTCTCGGCCCGCACAGTTATGTTCGCTATGCTTACGTAACCATGGTAACCGGGAGAAAAAAACCCCCCTAACCGCCATAGGAAATTGTAACGGGTTGACGATGCCATGGGATTCGGGAATGAGATGATTTTTAATGATGTTTAACTATTCTTTTGTAGGTAACCAAGTATCTGATGGGAACTCTTTTGTTTTTTGTTTTTAAAATGATATCAAGGCTGCATTTGAATTATGCCTATTTATTATTAGTTCATGTATTTTTAATATGAACGTGTTTTTTTTATACGACTGCCTGAAAAAAGGAGTATATTGTTTTCAGGGTTCATGTATGTATGTATGTGAGTTTGTATATTCCACCATAACTTCTACACACCAGAACCGATTTTGATAAATGAGGTATCGTTAGAATCTTTAGCTTATTCCGGGTGACATAGGCTAGTAAAATTAAAAAAAAATTGATAGCGTGACCATGGTCCCGCATTAAAGACTAAATTTGAAAAAAAAAACGAAAATAAGATTTACTATATAATCATCATCTAGAAAACTAGATTAATTTAGATTTTTAACTTTTTAGTTCGTTTTTGGCAGGGCAGTTGGGTTTTTTTTTTAATTTTGACTTTTTAGCGTTTATTAATTCGTTTTGATGTCGGCGTATTACATAAGTTTTGTGATCAATGTAGGCTTTAGATTCAGTAGGTGTCTAGCAGAGACAATATAACTTCCATACCTCAAATAGGTTAGCCCTCTGTCGTCTTAGACTGCACCAACATTTACCACCGGGTGAGATCAATGGCTTTACTTTTAGTGGAGTAAAAAAAGATACTTTGTGATTCAAAAACAATTAGTTAACCTGAAGATAAATGCCTCCAATTTTGACAACTAGTCAATTCAGCAACATTTTCCACATGTTGCTTTTTCCAAAAACGCGCGCTTATTATGAGATGTTGTTTGAAATACTGAATTGATAGTTACGTCTCTATTTAATAACCACTAAAAAAAATTTGACCGAGCGAAGCGAAGGTCTCTGAGTTTACTTCAGTGAATCCGTCCGTCCGTCTGTCAGAGCCATATAACTATTTAATTACTGAACGTAATTACTATTTTAAATATAATATGTAAACCGATGGTCTCCAGCGGAATATGGCTTAAAAAGTTATAGAAATATTTATTTCAGGGGGCTCTCATAGAAGCGAATGCGAAGTAAAATATTTTTATAGCGTTACACAGGGTTGCGGTATATCATTTTAAAGATACATTACAGGAACATTACAGATACATTTTAGGAATAGAGTACAAAAATATTATTTTTTTCATTTTCCCCTAAAATTTACGAAATGGGGGCTTTCAAAGTGGAGATCTTCTAACGTCCAAAGTTAACCTCAGAACTCTCAATTTTTTGAAAGACTGGACTTGAAACTTGATCAGTTATTTGAATTATATCCTGTACTTGAACAACAAATACTAAAATAAGATAAATATTATAAGGAAACGAAATTATTTAATTTTTAATGAGCTTCAATATTTTTAACAGAACTTCACAATGGCGCTCTGTAAAAGTATATTCGTTTCTCCAATAATTCTTTAGCTTTTTTGTCTTTTTCGTCTAATGTTAAAAGTCAACTATTTACAATATATAGTTAAAACTATCTTATGGATACAGCGAGGTCTCAGTTCGGGGCGAACCAATAGTTTATTTTACTAGTCAAATACCCAATTGTTCGATTTAATTGCATTGCGGACTAAGTAGTGCACAAATCACATAACCGCGGGGCCAGACGACCTTGCGCGTGTTCACGGAACGGCGCGCGCGAAGACACGCCCACCCCCCCGCACCGCCCCCCCCTCCTCCCCCCTTCTCCCCCCTTCTCCCCCCGCCTGCGCGTGGAAATGCACGAGCTTAGGCCGAAAACATACCCGTGTGCTCGATATCTCACGTCACCCGGACGTGGTCTTAACCAACTGCCTCGGGGGCGTATGGACTAATCTATGTCAACCGACCTCCCATTCATCCTAACGTGGTCCGAGCCTCATAGGAGGCGCCCTTAGGAAGACGTTGCCCCCCCGATGTCATCGAGCCCTAGGGCTCTTTTCTCGGTGACGCCTAGCGCTCGCCCATCCCCCGGACGCTGTAGGGGCCAGTAGAGCCTATGCAGCATACTCAATCCGAAAAACAAAAACCTGGGTGCGTTTCCACCAAAGATTTGCTACGTTTTTGGTATCTTAAGTTTTTGGTTAGTTGCCTGTCTTTCGGTATTCTACAGGATATATTTCGGAGAGTGCGCTCAAGAACTATGCGATCTGATTCCTCCGTCACCTTTTTATTATCGAACCGCAAGGTATCGGCAAGGTCTGCACCCTTACGCAGTCGAAATTCCGCGGGCTTGTACGAAGCGATTTGCTTCCTCGTTTCTAATTCGAACCGCTAGGATATGGAATGCCCTCCTGTCTTCCTCTTTAAATATAGGTACCTTCAAATCAAGAGTGAATAGGCATCTTCTGGGCAAGCGCGCTCCACCTTAGGCTGCATCACTACTTGCCAGCAGGTCTGATTGCAGCCGAGCGCTAGTTTATAAATTTAAAAAAAAATGTTACTAAGCTGATGTGTCAGACCCTCTAATAAGAACGCTTGAACATCTATCGGTTCTACTGGTGCGTTTGACACACATCCGTAGCTTAGCAACGTAGCACATCTCTGGTGGAAACACACCCTTAACGTCAGTTAAAAACGGCTGCGTTGAAAAAGGGAAATGATTTGAACTTTTGGGCTAGTTTAAAAAGTAGTGTCGCTCTCTAAACAGTGCCCAACGGTTTTTTTTGTTATGTCCGGTAAGTAGTGTGTTTTCATCTTAAGAGCGATAGGATAGAACAAAATTGTCTGCTAGAAAAAATTCCAATTACGTTAATATCAGTTGAACATTACAGAAAAGATTATATCAATTATTGAAGTGAAAACTTCTTTAGGCGCGTTGAGCAGTTTTTGGTAATTTATATTGAAGTGTTAAACTTCTTTAGGTGCGTTGAGCACTATTTGGTAGGGGGTGAAAATGTAGATTTGCGTGACCGTGACCGACATGCTCGCGAACATATAAATATACTACATTCGAAATTAAACTTGAATGCCTTAGTGTTAAGGTTTACATTTTAAAAAACTTAATTTAAAATAAAAACGTATTCCCTTCTATCAGCAGTCCCTATGACTGCCAATTTTTAATTTTTTACTAAAAATTAATTACTCTCTGTTAGGCCAGAGATTAATATGCATATCGTCGCCGTTCCATCCACACGTACGGAACGCTTTGGGTCTTCATACCTCATTCGCGTCGTCCGGACCCTACTTACCAGAAAAAACAACTTAACAGAGCTGAGTTCTTGCAAGTATTATTGCCCTATTTAGTGGGCCTTTGACATTAGCTTCTACATCATGCTCAATGCATTGAGCCTATTAGTCTAGGGCCTAGACACCCACATTAAATCCTCAGTAGATGAAACTCGGCAGAGTTTTAGTATTGGATGATCCAAAACTTACACAAAAATGTCCACCAAAAAAAACATCCGGAAGTTAGGTATTTATACCTAAAACTTAATATTTATGACTGAATATTTTCTCAATTTCGCTTTAAAATAATAGTAGGTGGTATATTTACACGCAAAACTGAAATATCAAATGAAATAATCATGCAGAACATCGATATTCAAACCGATTTTGTTATCAAATCTAAACTGCTTTTACGCGATAATGTACCTTCCTGCTTTAACAATTGAGTATAGCTTAAAAACCTTACTTCTTTTCTGACTTTTTATTGGATATTTATAATAAACATTTAACTCATGATACTTTATCATACTATAAAGTTTCGTCGCCTGAGGAATTATTGTTGGGGTCAACTAGCTTTATTGCCTAGACTATATTATATGAATCTTATTTCTTCATATGGTGTTGGATATGGCCAATAAAACAATTTTGACTTCCTGAATTACTTTATATTTCTGCACTTGGTATGTACTTAAATTACTTACAAATTTCAAGAGAACCCTTGGGGCTTGGATGTTAATAGGTTGGCGTACACGAACAAATAGAATTAAGTGAATGACAGATGGTGACAGAGCTCCATGGAGTATAGACAGTAGATATTACATATTATTTGTTACAAGCTGTCAAATTAAAATGGGCAACATCTATGGATAGATTCTACGGTAAGAGGTTATTAAGAATCCGGAGCCGTGTCCCTAAGTCCGATTAATTAAATATGCGTTTGATCGCATACTTATGGAAATTCTTTCAAGTTCTTTATTTGGAAAATTCTTCAGCATTTAATACAATAACACCTAATTTAAAATAGATCATCTCTCATAGTGCTCAAAAAAGGTCATGCCGAGGTCAATATACCGGAACGGCGCTAAGGCCCCGAGATGACTCAATCATATCCAATCCATTCATTCATAAGTCACGCTATAAGCAATATTATAATATCAAAGGTCCTTGCTTTTTTGGATACGCGTGCGTTACAAAATAAACTAATTACCTTTATTTTATGCGGAAGAAAGTTTTAATTAATTATGTATACTTATGTAATTGACGTCGAAAACTCTTTTTAGGGATCGGCTGAAAATCACGCTGAGCCGTTGCCCTTTTTGGAATTATTTTGTCACCGTCTAGTTCTTAAGTTATTTTATTTATTTCTTTTCTACTAAGTTTGTGTTTGTACCTTCACTCTGTATGGTAATTCCAAATAAAGATTTTATTTATTTATTTAGTTTGAAGTTTGAACGTAACATTTTTAAATCAATACTAATATTATAAATGCGAAAGTTTGGATGGATGGATGTATGTATGGATGAATGTTTGTTACTCAATCACGCCCCAACGGCTGAACGCGACTTCGTCCGTGTGGATTGAGGTTTTTTGTTTGGTTCACGCGGGAACTCCTTAATTTTCCGGAATAAAAAATAGCCTATACGTTATTCCAGACTATAATCTATCTCTGTGCCAAGTTTCAACCAGATACATTCAGCCGTTCTGGTGTGATTGAGGAATAAACATCCATCCATCCAAACTTTCACAATTATACTCTATTATGACAGTGCACAACTTTTATATAAATATTTGAAAATTTAGTATACGTGCATAAACACATTGATAAATTCAAGAAGAAAAGTGATTGTCATAATGTCAATACTAGAAATAAAAATAAACTTGTAATGCCTGTTTCTAGGCTTAGTAAAACTAGCAATTCATTTGATGGGAACAGTGTCCGCTTCTACAATAAACTCCCAGAAAACATGTTGAAGATGTCTCTGAATAAGTTCAAAGTAAATGTAAAACGTAAAATCATTGAAAAATCTTATTACCATGTAAAGGACTACTTATACGACAAGGAAACTTGGCAATAATTTGCTCTATGGCTCTGATAGTTTCTTAGTTATGATGATTTGTGAAAATAATAATAATACCCGGCTGAGTTTGTTGTGGGTTCTTCTCAGACCAGGGCGCGTTTGGAACCCTCGTAGCTTTAGTTTTAATATGCAGTAACCGATTATCACCATTATGTTTTATAAGTAAGTAATTTTTAACGTCAATAAGTGTACCTACAGTGTACCTATATTGAATAAATGATATTGAGTATTGAGTATAATATTAGTATAGATAGGTATTGGTATGTATTGGCGAGCACAGTTACCATATTGTACCAAAGATCCGTATAGTACTTATCTAAAATTGCATTAATTTGGTGTTAATTGGGATAATAAATAAATCTGGGTTCGTAATAACTATTAGTCTGTGATGGCCACCGACGCGTCAGACAACAAATCTAAAATTGCATAAACGGCCATTTTGCGCCACCCACACTTTTTGCTAACTGTTAAGGGGAGTCCTAAATGTTTCGCAAGATTTTATCTTTCTCTAAACCCCACAGACTCCTTTTGAGCTCCCTTGCTCAGTGGTGAGTGCTGTGATCTTGTGGGAGGTGCCGGGTTCGATCCCCTTCAGGGTCTATTCGGGTATTTTTAAATTTAGATTTTTCCCTGGTCTGTTACCCTGCCCTAGTTGCCCTGCCAGCAAATATGTACCCCCAAGCAATTTTTCCAGTGCGATGCCGTGTAGAAATAAGAAGAAGATGGGTATAATATAACTGCCATATACTTTTAACAGGTTAGCCCGCTAGCATTTTACACTGCATCATTAATTACCATTGGGTGAGATTGCTGTCAAGGTTTAACTTGTATAGTGGCGTAAAAAAAACGTCTGTATGAGAAAGTTAGCCCGAATCCTACTACTTCTATACTAATATATAAATACGAAAGTATGGATGTATGCATGGATGGACGTTTGTTACTCAATCTCGCCAGAACGGCTGCACGGATCTGGATGGAATTTTGCACAGCGATAGACTATACTCTGGAATAACACATAGGCTATTTTTTATTCCGGCAAACTAAAGAAAACCCGCGGGAACCAAAAAATTCAAACCATAAGTGCCATTAGCTCCATTCAATCCATAATAAAGAGCCATAAGTGCGTTTAGCTCCATTTAATCCATAATAAAAAGCCATAAGTGCGTTTAGCTGCATCGCCTTATCATTGACACGTCATCTTCGTGGGGCAATTAAAATTTGGCGGCTCGCGAATTTTGCACAATTACTGCTTACAATTATGCCCATACGGTCACTTTATTTGGCCATCTACACAAACGAATAATTTCTAAGAAACATCGAATATGACGCGTTTTGATGATCACCGTTGTCGCGACCTTAATAATTCCTAGGAAACTGTAATCAAACCATTGCAAACTATTTAATTGGGTTGTCTGTATTGTTACACTTGTTTTCTTGATTGCTGTTTATAATTGGAGTTCAATCTTCTATTATTATATTGACTGAGTGACAATGTACTCGTGTAGGGACTTCTACCTTCTTCTACCACCGTCTTCTACCACCGGTCTTGCACCGACAAATCTAGAGTCTATCGGTCTCTGTAGGTCGGTTTACGTCTATTGGTTTATAACCGATATCAGAAAGGAAGTTCTGTATTCGAAGCGTATATTATATATATATATATACAAGCGAAATTGTAAACTGTCGACAGATTATAATTAAACGCATTAATTTTCGGTAGATTGTAATCTGTTAGGTATATAAACCCGACAAAACCTAAGGGCACTACCGGATTGTTTATGTCGAACCCTAACCTAACCTACAAGAAGCAGACAAGAAAACGTAAATACAATGAATATTTCAAAAATTGACACTCAGCACATTGAACGGTTCACAATCTGTCGACAGTTTATAATTTCGCTAGTTAGAGTACAATCTAACGGTTTTTGCAATCTTACGGTGACATAATATTATATATATATATATTATATGTGTTTGATAACGATTTTCTCGGAAATGCAATGGACCGATTTTAATGATTTTTTCACTATCGTAATTAACGTACCTTCAGGAAATTTTAGTATATAATACACCTAGATTTCTTTCTTATTAACGATGTTATTTATATATATAAATGTTTCGAAGATTCCGGAACGGCCACAGTTGAGTTGCATTTGGCGGCTGACCTCTTTCTTGAAATTGAACCTATGTAACTAGACTTCATGTATAATTTATAGTGAAAATAATGCTTCCTACGTCGAAAATAAACTATTTATTTGTGATTATCTAATAGAAGGCCTTCCAAAAGACGTAATATCCACGGTCTCTATTGCATTGCAAATTATTTATTCATAAATAAATTGTGTAAAATTATTAAAGTAGGATAATATTATGTTCGCTTAACTTATACTAGGTTTATTAATTTTAAATTTGCACGCCTAAAGAACCTTTTACATGTAGTGCGACCCTGTAAGATAATGATACGATTAAAATGTTATTGGTTAAGACTAGGCTAAAGCAGTATTTATGATAATTTGTTTTGGTTGCCAAATAAATAAATTAAAATATTGCAAATTCTTGCGGCCTCCTTTAGTAATTTCAAGAAGGTCGGTTAAGATGAAATACTATTATCTCAGAAACGTCAACAAAGGCTATCTGTTCTCCAAACATAGAGCCTTCAATGTTTTACGACTTCTCTAATAGAACCCGACCGAAATGGCGATTGAAAGAATAATAACTTTATATACAATAAGTAAACGCTTTTTAGATCTGAGAGCTAAATAACAAATTGTGATCGGGACTTTTTTTTATCCACTACAAGTTAGCCCTTGACTGCGATTTCACCTGATGGTAAGTGATGATGCAGTCTGGGTTGGTAGCGGGCTAACCTGTTAGGGGCATGGCAGTTATATTAAACCCATACCCCTATTCGGTTTCTACGCGTAATCGCTTGGCGGCACGTCTTTGCCGGTAGGGTGGTAGCCACGGCCGAAGCCTCCCACCAGGCCAGACCAGGGAAAATTCAGAAATTAAATTCCCAAATTGACCCTGCCGGGGATCGAACCCGGGACCTCCGCACGTTAAGCCAACAGCGCTACACACTGCGCCACGGAGGTCGTCAGACTTACGATCTTTACAATCGTGCATTGTCGAGTCAACATCTCCTGAGGATGCTCTGGCGTCGTTGTGAAACGTACTTAAGCTACCTTGAGAATAATTTGGAATATCTGCGTGCTGTGTTCTTTTTTTTATGTGACTGCCTGAAAAAAGGAGTATATTGTTTTCAGGGTTCATGTATGTATGTATGTATGTGAGTTTGTATATTCCACCATAACTTCTATACGCCTGACCGATTTTTACTGTAAGCGCTATTTCGAGGTGCACTCGCGACTCTGTACCGACACGACACATTTGATGCGCCCTTTGATGTCGAGTGAACTTCGAGTGAACGTTCTAATGAGCACTCAGCTTTAATTATAACTTACTTTACTTATTTTGTACCGTGTACCGAGACTTGTGCGTTGTTTTCCGATTCCTAAACTTATCGAGAAATATCATTTACTATCTTATACTGATTTTTTATACGACTGCCTGAAAAAAGGAGTAAATTGTTTTCAGGGTTCATGTATGTATGTATATATTTTGATACCTCAGTATCGTTAGAATCCCTAGCTTATTCCGGGTGACATAGGCTAGTAAAATTTAAAAACAAATTGATGGGGTGGCCATGGTCCCGCATTAGAGACTAAAGTTGAAAAAAAATATTTCAAAATAAGATTAACTATACAATCGTCATCTAGAAAATGATGAGAAAAAAAATAAAAATGAGTCCAAAAATATATAACACTATAGTTCAATATCAAGTGATTCATAAAAAATATCATTTAATAAAAATATGAATAAGATTCTAATTTAACTAGATTAATTTAGATTTTTAACTTTTTAGTTCATTTTGGCAGGGCAGTCGTATTTTTTAATTTCTTTAATTATTTTAATATGTAGGCGAGCATTTGGCTACAATCAGACTTGCTTGCAACTTGCAAGTGGTGATGTAGCCTAAGGAACGCGCTTGCCTAGAAGATGCTTAGAAGATTCACTCTTGACTTGAAGGTACCTATATTATAAGAGGAGGGGGAAAACCATTCCATATCCTAGCGGTTCGAATTAGATGTTATGCCGGATCAAACTACTGCCTTATCGGGCGGTGAATATCGTGCAAGCTATACGCTTTAACACATAGATTTGTCTGCTTGTCATGGACTTCCGCAAAGTAACGTATGCTTCTATCCAATATTAAATGATAAATGATTTATTTATTTCATGTAGGACAACTTGTGTCTCTTATGAAACGTTAAGACTCTACCACCGGTTCGGGAAACTGATTCTACTGAGAAGAACCGGCAAGAAACTCAGCAGTTCCTCCTTTCATACAAAAGAAAAGGTTACAATATGTAGACAACACAACACATACGTTACAAGTATTACACTGACTTGTGGGTCCCTGGATGCGAGGCCGGTTGCTTCCATGCAACTTTGTCGTTAATAAAATCATCGATAGTGTAATAACCTCGACTTAACGAATAGTTTAACACAGTCTTTTAACGATTAACCAGCTCTTACAGTATACCAAGTAAACGCGTTTGGGCGAGACTGTAAAGGTGCCCACACATGAGCTAATGAGCCATCGGAGATTTATAGGCAATAAATATTGTTACATGCCATGACCATTGGCTGTGAGCCTACGTGTGGTACATGGCGGTACATGAATAGTGAATTTGTACCAATAACAGCCATAAAACGAAATGATGTCATATTATGTTGTGAAGCTTTAGGACATAGGCTACTTTTATCCCGAAAAATTAAACAGTTCGCGGGAGAACTAATTTTTTTTTTTAAATAACCATGTTTCTGGAGACTGCTGCAATCCTCCGACTGGATCGGAGACCTTTTCTAATTATATATGACTAATGTATTATTTTTTTATTAAATTCTATTATATTAGTATTTTGTTTGTTATAATAACATTATATATCGTGCTATTTCTATCTATGTTGCTTTGTATATTCTAATAATATATATACACCTTAGATCTATATAACTCCTATATAATATTATTCTAACATTTTATTTTAAGTATCTTTATTTTTTTTTACAATTTTTTACCCCGAATTTTAAAAATTTGTCTCCACTATATTTATTATTAATTATTGTCGATAGTGTTGACTTTCCTATATTTATATCTAAATATTGTTCTAAATTAAATCTATCTCTACCAAAAATCGGACAACTCGTTATTATGATGATGTCATATTATGTTGTGAAGTTTTACGACATAGGCTACTTTTATCCCGAAAAATTAAAGAGTTTGCGGGAGAACTAATTAATTTTCCGGGGAAATAAAAAAAAACCTCATCCACGCGGACGAAGTTATCGTCATCTAGTTAAGTCTAAATATATGCGCTTTTCGGTTGTTTCGGAGAACAGGGAATGATAATTTTTGAAGTAAGTTAAATTAAATAACTAACTGAATTAAATTGAGTTCAATATTTAATGGAAGATAATACAAATTCTATGGCCACAACCCCGCCGTTTCAAATACCAATATGTAAGTTAATTAAAATAATATTACCTATACGTAAACATTAATACTTTGCCTCTCTGTATTATAATAATATATTATAACTGAACCACAAATTGCCTACAGCATGAGATTTAAAACGAAGATATATGAAGAAATAAATTAATGATAATAAAACATACCTAATAAAATGTTATAATACATGTGTTAACTGGATTTTACATCTTTAAGTATGCTGTATCAGAAAATACTGAGAAACGGAGGGAGGCCTATACGCAATATAGGAATCCTTGTCTTATCTTAAAATAGGTACTAACAAGTATATTAATAAAAATAGACTAGATTACATTTGTTTGATTAAAGCACTTGCATATAATTATTTTTTATTGTAATACAAAAACTAACAATAGTTTAGGTGAAAACTTGTATTTAAGTAAATATGATAGATATAGTACCTAGTAAGAATAACTGTACAAAATTTTGTAAAGAGATAAGGAATAAATGGCTTAATGATAATAATACAAATTCTAGGCCTTATTGCTTTGACCTTTATATTTTGTTTTTAATAAAAAGGCGTCTTACTTGGGCTAGGAAAGTAAAGAATTTATAGGCCTCATTTTGTGTTAATAAAAACGTTGTCAATTAAGAAACACATGTAATCAACTGACTTAAATTGGTAGTAAAATGTTTAAAACAAATTAATAACGCCATAAAACTAATATCTGATTGCGATTTAGTAGATAATAATTCTAAACTATCTATCGTTTTTCTCTTTGTATCGCTGATTGATAGGCGTTCATTAGACGAAAGGGTTTATTGAAGGATGTATAGGTCTATTACACTGCACTTTCCACAGGGCCTGTGGAAAGGGTGGGCGTTATTTAGAGCGTCGCTTATTACATAGCAATAAGGATCAAATTAGGGACCCTTTATATCTAAACTTTATTACACTACACTGACTTAAGTGTAAGGGTCCCTGTCAAAAGTGCAGAGTAATAGGCCTATTACTGTCAGTTTGTCGGTGCCACTGCTTGATGGACATAGAGTGTAATTTGGGGTGAATAATCCGAAACGTTATCATTTACCTACTATTATACCTACCTAAATATTAAAATAGCATTGCTTATGATTGTAAAAACCGTTAGACTATCGAAAGATTACAATTTAACGCATTATTTTTCGGTAAATTGTAATCTGTTAGGTATATTTACCCGATAGAACCTAATTATTTATGTCGAACCCTAACCTAACCTACAAGAAACAGACAAGAAAACGTAAACACAATGAATACTTCAAAAATTTACACTTTCAATTTTACATTGAACGGTTCACAATCTTTCGACAGTTTACAATTTCGCGAGTTAGATTATAATCTAACGGTTTTTACAATCCTACGGTGACATATATATACTTTGCGCTTCCGGTTAGCCCGTGACCTCACTAGGGGTCATGCCTGAAAACCAGCATTTTTTTTATCCGCTACAAGTTAACCCTTGACTGCAATCTCACCTGATGGCAAGTTATGATGCAGTCTAAAAGGGTAGCGGGCTAACCTGTTAGGGGCATGGCAGTTATATTAAACCCGTACCATTTTTATGTACATGCTTGTCTTTTCACCAAATAAAGTTCATGATTATCATGTTTTTGTTTATAGGTATGAGACAGGTCTACGAACCCAGTCTGTCCATTTTTTGGCGCTTGCCTTTACTAGAATCCGCCATTTTATAATAATGACTCATATTTGTTTCATAATGCTAATACCACCACCACCTAATACCTACTTTACCTAATGTGTTATTTTTAATATATAAAGTATTTTATTGGCTCACAAAAGTATCTTGCAAACTATTAATTTAATTAGTTATTAAATCTTTTAGTAAACAATTTAAGTAGTGATCACTGTGGTCCCAAAAATGGGGGCGAATTTAAAATTTCTAGATTGGTCTGGTCCGAATTACCAACCTAGACTGCTATAATTTCACTGGCAAAGTCGTACCGTCAAGAGATTTAACCTATAACGAGTTCTGTTACCTTAAATGCTAGTGGATATTTAGTAGGCAGTAGGTAGAGTCCTACAAATTTATTTCAGTTCCAATTTTGGCCACCGGGCCGTATAAGTTGGCGGGACTGTACCTGAAACCTAAGATTTGAAATTTCGTAGGTACACTTCATACCATCAATGTACCTTCTTCTTTTTTTTTATCCACTACAAGTTAGCCCTTGACTGCGATCTCACCTGATGGTAAGTGATGATGCAGTCTGAGATGATAGCGGGCTAACCTGTTAGGGGCATGGCAGTTATATTAAACCCATCCCCCTATTCGGTTTCTACACGGCATCGTACCGGAACGCTAAATCGTTTGGCGGCACGTCTTTGCCGGTAGGGTGGTAACTAGCCACAGCCGAAGACCAGGGAAAATTCAGAAATTATAAATTCCCAAATTGACCCTGTCGGGGATCGAACCCGGGACCTCCGCACGTTAAGACTACAGCGCTACACACTGCGCCACGGAGGTCGTCAAATAGCCTATTGAATTTTATGCGAAAGGATCCAGTAGTTCACCAGATTGTCTAAAGAAATCTCTAGAAAATAGACAAAGGAATAGAATACATTATTTTTAGTGAAACTGAATTGAGGGTCTTCCTAAAGACGGTAAAACCAAGTTATATGTGAGTATTCAGCTTGAAGAATATTTTAAATTAAAGATTAATTTAAAAAAGTGCGTCGCATGTCGACATAGCATTCGTTGACATTGACGTTAGTATTTCTACAATTTGTATGACATACTAACTTTTTACCTCATGCAACTCTTTAACAAACGTCAAAAGGAGCGTATAATAACGAGGTTTGTATGATACAAACTAAAAGTTCACAACAATAAACGTACCTTTTGACGTTTGATATAGAGTCAAATACCTTACTGTTATAGTCCGAAAAACTTATCTGAACCTGTGGCTAAAATATAATTTGTTTATTTTGCATATATATTAGTCTGTTATCAACAGCGTTTTTACAAATAAAATTTACAGTTATCTCTTAAAACTAAAATAAGGCCAAAAAGATTACATATCTAATTATACTTTTAATTAAAAAAGTTTAAATAATTCGAACTAATTTTTATGCCTGTTGAATTTTTGGTTTTATTTTAGTTTTTCGTTAGATTTTACTTCGATACTAGCGACGCTGTTACCAGTATGGCTAGCATGCGCACAACGAGTAAAATTATATCTACCCGTTATCTCATTTCTCTACCGAAGCTAACAACCATGTTACTTTTCTCGTTACGTCAAAAGTAGAGATAAAAGTAATATTTCTTAACTGTGGTATTTTACTCTATGAACCTTTACATGTCGACTATTTTTTTCTAATTTGCGGGCAAGGATCTATCTCTTTCGTCGCGAGATATATCTCGATCTCATTGTGCGTATGCTAAGCACACAGGTCAGATAAGTTTGTAGGATTATACCTTACTGTTATAATTACTTACCTACTGTGCAAAAAAAAATCCAATCATGCTCCAATTCCCGCGGATAATTTTAATAATTATGACCGTCTTATATTATTCGATATTATGGTTTCACGCCGACTTAATCAAGAATCGATAATTAAAACAAAATGAATGATTTGTGAGAGAGAAAAAATCGGACTAGAATGTCATTCAACTAAAGTTATGTTCCACCAGACAGCCAGACGCCTTATATGAGATTCAACCTTTTATATAACTTATATAAATAAATTAATATTCATAGTCGAAAGTAGTTTTTAAATGACGAAAATTGAATCACGAGATCTAGGTTGGTGAATTGCGACGTGAAATAAGGTGATTGTGTTAAAGGAAATTTTTGTATCAGTAAGTAGAAGAAATAAATATCTGATATCCTGCGTTTTGAGATGATATTTACTTATCTATAGATAGCTATAGGATTATTGCATGTTACATCGGATTTTGTTTCAGTATTGAGTGAAATTTTATATCTCGATTGTCTAATTTACGCAATTATACAGTTTCGAAGTTTGTTAAGTCAAAATTTTAGAAGTGAAATGAATTTTTTTTTTCATGTAGGACAACTTGTGCCATGTATGATTTCTGTGAACTCTACCAGTGTGTTTCTGACATCCTACTATGTGAAAGTGTATTTGTTTGTTGAATTTTCCCCCAGTTTCGCCGCAACAAAGATACGGATTGACGTGATTTTCTGCATGAATATAGTTGAGAACCTGCAGAGTGAGCAGACATCTAGACAAATTTTTCACCGGATTTTCTTAAACCTAGATCTATATCATAATTAAAGAAATTAAAAAACACAACTGCCCTGCCAAAAAACGAACTAAAAAGTTAAAAATCTAAATTAATCTAGTCAAATTAGAATCTTATTCACATTTATATTAAATGATATTTTTTGTGAATCACTGGATATTGAACTTGTTATATATTTTTGGAATCTACTTATCATTTTCTAGATGATGATTATATAGTTAATCTTATTTTCGAGTTTTTTTTTTCAATTTTGGTCTTTAATGCGGACCCATGGTCACCCCATCAATTTTTTTGAAAATTTTACTAGCCTATGTCACCCGGAATAAGCTAGGGATTCTAATGATACTTCATTTATCAAAATCGGTTCAGGCGTATATAAGTTATGGTGGAATATACAAACTCACATACATACATACATAATAAATGAACCCTGAAAACAATATACTCCTTTTTTCAGGCAGTCGTATAAAAAATCAGTATAAGATAGTAAATAATATTTCTCGTTAAGTTCAGGAATCGGAAAACAACGCAAAAGTCTCGGTACACGGTACAAAATAAGTAAAGTAACTTATAATTAAAGCTGAGTGCTCATTAGAACGTTCACTCGAAGTTCACTCGACATCAAAGGGCGCATCAAATGTGTCGTGTCGGTACAGAGTCGCGAGTGCACCTCGAAATAGCGCTTACAGTAAAAACAAAACGTTACTGCGTTTAGTTTTGTGTATCTTGGGGCTTGTGTTCAATGCACAACTTTTCGAAGTGAAACTTAAATAAATAAAAGTTTATTGACCAGCACTACAATACTTAGCATAACTAAACTTATACAAATACAAATTAAACTTAAATTATTAAACGTGCGGTCAATGGGCCACCTCCTCAGCCCGTGCCACAGCATGAGAGATAGGTATATACCTACTTAAAATACTGCAACGCTGATTTTCAGGAGGGGCCCAAGGGTCACGACGTCATGGACCATCACTTACACGTAATAAAATTAAAAATAAAATAAAAAATAAAATCAAAATAAACTTACTTATTTTAACTTCTATTACACAAGTGCGTATCGTACTTCTTTAAAATCGGTAAGATTTGAAAATTCGATGAAACGAAAAAGCGACACCAAAAAGATAAACATATTCATAATAGGATTTAGCCTGCGAGAGAATGTGAATACAAGTTACATTTATCTCTCGTAGGCTACTTCTCTGAAGTTTCACTTCTGCCGTGTGTGAATTGCACACACACACTTTTTGAAGTGAAAACTTCTTTAGGCGTGTTGAACACTTTTTGGTAATTTAAGTATATTGAAGTGTAAAACTTCTGTAGGCACGTTGAGCACTTTTTGGTAGGGGGTAAAAATGCAGGTTCGCGTGACCGTGACCGACATGCTCGCGGACAGCCACATGCTAGCGAACATATAATGTACTACATTCGAAATTAAACTTTAATGCCTAAGTGTTAAGGTTTACATTTTAATAATTTTAAGTAAAAAAAAATTAAAAAAAAATTAAATAGGTATTCGTTTTCACTTCTATCGGCAGTCCCTATGACTGGCAATTTTCATTTTTAGTCTACTACAAGTTAGCCCTTGACTGCGATTTCACCTGATGGTAAGTGATGATGCAGTCTAAGATAGTAGCGGGCGAACCGGTTACGGCACAACGTCATTTAAAAGCGAAAAGATACATTTCTATCTGTTATTGAGTAAGTACCAATGTAAAGGTGCTCAATATAATTACGATATAGCCAGACTATTTGGCTAATAATTAATTTTACTTTACCCTATAATAATTAAAAATTATCTTATATCCTAAGAAATTGTCCATTGATGTATAAATTAACGTATAATTGTCTTTCTTGATAAAATAGACACTTTGTTCATGTGTTCTTTCAGGCAGCACTTCACTGTAGTAACACTAACTCAAAAAAAAACCTGGCGAAAAAAATGACCAATAATAATAACGGGTGAAAAAACACAAAAAAATTGTCTAGCGAAAAGTTTTTCGCTTCATACGCTTTTATACAGAGAGGACTGTTCTTTGAGCTGTGCGTTGATAGATCAGTCAGTTGGTCAGTCACCTTTTATATAGATAATATATTTAGAAGATATAGCCTAGGTTTAGCTTCTTTGAAAAATCAAGTGAAAAACTTCAAGGTAAGACAACGCGGTCAGTATAGCAAACAAGTGACATTAATTTAACGAATTAAAAATTACGACTGCCCTGCTATATTATTTTTGGAGTTTACTTCCATAAGAAGTGATTTGCATATATAGCCTTATCTTATCCACATTTTTTATAAAAGATATTTTTTGTGAATCACTAAATATTGAACTATAGTGTTATACATTTTTGGAATCTACTCATCATTTTATAGATGATGATTATATAGTTAATCTTATTTTCGATTATTTTTTTTCAAATTTAATCTTTAATGCGGTACCATGATCAGCCCCATCAGCTTTTTTAAAATTTTACTAACCTATGTCACCCGGAATAAGCTAGGGATTCTAACGATACCTTATTTATCAATATCGGTTCAGGTGTATAGAAGTTATCGTGGAATATACAAACTCACATACATACATACATGAACCCTGAAAACAATATACTGCTTATTGAATAGAAGCAGGCGTTACTTTGCGGAAGTCCACGATAGTGAATGAACTACAAGTTTAATACTGTAGCGGATTATATCGAATTAAACTTCTAGTTCATTCACTAATATACTCCTTTTCTCAGGCAGTCGTATAAACAGAGGGTCAAACTAATTTACGATGGATAAACACTTGATAAAGTATAAAAAAACGTATGCGAACAATGCGAACGCTCTCCCACGCGGCCCGATGTAAGAAGCAAAGTAATAAGGCATGTTTACAGTTGAATTCACTTAACTGCTCCATTACAACGACACATACAATTGTTATTTTAGCGTGCACTGTTTATGTGGGATCCTGAAACAGTTCTCAACCCAAATTACTTCTTATAGTGATTTGTTACATCGGTTCCGATCATAGATCTTTACATGACATCAAAATTTATATATAATATCATGATATCTAAGTATACCCATCTTTAAATTTTATTTTAATCATATTTAACAACAACAGTTTTTACGTAAACATTGGCTAAATTATTGGCACCAACGGACAATCGATTAACGGGTTCGGACCCAGCTATTTCAATAGGCCCTATGAATAATTCATGGTCCCCGAATCGGACCAGACGGTAACTCGACACGGGGACCAATTTTATTTTGTTTTCTAATAGATTTATGTTCTGCCGCGCCTTTCTATGAATTTATCCCCGGTTCAGACACAGCCATAAAAATTAAAGGCCGTTTTCCGATTTAAATTTCTAATCCATACTAATATTATATAACTGCGAAAGTTTGGATGGATGTTTGTTACTTACTCTAGAAGAGAACGGCTGGACGGATCTAGATGTTTAGATTACAGGTAGATAACACATAGGCTACTTTTTATCCCGGAAAATTAAAGTTCTCGTGGGAATAAAAAAGCCTCAATCCAAGCGGATGAAGTCGCAAGCGTTTTGTATTATAATAAATGCGGCTTTTGTCGGCTTTTTAATTCTTCTTGGCTCATCGAGAAAAGATATGGCATGGTGAATATGCGAGAAAGCGACACGCACTTGTAAAATTTCTGAGTTAGGTATGTACATATAAGTTAAGAAAGAAAGAAATAATAAGAAGTAGGTATAGTGATATGTGACCACAGGCCTCCATCTCGGCAGCAGCTGCCACGCTGGTTTTCAGTGGAAACCTTAATTATTATATGTGAAGACATGGATGGAATTATGAATTTAAGCTAAATATCGCTTGCTACAACGGTGATGGAACGCCCGAGAGTTCTTCATAATATTCTCAAAGGTGTGTGTACTCAGAAAATCCGCACTTTAGCAGCGTGGTTGACTATGGCCAAATCCTTCTCATTCCGAGAGGAGACTCCTGCTGAGTAGTGAGCCGGCAATGGGTTGAGTGAAGGTATGTATTGCCGATAATTAATTCTTCAGGCGTCGCAATCTACCAAGTCTAATGCTAGTCGGTATGGGGCAGAACCATCCTAAGTGTTTTTTAACCACTACAAGTTAGCCCTTGACAACAATCTCTCCTGGTGATAAGTTATGATATAGTCTAAGATGGTAGCGGGCTGACCTGTCAGACTTAAGCAGTTAAGTATATTAAACCTATACCCCTAAACGGTTTCAACACGGCATCGTAACGGAACGCTTAATTGGTAAAGTATATCCAATAGCAGACCGATAGGTGTGACAAGTGACATTGAGTTTGATTCAAAAAGGTGATAAGTTATGATGCAGTCTAAGATAGTAGCGGGCTGTCAGACTTAGGTTAAGTATATTTAACCTATACCCCTAAACGGTTTCTACACGGCATCGTAACGGAACGCTAAATTGGTAAAGTATATCCAATAGCAGACCGATAGGTGTGACAAGTGACATTGAGTTTGATTCAAAAAGTCTACATCTTAAGGGTAGAGCCATCTCAAAGCTGCTGAATTTCTTACCAATAATACGGGAATGACCCGGCACGTGCGCTCTCGCGGAAGGCTGGTCGGGAAGTGGGTCAGCGTGCCCTTGTCTCGGCGGGCTGCGCGTGCGCCGAAAAACAACCACGACTCGCGACCTTGACTGGCGGGTACGATACTGTGGTGCCATGCGTTAAGTTTTACCCTAAAATAAGGTAAAGTATATACTTGTATTGTATTGTATTGTATTATTGTATACTTTGAACCAAAAACTAGCGATACGATGAGTGTGCAAAATCAATTAAATATTACGCTATATAAAGGGAGCTAGAGTAACCGACATTGCTGGATGAGTCGCTAAATTGAAGCGGCAATGGGCGGGGAATTAATCGAAGAAGCGGCAGTCGTGGTCGCCCAAAGGTGCTGGAATGGTAATTGACACTAAAAATACTGCGACATATATGCCCTACGAAGAAACATTTGTCCTACAGCTGATGACGTCTATCGTCGTATGACGTCATTGAATTAGAGCTCTAGTTCGTGTGCGTGTTCTCATACGTTTAGGGTATCGTACATCCCTAAACTTATGAGAATGGATACACGATATTGAGCTCTAATTCAATGATGTTATGGTATGGCAAGTATTAATACTCAATACTCTACTCAATATCATTTATTCAATATAGGTAGGTACACTTATTGACGTTAAAAATTACTTACATATAAAACATGATGGTGATAATTGGTTACGGTATCTTAAAACTAAAGCTACGAGGGTTCCAAACCCGCCCACTCTGAGAAGAGCCCACAACAAACTCAGCCGGCTTTTTTTCTTTTTATTATCACCATCTCACAAATCATCTTAACGAAGGAACTATCAGAGCCATAGAGCAAATCATTGCCAAGCTTCCTTGTTGTTTAAGTATATGGTTTATTTAACTTTGACGCCGAACTTTGACGATTTGATCGACAACTTTTAGATAATCGGGGGGCAGGTAGGCAAGTATTAATTTGTTGGTATCCCCACACTGCAGGGTCACCTTCAGTTCGCGATAATTGTTATTATTGGCCAATGGCCGCCCTGCAGCGCCGCAACGCGACAGGTGCGCGTGCGCATGCGGCTTTTGTCTTTTGTAACAGGAAAAAGCTTTGTTCTGGATAATAGCCGTATAGAAATTATCGCGTTGATAAAAATCTGCTGATTAAAAGTTTGTCAGGTTTTATATTATTTATTAATTTTATTTAATAGGCATGATGACAGTTACCAAGAATCAATGAAATTATGAATTTATCTAATGGAATAGGATTCATGGATTGTAAAAAACGTTTTTATTTTTCTATTTCGAGTGAGATTGCTATTTATTTTGATAAAATAAAACTATAAAATACAGCAATCCGCCATAATGGATTAAACACCGAGAAGCGAATGACGTCACAATTGTTTGTTTTCGAGCTTTGACAATCACACTATTGTTTACTGCACACTGCACAGAGTATATTGGTAATAACAATAGTGACGTCACAAACGACGCCATGACACTCGCGAGCGTTATGGCGTGAATTTTAAAATTTAAATTTCAAATGCCAATTTTATCTACCAAACCTTAATTTTCTGCTGAAATAATATATTTTTTCGAATTAGTAGATACTTCCGAAGATAATCTGACCATTTTTCAAAATCAGTCATCATGCCCATTGTATGTAAGTTTATGATATCATATATAATTATTATATGAGTATAATTATAATATTATGTTTATTTGATTTTTAGATTTATATTTTTTTTTTACAGCACTAACTTTTTTTATTGAAAATAATACAATAGAACTTAATGCTAGCTAGCCTAACCTAATTACTATATAAATCATGCCCACGTGGAATGGTGGCAAGAATACTGGCTGCATTTCCGCGCTGGACAGCCAGGCTGATCCTTTGCGCAAAAAATGAGCCAGCCCTTCTGTCACCAGATGAGGCAATTAATATCGATTATATTGTCATAAGTAAAATAGTATGTACTGTTATGTAAGTTTATTATATTGTAATAGTTAGTTGTAATAGTTATGTAGTAGATTGTTATAATTTTTCTTTTAGAAATTTACACGTGCGCACCGCCCTGTCATCATGCAACCAATCACCTATCGTAAAAAGGTTGCCTGGAAGAGATCACTCATAGTGATAAGGCCACCTTTACACCGTAACAAGTTGTAAATTCTGTCACGATTTGTTTTACCTCTGTTCTGTTATTTGTTCGTGTGTAATAAAGTGTTTTTACTTACTAACTAGAAGATTCCGTCTACGTGGATTAAGATTTTTGATTCCCGCACGAACTCTTTAATTTTTCGTGATAAAATCTACCCCTGTGCCAAATTTCATCAAAATCGGGTGAACAGATGGGCCGTGAAAGCGTAGCAGACAGACAGAAAATAGACACACATGTGAAATAGACACACTTTTGAATTTATAATATTAGTATGGATTAAAAATATCCAGCCCTGCTTTACTCGGATGGGATTGCAAAAAATAAGTTTTAGGGTTCCATACAATAATGATGAACAAGGAAAAATAAGGGGGGGGGAGGGGGGTCCACCAGAGATGTGCTACGTTGCTGATCAATGGATGTTTCTAAAGATCCTATTGGTGGGTTTGACACATGTGTTTCCACCAGAGACGTGTTACTTTGCTAAGCTACGGATGTCCGTAGGGTATGGGTTACTCTTTATAGTCTAGGCAACGGGGCGATTCATTGTATGGAGACCCCCACATTAAATCCTCAGTCGTTGAAACTTGGCAGGGTTGTAGTAAGATATGAACCAAAACTTATACAATAAAATCCAAAAAAATATCCATGCGGAAGTTAGGTATTTATACTTAAAAGTAATTTTTATGACTGAATATTTTCTCAATTTCTTTTTAAAATTATAGTAGGGAGTATATTTACACTCAAAACCGAAATATCAAACGAAATAACCATGCAGAACATCGATATTTAAACCGATTTTATTATCAAACCTAAACTGTGTTTACGCGATAATATGCCTTCCTGTTTTGACAATTGGGTATAGCATAAAAACCTTACTTCCTTTATGATTTTTATTGGATATTTATAATATACGTTTAACTCATGATACTTTATCATACTGTAAAGTTTCGTCATCTGAGGAATTATTGTTGGGGTCAACTAGCTTTATTGACTAGACACTGTACCTACTTAAAATTTGGAAGAAGTAGTTTTAAGTATTAATATTTATTTCATTTTTTTGTGAAAAGTTGAGTAAGAACAAGGTTTCATCCAATTTGCGAGATCAAAGTTCTTGGAATTTTTCCTACAAATCCGTTTTAATGAAATTTTAAATAATTGAGTCGATTTAGTTGATAAAAAGATTTATGCCATTTACAATTTACATGGAAATACCGATCATTTGTATTTGTCGTGTAACCGATGCTTTGTGCAACTTTTAAATTATAATATTTAGAAGAGAAACGGGAAATTTTGCAACGAACGTTAATTTGGACAGCTCAAATAATATAAACATAAATAATACACACGTTATAATTAAAAAAATTAAAAAGCACGACTACCTTGCCAAAAAACGAACTACGAGGTTAAAAATCTAAATTAATCTAGTTAAATTAGAATTTTATTCACATTTTTATTACATGATATTTTTTTGTGAATCACTGGATATTGAACTATAGTGTTATATATTTTTGGAATCTACTCATCATTTTCTAGATGATGATTATATAGTTAATCTTATTTTCGAATTATTTTTTTTCAACTTTAGTCTTTAATGCGAGAGACCATGGTTCAACCGTCAATTTTTTTTTAAATGTTACTAGCCTATGTCACCCGGAATAAGCTAGGGATTCTAACGATACCTCATTTATCGAAATCGGTTCAGGCGTATGGAAGTTATGGTGGAATATACAAACTCACATACATACGTACATACATACATACATACATGAACCCTGAAAACAATATACTCCTTTTTCAGGCATTGTCGAGGCGAAATCTCCTGAAAATGATCCGGTATCGGAGTGAAACACGCGGCTAGAATAATTTGGAAGATTTGTGTGGTTTGTTTGTTGGTGTAAAAGAATTGCTGGCTTACTTAGGAAGTTAGATCTCTACAGAAATCTTTATTAGTTGAAATAAATACAGCACAGTACAATGAAACCCTGACAACTAAGCTAGAAACCGTAGTTTCTAAGGCCGTATCTTAGTAAAAAGTTTCCTAGGATTCGGGCACCGGATAAGAAGGCCTTATTAAGTTCAAATGACAGACAGACACATTTTCGCATTTGTATTATTAGTATGGATTGTTATCTTATTATTATCTTATTTCAGAGTTATAACACATAATACTTAAGTTCCTTATTTTATTGACGTCAAGGTACATCATACTGATATTTTAAAAAAAACTTAAGCGATGGTACCTATTATGCCCTCTGATTGGACAATACTTTTCCGCTATTGGCCAAAATCCATTGTCGTAGCACGAGTAAGTACACATAAAGGCCGATCACATTGATTGTAACAATGATAGATGCAGGTTGTACATAATAGGGATACTGCTCGGCTGCTATAATCCCACAAACTTATCTGATCCAGATAAACAGAACAGGCATAAAAATTAGTTAAAATTTTAGCCACCGGGCCAGTTATGTTGGTGGGGACTGTAATGTCCTCATTGAAGTAAAAAACAGTTGTTAATAATATTATGTTGCAACGAAATAATCAAGGCATTTGAGTGTCACCTTATGTCTTTTAAACTTTATGCTTGGGTATTGAGATACGACATTTCATTTGATATGGGCCGGATTAATATGATTAGAATTTGAGTATTTTTTCTAATCACTAATCTTATGATCATGATTCAATTTGAATGAGATTCTGATACATTACTAAGAGTTGCATATAACCACGTACCTACGACCTGCTTCTCTGAGAGCTCTTAAAGATATGATTTAGTAGGTAATATTAGAGCATAAAAGTAGCTATTTAGCGATATAAATAAGTCTCTGCAGTTGTTTATTCTATTCTTCTATACCTATATATACCAATACTATATGTAAATGCGAAAGTATGGATGGATACTCATTCACGCCAGAACGGCTGAACAGATCAGGATGAAATTCGGCACAGAGATAGATTATAGTCTGGAATAACACATAGGCTACTTTTTATCCCGGAAAATTAAAGAGTTGCCGCGGGAACCGAGAAACCTTAATACACCCGAACGAAGTCGCGGGCATCATCTAGTTATTTATACTTATTTTTTTGCAATAAATAAAGAAATAACTTAACTTATCTTATGTTAAAAGGATTGTAAATATTTTTTTCAAAAGAACAACCACCGAGTTTCTTGCTGGTTCTTCCCGGTAGGAATGGATTCCGAACCAGTGGTAAATTCACTCGACTATTACTAGTCGCAAGCACTAGTCACAGTCTACGTTAATAAAAAGTTTTGGTTTTGGTATTGCAGAATCAAGGAATGAGGTACTTGTTCCTCAATTGAAACCACGTTGAAAGTTGAAACCCAAGAGTATGCGATCACAAAAACACACAAAAAGTGCGGGCACGCCTTAATAAGTTAATCTTAAAACTCTAATGAAATATCACGGGGCGACAAAGACTAACATTCATGATCCTTTACAAACAAACAGTGCAGTCTAATTAGACTTTATTGGATGATAATAAGGGTGGTAGCTGCTTGGATTGGGTGATAATGAAGTCTGTTTGCGTTGGAAGGAAATAAATAATTTGAGTGGAAAGATGGCGCGATAAAAGAAGGTAGGTACCTGTGATGTTAGTACAGTGCAGGGTTGCCACAAACCATATTATTAATGTTAACTTTGAACGCAGATATCTTAACATAAATATTTTGAATGTTAATTGGGTGCAAGCAATAGGTATGAGGATTAAATTCAACTATTATGTATTGACATTCAAAAATCATACATGCTAATAATATAATCCATAGCCCTACTAATATGGACGAATGACTGAATGACAAGACACGAACGACAGACTCACTTTCACATTTATAATGTCTAATGCTACGCTTTTCAGGCCCATCTTTTCAACCGATTTTGATGAAATTTGGTACAGAGGTAGGCTGCTGGTTGCACCCTGGCGACGGATATAGGCTACTTTTTATCCCGTAAAAAGAACGACTCCCTGCGGGAATCAAAAAACCTTAATCCACGCGGACGAAATCGCGGGCAACATCTAGTAGGTTACGACTATATTCGTAAGGATCGTTTTAATAAGGCCTTAGCTTAGCTCATACGCCACTCCTTACATCAAAATGTTATTGTAACACAGAAATTGAGATTTTATTTGGAACTAGCTAATGCCCGCGACGCACCGTTTACCTTCCCAACCAAGACAGAAACCAATTTTCAATGTGCTATTCCAGACTATAGTCTATCTCTGTGCCAAATTTCAGCCAGATTCGTTCAGCCGTTGGGGCGTGATTGAGTAACAAACATCCATACATCCATCCAAACTTTCGTATTTATAATATAATATGGGTTCACATTACCTGAAATAAATAAATTGAATTGAATATTAGTAAGATTACATACTTGTATGCAAAGGCAATGTCGACAAACAATTAGGAAAAGATCTTATAACGCTGACCGTTTGTCACTGCGAGATTCATAAACATACTGTTCAAACTTGTAGTACTCTTTGGTTTAAGATTACATACTTCTATGCAAAGGCAATGTCGACAAAAAATTAGGTAAAAATCTTATAACGCTGACCGTTTGTCACTGCGAGATTCATAAACATACTGTTCAAACTTGTAGTACTCTTTGGTATAAGATTACATACTTCTATGCAAAGGCAATGTCGACAAACAATTAGGAAAAGATCTTATAACGCTGACCGTTTGTCACTGCGAGATTCATAAACATACTGTTCAAAGTTGTAGTACTCTTTGGTATAAGATTACATACTTCTATGCAAAGGCAATGTCGACAAACAATTAGGAAAATATCTTATAACGCTGACCGTTTGTCACTGCGAGATTCATAAACATCTGTTCAAAATTGTAGTACTCTTTGGTATAAGATTACATACTTCTATGCAAAGGCAATGTCGACAAAAAATTAGGTAAAAATCTTATAACGCTGACCGTTTGTCACTGCGAGATTCATAAACATACTGTTCAAATTTGTAGTACTCTTTGGTATAACATTACATACTTCTATGCAAAGGCAATGTCGACAAACAATTAGGTAAAAATCTTATAACGCTGACCGTTTGTCACTGCGAGATTCATAAACATCTGTTCAAAATTGTAGTACTCTTTGGTTTGGGGACAGTTTTGTTGACAGCCCTAATGCAAAAACTGACGCGGGTATGAGTTGACATTAAGATTCCGTGCGCATGCGCATGCCACCGACACCGAACGACGCTTTGATTTTAATGTTTTACTTTATCCTCTTATTATTATATTATTATCGTGTGCGGCATCGCATCTTGACAATACGTCCCACACTACTGCACATAAGGATTCCGTACCTGCATATTTAAGTAATACTTTTGTCGTTAAGGTATATTTGTCACCGTAAGGTTGTAAAAACCGTTAGATTATAATATAACTCGCGAAATTCTAAACTGTCGAAAGATTAGAATTTAACGCATTATTTTCCGGTAGATTGTAATCTGATAGGTATTTAAACCCGATAAAACCTAACTACTTGGTTATTTATGTCGAACCCTAACCTAACCTACAAGAAAGAGACAAGAAAACGTAAATAAAATGAATATTTCAAAAATTGACACTCGGAACATTGAATAGTTTACAATCTTTCGACAGTTTAGAATTTCGTTAGATTATAATCTAACGGTTTTTACAATCTTACGGTGACATATTCATTGCTTGCTTTACATACTGGTAGAGTACTGACATATCACATCACTAGCATTTACAGTAATTTCCGGGATAAAAAGTAGCCTATGTGCTAATCCAGACTATAATATATTCGTGCCAAATTTCGTGCAGATCCGTTCAGCCGTTCTGGCGTGATTGAGTAACAAACATCCATCCATCCGTACATTTTACTTCTTAACTTACTAATATTATAAATGCGAAAGTTTGCGAAATGGATGGATGTATGGATGTTTGTTACTCAATCACGCCCCAACGGCTGAACGGAGCTGGCTGAAATTTGGCACAGAGATAGATAATAGTCTAGAATAGCACATAGGAACTTGGTTTTCTTGCTCGGTTGGGAAGGTAAACGGTGCTTCGCTTGTAACTGCATGCTTGACCATACAGATTTTTTTCTGTTGGCAAAATAATTGTAATCTTCTAATGCTAAATCATGAATTTCCGCAAAGTAACGCCTGTTTCTATCCAAAACTTGACTCCAAAACACTTAGAAAATTTCACGAGGAAACTTGGAAAGTTTATATGGTTACACATATTTTACATTCAAAACGTCATCTTTAAATATGTAAAAGGAAAAGGTGACTGACTGATTTATCAACGCATAGCTTAAACTACAAGATGGATCGGGCTGAAATTTGGAATACCTACCTACACGTCATACAGTTCCACAAACATATCTGGCCCGATGGCCAAAATTGGAGCTAATTTTTATGCCGGCTTAGTTTTTGTTATTATTATGTATGTTGTAAATGTAAAACATAACAACAAGTTGCAAAGTTTTATATACCTACTGGCACAAATCACCTGACACGCTCCCCCCCCACCCCCCCTCCCCCTGTGCAGCCATCCTCAGCCACCCCGCGGTCCGCACACGACCCAAAAATAATATCATGTCTTCTAACCGAATCTATCTTTTGTTGCAACTAAGTGATCGGATGTGCGTATATAATATTTGGATACGACATTTTAAAATCTACCTATACTTACTTTAGGATCTAGGAGGAATCAAACGCTTTTGCTTGCACCTATGCTACCACACAAACTATATGATAGTTTGTATGGTAGCACAAACTGTGTCACAATGTCACAACTCACAGCTGTCACTCACATTGATTTGCATAATGATAATGTTTTTTTTTTCTCTTTTCATTGTACCCACATATTGTTTATTTTATTGTTATTATTGTTATGGAAGAGCGGAGTCTTCTGCCACAGGGGTAATTTAACTCTTGAAAGAAGGCTCCATACTTTTAAGTGTTAAAATAATGTCGGAAAAGAAATAAACTTTTCTTTTTTTTTGAATGCATACTTTGACACTTACTACACCTAGCTCTTAAAATTTTGTTATTACCAACAACTCTGCTTACCAAGTTAAAAGACGACAAAGTTTTCTGAATCTTCGATGCAGTATCGACCCGTTCTGATAGGTTTAAGTATGTATATTTAATTTCATTTCATTTTATCATTTATTCAATTTAGGTACACTATATTGACGTCCATTACTTACATATAAAACATGATGGTGATAATTGGTTACGGTATCTTAAAAATAAAGCTACGAGCTTATTAAAAGTTAAAGCTAAAGCTATATATTTTTACTAGACAATCATTGTGTACTATCTATAATTATTCCATGTAGTGGTCCAATCCAGATCGTCATCGTCATCATCAACTGATAGACATCCACTGCTCGATATAGCTCTTGTAAGCCTGAATACAGCGGCTCCCTGCGACTCGTTTGATGTGGTCCGTCCAACGAGTTTGCCAACGCTGCGCTTTCCAGTGGGAGGTCGCAATTCCAGCACATATGGACCTCAACGTCTATCGGTTTTTCGGGTTATGTGCCCCGCCCATTGCCTTTTCAACGCCGAATACCTAATTCTCATCTTTTAAAATGCATGAGATTTATTTTAAACTAGCAAATGCCCGCGAGTTCGTCTGCGTGGCTTGAGGTTTTTGATTCCCACGGGAACTCTATAATTTTCCGGGATTAAAAGTAGCCTATGTGCTATTCCAGACTATAATTTATCTCTGTGCCAAATTTCAGCCACATCCCTTCAGCCGTTGGGGCGTGATTGAGTAACAAACATCCATACATTTATACATCCATAAATCCATACATCCATCCAAACTTTCGTATTTATAATATTAGTAATTATTTTTGGGACCGCCAATGACGATACACCAAAAAGTAACGCATCCAATCCAACTTTCACACACATCGAAAGCCCGACAATGCATCTCCCAAATGCACTTTCGTTTTTATGCAGACCGAGCCAAATTGGACGTCGCAACCTGCATTTTTTTCGGGCACACTCAATTTATCTTTACGGTCAATGCTGGCTCGCATTGTGCCAGTAAATATCAAAAAATAAAAAAAAAAACCGTACACCACAAAAAGGTTGTGGAAGTCACGTTTGAAAAAAGTGTAGTTTTTGGAGTTTCGGGTGTTTTTTGAAGGGATCGCGTCGTTTTTATCGTGCGTTATGGCGCGGTTTATGGCGTACTGGCTCATGGCACGCCATTGTTGTGGGGACGCGTTATTTTGTATAACTTTTTGTTTAGGTTCGCGATTTAATGCGATAGTTGAACAAGTCTAGTTTATGATTTTCTAGCTGACGCCTGAGACTTCGTCTGCGTGATTTATGTTTTTTTATTCCCGCGGAAACTCGTTAATTTTCCGGGATAAAAAGTAGCCTATGTCACTCTCCAGTTCCTCAACTATACCTATGCCACAAATCACGTCGATATGTTGTCCCGTTGCGGCGTGATTGAAGGAAAATCAACAAAGAAACACTTTCGCATTTATAATTATTAGTATGATTTTTGTCTGGTGGGGCTTCGACTGTTGCAATTTACCGCCCTACAAGCAAAAACGTACAATTCAGCGTTGGGGTACAATGGGTAATAAATTAACATAGATTAAAGATTGGTCTCCGCTATGACTGAGAGCAGATCCTTTAATCTTAGCCCTATGGGGATTATTATACTTAACCGTCTTATCGCTAACAGGTTAGCCCGCTACCATTTTAGGCTCCTCATACCGTAACACCAGTTGACATCAGAGGGCTAATTTGTAGTGGATTAAAAAAAATAGTATGCTTCCACCTTAGACTGCATAATTGATACTTAGTAAGATCACGGTCTAGGCACAGAATACTAACAATAAAATATTACAGTCTAGGCCCAGATGAAATAATTGGTCTAGGTCTAATTTGTAGAAAAATAAAAAAACAGTTTAACATAAAAGGCCAGGGGGTAAAAGCAGTATTATATCAAAATGTCACTAAAATAAGGATTATAATTCTGAAACACAAACGTCAACAAATAAACAATACAGCTTTAAGCTATAGTAAGTAGTATACCCTCTGGCCATTTTTCCTGAACGCATTGCCCTTCCGATCACTTATATAGCTTACCTAGCTGCAGATTATCACGTGCAACGATAATCACTTAATATCAGGCGACCCACTAGTTCACTTGGTGCTTTTTAATTTTATCACTCATTTTTATGCATTAGGAAAGTAGATACGCAAGAATTTAACGGTTAGGTTCTTCTTAAACGCGATATTATCATAAGTAACTCTCTCATTAGCATATTCGCGACATTTATTTCGGATACTCGTATTTGAGTATAATAAAAAGCCGCCTAATAACCACAAAGGTTAGCATTCTTTACGTTATTTACTTTCACCACATGTGAAGTATAAAATAACTAGTTGATGCCCGTGACTTCGTCCGTGGGGGTCCGCATGGATTTTTTTTAATTCCCAAGGGAACTCCTTAATTTTCCGGGATGAAAAGTAGCCTATGACACTCTCCAGATCTCGAACTATATAAGTGCAAAAAATCACGTCGATCCGTTGCTCTCTTGCGACGTGATTGAAGGACAAACCAATAAACAAACACACTTTCACATTTATAATATTACAAATAACTAATATGATATGCTCGGTACTTTGTCCGCGTGGATTTAGTTTCTTTACAAGCCCCGTGGGAACTTCCATATTTTCCTGAATAAAAAGTAGGTAGCCTTTATCGTTCGCGGAGATTTTTCTTTGACTTCACTGGGGCAGGGTTGAGCGCTGTTGTTTTGAAGTGGGAGGTCCTGGGCTCGATCCCTGGCAGGATCAATCTGGGAATTTATAATTTACGAATTCTCTCTGGTCTGGCCTGGTGAGAGGCTGCGGCCGTGGCTAGTTACCACCCTACCGACAAAGACTCGTCGCGAAGCTATTTTAAAGCGGAAACGGAAGTGTAGGTTTAGATTAACTACCACACCCCAACAGATTAACCCCCCACTAGTGAGATCGCAGTCAAGGTCTAAATTATAGTGGATAAAAAAAAACTAATATTTCGATTGATAAAAAGATAGCTTGCACTGCGAAGACGGGTAACTTTTCATCCCGGAAAAACAAAAAGCAAGAGTATAATACATTAATACAAAAACATATATAGACTGATGAACACATAACCCTGTGCGTTCCGCAGTCGGGTAACAATGCATTTGTAAAAACACACTAATACAGTACAAAAACACACCAAAACCACACCGTAAGCGATTTTTATATCACTAATGATATAATATTCATTCAGTCGATGCGACTCCCATGCAAATGATCACGAAACTGACAGATCATCAATCACGAACATATCACGAAAGTATCTCCTTAGATTGTACCCTTTCTCTGCGTCGTATTCCTCATTGCTGAGGGCTGTGACCCCTTTTCATATAGGGATAATAATTCGGTGGGTTCCCAGGTTCTGCCGCATAAGACTCAACTAAGAGGACTATTTCAACTCTTAGGTTTCTAATGGTTATTATCACTAAAATCTAATTATTAACAGATTTAAGTAATAATAACTGTGACCGACGGCTTAACGTGCTCTCCGAGGCATGGAAACCAATACAGTACACAAACTCACCAATACAGTACAAAAACGTACCAATACAGTACATAAAAGCACTAATACAGTATAAAAACCCCCCAATACAGTACAAAAACACACTAACACCGGACAATAAGTAGTCCGCGGAGATGATACTCGCTGTCGTTGCCATAAATTACGGATATTCAAATCGTCTCGATACGAATTCGGTACCGCAATTAACACGCGAACTGGTTTTTAGTGAGGTGCTTTAATTCGGTATCGATGATTAGCTAATATTGTTTCAAATTAAAATGCATAATCTTGTATCCAAATATAATTTTAAGTCCTTTTGAGGCTCTATATATCATTTCAGGATCATTATTATGAAAAAAATTACAGCTACCTATGATTGGGTAACACTCTTCCGCTATTGGACAAAAAAAATCCATTGATGAAGCAAGAATACCATACTGCAACACTGATTGATGCAGGTTTTACGTATTTAGACTTTTAGAGTATTATTTTGTAGTCCAGCTGTCTAGTATTATGATATTATGCTTGTTCGTTATTTTTTGTCCAGTTTTATAAGATCAATATAATAAAGACAGAATAGCAACTTATTTCAATTATTATTTCGTATGCCGCATCAGAATTAAAAAGTAGAATACTACTTTAACTAATAAATTATCAGTCCAGATAGTTCTTTTCTAGTCAAATTAAAATATTTGAGAGCCACAATGGAACACAATAAAGGTATTATTTATTGCGTGGAATGAGGTAATTTTCCGGGATAAAAAGTAGTATGGGTATTATTCCAGACTATAATGTATCTCTGTGCCAAATTTCATCCAAATCCGTTCGGCTGTTCTGGCGTGACTGAGTAACAAACATCCATCCAAACTTTCGCCTTCATAATATTAGTATACAATTATAGATTTATTTAATCGACCCATTCCCATCACTAGCGCACAAACAAAAATAGTTTCATTCGATATCTATCCAATAAGTGTGTAATGAATCCGATGAGTACCTATGGAATGAGATAATGACCAATTCGGCTAAGTGTGGGCATGGCCTGTTTTACACGAAACATATTTAATACCGGTTCCATTTCGTGTCACCGCACTCCCATACTATTCTTTAGTTTGCTTATATAGGATGGTTTGTTTACTGCGGTACAGTATGGGAAAATCACTGGGATCAACTTTTTCTGAAAGATTATTCTAAAATCTGATTTTTTTACACTGTAGTAGATAAACTCTATCTGTACGTGAAGTCTAACGTATGTGTACGTTTTTACATTACAAATTCGATTGATCGTAATCGAGCGTTCGATGACATCAGCGTTAAAGTAAAATTAACCCTAATTGCATTGAGTTAGAGCTCAATTTCGTATATGCATTCTCAGCCAGCGCTCCAAGGGTTTCGAAATGAAAATCGGTTGTACTTACTGAATTTGTGACTTTAAGTCAAGAGCTATTGGGTCCACTTTACTTTGACACCGAATTAATCGAGCGTTCGATCATTTACGTACGTACGTTCGAAAACGAGCGTTCAAAAACGTAGACTAAGCGTATAGCTGCTTAGGAATTTTATCCGATAGAGTCAATCTATCGATAAAAACCAACTCACTTTCACTATTTCTATCTATCGTCAGCCCTGCACACTCTATTAGCTGAGTGTGCAGGGCTTCTTAGAATAGTGCATACTTGGCATATTCGTAACCTTACTATTTTAGAGTTATCTAAAATAGTGGCCGCCATCTTCGCACTCCATTGGAATAATATAATAACGTTTCAAAAGAATTTTTATGTCTTTTGAGTAAATAATTGAGTTTGCAAAACAATTTACTACAAATTGTTAGTCAATTTTTTAATAATTATTGAATAATGTTGTTACTTGTAAAATTTCTGTTCTCGGATATTTTTTCGTATCTCGTAATTTTAATAGTATCAAAACTAAGCTCTTTTGTCCTTACTTAGCCTGCTCACACTCTTAAAAACCAGTGAATGAACCACAGCAGTTTTCTATCAACACCCTTGGTTAAACATTAATGTATATTTATACTGCTCCAAATAAATAAATAATGAACACCCCGTACATAAAATTAAATACCAATAAATATATTACCATGGTTTATGGAAATTTCGACAATAATATTATTTTAATGTACAACTAAAATGGCATAGGGAAACATTACTCATGTTTTTTTAACTGTTTTTTTTGAGTTGGCATTAAAATTGGTAAGTTTTATTTTGGGTATTTACATCACTTTATTATTGAGATGTACCACGATCTATTTAATAAAAGCTGCAGGGACTAGGTTTTATTTTTTACCTTAGTAATTATAGGTACTTGTTTTTACGAATAAAACGGATGTTTTTTGACCTTTACGATCGTTTATTAATTACTTATTAGCGAGGACATACTATTGAAATATAAAACTACTATATCCCTAACTGGTTAGCCAGCTACTATCTTAAACTGCACTTATCTAGATCACTTATTTAAGTGAGATTACAGTAAAGAGTTAACTTGTACTAGATGATGCCCGCGACTTCGTCTGCTCTTTAATGTTCCGGGATAAAAAGTTGCCTATGTCCTTACCCGGGATAAAAATCTCTATACCAAATTTCATCAAGATCGGCCGTGAAAGCGTTGCAGTCAGACAGATGGACAGACACACTTTCGCATTTATAATATTAGTATGGAAGTATAGATTAGGAAAAACAAAACATTATAAATCTTTTTGTGTACAGAATTTTTTATCCAATTCTCTGTACGTGAGCCGAAGGTTAAAAATATATGGATCAATATAGATTAAGCTCATTACTGATTCTCTCACTTCATATAATATGTCAAATATATGTTTCCGGTGCGAAATATTTCATTATTAGACATACGTATGCGTGGGTGTGCCAATAACTATATTCATTTCACAGTGATTTAAGGTTAATTACATCTTATTCTTTACTTATTTGCATGTTTATTAGGTTTTCGACCGTTTTGGTACTTGTATTGCATCTTCATATTATTTTATAGTTTCTCTCGAAATATCTAGATCATCAGAATATCGTACCCATATCAATATCTATTATAAATAGTCTGCTTTTTTGTACTTCAGACGCCACAACAGAGGCATTACTACCATCACTTAAAGCAGTATTAATTCAATATTGTTGTCGCTTTTGTTACAGAAATTATAATCCTTATTTTAAAGAAATCAAGGTATGTCATCTAAATCTGACATTTTAAAATAATACTGTTATAAGCGGTGGTAGTATGGCACCAGAGCTACGAATTGACGTGATTATAGATCTGATTATAGACGTGGGTATCATTGAAGACCTGGAGAACGTCAATACACGCGAGCGGAGTCGCGGTAATTATCTAGTTTCCTAAAATATTTTAAGTTATAATTTAATTTCAGGATATTATTTCAGTATTTAGTATATACTGGAGAATTGATATCTATATATCTAAAAAGCGAAAGGTCACTCACTGATTCATCACGATATCTCAGGAACTATAAAGAATACAGATTTGAAATTTGGAAGATAGGTTCCTTCTATGGTGTTGACGTCAACTAAGAAATGGTTTGGAGAAAATTCACCCCTAAGGGGTTGAAATAAGGTTGGAAGCTTGTATGAAAGTCCTTAGTTTTTGTAGTTAGAGACATGAAAATTGGCAATTAAGTTAATATGTATAAATAACAAAAACCCATATAAGCAATGTTACGAAAATTCACCCCAAATACACACTACATTGAAACTGGGGTTAGAAGCTTGTATGTAGGTTATAAGTTTTTAAAATCGGCATTAAGGTTATTACTTATTAGTTTTAGATAATTATATTGGGGAATCAAATATTAATACTCAATACTCAATATCATTTATTCGATATAGGTACACTGTAGGTATACTTATTGACGTATATAGTTACTTAGTTATTGACGTAGAATAGTTTTAGTTATTAAAATAAAGTCGCACGAAAACATACTTATCGTAAGAATAACCGATAATATTTACTCAATCGAGACGCACAGTGTATCAAACCAAGTTCCGGCCTACATAACGTTGTGTGTATAATACACGAAATATTTCACGCTGTTTTTACCAACTCATAAACCAACTTTTATGAGTTTATGAAATGATACAATACCATTATTCAAAATAGTTTCTTCTTCTTCTTTTAATTTTTGGCTTTTATTTATGCCAAGACAGCACAATTTACTTCGCCAATGATACGTTGCTTGGAGAAAACAGTAGTTTAATATTATGATAACTTTGCTACCACCACCACCTCTACAGCCCATTAACGTCCCACTGCTGGACACAAACCTAAGATTTATAAACAAAGCATAACAATATTATTATTTTTATATTAAACAGGAATAATCAACATAATATAAAACGAGTGTTATATTTTTAACTTAAACTTTTATATTCTAAAAGTTCCAGTCTTCATTACCACTACAGCCCATTAACGTCCCACTGCTGGGCACAGGCCTCCACTCTCATAGGAGAGTGGGAATTAGAGCTTAGACCCATTACGCTGCTCTAATGCGGATTGGCGGACTTTCCTACAGACACATTTATTTAATTTTTAGGGCAATATATTTATTTATAAGTCTAGATTCTAGATAAACTTAGTCCCTAGTTGCTTCTAGATGCTACACGATCACACACTTCTATGCTTTCGCTATAGTTTAACCATTGTACTCACCCAGGCTTGCATATTTGTAAAATGTGAAATACTTATATATTTTTATGTATAAGCAAATTTTTTTTTGTGTTTAACAAAAAGAAATTACTAATAAAATTAATTGAATGAATTGTGTCATATATATTCGAATGACGTACATTTTATTAAAAAAATATTTTTTTCTAAAAATACAATTTCTTCGATAAAATTTTTCATTAATTATTTAAAAATTAAAACTCAAGAAAAACTATATCCCCTGGATAAATTATGCACAAATAGTACTACACTGTCTGCATTAATGCTCGAATTCAATGTTCAATGCTAAGTTTCAATTTTCCGTCTTCCGTTACGTCTATGCATGAGAAGTATTACTATCTTTTTTCCTTTTATAGCTTTTACCTTAATTAACAATCACTTCCATCAATTATCGTGATCGAAGACTTAAGTGTATTTCAGCTTTTGCGGAATACATAAATCTTTTAAGCTAACATCTAGGCTTCTTATACCATAGATAACATAGAGCTAGAGCAAGCCAAAGGTAGAGTAGGAGTACCTATTTTATTTCCTCTACATTTCGATATTACCTTAGTAAATTAAGTGAGCCAAACTAAATAAACGTAGCATATTGTGCTGCTTTGTCCTTAGGATTAACACTCTTGATTTGTTGCATATAGAGATCAAGTGCTTACCCAGATATGCCTAACTCTTAATAAAACAGCGACTGAATCGTTCTTCTTTCGCTTCAGTATGACAAAATTTTGTATTCGGTCGTTATTTTATTTAGAATGCGGTTCTGTATTAGTGGTGGAGATCGTCTCATCTAAACATGAACACGCCTCTCTAACTCTCTGTATCGCACTATCTGCAGTACACTAAACGTCATTTATACACTAGTTGGCTATCAGATCCAGCCGTAGAAGTCCTGCTATACACCTGAGGTGCGATTATGTAAGAATTGCCGATTCAATCGTCAAAGTTCGGCCTCAAAAATAAAATAAAACATAACGGCATTGAATTAGAGCTCAATCTCGTGAATCCGTTCTCATACATTTAGGTATGTACGATACCATAAACGTATGAGAATGGATAGGTATATACGATACCTTAAACGTATGATAATGGATACACGAAATTGAGCGCTAATTCAATGCTGTTGTGGTTTATCTTACATTGACGCCAAACTTTGACGATTGGATTGGCAATTCTTACATAATCGCACTTCAGAGGCCCAATTATTCATTTGACAGTTCATAACGTATAACTCGAACTTTTTAAGGAGAACATACTTAAGTTTTGACGTGCAAGCATCTATGACCTCCTTGAACAGCCCCCCAATTGTGTAAGAATTGACGATCAAATCGTCTAAGTTCGGTGTCAAAGTAAAATAAACCATATAATTTTTGCGTTAGAGCTCAATTTCGTGTATCTATTCTTATACGTTCAGGTATGTACGATACCATAATCGTATGAGAATGGATACACGAAATTGAGCTCTATTTCAATTCTGTTATGGTTTACTTTACTTTGACGCCGAACTTTGACGATTGGATCGGCAATTCTTACATAATCGCACTTCAGAGGCCCAACTGCCTGAGCCAATCGTATTCATTTGACAGTTCATAACGTATAACTCGAACTTTTTAAGGAGGACATACTTAAGTTTTGACGTGCAAGCATTTATGACCTCCTTGAACAGCCCCCCAATTGTGTAAGAATTGACGATCAAATCGTCTAAGTTCGGTGTCAAAGTAAAATAAACCATATCATTATTGCGTTAGAGCTCAATTTCGTGTATCTATTATTATTCGTTTAGGTAGGTACGATACCATAATCGTAAGAGAATGGATACACTAAATTGAGCTCTATTTCAATGCTGTTATGGTTTACTTTACTTTGACGCCGAACTTTGACGATTGGATCGGCAATTCTTACATAATCACACCTCTGGTCGAATTATACGTTTGACAGACGATTACGTTTACGATTTCCTTACATAATCGGGGGGCAGGTTTCCATGTGAGGCATGTTCATTTTAGATAACTCTACAGTGAAATTAGATGCGACTAGCAGCTGAGTGTGTGATCGTGGGGGTTGGGGGTTGGGGGTTGGTTTGGATGAGCCGCGTGTGTGTGCAGGGTGGTGAGGGGTGCACGCGAGGCGCTGCGGCGCTCGGCCGCGGCGCGCATTCCGACCCCGACCTGCAGAGCAGACTCCAGCCCAACCTCAACGCCTACTGGGTTCGTAATGCATGTGATATGTGTGGCATGAAAATATTTATCAGCCCCCCGATTGTGTAAGAATTGTCGATCAAATCGTCAAAGTTCGGCGTCAAAGTAAAATAAACAATAACACGATTGAATTAGAGATCAATTTCGTGCATCCATTCTCATACGTTTATGGTATCGTACATACCTAAACGTATGAGAGTGGATACACGTTACGTACATACCTAAACGTATGAGAATGGATACACGAAATTGAGCTGTAATTTAATGCTGTTATGGTTCATTTTACTTTGACGCCGAACTTTGACGATTGGATCGGCAATGCTTACATAATCGCACCTCTGGTTGATGCTTTGATTATGTTGCATGTAGCGAGATTTACCGATTGTAAGTTTTCTTAACTATCTGGTCTGTATCAGCTGGTTTTTGTCGGCTTAAACCACTATCCCATAGCCGACGCATGTTGCGTTTTAGCAGACGAAGGAACAAGGATATTGTTCAAGGCTCATATTGAGGTTGCATAGAAAAATAATTCAGAAAGTTTAAATTGATTCCAACGAAGAATATATAGTACTTTAAATGAAAATGACTGCCACCAGAGAATTTGATCTTTTTACTGCCGTGCGCCAAGATTAATGAATTAGTTAATTAATAACAAATCTATACTAATATTATAAATGCAAAAAATTCAATGGATGGATGGATGTTTGTTACTTAATCACGGGAGAACGGCTAAATCGATCTGGATTAAATTTAGCACAGAGATAGAATATGGTCTGGAATAACACAATATAGGCTACTTTTTATCCTGGAAAATTAAGAATTAATAAAACCTATGCCACGCGGGCGAAGCCGCGGGCATCAGTTAGTAACAAATACATCGATGACGTAAACAGAACAATAATAATTTGCTTTTGTAAGAGGACCGTGACATTTGATCGGACTATCATAAAAATAAAGTAATTACTATCGGCTACAAAAAAGAAGCACTGATTCACGCGAAATTTCCATATTTTTTTACAAAATAAGTAATTTATACGGCCTCACTAATACACGTTGGTTAGTGAGTGAATAATGGTTAAGGATCTATGAGTAGGTATATTATCTTGTCTATTTCTGAATAATCATCATAATTTTGATATTCGATAGAAGAAGACAAATTATTACTTTACTAAAAAGCCACTAACCAAAGTAGGCTGAGATCGAATGCATAATATCATATCATAGTAATCTTATAAATGCGATAGTGTGTTTGTTTGTTGTTTTGTCCTTCAATCACTCCGCAACGGAGCAACGGACGACGCGATTTTTGGCATGGGTATAGAAGGAACTGGAGAGAGACTTAGGCTACTTTTTATCCCGGAAAATTAAGGTATAAAGACATTTTTTTTGTATTAACCCTTGACTGCGATCTCACCTGATGGTAGGTGATGATGCAGTCTAAGATGGTAGCGGGCTAACCTGTTAGGGGCATGGCAGTTATATTAAACCCATACCCTTAGTCGGTTTCTAGTTTCTGCAAGCCATCGTACTAGAATGCTAAATCGCTAGGCAGTAGCTACATCTTTGCCGGTAGGATGGCAGCTAGCCACGGTCGAAGCCTCCCAAAAGTCCAGACTAGAAGAAATTCAGAAATTATAAATTCTCAAACTGACCCTGCTGGGAATCGAACCCGGGACCTCTCACGTGAAGACAACAGCGCTCAACACTGCGCCAGTCAGGGCGCAGGTGTCAAAATTATTAATAATGTTCTCAAAGGTGTGTGAATGGTGTCGCATACTGCAGGTGAAAGACACGCACTGTACCACACAGATTTGTCTGCTGTAGCGGATTATAGCGAATTAAACTTCTAGTTCATTCACTATCATGGACTTCCGCAAAGTAACGCCTGCTTCTATTCAATATTCATATAATATTTTATTTATTAGACAACATTTGTGGTCCACTTTAGTGTTAGTAACAATATAATCTTAATAACTATGTTAGTACTTAAAATCTAAGTGGTCTTTTATATTGAAGCGAACAAGTACAACCCAATTGAAACCCTAAGTCAAAGTAGCGAAGCGAAGATTTGCTGGTATTTTTGAAAATGTATTACACACTTGAGGGTTCTTGAGAATTCTCGTTGGAATTTTTTGATTTTGCGGGCTATGTCCGTGCCGAATTTTGCCTAAATCGTTTAAAAGAATAAATCAGCTGGACAAAGGTAATAATAGACATACAGACATACAGGCAAACACAGTTCCACATTTATAATAATACAATGTAAAGCTCAATTCAAACAATGTATAGAATTCAGATTGTGCATAAGTTTTTCCTTATCGTAGACCACCACCAATAAGGTATTTCTGTCACCGTAAGATTATAATCTGACTCGCGAAATAGTAAACTGTCGACAGATTGTGAACAGTTCAATGTTCTGAGTGTCAATTCTTGAAATATCAATTGTATTTACGTTTTCTTGTGTCTTTCTTTTAGGTTAGGTTAGGGTTTGACATATATAACCAGGTAGAGCCCGGCCGCAGGCACTTAGGTTCTATCGGGTTAAAATACCTAACAGATTACAATCTTCCGAAAACTAATGCGTTAAATTGTAATATATCGACAGTTTGCAATTTCGTGAGGTAGATTATAATCTAACGGTGTTTACAATCTTACTTTGACATTTCCATAAAATTCTTCAAAAAAACACTCGTCACAAACCGAGCACCGCCTCTCGGTCTATAATTATTAACCGACTGATAAATTGTTCCTAATCCCAGTACCTAATTGATGATAAGATACTGCTCGAGATAAGTACATACTAATTTATCTTCACATTTTTTGTATCTAATACAAGTTAGTCCTTGACTGCGATCTCACCTGATGGTAAGTGATGATGCAGTCTAAGATGGTAGCGGGCTAACCTGTTAGAGGCATGGCAGTTATATGAAACCCAAATCCCTAATCGGTTTCCACACGGCATCGTACCGGAACGCTAAATCGCTTGGCGGCACGTCTTAGCCAGTAGGGTGGTAACTAGCCACGGCCGAAGGCAGGCAAAATTAATGAATGTGCTAAGTTTGTGCGTTTTAAGCAATTAAATCACTAATTGCTTTAACGGTGAAGAAAAACATCGTGAGGAAACCTGCACATGCCAACACTAAGTGTTCTCAAAGGTGTGTGAAGCTGCCAATCAGTAGGTACTTGGACACCGTAGTGGACTATGGCCAACCCCTTCTTATTCTTACAGGCCTCTCGAGGTTATCTGTCAAGTTGGTCTGGTGGTCGACGAGGTCCCGGGTTCGGCCATAACAATACTGAATTTTTCTGGCAAGAAATTCTCAGTACTAGCCCAGAGTTAGGAAGTTGACGGTGTTTCACTCCCGTGCCTCGGAGAGCACGTTAAGCCGTCTTTCCTGCGCCTGATCTCTCACCGGTCGTGTCGGATTTTCCGTCCCATCGAGCTATGAGAGTAAAATAACAGAGAGTTCACCTGTGTATGCGCATACACTTGTGCACTATAATATCTCCCGCCTGGTTATTATCACTAACATGATAATAACCAGGACCGAATAGTCGTTAAAGCCCGCCAACCCGCATTGGAGCAGCGTGGTGGGTCTAAGCTCTAATTCCCTCCCTCCTATGAGAGTGGAGGCCTGTGCCCAGCAGTGGGACGTATATGGGCTGTGGTGTGGTGTGTGTGTGTGAGATGGCTAATCCCTCTGGAGATAGGCCGCTGTGGCCGGAATTCGATCGGGAGGACATTATTCTTTAAGAATAATGAGAGAAGACTCGTGCTCAATATCGAGCCGACCATGGGTTGTAAATTGTAATGGTGGTAATGGTAGTAAGTACCTGCTCGTTTGCCCGCCCATTATTTCACAAGAAAAATCAAATCAATAACCAACAGATTAGAAATCTAATGTTAATTAAGAACCAAAAGATTTCTTTTGATGGTCGGCTTTTAATGAATTAAAGAGGCTAATTTCAAGTAGGTAAATAGCCGTTAACGGTCATCGCGTGTGGTCCCACCGTTAGAAGGCATCTTCTAATTTATACCAACTCTAAGTATAGTACTGTTTAATTGATATCGGTGAATGCCTGTTACCTGAGACTAAGGAAAGAAAATAGAAGGTTAAACTATTACCTATTCTGTGGTTAAACCGTACATGAGCATTTGAAACCTGTTACAAGAAAATAGAAGGTTAAACTATTACCTATTCTGTGGTTAAACAGTGTGAGCATTTGAAACCTGTTACCGGAGACTAAGGAAAGAAAATAGAAGGTTAAACTATTACCTATTCGGTGGTTAAACAGTGTGAGCATTTGAAACCTGTTACCGGAGACTAAGGAAAGAAAATAGAAGGTTAAACTATGAAACCTGTTATAAGAAAATAGAAGGTTAAACTATTACCTATTCTGTGGTTAAACCGTACGTGAGCATTTGAAACCTGTTACCGGAGACTAAGGAAAAAGAATAGAAGGTTAAACTATTACCTATTCTGTGGTTAAACAGTGTGAGCATTTGAAACCTGTTACCGGAGACTAAGGAAAGAAAATAGAAGGTTAAACTATTACTTATTCTGTGGTTAAACCGTACGTGAGCATTTGAAACCTGTTACCGGAGACTAAGGAAAGAAAATAGAAGGTTAAACTATTACTTATTCTGTGGTTAAACCGTACGTGAGCATTTGAAACCTGTTACCGGAGACTAAGGAAAGAAAATAGAAGGTTTAACTATTACCTATTCTGTGGTTAAACCGTACGTGAGCATTTGAAACCTGTTACCGGAGACTAAGGACAGAAAATAGAAGGTTAAACTGTTACCTATTCTGTGGTTATACAGTGTACATTTGAAGACGACGCGGGGAGATTGAGACGCGGGATCCGTTCAGCCGTTGGGGCGTGATTGAGTAACAAACATCCATACATCCATCCAAACTTTCGCATTTATAATATTATCTATCTACTATCTATTATCTATGATTTTCTTTAGTCTAACGTATGACAGTGTCTGATATTGGAGTATAAAGTCGTGGGCGTAATGTTTCTTAACTTTTGAAAAATCAAGAACCTCCACGATGATACAATTGAAAAACTCAATGATATTATGACGATCGACCGAAAAACTTTACCGGCTAAATACTGAGAACAAGTCTCCTCTCGGAATGAAGAGGAGTTGACCATATTCCATCACGTTGACTAAGTGCGGATAGAGAACATCGAGGAGGCCTCTGCAAGTTTCTTCGCGACGTTTAAGTGATATTGTAATACTTAAAACGCAACAAACTTCGAAATATTTTTGACTAGCTTGATGTCCGCGATTTTGCCCGCTTGAAAAAGAAACTTTCTTGAAAAAGAACTCTTTAATTTTCCGGGATAAAAGTAGCCTATGTCACTTTCCAGGTCCTCAACTATACCCAGGTAAACAATTCATAATTAAGAAAATTAAAATACACGACTGCCCTGCCAAAAAACGAACTAAAAATTTAAAATTCTAAATTAATATAGTTAAATTAGAATCTTATTCCCATTTTTCTTAAATGATAGTTTTTTGTGAGTCACTGGATATTGAACTATAGTGTTATATATTTTTGGAATCGACTCATCATTTTCTAGATGATGATTAAATAGTTAATCTTATTTTCGAAAAAAAAAAACAATTTTAGTCTTTAATGCGGGACCATGGTCACCCCATTTTTTTTAAATTTTACTCGCCTATGTCACCCGGAATAAGCTAGGGATTCTAACGATACCTCATTTATCAAAATCGGTTCAGGCGTATAGAAGTTATGGTGGAATATACAAACTCACATACATACATACATACATACATGAACCCTGAAAACAATATACTCCTTTTTTCAGGCAGTCGTATAAAAATCACGTCGATCCATTGCTCTGTTGCGGCGTGATTGAAGGACAAACCAACACACAAACACACTTTCGCATTTATAATATTAGTATGATAGAGATCGATTAAATATTCATAGGTTTGAGTGGGCCAATACCTTATTGTGGCGACTGGTCAGTTGTGTAACTGTGACATCTGTAATTTACTGGGAAAATCCATACTAATATTATAAATGCGAAAGTGTTTCTCTTTGTATGTCTATATGTTTGTCTGCTACACTTTCACGACTCATCTGTTCAACCGATTTTGATGAAATTCGGTATAGGGATAGTTTGTATCCGGACGAAGTCGCGGTCATCACCTAGCCTACAATAAGCTTTAGATGACCTCGCTAAATAAATCAGTATTACCACTGTTTAGATGTCATACAGTATGATTAGAGGCGCGGTGGAAATGTAAAAACATCATTGTAAGATTTCTCCGACGACGTTGTCCGACGTTTATGGTATCGTACATACCTAAACGGATGAAAATGGATACACGAAATTGAGCTCTAATTCAATGATGTTACGGTTTGATATATTTGATCGTCAATTCTTACATAATCGCCACCTCTGGCATAAATCATCGGTAACAAAAATCAATCACGTCAGATACTAGGGACTCTACATTATCTATATTTACTAATGTTATAAATGCGAAAGTGTGGATGGATAGATATTTGTAACTCAATCACGTCAGATACTAGGGACTCTACATTATCTATATTTACTAATGTTATAAATGCGAAAGTGTGGATGGATAGATATTTGTAACTCAATCACGTCAGATACTAGGGACTCTACATTATCTATATTTACTAATGTTATAAATGCGAAAGTGTGGATGGATAGATATTTGTAACTCAATCACGTCAGATACTAGGGACTCTACATTATCTATATTTACTAATGTTATAAATGCGAAAGTATGGATGGATAGTTTGTTACTCAATCACGTCAGATACTAGGGACTCTAAGTTATCTATATTTACTAATGCTATAAATGCGAAAGTTTGGATGGATGGATGTTTGTTACTCGATCAAGTCAGATCGGCTGAACGGATCTGGATAAAATTTGGCCCAGAGATAAATTTGACCGAAAATTTGGTCTGGACACAATACACACAATAACACATAGGTTAGTTTTTATCCCGGATAATTAAAGAGTTCTCGCGGGAAGAGTCGTGGGCACGAGGTAGGGTTACATAAAAATATTTTACAAAAAAAAACGGTAACCTATTAAATTCAACATTGCTAGCATAGGTAGGTACTAAAATTCTACATCAATGTTGTCAGCAATTATAGTTGTCAACCTTTGTATTTCAAACTCAATGTAATTCGTCCCACCAAAATGAAAGAGTGGAACAAGTCAACTACAAAATTTAAAAAATATACTTTTTCACGCCTATGGGATAACTTAGTGGGGCAAAGTGTAATAATAATAATAGCTCTTTTATTTCAAGCAACAATGACTCATATTTTGTTAGTTATACAAACTTATTTCCTACGTTAGTACTTAACCTAAAAAACTAAACCTAATAACTAAAACTAAACCTAAATATGAGTCATCGCTGTGCCATTCCGCTAGAAATAGCACAGCAATGACCCACATATATGCAGTCCAATCTGCTGGCAATTAACTTCAGTAATTAATCACAATATGCTGAGTGGTGATCCTTTAAATATCACATGGGAACTCTGATTTTCCGGGATAACAGTACCCTTTCTCCTCACTCGGGACGCAACCAATTGACCTGCCTCTGTAGTAAATCTCGTCACTTTCGGTTCACTGGTGGTCCGTGAAAACGTAGCAGACAGTCAGACACACTTTCGCATTTTTATTATTAATGCGCACTCGGCTGAGATTGCAACCTATTGTGTTGTTGCTAAGCCTTTTCGTAGTTTGTTTTTTTTTACACAACAAGTTAGCCCTTGACTGTGATCTCACCTGATGGTTAGTGATGATGCAGTCTAAGATGGTAGCGGGCTAACCTGATAGGGGCATGGCAGTTATATTAAACTCATACCCCTATTCGGTTTCTACACGGCATCGTACCGGAACGCGTAATCGCTAGGCGGTACGTCTTTGCCGGTAGGGTGGTAACTAGCCACGGCCAAAGCCTCCCACCAAGCCAGACCAGGGAAAATTCAGAAATCATAAATTCCCGAATTTACCCCGCCGGGGATCGAACCCGGGACCTCCGCACGTTTAGACAACAGCGTTACACACTGCGCCACGGAGATCGTCAAAAACGTAATAAAGTTTTTTAAATTTATTTTCTTTTTTTAAGTCTGCAACAATGTAACGCAATAAAGAATTTATTTATTTATTTATTTATTATAAGTATGGATACTGGGCTATCGTTCAAAAATTGAAAATTTGTGTCGAGCGACTTATAATACGAATATTGCTAATGTAATCTTACGTTAGCAAACGACATTTTTACGAGTTTATTCCGAAGTGAGCGGCCTGCGCCCGCGCATCCACTCACACATACACAAACACGCACGCACACACGTGCTGCGCAGGTATAAACAAATGTGCTAAGTAAAAAATATTATTATAGCATAATACGCCATAAAACACGAGCGATCGGAGTGCCGGCAGCGGCTTCCAAAGTGTCTCGAAACTGTTTAATGTGGACCGACGGAAGTGGGACACCGGCGTAGCACGCCTACACGATGCGTAGCGTAATTTCACTGCTACTTACTGGTAGTATTTAACTTGTATTTCCTTGAAAAATGTTCCCTTTGCGCCATATTCTAGGGCTAACATGTAGTGGATAAAAAAAACCTCAATAGGAATGTTTTTTTTTTTTTTGGGACTGAATAGGAAAGGGAATGGCAGTTGTACGAGGCGTTGTGTTCTTAGACCTCGCAGTTTACGGAGGGACTGCGCGGTTGGAAGGCTCGATTGGAGACTGCGGGGACGCCCGAACCCCCCTGGGAATCGCCATCGGGTCCTCTCTTCGGTCACCAACCGGCACGATGGAAGCCATCCCAGGACTTTTCGCGAGATGGCGGGGCAGCCTTTCATAGTTGGCTTCCCTACTAATTGGCCCCCCTACTGCCTGCGGTCGGCCAGCGGTAAACCGTGCTTCGAACCAGTGGTAGATTCACTTGACGAATCAAAAGTACTTGTAAAGTTTATTTCTAATAAAAAAACATTTGAATTTGAATTTATAATCTTGCGAGTTTTTTATTCCATTGTTTTGCGTTAATGAGACAGTTTATATGAGTTATCCTATGATACTGATGGTCGGTTACCATTTTCTTTCACAGATCATTTAGTTTCACGTCTTAATCGTCACTATCAATGACGCTGACGTTTACAAAAAACTGTTGTAATTAAATCTAATACAATAATGGGAATATGTTAATTACTATATGGAGAAAACCTAATGTAAAAAAATATGTTTGTATTAAGGTAGCATTACTATGAAAAGTTATTTTAAACTCTCTTCTTATCCTTTGTAAAACGTAGGCTTTACGGCAACACAAATTCTTATGCTAAATAGCTTACTGCAACTGTTTAAAAATTTAAACCAACTGGTTTAAATTTTTTATTACTTTGAATTTGGGTATTGTATTTATTACAACGAGTATCGACCTTATGAATTTGAGTAGAGATTTTTTGAAAATTCGAATAAAAATAAATTAATAATGATTATGTATTTACTGAAAAATAATATGCAAAACTTTGAGAGCCACAAAGAAGACGGTACTCGAACATAAACAATGTCAGTGATTTCTATTAAAACCATTCGGCATTTCGTTATACGAATTTTATTAGAATAATGCCTGGGAACGGGTATCTACGCAATGTGCAATAAATAATACGGACGGACGGCCAGGCCTAATGAGCCGATCACTCTTATTAACATTCGTATAGAGTTCAATTTGCATTTATTTAGTTTATTTGGTAAGTATCGGTAATAAAATATTGTGTTTTTTGGTAAGATGCGGATCGTCTGTGTATAAAGTTTAAGGACGTGGCGACACCTACCTGTTTTGTTGTATTAATTAATTACATGATCGCAATCATAGAGTTAGAGGACACAGTGTTTTATTTAAATTAGGTATTTACCTGCTTGAATAATCTGCAATAGAATATACACTTTTCAGTTAAAATTCGTTGATTTTATTTCGTTCAGTCTTTCGATACGTTTAGTTAGCAATAGTGTTATTGGTCAAAAGTGTATGACATTTTTGTCAAAATTGAAATACGTGCATAGTACTACAAACTTATCTGACCCGCTAACAGCGTCACTAGTAGATATGAAAAAAAATCACAGATTTCGCAGTCCCCGCAAGTATTGAAAATGAATACAAAAATTTACGAAAAAGAAAATTATTTTATTTTGAATCACACATTACAAGTTGAATAATAAGAATTTTTTATTGGATTTACTTCCCTAAAATTACACAACTACATTACTTACAAGGCATCTTTTAACACCATTACCATGACGATCGGTCAATAATCATAGAAGCTATAATTCATTACTTTATATACGGAAATACCCGTTTTTCTACAATTCCAAATCTAAAGGGACCACAATTTATTAACCGATTTTCAAAATTTTTTCCTTAGGACCTTAGGACCTTTTTATCATTAGTTTTTGTCCGAAATATTTACAATTTAGTAAACAAACACCCCCCAAAAAACCCGACTTTTTTTCATTTTTCAAAATTCAAAATTTGAACGCTCATACGTGTCTCGATAAATTTCTCAACTCTTGGCACTATTCTTATCTCGATCCTCCCAAAATCCTCAAGCCGTGCCGTGGAAAAACATACGAGATTTGCATCTCGTATTAGTAAATAGCATAAAAATTCGTTCCAATTTTGGCCACTGGATCAGATAAGTTTGTGGTAACCTAACATAACCGCGTTGAAACCTAAGATTTATAAACAAAGCATAATATTATCATTTTAAAATATAAAACAATCATTATATTTTTAACTTAAACTTTTATATTCTAAAAGTTCCAGTCTTCATTTCCACTACAGTCCATTAACGTCCCACTGCTGGGCACAGGCCTCCACTCTCACAGGAGAGTGGGAATTATAGCTTAGACCCACCACGCTGCTTCAATGCGGGTTGGCGGGCTTTAACGACTATTATCATGTCAGTGATAATAACCGGGACCGACGGCTTAACGTGCTCTCCGAGGCACGGGGGTGAAACACCGCCAACTTCCTAACTCCGGGCTGGTACTGAAAATTTCTAGTCAGAAAAACCCAATCCTCAATTACAGCCCGACCCGGGACTCGAACCCGGAACCTCGTCAGCCGCAGTCGAACATGCCAACCACTAGACAAACGAGGCAATCTTCATTAGATTAGTATCTATTACATCCAATGCCAAATTGCTTCGTGTATTTTTTTGGCAAAATATGTGTTTTTTATATCACTATATGTTGCGCAATTTTTTTATAGAAACTTGAAATATTTCATGAATTTTACGCATAAATCAAAGATATCGTCTTTATTTTCTATATTAAGAATACGGTAATGTTTTAATGTTGTTAATATAAGGTTAGGTTTTTGCCTATGTTTAGTTTTTTCTTTTGTGTTATTTATTTAAGCTACTACGGAACATAATAGTAAATAAAGTTCACAGAAGATTAACATTAACAAACAAATCAGAAATTTCTCAATCGATTAGGTGTGTTTTATTGGCGTGAATTCTCGTAGCATTAAATATTAATAAAGCTGTTCATTCACCTCATTTGTTGAATTTACATTCAAGAAAACCGTATTCTGATTTGTCGCTTTTGTCTTAATAACGCAGTAAAAATATGTAAATTACTATTTTGTACAATAAAATTTGAAATTTAGCAATACTTTTAGTATATATAAATTGTAATTAAATGGCGCCCGCGACTTCGTACGCCTGGATTAAGTTTCTTTATTTTCCCGTGGGATATCCTGAATTTTCCGGGATAAAATGTAGCTTGTTTCCTTCCCTGGGATACAATCTACCTCTGTATCAAATTTCATCAAACTCGGTTGCAAAGATGAGCCGTGAAAGCGTAGCAAACAGACATAATTTCGCATTTATACTTAAGCTTAAAACGCTAGTCTTCCATACATTTTAAAACGTTAGCTCTGATGGCTGACTGAACTATCAACGCATATACAGCCTAAACCACAATAACTGGGGTTTAAAAACTTTGGAAATTTTCACTGAATGTTTATTTTTAACAACGTTGCTCACTAAGAAAAGATTTTTGGAAATTCCACTCAGTATAAAATAGGGGATGAAAGTTTGTATGAAAGTTAAAACTTTTATTTTTCCATGAAGTAATTAGTTTAGTCCATTAAAATTTTATATTGTAATTGTAATTGTATATTTAGTATGTATTTAGTAGGTTTTCGGTTAAACAAGAAGAAATACTTGAGTGTTTCAGGATTTTTTATAAATCAAGAGTGAATAGGCATCTTATAGGCAAGCGCGCTCTACCTCAGTCCTAACTATATACTTATTTTAAAGAAAATACCACCATGGGATGGTAAAATTTCACCCGAGCGACGAAAAATATGTTTGCCACATCAAAAGCGATACTAAAAAAAGCTATTTATGTCATATTAATGTCACTTTTAAGGCCCAAAATCAAAAACTTTACCATGTGAAACTTTTTACTGACAATAAAGTTAAGTTGCCGCTATCATCAGTGAGTAAGTTGGAATATTTAGGACTTCACCTTATATTATTACAGTAGATTTATAGGTGCTTTACTGTGCCATACCAAAGTTTTTATTGAACTTTTTAACGATTCTAATTTTACTATCAAAATTTTATATGTACGCCTAGTTAGGTTAATTAGCTGGGACGATTAAATGTTGTATGATGGTTGCTGGGGATATGTGGAAGCTATAGAACTTTGTAAGTAGGTTTGTTATAACGTGTGGTTCTGTATAAATTATTTTAACTATTGTTGCCTCGCTTCGCTCTCGTAAAGTTCGATTTTGATTTTTTATTCAAACCCTTCGTTTTAACTAACTACCTTGGGGGTTGAGACTAAAACAAACTCATAAACTTATTCGACCCTGTGAAAACGCCGCTAGTAATAAATATTAAAAATAAAATAATAACAAAAACTAAACCGGCATAAAAATAAGTTCCAATTTTGGCCATCGGGCCAGATAAGTTTGTGGGACTGTATGACGTGTAGGTAGGTATACCAAATTTCAGGCAGTCGTATAAAAAAAGAGTATATTGTTTTCAGGCAGTCGTATAAAAAAGGAGTATATTGTTTTCAGGGTTCATGTATGTATTCCACCATAACTTCTATACGCCTGAACCGATTTTAATTTATGAGGTATCGTTAGAATCCCTAGCTTATTCCGAGTGATATAGGCTAGTAAAATTAAAAAAAAATATTTTTGGGGTGACCATGGTCCCGCATTGAAGACTAAAGTTGAAAAAAATATTCGAAAATAAGATTAACTATATAATCATCATCTAGAAAATAATGAGTGGATTCCAAAAATATATAACAATATAGTTCAATATACAGTGATTCACAAAAAAAATTTATTTAATAAAAATTTGAATAAGATTCTAATTTAACTAAATTAATTTAGATTTTTAACTTTCGGTTCGCTTCTGGCGGTGCTGTCATGTTTTTTATTTTTTTTTCAGGCAGTCGTATAAAAAAGGAGTATATTGTTTTCAGGGTTCATGTATGTATTCCACCATAACTTCTATACGCCTGAACCGATTTTAATTTATGAGGTATCGTTAGAATCCCTAGCTTATTCCGAGTGATATAGGCAAGTCAAATTTTTAAAAAAATTGATGGGGTGACCATCGTCCCGCATTAAAGACCAAAATTGAAAAAAATATTCGAAAATAAGATTAACTATATACCTAATCATCATCTAGAAAATGATGAGTAGATTCCAAAAATATAAAACACTATAGTTCAATATCCAGTGATTCACAAAAAAATATCATGTAATAAAAAATGTGAATAAGATTCCAAAGGCTATACATGCAAATCGCTTCATATGGAGGTAAACTCCAAAAATAATATGACAGGGCAGTCGTATTTTTTAATTCGTTAAATTAATTTCACTTGTTAAGCCAATGGATGAGGGATAAAAGTTGACGGATTTGACCGCTCCTCTGCCCAACCCCAATCGAATCTAATAAAATCTATGACCTATACGATACACCACCACTTGCCGAAGTAAACAATTTTAATGCCAACGTAACAGTCTATTATCAGACAAGATTGTATTGCGGGGTGGCTCATAAACCGGCCGATCTTTATTGCTGTATAATAACAGATATAAAGTGCGTTTTTATTTGGTTTTGATGCGAGCCACTCTATCTCACAGATCACGAATAGTCCAGTTTATTCGGCCACGTGAATAGTCCGGCATATTGTGTGTAATGACCGATTTTATTTAACGCGATACTCAATGCAATGTTTTATGGACTGTTCTGGGAAAAGTATCCCATGTTAATGTATCTGGCCGATTTCATCTTTAGTGTTATATCGGTGTTCTCAATCACAATGATATATAGTTACTAGATGATTCCCGCGACTTCGTCCGCGTGGATTAAGTTTTTTTTATTCCCACGGAAACTTCTGGGATAAAAAGTTGCCTATGTCCTTCCCAGAGATGCCACCTATCCCTGTATCGGTTGAAAAGATGGGCCGTGAAAGCGTAGCAGACAGACAATTACACACACTTTCGTATTTATAATATTAGTATGGAAATATGGATTATATCTGGAGTATAAAATGGCCGTCTGGTGTTGTGCTGTGATCAAATTGAACTTGACTACTGTTTAGAGAACGCATATATTGATCTTTTTTCAGACATCCATACTAATATAATAAATGCGAAAGTGTGTCTGTCTGTCTGCTACGCTTTCACGGCCCATCTGCTCAACCGATTTAGATGAAGTGTGGTTTAGGGGAAAGATTTGTTATTAGGCTACTTTTTATCCCGGCAAATTAAAGAGTTCCCACGGGAATCAAAAAAACCTTAATTCACGCGGACGAAGTCGCGGGAATCATCTAGTAACTATATATCATTGTGATTGAGAACACCGATATAACACTAACAACTGCAAGAGTTTCTTGCCGGTTCTTCTCAGTAGAACTCCTTTCCGAACCGGTGGTAGAGTCTTGACATATTATCATAAGTGACACAAGTTGTCCTACGTGAAATAAGTAATTTCATTTTTATTTTCTGATTACACATATACTTAGTCGGTTCAGACTTCGAACTAACATCAATACCAAGACTATAAATACGAATTTGTGTTTGTTTGTTGCTTTCAGAAACGCCACAATGCAGCAATGGATCTTCATAATGAATGAATCTTTTGCATTGATATTATAGCTCGGAAAATGACATTGGCTACTTTATACCCTGGAAAATCAAATAGTTACCGTGGGTTTTTGAAAAACCCAGATTTCACGGCCATTATATAGTAAATCTATATTACTTAGTATATTATAAATGCGAAAGTTTTGATGGATGGATGGATGTTACTGAATCACGTCAGAACGGCTGAACGGATCTGGATGTCTGACACATAATAAGTAATCTATGTGTTATTCCAGACTATAATCTATCGAGATTATGGTCTGGAATAACACATAGATTACTTTTTATCCCGAAAATTAACCGCGGGAATCAGAAAACCTCAATCGAACGAAGTCTATATGCGAGGCGTATGCCTGGTGGGAGGCTTCGGCCGTGGCTAGTTACCACCCTGCCGGCAAAGACGTGCCGCCAAGCGATTTAGCGTTCCGGTACGATGCCGTGTAGTAACCAATTAGGGGTATAGGTTTAATATAACTGCCATGCCCCTAACAGTTAGCCCGCTACCATCTCAGACTGCATCACTTACCATCAGGTGAGATCGAAGTCGCTAACTTGTAGAGAATAAAAAAAAATCGTTGGTGTCAGCTAGACATAAATATGCGCACACATTCGTTGTACACATTGTCCAAGTTTTCCACGTAAATATAAAATATCATGTAGCAACATTCTAATAAACTAGAAGTTAGGTAGGTGCCTACGAAGATTCTCGTTTTGGGGCACATCTCGTTATTTCTGTTTTATTGTATGAATACATAATGTTATGGCCATCGTTGCGACACCGCCAATTGCCGAACTTAACGCTTGGTACGGTAAACTGACAAAGATCAACGCACTGACAGACAGACAAATAATATAACAGTGAGATTATTTACCTACGCGATCAATTATTTACGTGACACCAAACGTTAGGGTTGAAACGGTAATCTGTTAACAAATTAACGTACTATACGATGATTATGTTACGTATGTGTAATTAATTCCACAGTCATATTATTGATTTCTTGCTGGATTTGTCGCTGAGTCCGCAATGACGACAAATCACCAAAAATATATAGAACAGTGAGATTTTTTACCTACGCGATCAATTTACGTGACACCAAACGTTGAGGTTGTACGGTAATCTGTAAATAAATATTATAAATGCGAAAGTTTGGATGGATGTATGGATGTCTGGATGTATGGATGTTTGTTACTCGATCACGCCCCTGAACTGGCTGAACGAATCTGGCTTAATTTGGCAAAGAGATAGATTATAGTCTAGAATAGCACATAGGAACTTGGTTTTCGTAGCTTTAGTTTTAAGATACCGTAACCGATTATCACCATCATGTTTTATAAGTAAGTAATTTTTAACGTCAATAAGTGTACCTACAGTGTACTGAGTATTGAGTATTGAGTATTTTCTTGCTTGGTTGGGAAGATACTCGTAAACTGTGCTTCGCTTGTAACTGCATGCTTGACCATACAGAATTTTTTCTGTTGGCGGATGATAGCAAAATTATTGTAATCTTTTATTGCTAAATCATGAATTTCCGCAGCACATAGGCTATTTATCCCGGAATATTAAAGATTTCCCGTGGGAACCAACAATCCTCAAACCACGGAGACGAAGTCGCGGGCATTCGCCAGTCTGTAAATAAATTAACGTACTATACGATGATTATGTTACGCATGTGTAATTAATTTCACAGTTATTTTATTGTTTTATTGTTGGATTTGTCGCTGAGTCCGCAATGGCGACATATTACTAAAAATATATACCTAAGTATTTATGTATTTTGTGATCAATTATGTAACACATAACTTACAGTTTATTTAATTATGTACAATACCTATAATACCAACTATCTAATCTGTATGATTAAAACCATAGATAATAATAATTTACGTTTACCGAATTCGTAAGATAATAAAGCCAAATAACCACATGACCTACCTTAAAAGTTTTTCGACAGTCTATGAAATCTATTGAAATTCGCCTGATATGTTTTATGAATCACCAATAAATTTGAATTGACTTCAGTAGTTATGAATTGAGTAGGGTTCAATGTATTAGTAAGATATTGGGTATCTGCGCAAACAATAGACGTAGGTAGTTAGCATATGACCGTGAACTCTTCTGTGACTAAAATATATTCATTAATACATAATCTAGAATTCACGATTGTCTAGAATAGCAATAATCTGAAACTGTATTTAAGTTATTTAGCCAGCTACAAAGGTACTTATACCCTATTAATATTAGGCTCTCCTTTTCTTTTTGTGTACGTAATCATCATTGTTTAGGGTCGTGACCTTTGCCATCAATCACGTACTTACCTAATGATCCGTATTCGATTGAGATGATTTCAACTCCAAAGGTTAATGCACTGCAGAAACGCTATTTTATATTCCTCAAAATTGACAATTAAAGATCTTGATAGACACTAATCCAAATGATTATTTGGCTGCAATAGGCATGATGACTGATTTTGAAAAATGGTCAGATTATGTTCGGAAGTGTCTACTATTTCGGAAAAATATCTTATTTCAGCAGAAAAATAAGGTTTGGTAGATAAAATAGGCATTTGAAATTTAAATTTTAAAAATCACGCCGAAACGCTTGCGGGTGTCATGGCGTCGTTTGTGACGTCATGACGACGTATTGCTTTTACCACTGCACTCCAATGTACCTACTGTGTGCAGTTAACAATATGTCTTCGTACAGCAATTTAGATATTTTGTGTGAATAAAATGAATTCTAAAGTGTGTAAGTGGTGTGCGGTCCCCCAGTGTGATAACACATCAAAATTAACTCCAAGCAAGTTACCTATTTATTCACGCGCCACTTTAAAAAACAATGCGATCTAAGTGGCTTAATCTTGCACGGCGAGATCCTACAGCTATAGGGCTAAATTCTACTATTTATTTCTGCGAAGATGACTTAGACGTAAGTTTTTGCTTTATTTTTAAACTAGCTGATGCCCGCGACTTTGTCCGCGTGGATTGAGGTTTTTTGGTTCCCGCGGGAACTCCTTAATTTTCCGGGATAAAAAGTACATATAAATCTTCCTCTTGAATCCCTCTATCTATTAAAAAAAAAACCGCATCAAAATCAAGTTTTAAAGATCTAAGCATACATAGGGACAGACAGCGGGAAGCGACTTTGTTTTATACTATGTTGTGATGCTTAAAACACAAATGACTGCAAAAAGTTAGAGATGCGTGCCAAGAATCGAACCCCATACGCCCCGAATAGGAGGCAGACGTCATAGACGGCAATCACCGCTCATATTACGGTATAGTTTTAAAAAACAATATTTCATTAACTTAGCCTCTGATAACTATCATGAAGTGCTTAATATATAAAATAGCAAATTTTACGGGTTTAGAACTTATAAATTATTATGTTATTATTGTAGTTACATGGAAGTTTTGACGTTGGAAATTCTGCTGAACAAAAGTCTTTGTGTGATGCAAGATACTCACCCAGCATCAACAAATCAATCCTGGGCAAATTAGAGCTAGTAGCTTTGGTAACTCCTTGATCCCTGGCTAACGATTTTTAATTTCTTGATTTTGAATTCGGTAAAACAAAACTAGATTATGGAAATGATGTTTGGCAAACAAAAAAACACGAAAATACTTGATAAAAATTTTTAACACCTGTACTTATAGAGATTGTTGGTCGATTGTCAAAGCTCGAAAACAGTTGTGACGTCATTCTCTTCAGTGGTGTTTTATACAATATGGCGGATTGCTGTATTTTATAGTTTTGTTTTATCAAAATAAATAACAATCTCACTCGAAATAGAAAAATAAATACATTTTTTAGAATCCATGAATCCTATTTCATTAGATAAATTCATAATTTCATTGATTCTTGGATACTGTCATCATGCCTATTATACAAGTAAGTTCTAGTCAGGTAATTCGTTTATGAGTCACTTACGAAATGTAATCAATATTGTAAGTCGTAATATCGTTACAAATGTTAGTTGCTTATGTAAGCTTCTTACGAAAAAGTTTATAAGTGTAATAGTAACATATGGTACAATAGACATAATAATATTATAATTATCCTATGAGAGTAGGCATAATAACTGTGTCGCATCTATAATTCGTTTAGTCTCTAGCGCCATTAGAATTGAATTTGATAAGTAGGTACTAGGTAGGTATGTGGCATACTTGTTTATGAGAATCCCATATCTTTATTATTCAAATTACTTCCAAACCGGTCGACGTAAACATAATTGCGTTGGTGTACTGCTCAGTTCTATTTAGATGTTGATTTTTTTGGTTTTAATTAATTTCTGCGTCAATGTTTTCTACAGACACGGACTCGGTTTATTTTTAAGGGCCACCGCCCCTTTTTTAATAATATTTTTATTTCATCGTAGAATTCAAGCGTAAATAAGATTTGAAATACTTCGATCAAAACTTTTAACAAAAGTATTATAATATGTATGCATGTAAGACGTTTGTCAATTAAAAAAATTAATGAAACTAGTTTAAATTATTGAAATTAGGGAATTGTCTACATAACTTTTGTTATTTTTCAGGGGGAACCAAACCAACCAATTCATCGCTCCCTTGAAATATCTACCTAATGCAGTTGTCAATCCCAAATTATTTTGTAAATAGTCAGCTTGTATTTATGGTATTTATAAATATCAGCATTCACATCATACAAATAGGTCGATATTCAATTTAGGGTGATGCCTTACATATTGGATTTATCTATATAAGCTCTATTGTTTAAGCTTGCGTGTGTCGTTTGTGCTGAACTTATCCTCGTCTTCATAACTAAGAAGTATACAAATAAATAAAATAATTAAATCAATTAATTTTACAGAAATATTCCAATAACTTGCACATTAAAAATTAAGCAAATGATTATATTTATGAGGCAAGACAGATGGGTCAAAATAACCCTGTAGCCCTACTCCACAGTCCGTCCCCTTGATCTAATGCGTATGTTTCTCACATTGATTAGTAGTTACCGTACAGGTGGCTGTAACACGACTCTCGATGTTGGTTAGAGCAATAAAACTGTTTTTATAGCAGCGGGTACGCGGATATTGGTGTTATTGAAATCGTGCAAATTGTTCTGCACACCAATTTCCTATAAACTCTTCAAAGATGATTGGCCGTTGCGATATGATTAATAGATTTTGGATGCTAACGTCCTTGATTGCATGTTAGTATAATTGTTTTCCGATACATCCAATTCCAATAGGCATGATGAATGATTTTGAAAAATGGTCAGATTATGTTCGGAAATATCTACTATTTCGAAAAAATATCTTATTTCAGCAGAAAAATAAGGTTTAGTAGATCAAATTGGCATTTGAAATTTAAATTTTAAAAATCACGCCAAAACGTTCGCGGGTGTCATGGCGTCGTTTGTGACGTCACTATTGTTTTTACCGATGTACTCTGTGCAGTGTGCAGTAAACAATAGTGTGATTGTCAAAGCTCGAAAACAAACAATTGTGACGTCATTCGCTTCTTGGTGTTTAATCCAATATGGCGGATTTCTGTATTTTATAGTTTTATTTTATCAAAATAAATAGCAATCTCATTCGAAATAGAAAAATAAATACGTTTTTTATAATCCATGAATGCTATTTCATTAGATAAATTCATAATTTCATTGATTCTTGGTTACTGTCATCATGCCTATTGTTCTGCACACCAATTTCCTATAAACTCTTCAAAGATGATTGGCCGTTGCGATATGTTTAATAGATTTTGGATGCTTGCGTCCTTGATTGCATGTTAGTATAATTGTTTTCCGATACATCCAATTCCAATTGGCTTTGATGTTTCCGTGTTTTAAACCATGGTGGTATAATTTTTTTTAAAATTTTTTTTTGCGTTTGGATGCGCTCTCACCTGATGGTAAGTGATGATGCAGTCTAAGATGGTAGTGGGCTAACCTGTAAGGGGCATGGCAGTTATATTAAAACCATACCCCTCTACGCTAAATCGCTTAGCGGCACGTCTTTGCCGGTAGGGTGGTAACTAGCCAAGGCCGAACCAGGCATTATTTTTAGGTATTAGTACATAATATTACTCCAATGTATTATTTAAACAAGAAAATATCATACAGATAAGAACTAAGTACCGTTAGAAGTTGGGGCCCGAGATGCTGTAATGCGACCACAAACTGAAGAGGTCAGCGTTGGCATACCCCAACGTGGTGGACCAAAGTCTTCAAGTGAGTTGTCAAGACCGTCCAGATGTCCAATTGTAGACATCTATCGGTTGATGAGGAAAGCCTTCGCTTACAGTCTGACTAGGATCTGACATCATACTAATATTATAAATGCGAAAGTGTGTTTAAATGTTGGTTTGTTGGTTTGTCCTTCAATCACGCCGCAGCGGAGCAACGGATTGACGTGATTTTTGGCACGGGTATAGTTGAGGATCTGGAGAGTGACATAGGCTACTTTTTATCCCGGAAAATTAAGGAGTTCCCGCCGGAATAACAAAAAACTAAAACCACGCGGACGAAGTCGCGGGCATTAGCTAGTAAAAAATATTTTATCGTGAGATAAATTAAGGCCGAAAGCACACTACCGACAGTACAGGGCAAATTACGGAACGTACGTTAGGTCGTCTAGGTCGTTAGGTATTGTTTACTACCATCATATTGTACGAATATTTTGGCAAATAAATTATTATTTATATTTATATGCAGCTCCATAATATATAAGGGTACTTCGCCAAAAAAAAAAAAAATTTTGTCCAAAATAATACTAACTATTACCGACGCCAACCAACCCGCATTGGAGCAGCGTGGTTGGTCTAAGCTCTAATTCCCTCTCTCCTGTGAGAGTGGAGGCCCGTGCCCAGCAGTGGGACGTTAACGGGCTGTTGTAGAAGACGTTTGTCTATTAAAATCCTTTATTTTTGAAATCGAATGAAACTTTTAATCTTTTATCGAAAGTAGGTATGTAATTGTCCAGAAAACTTTAGTAGTTTCCAGGGATAACACATATTCATCGCTCCCTTGATATTATTATACGACTGCCTGAAAAAAGGAGTATATTGTTTTCAGGGTTCATGTATGTATGTATGTATGTATGTATGTATGTATGTATGTATGTATGTATGTATGTATGTATGTATGTATGTATGTATGTGAGTTTGTATATTCCACCATAACTTCTATACGCCTGAACCGATTTTGATAAATGAGGTATCGTTAGAATCCCTAGTTTATTCCGGGTGACATAGGCTAGTAAAATTTAAAAAAAAATTGATGTGGTGACCATGGTCCCGCATTAAAGACCAAAATTGAAAAAAAAATCGAAAATAAGATTAACTCTATAATCATCATCTAGAAAATGATGAGTAGATTCCAAAAATATATAACACTATAGTTCAATATTTAGTGATTCACAAAAAAAATTCATTTAATAAAAAATTGTGAATAAGATTCCAAAGGCTATAAGTATATGCAAATCGCTTCTTATGGAGGTAAACTCCAAAAATAATATGGCAGAGCAGTCGTATTTTTTAATTCGTTAAATTAATTTCACTTGTATCTAATGCTGTTGTCAGTTGTCAATCCCATATTTGCAGTGGGACGTTAATAGGCTTTAGTAATTACCGACGCTTCCCGCAGCCGTTTTGTTTTGTCCTATCCATAACGTGTTACCCACTAAGATAAGCCTGAGACAAAAAAAATCGTTAGACCCGTTCTAAAACATAAAAAAAAAGTTTATTACTTAATAACTTAACATTATACATAAGAAGTCATCCTCGATATTGGCAACGGGGCCTAAACGAGTTGCTTTCACAACGTAAAACATAAAATATGATATATGCCTAATAACCTCATGTAACTTGTAGATACATTAGTATGCGCCGGTGTCATAGACTCTGCCCACGGATGGTCCACTTTTAACTATGATTTTATTATTGTGATGCTGTTGTGTTGACCTCTGTGACAAAGACAAGTGAACTAAATTTAACGAATTAAAAAATACGACTACCCTGCCATATTATTTTTGGAGTTTACCTCCATAAGAAGCGATTTGCATGGCCTTTGGAATCTTTTCTCATTTTAATTTAATGTAATTTTTTTGTTGTGAAAATAATACAATAGAACTTAATGCTAGCTAGCCTAACCTAATTACTATATAAATCATGCCCACGTGGAATGGTGGCAAGAATGCTGGCTGCATTTCCGCGCTGGACAGCCAGGCTGATCCTTTGCGCAAAAAATGAGCCAGCCCTTCAATAAAAAAAAAAAATAATAAAAAAAAAAAATAATAAAAAAAAAAAAAATTTTTGTGGATCACTGGATATTGAACTGTAGTGTTATATATTTTTGGAATCTACTCATCATTTTCTAGATGATGATTGTATAGTTAATCTTATTTTCGTTTTTTTTTTTCAACTTTAGTCTTTAATGCGGAACCATGATCACCCCATCAATTTTTTTTAAAATTTTACTAGCCTATGTCACCCGGAATAAGCTAGGGATTCTAACGATACCTCATTTATCAGAATCGGTGCAGGCGTATAGAAGTTATGGTGGAATATACAAACTCACATACATACATACATGAACCCTGAAAACAATATACTCCTTTTTTCAGGCAGTCGTATAAAAAGTTATTTGTTCAACAACATCGCAGTTCTTTTTTGTTGCGAGCGGCTGTTTTGAATCCGTAGCGTGAGAAGGATGGTTGAAAATCCAAATTTTCCGGCAGGGACCATTTGGGAATTTATAATTTCTAAATTTTCTCTCGTCTGTGTGCTTTAACGAGATTATCTCTTGACGAGAGAGAGAAATGTTGTCGTTGCCGGCAAGTTTTTCATTTACCCTAACATGCACAAAATGCGGTGTATTACAAGAAAAAAATTGTCGACACGTAAAGGTTCGTTGAGAAAAATACCACAGATATGAAATATTACTTTTATCTTTACTTTTGACGTAACGAGACAAGTAACCATGTTAGTTTCGGTAGACAGAGAGAGATAACGGGTAGACATAATTTTACTCGTAGTGCGCATGTGAGCCATACTTGTCTAGCACAGAATAGGTAATAGTAGCTTTAGTTTTAAGATACTATAATCGATTATTACCATCATGTTTTATTAGTTGCCCACGACTTCGTCAGCGTGATTTGAGGTTTTTTGGTTCCCGCGGGAACTTTTTAATATTCCGAGATAAAAAGTAGCCCATGTGCTAGTCCAGACTACAATCTATCTCTGTGCCAAATTTCAGTCAGATCCGTTCAGCCGTTAGGGCGTGATTGAGTAACAAACATCCATACATCCATCCAAACTTTCGCATTTATAATATTATTAAGATTGGACGTCAATCGAATGACGAATGACGTCCTTATCTGATTTGAAGATATAAATACTGAATTGAATTGAATATTCGATGCCTAAAACAAAAAAATGTTGTTAAATTAAAAGCTGTCGAAACATAAAATGGAAATCTTATCAGAGAGCCATAATATTATAATGTATCAAAATACTCGAGTTTACCACACGTGGATAATGTAACGGAATTAATTACTTACATTTTATGCGATAGTAAACCGAGATAGCGACGGTTATGAGAGACAACGCTAATTAGATCGACTCCAAGAATCTCTGACTTATAAAATGATAAGCTGTGAAAAGTCGCGGGCATAAGCTAGTTTTTTTTATTCCAGTTCTTAGTTCTTATCAGTTATTTTTTTTATTTGTAAGTGATGATGCAGACTAAAACGGTAGAGGGCTAATTGGGGCTTGTTCTGTGCGAAACCGCGTATAAAGCGGTTAGGAGTATGGGTTTAATCGGTGGTTTAATATTAGGTTTTACTACAATACCGTTACCAGGTAAGCCCACTAACATCTTAGACTGCATCATGGTTTATCTTTAACACAAACACACACATGCACACAGTAAAAGTAAAACAAATATAATATAGTTTATCCTGTATCACCCTCTGCACATAGACATATATAGGTGCCTCTGCAATACCTAATAATAGGATAACCTATCCTATCGTAGAGGATAGGGTCCATTACATAATTTTATCACACTATTTTATGAAAATAAATATTATCTTTATTATACTTAACTATAAATATACCTTCATCTCTTTATAATATTAGCATAGATAAGAATAATATTAAACCATCGTGAGTTAAATTCATTATAACTATAAATATATCACCGGTTGTAACTCACTAGTTTTGTCGGAAAAATGCACGAATAGTATCGAACTCGGCCCATATTCATGACAGTTTTCCGACGAAACTAGTAAGTTACAACTGGTGATATATTTATAGTTATATTGAATATAACTCACGATGGTTTAAACGTTAAAATATCATTCTTATCTATACTAATATTATAAAGAGGTAAACTTTGTGAGTTTGTGACGTTGTATGGGGATAAACTCTGGATCTACTGAACCGATTTTGAAAATTTTGATATCAATAGAAAGCCACATTATTTGTGAGTGTCATAGGTTACATATTATCCCAAAAAATTAAGGAATTCCCGTGGGATTTAAAAAAAAACTTATTTCACGCGGACGAAGTCTGCTAGTTCTTCCATAAAAAGAGACATTTTCAAAAATATCTGCATATTTTGTTAAAAAAAACGATGCAAAGTACAAGCCGATTTTATAACGGCTTGTTCGTACTCTCGGCCATAAATAATCCGTCGCCACAAGCATTAGAATAGTCGACAACCCGTAAAGTGCTGGGTATTAATTGTAATTGAAACCGGTTAATTCCGGATAAAGGCCCATAAATAACGCCGACTGTTCTTTGTAGGCCGTAGAGCACACAGACGTTGACTTATGGCGCAATTAAAAAATATATGTACAGTAAAGAGTAAAACATAATTTTTCTGGTTCAAAATGTTTTGTGACACTTTTTGACTAATCATTATAAGCTTGCAAGCGTTAACGTAACACTACTACAACTACTACTACAGCCTATTAACGTTCCACTGCTGGGCACAGACCTCCACTCTCATAGGAGAGAGGGAATTAGGAGCTTAGACCCACCACGCTGCTCCAATGCGGGTTGGCGGGCTTTAACGACTATTGCATTGAAGTAATATCTAATAGATTATACCTCAATGAGATAACGGCTAACCTTCATAAAACAAACGAAGCCCCGGGCGATCCAGCGCATCCAAAACACCATATTTCATAGCAATAATCTTTTCCTTATTACACGTTACATCTAGAGATTCAATATAATTTAATGGACAAACTGATATTTGGGAGATTCAATTAATGTCAATGGTCAATTAGACCGGAAACATATTTGTAACACGCCACCTCAGCCGACGAGATGCGTTTGAGTATGTTTCAACATTACGGCTACGCAGGACTAGGTACATAGATTTCGTGTCTGAACACTGTGAAGGCTAAGTTGTCCTAAATTCCCTTGTTATACTTATAGTTTTATAGCCATACATACATATTCAATGTTATGAATTTTTATTTTATCAATGAAATCAGCGCAATATAAGTATTATTATTGACAAGTAAGTAGTATTATTGAGAGACATTTCCTTAAATTCATTTTGAATTTTTCTAATAAAAATGTCTCTTTTTCAAACGTCCCCTACATTTCCTCCTTAGAAAAGGAGGAAATGAAGAGACTTTTTAGTAGAGTAGAGACTTCTTACTCCAGGTTTCGGTGGTTTAGTTTTGCAATTTATCGATTTAGTAATTATATAAAGATTTTAAAAGTGTTTCTCTGAAAGAAAATGCTTTTGGAAGAAAAAGAAACGTCAGAAAACTCTCAGAGTAGATGATTAATCTATACTTCTATAGGTACTAATTAAATGCGAAAATTTGTATGATTGAATCGATGGCTGTTTGTCACTCCATCACGTCAGAACGGCTTAACGGTTCTGGATGAAATTTGGCACAGAGATAGATTATAGTATGGATTAATGTATAGAGGCTACTTTTTCAATGAATTTCTCTTTTTTATCCCGGAAACTTAAGAGTTCCCGCGGGAGTCGAAAACCCACAATCCACGTGGATCAGCTAGTAATTACATAATATTAAGATGAAAAGTTTTTGTGAGATATCCAAAAAAAACCTAATAATATAAAAAGACTTTAAAAAGATAACGTTGTAACTCTCAAAAACATCTATGTAGAACCTTAGAATATCAAAAGTTTCTGATAGGTATATCATGTTAGATGCATAATTTACGTAACTGAACACGACGCGTGTTCAGTTATGAGTGTGCCATTGCATTATTCAGAAGGCCGTAAGTAGATCAAATGTCGACATTACGATTTATAGTTATTAATTGATCGGAGCATCACTTCAAGTGATCCCTTTCACCGGATCATTTATCTCAACGTTGAAGAATTTACATGATTAATATTGGATAATTAATTTATAATTCGATGTGTCCCAGGCCATTATTAATGAGCAAAAGCCTCCTTTTTTCCTAATTCCTAATTCCGGAAGCCTTGTTAATATTTATAAAGATAAATTGGATGATATAAAGTATGCAATATACATATCACTGCCTCGTTGGTCTAGTGGTTAGCATATTTGACTGCGGCCGACGAGGTCCCGGGTTCCAGTTCTGGGTCGGGCCATAATTAAGTATCGGTTTTTTCTAACTAGAAATTCTCAGTACTAGCCCGGAGTTAGGAAGTTGGTGGTGTTTCACCCCCGTGCCTCGGAGAGCACGTTAAACCGTCGGTCCCGGTTATTATCACTAACATGATAATAGTCGTTAAAGACCGCCGACCCGCATTGGAGCAGTGTGGTGGGTCTTAGCTCTAAGACCCTCTCTCCTATGAGAGTGGAAGCCTGTGCCCAGCAGTGGGACGTTAATGGGATGTAGTGAAAACATATCAAAAGAAAACAAAATAACCAAAATAGTATTTTTTTACTCCACTTTACATCCTGCACCCTTGATTACAATCTCACCTGACGGTGAGTAATTATGCAGTCTAAATAACCTGATAAAATTAATAATAACCTGCAGAGCAGGTTAAGCAATAAGCTGCACCTGCAGCTTTATTAAACTCATACCCTTAAGCTTCTACACGGCATCGTACCGGAACGCTAAATCGCTTGGCGGTAGGTACGTATTTGCAGGTAGGGTGGTAGGTAGCTATAATGGCGGCTATGCTGGAAAAAGAGGAAACTTGGAAGGCAGTGGTCTCCTTCTGTGAAACCGTAATGGTTGAGAAGGAGGCTGCTGAGCGGGTCCGAGAACTAGCCGATCCTGTCAGGAGACGAAGGCCCCGGAGCGATGCCGTAAGCCGGCCAGTCCATCCAATAGACCTGATATAAGGGACCTCGAGATCACGAGCGGCTGGAGTAGGGGCTCCAGTCGTTCCATCGTCCATATATTAAGTGGCCTTGGGAAGGTGGCTGCTGGCTGTGGCTCAGGCAGCCATATCTCACAGCGAGAGCAGAGTGGTCTGGGGTGTGAGCACCGGGATGAGCCCAACGGGTATTGCGCAAGGGAGGCACCGATGCGTTCTTTATAGAGATCTCGGAGCCTCCCAATATGCAGAGGGTGGCCACCGAGGGGGTTTTAGTAGGAACAAATCCTACATAACCCGACTTCTCCCCCCGAAGTTGGGTATCTTAGGAAGATTTCCCCCTCGAAAAAAAAAAGGGTGGTAAGTAGCCACGGTCGAAGCCTCCGACCAGGCCAGACCAGAGAAAATTCAGAAATTATAAATTCCCGAATTATTAAAAGAGTTCATCGCCGAAGTTGCGGCCGTCATCTAGCTCTATATAACCTGCTTTTTATCACGAACTAGAAGGGCACCGCGACTTCGTCCATGTTGAAAAAATCCCATTTCAGCTCTCTGTTTTTCGGTATAAAAGTGAACATGTATGCATGCTCGGTATGCAGCCTATCACTCTACCAAATATCGGATAGAATCAGGCGTTACTTTGCGGAAGTTGATGACTCAGCAAGAAAAGATTACAATTATTTTACTATAATCCGCCAACAGAAAAAAATCTGTATGGTCATGCAGTTACAAGCGAAGCACCGTTTACCGTCCCAACCAAGCAAGATAGCTAAGTTCCCAAGCAAGCAATTGCTTGGGAAATAATTGTAATCTTTTCTTGCTGCCAAATATCATCAAAATAGGTAGGTCACACTTTGTTAGTATGTACTAAGTACTTACGTAGTTTTTTTTTATATATGTATGGCGAGCAAACGAGCAGGCGGGTCACTTGATGGTAAGTGATTACCGCCGCTCATGAACAGTTGCAGCACCAGAGGAACCGCCAATGCGTTGCTGCCTTTTGAGATATTCGTTTATCCGCCCTTTGAAGAGCCCCATATTATAATCATGAGGGAACACAGAAGATGGAAGGTGGTACCACAATTTGCGGGTACATGGCAGAAATGACCTGGAATAACGGATGGAAGAGGACCAGGCATCCAGGTGGTGGGGATGAAATTTGTTTCTGCCACGTAGGGTGCAACTGGTAGTTTGCAATATTCATTTGAATATTTTCTCTGATTAATTGTATTGGACAAAGGCAAAATTGAAATCGGTTCGCGACAGATGGCTCATAAGCAATTAATCTTTAGTTTGAGTCAACATAATATCAGACTCCTACGCAAATGCCGTTCTTCCTGGGTGAAAACCAATTTAAAGAAAGTTTGAAAACGCATAAAGCATTATTTAAAAACCATTCATCTGAAATGTGATCGTTGGTGGTTGAATTGGTGCCACTTTTTGTGTTGATTAAATCATGTGATACATTTAAAGGAAGAAGATTTTATAAGCTATAGAATACAAGCAAGAGAAAGCGTTTCTGGTTACTTATATGCTCATTTCACCCTCTGTGGGGTAGATTTTCGTAAAATTGCTTATGCAGTTTATTATTACTTAAAACTAATAACCTAAATCCCGATTTTCAAGTCTCTAACTTCAAAAACTTGGGAGCCCTTATGTAAGCTTCCAACCCTCATTTTACCCCTATTGAGGTAGATTTTCGTAAAATTACTTATACAGGTTTTTTTTATTTATATCTAATAACTTAATTCAAAAACAAAGGACTATCATATAAATTTCCAACCCCCATTTCAACCCCTTAGGGGTGTATTTTCTCAAAACCGTTTCTTAAAGGATGTTTACACCATAGAAGGAACCTACCTTCCAAATTTCATGATTGTATGCTTTATAGGTCCTGAGAAATCGTGATGAATCAGTGACCTTTCGCTTTTATATATATAGATTATATCTTCTGAAAACAACTGGATAGCAAGCCTAATGAAAAAAAATTAATATGCAATATCATTCAGCCATTGATAAAGCATTTCGGTGCTCTATAAACTGATTGCCGTGTTTCCTCGAATTTATGGCTTTTCACATCAAATGGCGTCCCGCGTGAAAGATGACCCCTGATTAGGTGAATTAGTTTAGCCTTAAAATCTATGTTAATCTTAACAGTCGTGTCGTTTAACAGTGACACAGTGGAATGGTTCTATGTTAAATGGGTATACTTAAAAAATTAATACTGGGGTCGGGTTATTCGTTAATTACTTATCTTGCTTGTGAAAAGTGCAGAAATCCTTTTTGGGGTACGCTTTTAGAATATGGTTCCCAAAGAGTTTCTGGATTTGCCATAGATTTAAAGACTGTGTTAAACAGCATTTTTTAAGTGGAGGTTATTACACTATCGATGATTTTATTAATGACAAAGTTGCATGGAAGCAACCGGCCTCGCATCCAGTGACCCACAAGTCAGTGTGATACTTGTAACGTATGTGTTGTGTTGTCTATATATTGTAACATTTTCTTTTCTTCTTGCCGGCTCTTCTCAGTAGAATCAGTTTTCCGAACCGATGGTAGAGTCTTAACGTTTCATAAGTGACACAAGTTGTCCTACGTGAAATAAATTAATCATTTATCATTATCATTTAAAAAGCTTTTACTGCGTCGAACGGAAAGGTTGGCTACTTGTTTACATGGTTTCTTATTGACGTAAAAAAATTAAACACTTGTGAGTAACCTGTTCAATTTTATCGTAGGTATGTTTACTTCTGCCATCAAATGACTGCCTCGTTGGTCTAGCGGTTAGCGTAGTCGACTGCGGATCACGAGGTCCTGGTTTCAATTCCCGGTCGGGCATAAAAATTGTTAGGTATTGGGTTTTTCAATTAAGAAATTCTCAGTGCCAGCCCGAAGTTAGGAAGTTGGTGGTGTTCCACCCCCGTGCCTCGGAGAGCACGTTAAGCCGTCGGTCCCGGTTATTATCACTAACATGATAATAGTCGTCAAAGCCCGCCAGCCCGCATTGGAGCAGCGTGTTGGGTACAAGCTCTAATACCCTCTCTCCTATGAGAGTGGAGGCCTGTGCCCAGCAGTGGGACGTTACTAGGCTGTAGTGGTGGTGGTGGTGGTGGTGGTTTACTTCAGAGTTCTGACAAAGATAGTCAGGGTTCTGAAGGCATACTACCATCGCTTAACCGTATTGTTTTAATATTGTTGACGTGCGTGTTTTAGAATTATAATTTTTACTAGCGAATGCCCGCGACTTCATCTGCGTGGTTTGAGGTTTTTTGGTTTTAATTTCCCGGGTAAAACAGTATTCTATGTCCTTGCCCTGGAATAAAATCTAACCCTGTACAAAATTAATCAGAATCGGTTGAATAAATGTGCCGTGAAAGTGCAGCAGACACAGAGGACGACAGACACACTTTTGCATTTATAATATAAGTATAGAAGTATGGGTTTTGGGAAATTTTCGAGTCTCGACGTACTGTTGAATCAAGAAAAAAATTATAATTACCTCTACTGTACTATTGTTTTTTATTTTTACTAGCTGATGTCCGCTTCTACGTCCGCGTGGATTGAGGTTTTTTGGTTACCGCGGGAACTCCTCAGTTTTCCGGGACAAAAGTAGCCTATTCCAGACTATAACCTACCTCTGTGCCAAATTTCACCCAGATCCGTTCAGCCGTTCGGACGTGATTGAGTAACAAACATCGATCCATACAAAGTTTCGCATTTATAATTTTTACTTGATCTATTGACTCCTATTGACCGTGATTAATAATATTTTTGGTTGTTTGTTTATATTAAAACTCTATTACATTACCTACATGTAAACAATTTTGATCAACCATAATTAAAACTCTAATCAAATATTAATATTTATAGTGTTAATTAAAAACAAAATGAGTATCAAAACGTACAAAGTCACATGTTCCACATTTTTTCACATAAATCATCTTTTAATCAACTTTGATCGTCTTTTCCTAATAGGGCTGTTACGATGTACACGATACTTTTATCGATGGATCGAAAAGTCTAAACACAAGCGATTCGATCAGTATATTAATGAGGAATATATTTTGGAAAATTGAAGAGTGGTCATCTAAATATATCTAAATAATTCATGCATATGAAGTCTTTAGTTGACTATGTTGTAAGTCTGTTTGAGAATGTTCTTTATTATAAATACTTAATTTTAACATTATAATATTTTTGTTATGTTACAGCATGTTACGCATATTATTTGTACGCCACACTGTGGTAGGATACATGAAACTTTTATAATTGTAACACGTTTTTGTACCTAATTTACTCACAAATAAATAAATGAAAATAAATGAAAATGGAATATTCTAAAATGTGTAGATTAAGCATGACGTTTTTACTTATTTTATCAGCCTCAAATATATTAACCACCACACTGTAGGTATCATTTTAAACATAATATGTTATTTTGCATGCCATTGATATTGCAGTTGGTAGAGTTAATACTTTCTATATCGGAAACTCTTTAATTATAAATGCGAAAGTTTGGATGGATGGATGGATGTTTGTTACTCAATCACGCCGGAACGGCCCAACGGATCTGGATGAAATTTGGCACAGAAATAGATTATAGTCTGGAAGAACACATATGCTACTTTTTATCCCCGAAAATTAAAGTATTCCAGCGGGAACCAAAAAACTCAATCCACGCAGACGATGTTGCGGACATTAGCTAGTTACCAATAATTTTGTATACTGCATGTTTGTCCTGGACATTTTCAGCAGGGCTATTATTAAAATCTATAGATTAATATATATATCTAGATAAGATAAGAAAAAGAAATAGATTTCAATTTGTTTAACTTCTGGAATTAAACTCATTAGATATAAAATTCTTTAAAGTATTCGTATTATCGATAGCATAAACATTTCTACGTAAAGTCGGTTCTTTTATCGAATCGGTAATCTCGTATCTTCCCATCCTTAATCTTAACCATATTAGTTTCATCCAAATCGTAATATGTTAATTGATTTTTATTTAGTCCGCTTTAAGATCAGTAGTTAGAAACATTCTAATATTGTACTTTCCAAACAACTTTAACCACACGTTTTTGACATCAAAAACTAACTGCATTTTGAACTCTATTGCTTTTTTATAAAGGTCAGTATATTCGAGAGTTGAAATGAAATCTAATAGGTGATTTCAGTGTACATTTAATTTTAAAATTCCGATTTTGTCGATATCATTTCTCTTAGCGGAAACACTTGGCCATTATGACCTTATTGACCATGTTACCAATATAGAATATCTTTAAATGCGGAATATACGGGCAGTGGCGTGCACAGATTTTGAAGCTAGGGTAGGCATTAGTTAGTCAAAATACCTATTTACTAGCTGTTTGCATGAAAAATGAACATTGACGTATTTCCATTTGGGTAAGAGGTGCTTGTATGAACTGTAACCCACTGTATACGGGAGCTTAATATTTAGTATGATGCAGCTGTACGGGCAGGTAAAATTAATATTTAATAGTGAAAACATTTAAAAAAAAATGTATTAAAATTGCTTTTGAATGATCGAATGAATCTACCGATGATTCGGAATGAATTCCTACCGAGAAGAGCCAGCAAGAAACTCAGTGATTGCTCTTTTGCTAAAGCTGATATCAAAACAATGATGCAATTTTGTGAATCAATGACTCATGATTACGTCAAAATATTTTCAGTCTCTTATTATTTTCAGGCTTTAAATGTTTTTGCTAACTACACAGATGAGTACTAAATATATGAGTACTATATTATGAGTGAGCATTTAATATTTGGCTCAACGATTTTCAAATTCTTCTCGTGGGATGACATAATGTAAACATATCTAAATACATTCAAATTTTATCAAATCGTAAGAGCTATTCCTGAGAAATCAATTAGGTACATCCATATTAAGTCAATACAACTATTCATAGGCTAGTGGGCCCAGCAGACGTGGTCCTGCCCTATCTTCTTCGCAATTTTTCCATATTTTCTCACAGTTTAAACCTTCCTTGGACTACGACAAACATTTCAAAACCAAAATCAGCTAAATCGGCCCAGCCGTTCTCGAGTTTTAGCGAGACAAACGAACAGCAATTGACTTTTATATATATAGATAAGAATAATATAAGAATAAGATATAAGAATTACTTGTGTAATATTGCGATAACAAGCATAATGGTACTTCAGTCTCCACACTTTAATTGAGCTTTAATATTTCGTGTTTTGAGCATCACGGTTTTAAAACATGCAACACAAATTAATTTGATTAAACAAAAACCATTAGACAATACTTTTTTAACGAAAAAATTGATATGCAATTAATTTTTTTTGCTATATTAAATGCAATTGCTTTTTTATGTTTAAATTCGACGTTTATTTTCATTGAAAAGTCACGCGTGCAATGCTCTTCCGTGTGTTTTTGTCTCTAGCGTGGCTTATTGGCTAGTATCGCTATAATGTATTCAGATTGCGGATCATATCATATTAATTAAGCAACGAGATACTTTGCTCCCCGCGCCGCAGACCCGACTCCATTTTGTCTCATCTTCATAACGGTATTATATTTTATTAATGGAAATATACTACAAAAGCATAGAATTAAATGGTATTTAAACACGTTATGCATAAATTCAACCTCAGGCACGCATCTCCGACTTTTTTGAAGCTGGAAGAAATTCAATGTCGCTTGTTTCAAACAGTGAATACAATACAATATCCTTTATTCGCATGAATACAGGTACAGTGGGTGATACTTATATTATAGTATGATCCAATGTAATCAGCCATTTCTGGCATGCAAATGTTAAATTTTACAAACAGGTCAATAAGTTATTATTCATATTTATGATAATATAATTTTTACAAAAACACAAGACGCAAACAGTAGGTATTTCAATTCAAAAAAATTAGGTACAACTTAAATATAATTGAATATTAAAATGTCCAAATTAAATCAAAATGTCAATATTGAAATTATAGCTTTTTTTTATTCTGTCAGCATATCGTTTATGGAATAAAAACATTTATTTATCAACCACGAGAAAAGATCTTTCTTAAAGCAATGGAAAGTTAACTCACGTAAGCCTGGGGGTAGTTTATTATTTAATATTATTCACATAAAGAGGAAGGAAAGAAAACATAGGAAACTTGCACGCGGAGAGTTCTTCATAATGTTCTCGAAGGTGTGTTAAATCTGCCAATCCGCACGTCACCTGCGTGGTGGACTATGGCTAAACCATTCCAAGAGAAGACTCGAGCTCAGCAGCCGGCAATAGGTTGATAAGATGATGACAAGTCATAATTAAAAAAAAGTAAAAAACACGACTGCCCTGAAAAAACGAACGAAAAATTTAAAAACCTAAATTAATCTAGCTATATTAGAATCTTATTCACATTTTTATTAATTTATATTTTGTTGTGAATCACTGGTTATAGTGTTATATATTTTTGAAATTTACTCATCATTTTCTAGATGATGATTATATAGTTAATCTTATTTTCGATTTTTTTTTCAACTTTAGTATTTAATGCGGTACCATGGTCACCCCATCAATTTTTTTTTAATTTTTCTAGCCTATGTCACCCGGAATAAGCTAGGGATTCCAACGATACCTCATTTATCAAAATCGGTTCAGGCGTATAGAAGTTATGGAGGAATATACATACATACATGAACCAATATACTCCTTTTTTCAGGCAGTCGTCTAATAAAGGTTCTATATTTATAGCATACAGTAATGTCATTATAATTTATCGTTCCATGTAAATAGTCTAGTAAAGTGACTAATCTGAAACACATGCCGGGTTCCATTGAAGCCGCTCGCGACGGCTAGTACCGCTGTTTTTGCGACATACAGACCGACAGATGGACGGATATCGCCAAATGTGCGCCACGTGGACCCGACAAGTGCAGTTTGTTACACGTATACATTTGGCAGGGTTATGTAGTGAAATGTGCATTGAATATTTTTCGTTCCTTATATTGGACTCGTGATGTACCCTTATAATAAGGACTGCGGAAAATAATAATCCAACTGTAAGCGTCAATCCAGAAGTAGGTATTATTGAGACAATTTTAATATATTTGTACTCTCATTTGGAACTTGCACGGGCGAATGGTCACAACGTGTAGCGGTTCCACGAGGGATTTAATGTAATAAGATACAAGTTAGCTAAACTCAAAGACAATGGGGCTGATTCTGTAGTGCACAATCTCTAAACTAAACTAAAATTAGAGCATTATAAATATTGCTAACCCTTTCATAATACTCCCTACGGAAAGGGGCAGAACTAGATTTAAAGCTGCCATTTTAGTTTAGTTTAGAGATGTTACATTACAGAATCGCCACCAATATTCATTTGATCTGGTCACGATTGCTATCGTTATGCTCTAAACCGAAATGCGATCTAAACACAAAAGTATTCAATAATCGCTGAGTCTGCCTGCAGGAGACTGAATTACCATCGTCAAAACACTTGTATTTATACTAACTATTTTCAATATGGCGTCGGCATCCGCAGATTAAATGGAATGACATGAAACGAGTCAAATTGACTGATATTATACTTCCTGTTTCATGAGATATAATGACAACAGTAATAATGCTAACACAATGTTATGGATGCACTTAAAATTTTTATACCTAGCATCCAGCAACCCACAAGTCAGTGTAATACTTGTAACGTAATGTAGTTATGTGTTGTACTGTTTACATAATGTAACATTTTTCTTTTTGTAAGAAGCAACTGCTGAGTTTCTTCTTCGACTCTTCTCAGTAGAATTTTCCGAGCGGTGGTAGAGTCTTAACAACACATACGATAAGAGACAGTAGTATTTCACAAAGGACATGTTGTCCTACGTGAAATAATTTATCATTTTGTGAAGTGAAGTGAAGAAACCATTGTGAGGAAACTTGCATGCTCAAGAGTTCTTCATAATGTTCACGAAGGTGCTGTAAACCAGTCCACATTTGGCCCGTGGCTACAATGGGTAGAAATGATAAGTAATACTTATAGAAAGTATAAGAACAGAAGTAATTGAATATGCAATTTCGAAAAGGGAATGTAAAACTAATTATTTTCTAAAGAAGTACTTATCTAATCTAATCTAGCCTGTACTGTCCTACGACTGGGCAAAGGCCTCTGATTCTTCCATATCTCTCTATTTTTTGCCTTTATGGGCCACTCAACTTGTAATTTATCTAATTTATCACGCCATCGTAGCCTCAGCCTACCACGCCGTCAACCTAACTAACTAATACCATATATTCATATATTACACCACAACGTTACTATTACGTTGATCCATAATGCTGGCGTGATAAAGAAGTGTAATATTTAAAAAAATTACAGTACTAAGCATTGCTCTCGGAACATGCATGCCGGGCAGTGTTTTTCCGTTTGCGCGTTCAATAGAAGGCAAGGCGAATGTCATATAAAATTATAATTAATTAATGTCAACTAAGATTACAAATTTACAAAAATAAATTAAAAAATAAAAACACATCATAAAATTACAAAAATAAAAAAGAAATAAAAGAAAATTTTTAAACAATTCATAAAATATACAAAATGTCATAAAATTAATAATTTCGTAAATTAGTCTTGAGTCTTGAATTAATAATCGTCAATTTGTGTATAAAAGATCTATTTACATAATTTTATGTACTCCAAGCTTATCTATCATCTACATAGTCATCGATTCTATAATATGCCTTACTTATTAACTTATTTTTAACATACTCTTTAAATTTTGAGTTTTCTTGCCTATTCATCAAATACCTCACATCAAACGTACTGCCTTCTATTGGCATTATCAGGGCGCAAACCCGTGCGCGATTGGAGGACTCGTGCCTTGAATTAAGCACGAGCTTAGAAAGGAAGTAATCGTAACAACCCGTGCGGAGTTCGAGGCAATACTGCCTTCTATTGAACACGCAAACGGAAATACGCTGTCGGACAGCACTCAGTAGCATTTCTTTGATGAAAAAGATTAAGCAAGCAGTAATGAGTATAGTAAGTATAGTATAGTAATTATTTTAAAATATATGTAAGTTTAGTAACTGTAATTTAGTAGAAAAGCAATTAATTTAAAGTACGAGATAGATTAGTAAGCAGAGTTTAAGTCTTTGTTGCAATATGTTACCTGCCACCCGGGGCGTCGGAAACTTCTTAGGGGTCGCCTGAAAATCAGCGCTGTTATGGTGAAGATAAACCATAACAGCATTACGCTGAGGCCGAATTTTTGGAATTATTTTTGTCACATTACTAGGAAGTAATGTTTTTTTTTCTTTATTGGTTATATGGTACACAAAACAGGAAATAACTACAAAATTTCAGGTAAGTATTAAATGACAGGATCGGTTCTAAGTTAAAACCCAAAACATGTGCACACATCATGACTTATACACAGAATATATAAACTAAATATAAAAGACTAGTGAACGAATGAATATGGAAATAAACAGATATCTAAGTGTTTAAAGTTAGAAATGTTGGTATATGAGCTCGTAGGGAAAAGAAGAGACGTCTGCACTGTACGACTGTCTGTTTAATAATAAAGAAATATTTTACAAGCTACAGCAATGAGCAAATGAATGGTGAATGATTGTTTGAGTGAGTGAGAAGAATGTATGAGAGTGACTGAAGGAATTAACTATGAACTACGTCCATAGACAACTATTATATTGTGTCATTACAGACTTTCATATCATAGTATTTTTGCTATATTCCAACCAGAAATACAAATCAGAGAAATTAAGTAAAGAATTTATACAATTGATTAGCAAACTATGAACAACAATGATTGACAATTTAAAGACAATAAAATATATTACAAAATTACAAATACTATTTCATACAATGAAAAATGTGTTTTTTAAATGCAGTTATTCTATTATTGAAATGTTCTGTATTGTACTTGATCTGTGTCCTCGATAGTTCGAAATAAAGATTTATTTATTTATTTAATGCTCCTACGCATTCGGAACCCTCAATACGCTAGCGTGCACGCTATACGCGGTATCCCGAGCCGCGTTTTTTGCGCCACTTTTCGGAAGTGCACGGAGCGTGCCATCTGGCGGATCGTGTTACGACTATTTGTTTGACCCCTCACCCCGCATGCTCCTTGCTCTTTATGAGATCTACTTTAAACAAACACGGATGGAAACCCGAAATCTAGAGTTGTGTTTGCAAGTGCAATCATATTTATTATTATTATCGACACAAATTTAGCTCTCACGCCCGCATGCAAAATAAATACATATATGGCCTAAAGAGTTATAATAAACTTACGTATATAAATATAAATTTATATAATTACATACACAAATACACAAATGAATAGTTGTAGCGGGCGGAGGGTTACACCCCGGTAGGGGAGACCAGACGGCCGGGGTCAAAAGGTTGAGACACCGGCGAACTATCCTAGCCGAGTCTAGCAACACCGCTTTCTGCATCCTGGCTGCGAGCCTTATTATTATTATTATTATTATTAGGTATTCATTTATTCCAGGCAACAAGCAATATATTATAAAATACATAAAATACAAACTTAAAATACTAGACGAAGGTAATAAAAAAGACTAAATACTACGGTAGGGATTTTTCTCTCACTTCCATATAGCGACGGTATACTATGCCCTCAGGTCAAAAGGCCGTTCTTCCGTGGCTTTTTCCATCTTTCTTAAACTAATACTAGCTGATGCCCGAGACTACGTCAGCGTGGATTGAGGTTTTTTTGGTTCCCGCGGGAACTTTTTAGTTTTCCGGAATAAAAAGTAGCCTATGTGTTATTCCGGACTATAATCTATCTCTGTGCAACTATTTGTCTTGCTATAGATTTAGAATTTATCATAATTAGGATTAATGTATGTAGCGTGTAATGATAGGGCTGATATATAGGTCACCTATAAAAGCTCTTTAAAAACTAGATTTAAAAAAAAAACTAGTTTGACTCCTCACCCCGCATGCTCCTTGCTCTTTATGAGATCTACTTTAAACAAACACGGATGAAAACCCGAAATCTAGAGTTGTGTTTGCAAGTGCAATCATATTTCTTCCTTAGCTTTTTCTATCTTTCTTAAACTAATACTAGCGTTAAAGTATTACTATTATTACGTCAGCGTGGATTGAAGTTTTTTGGTTCACGCGGAAACTCCTTAGTTTTCTGGAATAAATAGTAGCCTATGTTGTTTCAGACTATAATCTATCTCTGTGTCAAACTTTAGTACTTATAATATTTATTTGATATTTCTATCTTTCTTAAACTAATAATAGCTGATGCCCGAGACTACGTCAGCGTGGATTGAGGTTTTTTGGTTCACGCGGGCACTCCTTAGTTTTCCGGAATAAAATGTGTTATTTCAGACTATAACCTATCTCTATGTCTAACTTTTGCATTTGTAATATTTGTTTGATATAATAATAATAAATGGGAAAGTTGGGATGGATGGATGTTTGTTACTCAATCACGCCAGAACGGCTGAACGGATCTGGATGAAATTTGGCACAGTGTTAGATTATAGTCTGAAATAACACATAGTGTACTTTTTATCCCGGAAAACTAATGAGTTCTCACGTGAATCTTTTTGAAGGAACCAGAAATTTAATTCGCTATAATCCGCGACAACAGGAAAATCTATGTGGTACAGTGGTTCTCACCACAACACAGAAATCCCCCAAAAACTACCCTCAACGTACGTTTCACTCCGATACCGGAGCATCTTCAGGAGATGTTCACTCCACAATGCACGATTGTGAAGTGATTGATCGTGTCGGATATTCCGGCTTTCTTTCTTCCGGCTTTCTTTCTTCCAGCTTTCTTTCTTCCAGCTTTCTTTCTTCCGGCTTTCTTTCTTCCGGCTTTCTTTCTTCCGGCTTTTTTGAATTGGAATCTTTTTGATTCCAATCTCAATCCACGCAGACGAAGTCGCGTGCATCAGCTAGCAATCCTTATTTCCATACTATGTAGGTAATTATGAATACAAAAGTGTGGCTGTCTGAGACGTTTTCAAAGCCCATCAGCTGTATAACCACTACAGTAATATTATCTTCAAATGTAAAAATTAAGTAATTTTTTTGCAGTAAAAGTGCGATATGAGTTCAACGACTCCATTCGATGTTACGTAGAATAGAAAAGTGATAGATAGAAAATACAAAATAGTCAGTTATTACTTACATACGCTAAATCCATCCATTGTACTGCCCATTCAACATTTGAAAGTTGTAACTTGTATCACACGACAATAAATAATGAATTTTCAAAGGTGATTTTATCAGTTTTCGATGGTTCCGTATGATAATAAAGTATTTTACCGACATTTCTGGCGTACCTAGTGTTGGCTCGATCCCTGGCAAGATCAATTTGGGACATAATTTCTGAATTTTCCCTGTTCTGGCCTGATGGGAGGCTTCGGCCGTGGCTAGTTACCATCCTAACGGCAAAGACGTGCCGCCAAGCGATTTAGTGTTCCGGTGCGATGCCGTGTAGAAACCAAATAGGGGTATGGGTTTTATATAACTGCCATGCCCCTAACAGGTTAGCCTATACCATCTTAGACTGCATCATCACTTGAGGGGGTACACCAACATGTGAGGGGTATGGGTTTAATATAACTGTCATACCCTTAACAGGTTTTCCCGCTATCATTCTAGACTGCATCATCACTTACCTAGACTTCACTTTTTTTTTATCCACTACAAGTTAGCCCTTGACTGCGATCTCACCTGATGGTAAGTGATGATGCAGTCTAAGATGGTAGCGGGCTAACCTGTTATATAAAATGACATGTTATATTAAACCCATACCCTTATTCGGTTTCTACACGGCATTGTACTGGAACGCTAAATCGCTTGGCGGCACGTCTTTGCCGGTAGGGTGGTATCTAGCCACGGCCGAAGCCTCCCACCAGGCCAGACCAGGGAAAATTCAGAAATTATAAATTCCCAAATTGACCCTGCCAGGGATCGAACCCGGAACCTCTGCACGTTAAGACAACAGCGCTACACACTGCGCCACGGAGGTCGTCAAAACACTATTCGACTATTCAAAAGCACTAGTTAAAGTCTACTTGAATAAAAAAGTACCATCAGATTGCAGTCAAGGGCTAAAAGGCCAATTACACTGCACTTCCCACAGGGCCCTGTGGGAAAGGGTTTGGGCGTGGCCGCTAATTAGAGCGTCACTTATTACACAGCACATAAGGATCACATTAGGTACCCTTTCTCCCTAAATCTTATTACACTAAACTGATTCTAATGTAAGGGTCATAACTTCATAACTTGTAGTGGTGTAAAAAAGATAGATTACAGTCTATGACGGATCTCTAAAGCTGCCAATAAAAATGGAGTAACATTTTTATCGGACACATGCTAATTACACCGCGTGAGCTTTTTGAACACATAAAATTTTACAATCGCTACCTTTATAGACGAAATAATAGGCAAGATGACTGATTTTGAGAAATGGTCAGATTATGTTCGGAAGTATCTACTATTTCAAAAAAATATATTATTTCTGCAGAAAAATAAGGTTTGGTAGATGAAATTGGCATTTGAAATTTTAATTTTAAAATTCGCGCTAAAACGCTCGCGGGTGTCATGGCGTCGTTTGTGACGTCACTATTGTTATTACCAATGTACTCTGTGCACTGTGCAGTAAACAATAGTGTGATTGTCAAAGCTCGAAAACAAACAATTGTGACGTCATTCGCTTTTTGGTGTTTAATCCAATATGGCGGATTGCTGTATTTTATAGTTGAATTTTATTAAAATAAATAGCAATCTCATTCGAAATAGATAATTAAATACGTTTTTTATAATCCATGAATCCTATTTCATTAGATAAATTCATAATTTAATTGATTCTTGGTTACTGTCATCATGCCTATTGTATTTTTTTATAATCGGCCATCTTGCGTATTATTGATGTTGTAGGATGTTACTAGTTATAACATTCGCGGGCTTGCTTGTTGCAAATCGGTCAAACTTTTAAATATACAAGTCATAATTAACAGAATTTAAAAACACGACTGCTCTGCCAAAAAACGAACTAAAAAGTTAAAATTCTAAATTTATCTAGTTAAATTAGAATCTTATTCACATTTTTATTAAATGATATTTTTTGTGAATCACTGAATATTGAACTATAGTGTTATATATTTTTGAATCTACTCATCATTTTCTACATGATGATTATATAGTTAATCTTATTTAGAAAAAAAAGAAAAACAACTTTAGTTTTTAATGCGGGACCATGGTCACCCCATCATTTTTTTTTTAATTTTACTTATCCTATGTCACCCGAAATAAGCCAGGGATTCTAACGATACCTCATTTATCAAGATCGGTTCAAGCGTATAGATCTTATGGTGGAATATACAAACTCACATACTTACATACTTACATGAACCCTGAAAATAATATAATAATAATTATTAAAACGTTAAATATTATATTAAAATACTAGGTTATGCCCGCGACTTCGTCCGCGTCGATTAAGTTTTTTCAATTCCCCCGGGAACTGCTTAGTTTTCCGGCATAAAAAGTGTACTTCTCCGGGATACAATCTATCCCTGTACCAAATTTCTTCAAAATCAGTTGAACAGGTGGGCCGTAAAAGCGTAGCAGACAGACAGACCGACACACTTTCGCATTTATAATATTAGTATGGACCCATATACCTACTTCTATACTAGATTATTATTATTAGAGCCTTTATTCACTTCCTTATTACATTATTTACTTATGACCAAACTTAACTATAATACAATGTAAGTAATCACTTTACCTAATGTAACCTATACTAGATTATAAATGCGAAATTGTGTCTATCTTTTCAACTGATTCTAACAAAATTTCGTACAAAGTTGCAACTTGAAAGGATAATTTTTATCCTGGAAAATAGATGGAAAAAGAGCCTTTGTAGTAATCAAAAAACATTCACAACGCGGAAAAAGTATCGGTATAAGTATCATTATTTAGCCCTACTAATACTTATAATAAATGTGAAATTTTAGAGGTTTGTTACTGCTACCGCAACGATTGAACCGATTTGGCTGAAATTCGAATTGGAGATAGCTTTAAATCATCTGATTTAACACAAAGTAGGTTTACTTTTTATCCCGGAAAATTAAAGAGCCCCTGCAGGAATAAAAATACCTTCACGCGGGCTAACCTATCTGGCACCATTCAACCGATAGACATCCACTGCTGGACATAGGTCTCCTGTAGGGTCCTCCAAAAGCCACGGTCTTGCGCCGCCTGGATCCATCGACTCCCTGCGACTCGTCCAGTGCGGGGTCGACATTCCAGCACCTTGGGACCCCAACGGCCAGCCCTTGACTGCAATCAGACTTGCTTGCAAGTGGTGATGCAGCCTAAGGTGGAGCGCGCTTTCCTAGAAGATGCCTATTCAATCTTGATTTGAAGGTGCCTATATTAAAAGAGGAGGGGAAAACGGAAGACGGAAGGCCATTCCATGTCCTAGCGGTTCTAATTAGAAACGAGGAAGCAAATCGCTTCGTACGAGCTCGCGGAATTCCGACTGCGTAAGGGTGCAGACCTTGTCGATGCCTTGCGTTTCGATAATAAAAAACTGACAGAGGAACCAGATCAAATAGTTCTTGAGCACACTCTCCGAAATATATCCTGTAGAATACCGACAGACAGGCAACTTTACGCCGATGTTCTAAGCTTTGCAGCAGTCGGATACCGCCTTCAAGATCAAGTTGAGTCGTTCTACCAAAGCCTCTCTGTGGTTAAGAATCTCAGCTCCACTGCCACGGGGACCGGATATGTATCTCTCTTCGAACTATGTGCCCCGCCCATTGCCACTTCAGCTTTGCAACTCCGAGCTATATCGGGCATCACTGATTGCATTGAATGTAAAAAATATACATAGCTGGTGAGTGCAAGGCTATTACAAGTTATTACTGAGACGAAATTATTTATTACAGTCAAATTAATATTTATAGAAGTATCAAAAGACCTTCGTCTTAGTTCCGACATCATTGCGTGATTATGATTTGTCATTAAAAATGTTAATTTTTGTGATTTACAGCATCACGGTTTGATTGGACGGGTTGGTGTCATCAAACCAGTTGGTATTTAAAAGCAAGTAATTACAAATCCACTATATCACTTATTAAATAACTTAGGGGTTGTCCATTTGCGTAATGTGACGTTCTTTAGCAACTTTTTTAACATTTATGGTTAAACATGACACACATGTACTTTATATATTGTAATACCGTTTTTTACTGCGTTCACAAATCAATAAATGTACATTAATATAAATATGCAAAAAAAAAGAATATTATCTTTAAATACAGGTAGTCATTCATCATCATCATCGTCATCATCATCTTCATCATCAGCTATTGTGGATCCACTGTTGGACATAGGCCTCCTTAAAGTTCGCGCGTTCAACGAAAAAATAAAATGACTAAACTGATGTGACTGAAATTTGGAGTGGAGATCTAAATAATCTGAATTTAAAGTTCCCGTAGGAATAACAAGGTATAACGGAATTCCACGTGGACGAAGTCGCGGGTATATCATCTAGGCTTTTAGTACATAACTACTTTGAGTAGGTAACACTCACAAATTTTTGAAATGTAGGGGCCATACTGCCAACGTTTAAAGCAATACTTAAGCAATATTACTCAAAATTACAATTTGATGACACGTAACTTGATGTTTCTAAAATAAGAATTATAATTTTAAAACATAAAAGTCAACAATATTGGCAGTATGGCCTGGTCTATCAATAATATTTCTAAAATTGCGTGTTTTTGAACGGTCCCATGGGCATTGCTCAAAAAATCACGAGTCACAATCTCACCCTCGGTAAGTACCTGAGAGCTGAGACGAAATTAAATAATTTCGACCTTCATTAATCATATTTTTTTTGTGTCCGAGTCAGGTACATTGCGAGCAATGCTTTTAAGCATTTCGAGTTCCCTTCGATATCACTGAGATATGGCGTTTGTCCTTTGTAATGGTGATATGGGTTCAAGCATCAAGGTTCCGTATTTTTTATGGTTTTAGTAAGTATATATCAAGTAAGTAAGTACACGGGTCAACACAAAATTTAACTCAGACTTTACAGCATAAAATTTCGATATTTTAGGTCGTAATTAGACGAAAAAAAATGACATGAAAGAGTTAGTTTTTTCAGAGATTTTGTATTTATCTGCATCATATTTACACGTTCGCGACGACATTTTAAGTTTTTCTAGACTTGTACAAAACACCTGATCGTTGTTTATGACTCGAGTGCCATTTAGCGGCACTGTATAAACGTAAAAACCCCACTCTGATCATGCGGTATCGTTGAATTTATTAAAATTTATAAAAAAAAACAAAAATGAGTATTATTACTATAACTATCACAAAAGCTATCACAAAAAACTTTATACCAAAAAAGGTAAGTATTTTCTTTTCGTTTTAGTGCATAATTAACCGAAAAATCATAAAATAAACTTTAGGACAAAAAACTATATAAATATATAATTTTTTTTCTACAGTCGTGTTATTAAAAGATGATGTCCGCGTCTTCGTCCGAATTTTTTTTTGTAGAGTCGTGTTATTAAAAGATAATGCACGCGACTTCGTCCGCGTGGATTAACTTTTTTGATTCCCGCGGGAACTCCTTACTTTTCCGGGATAAAAAGTAGTCTATGTCCTTCCACGGGATGCCACCTATCCCTGTACCAAATGTCATCAAAATCGGTTAAAAAGATGGGCCGTGAAAGCATAGCAGACAGACAGATACACTTTCGCATTTATAATATTAGCACTTAATAGGTAATAGTACGTTGATATTAATATGGATTTGGGCCCGTATAATTAATATAAAATTTAACAAGTGTTTAAAATATAAAATGAAGGATCTCTAAAGAAGCTTTTTGCCCACGTTACTTTTCGATGATAAAACAGTTAGGGCCACCAGCGAAATCCTTTTAATAAAATAAAAACCTGCCATTGTCTCCGCTTTTTGTAGCGGGTCGTGCGCAATATTATATTACGGCTTTACGTCAAAATTGTACCTGTTGCTATCTTTGGCTTGAACACGCGATTTTGTGTTCTATTCCTAAAACAATAAAGTGCTATTTACAATAGATCTCCTTTAGATGCATGTATCAATTATATAGGGTTGTCAACAGCAAATAAGGGAACTATTGGGTTGGTGTATGCATCGAGAAAAATTGTCTGAAGGTCCTTCAAACAGTAAAATAATGTAAGATTTTCACTTTTAAGGAATAAAAATCAAGCACGAAACATGTCTATTTATAGCAAAAGTACAATTTCACCTTAGGTACTCACTTTCAAGGAAGGTTGGAAGATTTCTATTTTAGAGATAAGCTTTACCTTTGTCCACTTTTTTCTATTAGTTTTAAGACAATATTTTGTACAAAAAAGTTAAAAAAATAATAATAATGCGAATACCTTATTGGCTAAGTGACAGCCCTATACATACCCTATTTCAAATAGTCGACATTTACGTTTTATTTCTTTCAAATAAAGTCGGCTTTGCAACAAATTGCGTTGCATCGAAATTTTACTGAATATAAGGTATCACACGTTTTTCAATTATTAAATTTCAACCTTTTGTTACTAGTTTAAAGTTCAAATTGGCTTATTTTATATTGCATGGTTTGATAATATGGCATATTTCAATTTCCATGAGTTGACAGTAACAGGTATAGTATTTTTTGTGGTATTTACGGATATAACACGGGGTCGTTATGTCGGGTATTATCTTTGCACGCAGGTAGTGTGGGGTTGTTTTTATGCTTGAAGGTAAATTAACGCGCTAGGTTGTAGGTACTGCACTGTGCGATATAACCAGCTGTGGGTACTATTACCTATTCTGTGATAAATAAAATTCTGCATTTTTCACCGAAAGTATACATATAGTTTCAACTTGAACCGCCTATTCAAATTCTAAACTTTCTTCCTTACGGAAATTTTTTCCTCAAGGAAAATTCTCTCAAAATTTCAAATTTATACGATCAGCCGTTTGGGCTGCAGGGGTGTCTGTCAGGGTGTCCTTCAAGACAAAGCCTTTTATAGTTAATGAAGATAGCTAGATGTTATGTTATCCTCCCATAGATTTAGGATTGGTCTCCGCTACGCTGGGGAGACCAATCCTAAATCTATGCATCCTCCCTGGTCAACATACTAATGACGATTGACTTCAGCAGTCATCAGTAAAACGTGATACTTCGTGTGGTTTTTGCGTTGTACGACTCCCTATAGTGGGGTTTTAAAATCCAGTTCTTTTTTTTAAATCGTTGTTAAGCAAAATTTTATAACAAGTTAGAAACTAACTAGAAAGTTAAAAATCTAAATTAATCTAGTTAAATTAGAATCTTATTCACATTTTTATTACATGATATTTTTTTGTGAATTACTGGGTATTGAACTATAGTGTTATATAATATTTTTGGAATCTACTCATCATTTTCTAGATGATGATTATATAGGTAATCTTATTTTTCGATTTTTTTTTTTCAAATTTAGTCTTTAATGCGTGGCCATGGTCACCCCATCATTTTTTTTAATTTTACTAGCCTATGTCACCCGGAATAAGCTAGGGTTTCTAACGATACCTCATTTATCAAAATCGGTTCAGGCTTATAGAAGTTATGGTGGAATATATAAACTCACATACATACATACATGAACCCTGAAAACAATATACTCCTTTTTTCAGGCAGTCGTATTATAAAAAATAATAAAAAGGTAATCGTGCAAACTAGGTGATAAGGTGATTATCCAAACGTGTGCACCGCCGCATCTCGACGAGGTCTGCGAGGCTCAATAACGATCGACCATTGAATTAATACAAATGGCTTCCTCGATTTTTTCAATCAGATGCGTTAACCTGAGTGTACACTATAGGTAAGTGTATGAACATTAGAGGTACATCAGAGGCCTAACTGTCTAAGCAAATTGAAATCATTTGGTGCTTAAAACTTATCTTATCACTCGAACTGTTAAGGACTCCTTGGGACTCCTTAAACAGGACGGATTATCCGTTTGACAGACGATTACAATTACGAGTTCCACAAAATCTGGGGGCAGAAAAGTATTGATTCACTCACTCACTGACCCGTTGTCCTACGTGAGCCACAGAAGCGACGCGACCCGAAACGATGCCATAGAAAATGATTATCTTCCTGCGACAACGTAGGGCACGTGAAGGGTCAGCTACTATTTGATACTGATGCGTCGCGTCCTTGGATGAAACAAACACGTCGCGTCATATCTAGTCGTGGTGTTGCGTTTATCGCTCTCATAGAAAAAGCCCATTTTCCCCTCTTGGGGTTTAAATTTTCACAAATCCTTTTTTAGCGGATGTCCACGTCATAATACTTATCTGCATGCCAAATTTCAGTCCGATCCGTCCAGTGGTTTGAGCTTTACATTGATATATCAGCAGTCACCTTATACTTTAATACATTTAGATTTTCTTACAGAAAATAATATTTATTGCACGATTTATATTGCAACGATAGATATTGCAGTCAGCGGCTAACTTGTTAACGAATCAGCCACCCTATTGTGTAAGAATTGTCAATCAAATCGTCTAAATTCGGCGTCAAAGTAAAATAAACCATAGCAGCATTGAATTAGAGCTCAATTTCGTGTATCCATTCTCATACGTTTAGGTATTACGATACCATAAACGTATGAGAATGGATACACGAAGTTGAGCTCTAATTTAATGATATTGCGGTTTATTTTACTTTGACGCCGAACTTTACGATTGGATCGGCAATTCTTACATAATCGCACCTCTGATTAAATAACTTTAAAACAGCAAAGCTTTGAGTGTAGACATCGCCTTAGCCTTGCAATTCAAATGTTCTTGAGTAGTATGGCAGATTTATTTGATATGATTCCTGCGGTGCGGTTTGCAGCATCACAGCTTTCTACATTTGCGTAACGTATTCGTACTGTTTTTTTATTTATTATTACTCAAACGTTTCGTATCGATGACCTTTGTGGCCATGGAGGTATTATCTCAATGTTTGTGGCTTTGTTATGCGCGTCTCTTTAGGAGCATATATTTTATGAGTTTTGTCAACGCATGACTGTAATAGTGCATTACTGCCCAGGCCGGAAATAATGCAATTCACGGCTGAGTAATTTTGGAACGACGAGGCGAGGCAGAGGACTTTCCGAGTGATTTTAAAAGCAAGAGGCTAGCCGAAGCCTTTTTAAGTAAAAGAGGCTGTAAATTGCTATTTCGGCTGAGACTTGTATAGTGCATTTCTCTAACTTGTGACTTGTGAGGAAGAAGATTTTTTACATTGCTGATAGATGGCGTTGACTTATCTTTACTCACGCCAAAATTTTGTACTGATAATTATATGATTTCCTACTTGAATGTCAGAGGTCAGAAAAGAGCTAATTTATGTACTGTTTTTTTTTATAATGAAGCAATTTCCGGTCATATAGGATAAAATATTATCTTGAGTCGTTGTCGTCAACCAATAGGCGTTCACTGTTGGATACAAGACTCTTGTAGAGAATTTCATATGCCACTGTTTTTCAACTCGTAGATATTCTTTTATTGAGTAAAAAAATCTGAATAAAAGAAGTTCTTTGGCTTTTGTGTAAGAAAAATAAACGCGTACCGTAACGCTATAAGCGATTACACTTACATCGCGATTACTGTTGTTGAAAAAATTTAGTTTGCGAGGGTGGACTCGTACTGCTTACGTTAAGGACTATGCATTTGCACCTTTAATATACCCCAAAACACCATAGTTTATTATGAAATATATGACTCAAAAATGCAGAATGTTATGTTTTTGAAGTGAAAACTTCTTTAGCCGCGTTGAGGACTTTTCGGTAGGGGGTAAACTTGTGGATTCGCGTCACGGACACCGTCATCGACAAGTTCGCATTGTAACGAAGACAAAAGGTCTTAAACATAAATATACTTCATTCGTAATTAAACTTAGTGCCCTAGTTTTAAGGTTTATATATTTTTTTAAATATAATTTTACATAATATTCGTTTTCACTTCTATCGGCAGTCCCTATGAATGCCAATTTTTTATTTTTTTTACCTATAAACTTAGAAACACTATATAATAAGATGTTACATTTTGCAGCCATAAGCAGTAGAACCATGCCTGACCATGAAGACAATATTATTGAACATAGAGTTGTATCATTTATTACAAAAAACATGTGACAATAAATTTTATACGAACATTATTTGCACACGATAACAAGACGATTATTTGTAGAAAAAAAACTAATAAATTATGTCCAAAAAGTACCGACGTGTTTACGTATGCTTGCGGCGTCGTACGCTCCGCCCATTTGGCAACGATGTAGATACATTAATTCCACCTACCATACCTACAACACTTCACTAAAAATTATCATATCAGTATAGTGCTGTGACAATCAAAACATAGGCACGCGTGTCAAATAAAAAAAATTAAATCATTGTTTTCCATAATTGTTGTCAAGTAAAATATAAAACTCATGTCTTTTCCAAGCAAAGATGATATCAAGTTATACTTCTTTTTCTTTTTTATCCACTACAAGTTAGCCCTTGACTGCGATCTCACCTGATGGTAAGTGATGATGCAGACTAAGATGGTAGCGGGCTAACCTGTTAGGGGCATGGCAGTCCAAGCAACAATCAGTGGCAATCAAGTTATACAAATATAAAATGTTGTAGTTTTATGTAAGTACTTATTATTATTTACACGCTATAACTCTTTAATGCTCGTTAAAAGCTAGTAATTTACATGCAAAATCAAACATAGTAATGCCATTGAGTATTCTGAACGAAAAGTGCAAGTATTTTCTATTCTCAAGCCCCCTCGAACACTTTGCTGCCAGCTACTCGTGTGCAGCGATAGTGAATGAGCAGTCCACAACGAGAGCGCAACTCTTTAATGCTCGTTAAAAGCTAGTAATTTACATGCAAAATCAAACATAGTAATACCATTGCCTATTCTGAAGGAAAAGTGCAAGTATTGTCTATTCTCAAGCCCCCTCGAACACTATGCTGCCAGCTACTCGTGTGTAGCGATAGTGAATGAGCAGTCCACAACGAGAGCGCAACTCTTTAATGCTCGTTAAAAGCTAGTTATTTACATGCAAAATCAAACATAGTAATGCCATTGCCTATTCTGAACGAAAAGTGCAGGTATTGTCTATTCTCAAGCCCCCTCGAACACTATGCTGGCAGCTACTTGTGTGCAGCGATAGTAAATGAGCATTCCACAACGAGAGCGCAACTCTTTAATGCTCGTTAAAAGCTAGTAATTTACATGCAAACTCAAACATAGTAATGCCATTGCCTATTCTGAACGAAAAGTGCAAGTATTGTCTATTCTCAAGCCCCCTCGAACACTATGCTGGCAGCTACTCGTGTGCAGCGATAGTGAATGAGCAGTCCACAACGAGAGCGCAACTCTTTAATGCTCGTTAAAAGCTAGTAATTTACATGCAAAATCAAACATAGTAATGCCATTGCCTATTCTGAACGAAAAGTGCAAGTATTGTCTATTCTCAAAGCCCCTCGAACACTATGCTGGCAGCTACTCATGTGCAGCGATAGTGAACGAGCAGTCCACAACGAGAGCGCAACTCTTTAATGCTCGTTAAAAGCTAGTAATTTACATGTAAAATCAAACATAGTAATGCCATTGCCTATTCTGAACGAAAAGTGCAAGTATTGTCTATTCTCAAGCCCCCTCGAACACTATGCTGGCAGCTACTCGTGTGCAGCGATAGTGAACGAGCAGTCCACAACGAGAGCGCAACTCTTTAATGCTCGTTAAAAGCTAGTAATTTACATGCAAAATCAAACATAGTAATGCCATTGCCTATTCTGAACGAAAAGTGCAAGTATTGTCTATTCTCAAGCCCCCTCGAATACTATGCTGGCAGCTACTCGTGTGCAGCGATAGTGAACGAGCAGTCCACAACGAGAGCGCAACTCTTTAATGCTCGTTAAAAGCTATAGTAATTTACATGCAAAATCAAACATAGTAATGCCATTGCCTATTCTGAACGAAAAGTGCAAGTATTGTCTATTCTCAAGCCCCCTCGAACACTATGCTGGCAGCTACTCGTGTGCAGCGATAGTGAACGAGCAGTCCACAACGAGAGCGCAACTCTTTAATGCTCGTTAAAAGCTATAGTAATTTACATGCAAAATCAAACAAAGTGCAAGTATTGTCTATTCTCAAGCCCCCTCGAACACTATGCTGGCAGCTACTCGTGTGCAGCGATAGTGAACGAGCAGTCCACAACGAGAGCGCAACTCTTTAATGCTCGTTAAAAGCTATAGTAATTTACATGCAAAATCAAACATAGTAATGCCATTGCCTATTCTGAACGAAAAGTGCAAGTATTGTCTATTCTCAAGCCCCCTCGAACACTATGCTGGCAGCTACTCGTGTGCAGCGATAGTGAACGAGCAGTCCACAACGAGAGCGCAAGGGTGCAAGGGTGCTTTACCGCGGGGGCGATGCAAACGGCTTGAGGCGATAAATCACGTCGCTCTTAGGGTTCCGTAACACAAAGTGAAGGTGCTCAAAGAGTTGGTCGGTAATTAAGCACCTTGGACTGAGTATGTGAGTTCCTCAGTAGAACTTAGTTTCATAGTGTTGAGATAAACTTTTAAGTTAGCAAAGTCATTATGACTTTGCTAACTTAAAAGTTTATCTCTATATATAAATATATATATATATAATATATTTGTAAGTATATTTTTATGATATTTATCATAAGTCATAATTAAAAAAATCTATTCTCTAGTTTATAAGTACCTACTCAGCTTTATAAATTTTTCACCATTCTCACATTCTAGGGCTGCTGGAAGAAATATCTTCAAGAGATAAGTTGTCCTTGTACATGTCCTTTAAATTTGTATGTTTAGTTTTTAAGTTTGGTACTAAATATATAAAAAAATAAATAAATTAAAAAAATTAAAAACACGACTGCCCTGCTAAAAACGAACTAAAAAGTTAAATGTCTAAATTAATCTGGTTAAATAAGAATCTTATTTACATTTTTATTAAATTATATTTTTTTGTGAATCACTGGTTATTGAACTATAGTGTTGTATAGTTTTGGAATCTACTCATCATTTTCTAGATGATGATTATATAGTTAATCTTATTTTCGTTTTTTTTTCAACTATAGTCTTTATTGCGGGACCATGGTCACCTTACCAATTTTTTTTTAATTTTTTTTAATTTTAAGAATAAGCTAGAGATTCTAACGATACCTCATTTATCAAAATCGGTTCAGGAGTTAAGAAGTTATGGTGGAATATACATACATACATACATAGATACATACATGAACCCTGAAAACAATATACTCCTTTTTTCAGGCAGTCGTATAAAAAAGACCGTCCACTCTTGTGGTCAAAAATAAGTTATTTATTAGTTTTACTACGTTTGTTAGGTTGGAATAGGCGCTAGTCTATAAAATAAGAAAAACATTACCCTCCTTTTGGTGCAGTTGGGTAAAACAAGACCTTTAATATTTATAAAAACGCGACAATCTAACTTTTTTTTCTAACAATTTCAAGGAAATGTTTCGACATTGAATTTAAATGTTATCTGATAAGATCTTGAGGATCGCATCTTGAGGTCTTAATAATTACGAATAAATATTATATTGACACATCAATTAAAAATTATATTTCAATATAGTATAAAAACGCACTGTTTCGAATTAAAATCATCTGTAGGTACTTATGTCACGTGACATAGAAGCTTTAGCTCTGCCGATAGTTTTTTACTCCTACTTAGGTCACGGAACCCTGTAAAAAGGACCCAGCTCGCTTTTGACCGCGTTTTTTTGCTAATTCGGACGTGAGAAGTCGACGTGTCCTCCGATCGCATGAAATGCACGTGTGGTGGACATTGCGACTTTTTGTCACTTTGTGCAACATTTGACTATTTTTATTACGTTTTTTTTGTTTCAATAACGTATGATGTATGGGTAACCTGTAACCTTTTTGCTTGGAATAGTGGCAACTGTAGTGTAGTGCGCCTCGTTGGTCTAGTGGTTAGCATGTTTGAATGCGGCCGATGAGGTCCCGGGTTCGAGTCCCGGGTCGGGCCATAATTAAGTATCGGGTTTTTCTGATTAGAAATTCCCAGTACTAGCCTGGAGTTAGGAAGTTGGCTCGGAGAGCACGTTAAGCCGTCGGTCCCGGTTATTATCACTAACATGATAATAGTCGTTAAAGCCCGCCAACCCGCACTGGAGCAGCGTGGTGGGTCTAAGCTCTAATTCCCTCTCTCTTAAGAGAGTGGAGGCCTGTGCCCAGCAGTGGGACGTTAATGGGCTGTAGTGTAGTGGCAACTGTCACGATTATCTTGCTGACTTCCCCTTCCTTATTTGGACTTTATTTTAAGTAGCTTAATATATTCTATCCTATGCATTGAGGCTTTATTTTAAGTAGCTCAATATTTGGTACTATAAATCCTATCGTATGCATTGAGCATTGAAGTATAATGTAAAATCCTATCCTATGCATTGTACTTGACATAATATTACTTCGATGGTCATATGAAATGAAATATTTGTTTCATGTAGGATATCTTTTGCCACTTAAGTACCAACTTAAGTCAGGACTTTACCACCGGTTCGGAAAACAGATCTACTGAGAAGATGCCCCAAGATTTATGAAACTCAATAGTTGGCAGCACCTATAATATTACATCCTACTTATAATAATACCCAATTGAAAATAAAAGTGTGTTTTCTTGTTGGTTTGATCTGCATTAAAGCAATGAAGATGTAACGGATCTTGATTTTTTGCGTGGATATACCTGAGGTTATTTATACAAATTAAATTAATTTTTTATTACGCGATATAGCGGTATCTATTAGTTTTTCAATAGTGCACAATCAGTTCGGCTAAAACTCAACTTGTAACAGGTACATAATAAAAATAATAAACAAACCTCAATTTTTTTATTCACCAATACTCATAATATACCTGCAAACTGCGAATGTCTCATGTAAATGTTATATCTGTGGGACGTTAGATGTAAAAAAAAACATAGTAATAAGTACAAGGGATATAATTGGGGCAAATACCGGGGTTGGTAACGAAACCGGCGTCCTAAACAAACATGAGCGTTTCGCGTTTATTTATACAGTAGGTAGGCACCGAGCCTAGTAAGTATAATAATAAATGGGATCTGCGAGTTCGATTTTTTTAGCAGTCCTTAATAATTCGTTGAATTGTTAAGTTATCATAGCAGATAGAGATTTCGTAGCTATAAACGCATGCTTATTTTTTGAGTTAAACTACATTTTTAGATAGAATCAGGCGTTACTTTGCGGAAGTTCATGATTTAGGAAGAAAAGATTACAATTATTTTGCTATATATCTGACATCTGTTGGCGGATTATAGCAAAATAATAGTAATCTTTTCTTATTAAACTGCATTGTACCTACTATTACCTCGTCATGTGTAGTCGAACATGCTAACTTTTAGATCAACGGGGTAGTAATTCTTGCTATTATCAGAGACAAAGTCAAAGTAATAATAATCCTTTATTTGCTAGATTGTAGGTATACAAAAGAGGTGTTACAGGTAAAAATAGAAGCCAAGCCACAATCAGCCATGAAATGGCATGCAATCATTCACTTTTGTCCTAAAGCACATTATTTAAAATATGACACTAGCTTCAAAATCTCAATAAATGTCAATAAATTAGATAAAAAGATAGTAGTAAATTAGATAGTATGTTTATTCAAAACTAGATGATGCTCGTGACTTAGTCCGCGTGGATTATGCTTTTTTTAATTCCCATGGGAACTCTTTTATTTTCCGGGATATAACGCCTATGTCCTTCCCCGGGATATATACTACCTCTATACCAAATTTCAGCAAAATCGGTTGAACAAACAGGAAAGACAGACAGACACACTTTCGCATTTATAATATAAGTATGGGTTTCTGCCTACACTTTCTGAAGGTCAATTATACAAAGTAAAAATCAATTATACAGTAGGAGCAAAATTGAAAGGCTTTTTATTCAAATAAACTCTTACAAGTAGGTACTTTTGAAATGCCAAGAGAATCTACCACTGGTTCAGACTTTGGAATACCATTCCTACCGCGAAAAACCAGCAAGAAAATCGACAATAAAACCGGAGAGCCGGTTTCTATTAGTAAAATCGGTGCAACAAAACTTGAAAGATTTTCTTGCACGGTGTGAAGCTGACACAATTAGCAAGTTCGCATTGAAGTGAGCTCACGTCTATCTGCCCTCGAGTGGAGGGTGCGACCTATTTCCACACAATAGCCCTAGACTTAGAGCATGCAAGTGAAACCTAGACGTTTACAAGTGCAGCGTACTTACTGCACTATTTCGGGGTTTCTTTTATTACACTACACAAAATCGCCCTTGACTGCAATCTCACCTGGTGAGTGATGATGCAGTCTAAGATGACAGCGGGCTAATCTTTAAGAAGTATGACAGTTACATTCAACTCATCAGCGGTTTGGTTTCTAATCGTACCTGGACGCTAAATCGCTTGGTAGTGAAACCTAGATGTTTACAAGTGCAGCGTACTTACTGCACTATTTCGAGTTTTTCTTTTATTACACTATGCAAGTTCGCCCTTGACTGCGATCTCACCTGGTGAGTGATGATGCAGTCTAAGATGACAGCGGGCTAATCTTTAAGAAGTATGACAGTTACATTCAACTCATCAGCGGTTTGGTTTCTAATCGTACCTGGACGCTAAATCGCTTGGTAGTGAAACCTAGAAGTTTACAAGTGCAGCGTACTTACTGCACTATTTCGGGGTTTCTTTTATTACACTATACAAGTTCGCCCTTGACTGCAATCTCACCTGGTGAGTGATGATGCAGTCTAAGATGACAGCGGGCTAATTTTTAAGAAGTATGACAGTTACATTCAACTCATCAGCGGTTTGGTTTCTAATCGTACCTGGACGCTAAATCGCTTGGTAGTGAAACCTAGATGTTTACAAGTGCAGCGTATTTACTGCACTATTTCGAGTTTTTCTTTTATTACACTATACAAGTTCGCCCTTGACTGCGATCTCACCTGGTGAGTGATGATGCAGTCTAAGATGACAGCGGGCTAATCTTTAAGAAGTATGACAGTTACATTCAACCCATACCCCTGATTCGTTTCTAATTGTACCTGAACGCTAAATCGCTTGGTAGTGAAACCTAGATGTTTACAAGTGCAGCGTATTTACTGCACTATTTCGGGTTTTCTTTTATTACACTATACAAAATCGCCCTTGACTGCAATCTCACCTGGTGAGTGATGATGCAGTCTAATATGACAGCGGGCTAATCTTTAAGAAGTATGACAGTTACATTCAACCCATACCCCTGATTCGTTTCTAATTGTACCTGAACGCTAAATCGCTTGGTAGTGAAACCTAGATGTTTACAAGTGCAGCGTATTTACTGCACTATTTCGGGTTTTCTTTTATTACACTATACAAAATCGCCCTTGACTGCGATCTCACCTGGTGAGTGATGATGCAGTCTAAGATGACAGCGTGCTAATCTTTAAGAAGTATGACAATTACATTCAACCCATACCCCTGATTGGTTTCTAATTGTACCTGAACTCTAAATCGCTTCGTAGTATAACTTGGATGTTTACAAGTGCAGCGTACTTACTGCACTATTTTATTTTTATACTCTATTCCTAATTATCTATAAAATACCGCAACCCTATGTAACGCTATAAAAAATATTTTACTTCACATTCGCCTCTATGATAGCCCTCCTGAAATAAAGATTTATAAAACTTTTTAAGATATATTCGGCTGGAGGCCATCGCTTTACTATATTTAAATTTGAACTAATTACGTTCAGTAATTCAGAAGTTATAAGGCTCTGACAGACGGACGGACGGACAAGTGTAAATTCACTCAAGTAGACTCAGAGACCTTCGCTTCGCTCGGTTAATAATATAAAGATGTAATACAATGTCCGCGGAACAGTATCAACGTTTTGACTAACAAATAAGCTTACCAGAGGTAAATGTACTCAAGCACATTTTAAATACCAAATTTGATGCCGATTATATTGCCAAAGATTATACGAGGTAGCGCCTTTTTATTCATAGTAAGATATCGCAGGTTCGAATCCCACTCAAGGACTATTCGTAATTGTTGTGTGCTATGTTCTAAATAGGTGCCCAATTATACCACACGACTAATTTGATATTTATATCTACTCGTAGGTATCTATAAACATCGGGTGAGGTCTCCGTCAAGTGCTTAACAGGTACCTAAAACAAAAAATCCACAAGAAAAAAGTAGCAATAGGTACCTATTTAAGCGTATTAATATCAAAAGTATGTATAAATGTGTTATAATCCCATAAACTATTTCTACATCGTTAAGCTCCATTGCAGGCGATTAATCTCGAATATTTACGTGACTGCACTTAGTTCTATAAAAAATTGCACTGTATCTTTATACCATTACTGATACTTTTTACATTTCATTCAAAAACAACTTTATTATGAGCCCGTTAAGGTTGAGAATGAATTATAATCCTTTAAGAATTATAATGGTAAAGCGATTACCTTTCAATACTACACCTAAATAGTAAATTTAAATAAAACTGTACTCTATTTTGCACGACATAAAATTCGTTTTCAAACAGATCATAAGGCTTCGCTGAAGATAAAGTAAAATATGAAATAGGTGAATAGAAATTTAACTTTACAGTTTAGTTAATAAAGGCGATGTTTCCTTGCTTGATTTGAAGCCTTTGTACCTTAGATGTATTTACACAATTGGTAACAATTGAAGTAAAAAGTAAGTAAGAAGATAATAATATATTACAAAGCAAAGAATTGCGAATAAATGCGATAATGTTAAATAGCGTAACACTGTTTCGTCTTTAGAATGTAACCTATTGTAGCCCTTGACGGATTAATGTCCAAAGGTATGTTTAGACACGCTAGATTCGGCTAGATGTACATAACTATAATCGGTTTCTGATTTTACAACCCTAAAAAGTATAAAGATACCTACTAAGAACGAAAAAGCCGTGCCTATATTAAAAGTAGTTGCTAGCTCTATAATTCAGCACCTAGTTTATATCTAGTTTAAAGTCTAGCCTTTAGGTTCAGATATAGAGCGGGGCGTCTTGAATACAGGTCAAATGAAGACAGACTCGGCTCGGCCTAGTTCTTTTTATAAGCAGGCATAAAATAGGCTCCGAGAAGCGCCGTACGTGGGCAAATACACTTCAATGTATACGGTTTAGATTTTATACCTGCCTGGTTCTAAAATCTAGATTTCTAGGTAAGGCGAGTGTAGCTCTAATTAAATGGTTGGTTTACATACTATTATGTAGGTATTATAAATGCGAAAGTGTGTGCCTAAAAGTTTTTTTCCTATGATATTTTAAATACAAATTAACGATTTTCGGACTTTTTACAATAAATAATAAATAATCTATATATATAAAAGTCAATTGCTGTTCGTTTGCCTCGCTAAAACTCGAGAACGGCTGGGCCGATTTAGCTGATTTTAGTTTTGAAATGTTTGTCGTAGTCCAGGGAAGGTTTAAACGGTGAGAAAATATGGAAAAATTGCGAGCTGCCGGGCCCACTAGTAAATGATAAATGATTTATTTATTTCATGTAGGACAACTTGTGTCACTATGAAACGTTAAGACTCTACCACCGGTTCGGAAAGATGATCTGATATTCCGAATATGTGTTGTAAGATCTTGCTTCTTGCCAAATTTCATGATTCGGTCAACGGGAAATACCCTTTAGGTTTTGATTTATTGGCGAGTGTTAAAATATACAAATAATGCGGCATAAATGGCCATATATTTTTATTATAGCGTTGAGTTAGAAGCTTGATTTTTTACAGCTCCGGTGATTTTTTAAAGGGGCCGTAGACCTAAGTAAGTATTTGATATTAATTTCAACTTGATACCTCCACGCGTTCCTGAGAAAAAGGGTGTTGACAGACGGGCAGACAGACGGACGGATGGACGGGCAAAGAAGTGATCATAATCATAATCATTTTTATTTTGCAAGAATATGGTACAAGCAACACATTATTACATAGGTGTTATAGGTGTATATCCTAATATAACGGTTCCTTTTTTCCTTTTAAGCAACGGAACCCTAGAAAAGATGAGAGGGTTTATCTGACCAATAAGCAATGAGCACAATCAAAGTCTTCTATATTCATTCTGTGCCGTAGTTCTACTAGAAGACGATCAAAGAAATTCGATGCGCAATGTGCAATGAGATTGAATGCAACGGAATCGCTTAACATAATGGGTGCAGCGATGAGTCTTTGATCGTGGATCGTTGAATTTTACGTGGATTAATATAAATAAAATTAATCCATACTTAATATTCGTCTGTCTGTCCGCGTCCGTAAAAGGATCCGTAAAAGGAATTCGCTTGTGGCCCTAACTGTTTTATCATCGAAAAGTAACGTGAGCAAAAAGCTTCTTTAGAGATCCTTCATTTTATATTATAGACACTTGTTAAATTTAATATTAATTATACGGGCCCAAATCCATACTAATATCAACGTAAAATTAGCTATTATGTGCTAATATTATAAATGCGAAAGCGTGTCTGTCTATCCGTCTGTCTGTCTGCTACGCTTTCACGGCCCATCTTTTCAACCGATTTTTATGAAATTTGGTACAGGGATATGTTATATCCCGGGGAAGGATTATAGGATTTTTTATCCCGGAAAATTAAGAAGTTCACACGGGAATCAAAACATTCAAAAAACAACGTAATAATGTATCTTAATTGACGATTTGCGAGTTTACACTTTTCTATTTATGAGTAGGTTTATCCATGAAATTATCCAGTATTTCTTTGAGTTTGAATTAAAAAAAAAGGGTATTTCAGAGTTTGTGGAACTTCTACCTTCTAAGGGACTTAGGTTGAAAAATTTCCACTAAAACCAAGCATAGCTTTTTGGTTCTCGCGGAAAGTTTTCAATTTTCGGAAAAAAAATATGGCCTATGTGTTATTCCAGACTATAATCTATCCGTCTGAATGAAGTTTGGCAAAGTACAAACATACATCCATCCATCCAAACTATCGCATTTAAAAAATTGATAATATAGTAAGTAAGTATTAGTATAAAACGTACTAGGTGACTCGCCTTTATTTCGCACGAGTGAGTGTGTGACTACCCAGGGGTCTCTCTCTCTTTGCGTCGTATTCCTCATTAATGAGGGTCGTGACCCCTTTTCATTCAGTGGTTGGAGCTATCTTGGGATAATAATGCGGTGGGTTCCCACGTCCTTCCGCATACTACCGCATACTACCTAACCTACTACCTTAGCTATGCATAACGTATAGTTAAAAATCTGGTTCTAATAAAGTTGCCGTAATCCCGCAGACAGAAAGAAAAAAAAAAAGAAAAAGTTAGAAACAACCATAATTTTTTTTTAAAAATTCTTAATTTACAGAATGCGTCCAGTTACAGTTTTATTATTTACTAGCGCATGCCCGTGACCTCGTCTGCGTGGTTTGAGGTTTTTTGGTTCCCGCGGGAACTCATTAATTTTCCGGGACAAAAAGTAGCCTATGCGCTATTCCAGACTATAATCTATCTCTGTGCCAAATTTCAGCCAGATCTGTTCAGCCGTTGGGGCGTGATTGAGTAACAAACATCCATACATCCATCCAAACTTTCGCATTTATAATATTAGTATTAAAGTATTAGTATAGATAAATACACAGCTAAATATAGAGTTGGGCACAAATAGATTTCAAAGTGAGCACTAGCGAAGGTCTAGCTAGCCTAGGCCGAGCCTGTAGACCGGATCAAAGGCACCGTTCAGGCGAGAAATCTTTCAGTGCAGCCGATACAAGCGGCCCGCAGCTTGCTTCCAGCGGATGAGTGATCACTGGAGTTACAAACGAGTTCACAATTATTTTTTTATCCACTACAAGTTAGCCCTTGACTGCGATCTCACCTTATGGTAAGTTTGTTTGTTTGTTTTGAAAATGTCTTTATTATATAATAGATTGTATATACATAGTTTGTAACCTAGTCCTACAAACCTAGGTAAAACAGAAATATAATACTTAAACAGTTTAGCAGGCTAAGGACGCCTCTTTTAAACTTACCAACTTCATTCTATAACATTTTTGACACTATAATAATAACACAATCATATAATAACTTCATTATGCAAACCTTAGTAATGAGGTATACACTTTTAAACAATTTTACATTAAAATACTAACACTAAAGTTCCTAACAAATTATATAAATTAGCATAATTCAACTAAACCTATTTTTCGACCTATTTTAACCTATTTTATGATGCAGTCTAAGATGGTAGCGGGCTAACCTGTTAGGGGCATGGCAGTTATATTAAACCCATACTCCTATTCGGTTTCTACACGGCATCGTACCGCGTAATCGCTTGGCGGCACGTCTTTGCCGGTAGGGTGGTAGCGAGCCACGGCCGAAGCCTCTACTATTTAGTAATAATTATTTACAGTGTACGTATTGAGCTATTTGAGTTGCTTTGCTTTGTTTTGTATAGTCTGTTCCAATAACGATGAGTTATTTATATATTATTCTTATCTTTTATTTGTTATTTTTATTGAAATAAATAAATAATTATTGTTTAATTTCAATAAGAATAATAAAATATTATGATGTAAGCTGCTAATAATTGCACGCCATATTTGGTAGTACACTGTTCCCAAAAAATATTGTAAGAGCTCTATACGTGTATTTTGCAATAAATAAATATCTTATCTAATCTTATCTTATCTTATCTTTATTTGGAACTATCAAGGGCACAGTTACAGTACAATACAAAACACAAAATTACTAGGACACAACTTAGGAACTACACTGTGATAAAAATAATTTCAAAAAGGGCATCGTCTCAGCGTAATACTTTCAACTTCTTTAACGTCTGATCACGTCATCTTATATGCTATTTGACCAATTTTATTTATTTTTTTAACAAAGAAATTTTACTTTTACATTGTTTCTTAGCTCCCCTTAAGCCTTTTCGTCTTGTCTGGGGGCTGCACATTCCTCTTAAATCTATTACTTAAATACTAGTAAAAGTGATGGGAGTTTTGAAAGCCGACAAGTTTATAAATATTCCCATCATAATTGGTCAAGTGGCAAAAATCTCATCTCTAATGGAACAGACGTTTGTTTCCACGTTACTTCTTTGGTGAATTAAAAAGGCAGTCACACCTACTACTACTACTACTACTAAATGTGGAAATGTCTATCTGACTGTGTATTACGCTTTCATAGCCCATCTTTATAACCGATTTTGTGGAAAGGAAAACGCCAGACTATGTATAGAGCTTTGCCCCACTTATTAAATTTCGTTTACAAGCATGCCGTATGTAGGATTTAATAGATTTTTTATTACTGATAACTATACATATATTTTGAAGTCTCTAACACTTGCGGTTTTTTATTAAAACTAAGTTTAAGTTGCAATATTATTTTAGGTTATATGCATTTTTAATTGTGAAATAAGTAAAAAAATGCTGTGTATCATTACAATGCTCTTGCCATGAGATATTATGGCTTTAAAATGAAGTAGGATACTCACATGCCTGCGTAACTTGAGGTCTATACCTGAAGTATGATACCTAGTTGCTTGTGCTATCTAGAATAATAAAAATAACGAATTTAAACAAAGATCTGTAGTATGATTTATGTAACTAATAGGAGTTTTGTTTTATTTAAAAACTTAACAACTGTAGTTCTATTTAGTCGTGTATGCGTAGAATGTAATGCAAATTGCCGCAAGAGAAATAGGAAGTGGACGAGGGACTTGAATTACGTTTTTTTTTCATTTTTAAATCCGCAACTTTTTTATCAATAATTATTAAATCATACGTGGTCATAAATTCCTAAGATAATTTTAAAAAGTTTTTTACATTTTGTGTAAATTAAGAAAATTGGTGGGGCAAAATCTGGCATTCTCTTTTAGTAGGTACAGAGATACCTAGGTTGCATTCCGGGGAAGGACATAGGCTACTTTTTATCCAGAAAAATTAAGGATACCTTTAAACACACTTTCATATTTCTAGTCCATACTAAATGTGGAAATGTCTATCTGTCTACGAGTATGTGTTACGCTTTCATAGTCCATCTTTATAACCGATTTTGTGGAAATTTTGTAGGTACAGAGATACCTAGGTTGCATTCCGGGGAAGGACATAGGCTACTTTTTATCCCGGAAAATAAAGGAGTTCCCGCGGGATTAAAAAACTTCAACAATGCGGACAAAGTCACAGGCATCGTCTAGTAATCTATTTAACCATCATAAGTACGCGATGACATGACTTAGCATTTTGTTATGTAGATACCTACCGTAAAAAACGTGTTAGTCATATTGAAATTATGTAAACCAAAATTATGTATTTTGCAAGGAAAATGAGATTAGATATTAATAGTGTCGATTCCAAGTATGCGATCATAATCTTGGGTAGATAATTTAAGTATTTCAACCTAAAATTTCCGATTTATTCATAACACTATGACTAACTGCAATTAAACCACCAGTGCGCGAAGAATTTGAGCAATGCTTCAATGACGTCATTCCGTGACGTCATCGATGATTCAAGCCTCCGTGCAAAAAGGCTTCAACGGACCACTTTCACTCATCCTGAATTCATTGGCATTAAAAAACACAATAAATGTACTACCGAAATTCGTACTACGACTTTCTCGAACGCAAAACGTCACACATTAAAGTGAATGTAATCGAAAATGAGTTTTATTTTTGGCGTATCAAAGTCCAATTTTGTACGTGGTATTCGTCGGTGATACAGGAGGTATATTTATTGTTCGGCTTTAGGAGGAAAATTCAGGCATTATGAATGAATCGCCCCCTCCCCCTCGCACCCTAGTCAACCTGTTTGAGTGGGAATGCGAGGTGAGTACTCTCTCACGAGGCGTTCAGTGAATGATTCACAGAGGAAAAATTACGGAGTTTGAGCTCATTTGATCATTATTTTATTGTACTCGCAAGCTTTTCGAGGAAACGCTGGAAACGCTTTTTGGTGTTTGAATTATAGAGGAAAAAATGGGAGATACTTACGCTTTATTCATGAAAGTGAGCGAGTTTTTTTTTCCACTTCAAGCTATCTATACTAATATTATAAATGCGAAAGTTTTGACGGATGTATGGATGTGTGGATGTATGGATGTTTGTTACTCAATCGCGCCCCAACGGCTGAACGGATCTGGCTGAAATTTGGCACAGAGACAGATTATAGTCTGGAATAGCACATAGACTACTTTTTATCTCGGAAAATTAAAGAGTTCCTTCGGGAACCAAAAAACCTCAAACAACGCAGAAGTCACGGGCATTAGTAATTATATAAGCACGACCTCCCTGGCGCAGTATTGAGCGCTGTGTCTTAACGTTGGAGGTCCCAGGTTCGATTCGAGTTAATTTGGAAATTTCAGAATTTTCTCTGGTCTGGTCCGGTGAAATTCTTCGGCCGTGGCTAGTTACCATACTACCGGCTAAGACGTACAGCTAAGCGATTTAGCGTTCAGGTACGATGCCGTGTAGAAACCGACTAGGGGTATGGGTTTAATATAATTGCCATACCCCTAACAGGTTAGCCTGCTACCATTAATCATCATAGACTCCATCATCACACCAGTATGGCTAGAATGCGCACAAAGAGTGAAATTATGTCTACCCGTTATCTCTATTTGTCTACCGACGCTTACATGGTTACTTGTCTGGTTATGTCAAAAATAGAGATAAAAGTAATATCTCCTATCTGTGGTATTTTTCTTTACGAACCTTTACATGCTAACTATTTATTTCTTGTAATATACCGCATTTTGTGCATGTTAGGGTAAACGAAAAATTACCCAACAACGACAATCGTCGTTCTCTTGACAATCTCTCTAGTCGCGAGATAATCTCGTTGTGCGCATGCTAAGTACACAGGTGAAATCGCTGTCAAGGGTTAGTATATTCATGTAGTGGAATAAAAAAAAGAAGACTAGACTACGTATCACAATAGGCATGATGACTGATTTTGAAAAATGGTCAGATTACGTTCGGAAGTATCCACTATTTCGAAAAAATATCTTATTTCAGCAGAAAAATAAGGTTTGGTAGATAAAATTGGCATTTGAAATTTAAATTTTTAAATTCACGCCAAAACGCTAGCATGGCGTCGTTTGTGACGTCACTATTGTTTTTACCAATGTACTCCGCACAGTGTGCAGTAAAGAATAGCGTGATTGACAAAGCTCGAAACAAACAATTGTGACGTCATTCGCTTCTTGGCGTTTAACCCAATATGGCGGATTGATGTATTTTATAGTTTTATTTTATCAAAATATATAGCAATCTCACTCGAAATAAAAAAATAAATACGTTTTTTATAATCCATGAATCCTATTTCATTAGATAAATTCATAATTTCATTGATTTTGGGTCACTGTCATCATGCCTATTATCTGTAGGATCTTGTTTTTTTTTTTAATTTCCAACCCGAAACCAAATAATTACCAGTCATAAAAAAACAGTTCAAATAATATAACGATAATCGGAACTGGCCTACGCTTACCCTCTTCAACAACTATTGCCCATAATGGCTCGATTTAGTTTATACTTAGACGCCATCTGTAAATGCACGGGTCCTTCCGAGAAGCCGCCATCTTGCCGCCTAATTATTTTTAATTGCCGCGAGCACGATGTATGCGGCCTTCGGAAAGTGAACTTTTTTTTTTTTTTGGTAATTTTTTTCGCGTCTAGTCATCGATTCGAGTACTTTATAAATGAATCATGACTCGGGTCATGGTTGCAAACAAAGGGAGCACATATTCTAGCTTTTGAAAAACAAGATTGGAACAAAATCTTTTGAAAAAAAGATTTTGGTTAGGTTAGGTAGTGGTATAGGCAATAAAGCTAGTTGACTGCAACAATAATTCCTCAGGCGACGAAACTTTACAGTATGATAAAGTATCACGAGTTAAACGCATATTATAAATATTCATAAAAAAATCAGAAAGGAAGTAAGGTTTTTTATGCTATACCCAATTGTTAAAACAGGAAGGTACATTATTTATCGCGTAAACGCAGTTTAGATTTGATAATAAAATCGGTAAATACGGTTTAAATATCGATGTTCTACATGATTATTTCATTTATATGTCGGTTTGGAGTGTAAATATACTACTACCTACTATTATTTTAAAAAGAAATCGAGAAAATGTTCAGTCATAAATATTAAGTTTATATTTATTTGTGAAAGATATTTTTTTGATTCCCGCGGGAACTTTAGAATTTTCCGGGATAAAAAGTTGCCTATGTTCTTTCTCAAGCTCTCATGTCAAAATCTCTGTACCATATTTCATTTAAATCGGTTCAATAGTATAGGCGTGATTGCGTAACACACAGACAGACGGAGTTACTTTCGCATTTTTAATAAAAGTACTTAGATAGTACTTAAAGATTTTATTGACGTTAAAAAGTGTACAGTGTACTAAATTTTGAATAAAGTATCTTTCAAAAATATGTATGCAGTTTAAGGCTTGCTTTCGTTAGATAAGAGTGCTTATGAATTCCGGATAGCATAATATAGAGTTCGGAAAAATCAGAAAATTCATACCGGAAAGTATAGGACATAATTAGATCCAATCAGCAACACAGACTTAAAATTACTTCCTCTCTGTTAACTTAACATTTTTTGCGTGGACCTTCGAAGTCTAGACTTCACCCAATCACTGGATGCCTGCATTACAAATGAGTCATATAGAGATCATAACGTAGCGGCTTCAGTCAAAGCAATGACGGTGAAACAAGTAAAGTTTTTTACCTGGACCGCTTCTTAGAAGCAACCTCACTCGTAAATCAGGAATGGCGCCCTGTTATTTTAGCTGGTTCGCATAAATTTCGAGATAGGGGGCGGTAATTGCAACATTTCGGATCTGTGCGCCGCGGGTGGTGCCATTACTAGACGATTACCGTAATAAAACAGTCCGTTTTGTGCACATGGTAAGGTTATGCACCTAATCCTTATACGTCTACGCGTCATCGAGATCATTATGATAAGCCTACTCACTTCAATTGGAGCAATAAACCCGCATTGGAGCAGCGTGGTGGGTCAATGTTCCAATTCCTGCTCTGGCGTGCACAGGGCTTGAAGCCAGGATAGGCATTAGCTAGTCAGAAAGCCTATTTATTGACTTTTATAATGAAATGAGCATTGACGTATATTTATTTGGGTAAGCAGTGCTGCCCTGTTATATTAGCTGGTTCGCATAAATTTCGAGATAGGGGGCGGTAATTGCAACATTTCGGATCTGTGCGCCGCGGGTGGTGCCATTACTAGACGATTACCGTAATAAAACAGTCCGTTTTGTGCACTTGGTAAGGTTATGCACCTAATCCTTATACGTCTACGCGTCATCGAGATCATTATGATAAGCCTACTCACTTCAATTGGAGCAATAAACCCGCATTGGAGCAGCGTGGTGGTATGCTCTAATTCCCACTCTGAAGTGGCATGCACAGGGCTTGAAGCCCCAGTGTAGGCAATAAGCATTAGCTAGTCAGAAAGCCTATTTATTGACTTTTATAATGAAATAAGCATTGACGTATATCCATTTGGGTAAGCAGTGCTGCCCTGTTATATTAGCTGGTTCGCATAAATTTCGAGATAGGGGGCGGTAATTGCAACATTTAGGATCTGTGCGCCGCGGGTGGTGCCATTACTAGACGATTACCGTAATAAAACAGGCCGTTTTGTGCACATGTTAAGGTTGTGCACCTAATCCTTATACGTCTAGCGTCATCGAGATCATTATGATAAGCCTACTCACTTCAATTGGAGCAATAAACCCGCATTGGAGCAGCGTGGTGGGTCAATGTTCCAATTCCTGCTCTGGCGTGCACAGGGCTTGAAGCCAGGATAGGCATTAGCTAGTCAGAAAGCCTATTTATTGACTTTTATAATGAAATGAGTATTGACGTATATTTATTTGGGTAAGCAGTGCTGCCCTGTTATATTAGCTGGTTCGCATAAATTTCGAGATAGGGGGCGGTAATTGCAACATTTCGGATCTGTGCGCCGCGGGTGGTGCCATTACTAGACGATTACCGTAATAAAACAGGCCGTTTTGTGCACATGGTAAGGTTGTGCACCTAATCTGCCGCGTCACTCTATCAAACAGCTGTTTGCACACAAATCCAACAGAACCAACCTTGGTTATCATTCAATAATACCCCGGCTGGGTAGGCTGTATAGCGAACTTACGGGCAAGGATAATTCTATCGACTTGTTCTACGAAAAAATCAATAAATTTGAAGCGAAAGTTATCAACACTTTTAAAAGCACTACTTAATTTAATGAACATTATGTATAGTGAGTTAACAACCTAGTTTAAATTTTTTTTAGCAATAAGTATAGCTTATATAATTTAACTTAACAATTTGTATATGTAAGTACGACCTTTAGTGTGCATGATGTGTCTGCCTATAAATAAATTATGTGTGTTCCGTTACCCTAAGACTATTTATGTCTAAGTTTAATTTACATGTAATTTTGTTGGTAGTCCAAGTAAAAAATAAATAAATAATCGTATACGTGTACGCGTCATCAAGATCATTATGATAAGCCTACTCACTTCAATTAGCCCGCCAACCCGCATTGGAGCAGCGTGGTGGGTCTATGCTCTAATTCCCTCTCTGAAGTGGCGTGCACAGGGCTTGAAGCCAGGGTAGGCAATAGGCATTAGCTAGTCAGAAAGCAAATATATTGACTTTTATAATGAAATGAGCATTGACGTATATCCATTTGGGTAAGCAGCGCTTTTATGGCTCTATGAACTGCACGCCATCTCTCCTATGAGAGTGGAGACCTGTGCCCAGCAGTGGGACGTTAATAGGCTTTAATATACTCACTCCGATTAGTAGGCTTCTATGAATTTTGTAGGTCCCATAGACATGCGCTTGTGAATTACTTTAACAACGATTGGCATCGCTTGAGAACTAATTCGCGGGCCATAATAAAGTTTCCTCAAACTAAAGTCGGAACAAAAATCTCCACTTATTCCGTTCCGCTAGTGCAAAGTCAATTTAAAAGCAATAAGGAAGCACGAAAGATCTCCTGCACAAAACAGACGCAAAAAATCGGACAAAATGCGTTAAAAAAAACCTCAAAATGCAACAAAAACGCAATGAGCTCCCAACACCCCATGCCCGTATTGTTCCGTGACATATGGCTGCAAAATTACCGCTTTTAGGAACTACTTTTTATACGACTGCCTGAAAAAAGGAATATATTGTTTTCAGGGTTCATGTATGTATGTATTTATGTATGTGAGTGTGTATATTCCACCATAACTTCTATATGCCTGAACCGATTTTGTTAAATGAGGTATCGTTAGAATTCCTAGCTTATTCCGGGTGACATAGGTTAGTAAAATAAAATAAAAAATTGATGGGGTGACCATGGTCCCGTATTAAAGACTAAAGTTGAAATAAATAATTCGAATATAAGATTAACTATATAATCATCATCTAGAAAATGATGAGTAGATTCCAAAAATATATAACACTATAGTTCAATATCCAGTGATCCAAAAAAAATATCATTTATTGTTTTTAACTTTTTAGTTCGTTTTTTGGCAGGGCAGTCGTATTTTTTATTATTATTGCTTGTGGATCTGACGTTTCATTTTACGAGTAATGGATCCTGATTACTGGGGCCATACAGTTATACATATGCAATATTACTCAAATGTCAATTAGATGTCACGTACTTTGATGTTCCTAAAATAAGGATTATACTAATATTATAAATGCAAAAGTGTGTCTGTCCGTCTGCTACGCTTTCACGACTCATTCGTTCAACCGACTTTGATGAAATTTGGTACAGGGGTAGGTTGTATCCCGGAAAAGGATATAGGCTACGTTTTACCCCGGAAAATAAAAGATTTCCCGCGGGAATCCTAATCGGGATTCATCTAGTGTATAATATGATAAGTTGTTTAACATGCTTCTATCATGCTGCCATCAGTTTAGAGTGACGTCGATGATAACCTGCCATTTGAGTAAAAAAAGTATCATGAAGAAATCAATACGTAGGTATCAAATTTCTCAGATAGTAACATTAAAAAAAATATATTTTTAGCCTCGAAATGAAATGGGTTACACAATAGAAGTAATAACTAACATTGAACCTTAATTTAAGAAAAAAAATTCTGACCTGTCCACACTGACATTCTCAGGTAGAATTTTATGAACATTGTGCTTATACGGAGGCAATTAACTTTTGGTACCTGCTTACACATGTGTGAAACGTGCCTAATACCCATATTCATGTGTGAGTGAGATCTGTTACAATCAACAACGATTATATTAACATGTATAGTATACATTAATACGTTTTGTTTAAAGGATTTTCTGTACTACAGTATGTAGCAAGCGATGGATGTGAAACTATTAATTTAAGAAGGAAGATGGGTACAGACTAATTCGACATTAGAAGAAGCACTTGCGCAAACAGAGGTATTATAAAATCTTGTATGCGGTAAGGTCGCGAGATAAATCGTCTTGGTTTTAACTTTTAATGGGTTCGGAAATTTATGTGATGCCTAATATCTAATACATTTTTTTTACGAAATAACGTTGCCATTCCGGCGGCTTATTAAGATTCTTTTGTACTTTTAAATTATTATAGTCTTAAGTAAGTAATTACCTACTTTGTTCCCAATATTTATGATAATTAACCTTTAATGCAAACGACTCAAAGAACTATGTAAATTGGCATTATTTTTGCTATCTAATCCATAAATTCCGTATTAGTATTAAATAGTTAGTACCTGATAATATTTTAAATACTAATATTTAAAAAAAAACTACTAATATTATAAATGCGTAATTTTGTTTGTCTTTCAATCCCCCCGCAATGGATTGACGTAACATTGTTATTTGATATTTACTTGTTTCAATAATAAATAGACTCAAAAAAACTAAATTTTTTTTTCAAGTAGACTTTGACAAGTGTTTTTGAATTGTCGAGTGAATTTACCACGAGTTCGGAATGACATTCCTACCGAGAGAAACGAGCACGAATCTCGGTGGTTGCTCTTAAAATATAATTTGCAATAACATATACTTATGTACTTATCTATACTTCTTTACTAATATTATAAATGCGAAAGTTTAGATGAATGGATGGATGTTTGTAGCTCAATCACGCTAGAACGGCTGAACGGATCTGGAATTTAATTTGGCACAGATATAGACTATAGTCTGGAATAACACATAGGCTACTTTTTATCCCGGAAAAAGGAAGAATTCCCGCGGGAACCAAACAACCTCAATCCACACGGATGAAGTCGCGGGCATCAGCTAGTAGATACATAAGTTACCGCTGTCCTAGGCATTACTGGAGCGAGTTAAATCCATGCTCTTTTATCATTTACACACTAGTATAATAAGCTTCTTTCAGTACTGCCTCAAGCTCTTAATAACTACAAAGGGTTTTTTTAAGATTACATAATAATAATATTGTGTATTATGTAGGTCGCTATTAAATGCTATTTGCTAACACATCGATCGACAACAAAACAACTATTGAACATTGTTTTTAATCTCGAAAATAATTGATACACCAATTAAAATCTATCGAGCTGCAATGGAGCGGCCATCTTTTTTTATTGAATCCATTGTCGAGTACCTGCTTGCCTTCGGTAATTTTTAATTGACAAAAAAACCGACCCAAACCGATTATAGAGGAGGAATTTATTTTTATTACGCGTATTAGTATTAGTTATTCTTGTGTGTGTACGTGTGATGTGGAGACCCTAAAGTGTTTTCGTTGCAATGATCGGCTTTTATCTGTGTTGTTTTTTATTATATTTATAGATAAATGAAGTAAAGATCATGGTAATCAAAAAAATATTATAAATGCGAAAGTTTGGATGTTTGTTACTCAATCACATCCGAACGGCCAAACGGATCTGGATGAAATTTGGCACTGAGGTAGATTATAGTCTGGAATAACACATAGGCTACTTTTTATAATGAAAAACTAAGGTGATTGTGTCCGCGTGGATTGAGGTTTTTTTTTTGGCGACCTCCGTGGCGCAGCTTTCAGCGCTGTTGCCTTAACGTGCGGAGGTCCCGGGTTCGATCCCCGGCAAAACCGAATAGGGGTATGGGTTTAATATAACTGCCATGCCCCTAACAGGTTAGCCCGCTACCATCTTAGACTGCATCATCACATACCATCAGGTGAGATCGCAGTCAAGGGCTAACTTGTTGTGGATAAAAAAAAACTTAACAGGCATAAATTTCAAAAAATTTGTCTCAAATTTGGCCACCGGGCCTGATATGTTTGTGGGACTATACTGACTATACTAAGTATTTACTGCCATGCATAATCGCCTATTTTAAAATGCTAGTTTTATATTATGACGTACACCTTAAAATCTCTTATATAGGGATTATAATTCTGAAACATAAAAGTCAACAACATTAAGATAATACTGCTTTATGTGAGTAAGACCTCAGTTTGCGATTATAGTGTTCAACCCCACGATTGTGTAAGGAAATCGTAATCGTAATCGTTTGTCAAACGTATAATTCGACCTGTTTAAGGAGTTCATACATACCTGTGCGTCAAAAAGCATGTATGAACTCCTTAAACAGTTCGAGTAATAGGTACGATTACCTCTGATCGTAAAACACAATCGCAATATACGGTACTGTTTGTAAACTGTGTCTTTCTCTTTATAATTCTTTGTCGACAGTCGAACTTTCTTTTACGACCCTATATTTTACGATTCGCCCACACAATGGTCAACTTGTGGCATCCGCATTACAAAAGCGATATTTTTAAAGTACTGTCACTGTATACGGTATGCGTAGATGGTGTTTAACAGAGCTTAGTAAGATTTCAGTAAGCTTGAATCATACTAGCGACCTTTAGCGACAGTCTATTGAACGACAGAGGACTTTCCAGTAGGTACCTATTATGAAATTTACTATTATATTAATAAATTAATACTATTAGGAATATTAATGACAAAGTTGCATGGAAGCAACCGGCCTCGCATCCAGTGACCCACAAGTCAGTGTAATACTTGTAACGTATGTGTTGTGTTGTCTACATATTGTAACCTTTTCTTTTCTATGAAAAGAGCAACTGCTGAGTTTCTAGCTGGCTCTTCTCAGTAGAATCAGTTTTCCAAACCGGTGGTAGAGTCTTAACGTTTCATAAGTGACACAAGTTGAAATAAATAAATCATTTATCATTTTATCATTTCATTTTTTATTTTCGTTTTAGGCATTTTAACTATTTTTTTATTATGCTGTATTTACCTGTTTAATTTTTTTTACATTGGCACAGAATAGGTAAGTTTTCTGTGCAGAAAACTTACTCCGCGAAAACCTTTAACAAACAGCGACAATGGTAACGTCGTAATAAAGCCCAATTCAGCTCGCACAGCACTTTGAGTGAAAATAATACGACTTTTTGTCTGTCTATCACGTAAATCTTATCCCTTCAGACGCGGCACGTGTAGCGTCAGGGTTGACGTGACAAGTGAGTCAGGCCTGACATTGGTTTATTGAACATCTCTCCACCTCTTTCATCAGCTTCATGAAATACTTGCACACTATTCATTTTGTTGAACGTTATGCCCTCAGACTGTATTGTTTAACTACCATCATATTGTACAAACATTCTGGCAAATAAATGATAACATATTTATTTTATTTTATGGACTCTCACAGCCGCTAGGATCCAGCCTATTTGGGGGTCTGTAAACGCTACCCTTTCCGGAGCTAAGTCACTATACCAGCACCTTTGGACCACAACGCTTTGAAGGTCCTTGTAACTATGTACCCCACCAATTTCCGTCAATTACTTTAGTTCTTAGGGTCTCCCCATTTCTGATTTTATCCTAGGGCATGTCGCTGCGCCTGCGCATGTTGTTTAATGTTTGCTAATAGGCATGATGAGTGATTTTGAAAAATGGTCAGATTATGTTCGGAAGTATCTACTATTTCGAATAAATATATTATTTCAGCAGAAAAATTAGGTTTGGTAGATAAAATTGGCATTTGAAATTTAAATTTTAAAATTCACGCCAAAACGCTCGCCGGTGTCATGGCGTCGTTTGTGACGTCACTATTGTTATTACCAATGTACTCTGTGCACTGTGCAGTAAACAATAGTGTGATTGTCAAAGCTCGAAAACAAACAATTGTGACGTCATTCGCTACTCGGTGTTTAATCCAATATGGCGGATAGCTGTATTTTATAGTTTTATTTTATCAAAATAAATAGCAATCTCACTCGTAATAGAAAAATAAATACGTTTTTTATAATCCACGATTCCTATTTCATTAGATAAATTCATAATTTAATTGATTCTTGGTTACTGTCATCATGCGTATTGGCACTCAGCTGACTCGGTGAATATGGCATATTAAAATTCTAAGAGAAGACTCATTCTAAGAAAACATCCGTGCTTAGTAGTGGGCAGATCGTTAATAATATTAGACTTTTGTCGGGCATCAGGTCGCTAGTGTGTTCCCACCATTAAATCGTACAGCGTTGATCTCGATAGCACAGGTAGACGCGTCCGAACAATACCTGTTCGATTTTTTTTTAATTCAAACGCAAAAACGCGGTAATGAGCGCACTGTCAAGGGATAATGGCTCTCCATTGTCTATGCGGCCAGCGTTGCTTCTGGCGCGGAAAAAAAACCCTCTTTTGAATTTGGAATAACTTTTTTTTCTCCACTTGTCTATTGCACGTAATGGAATGGTCGGTATAAAAACTGTTATACATCATTTCGATTTTTAAAATAGCAATTTGCTATGTTCTCAAATAATTATACAAGATATGGAATTGGACGTTAAAATCTTAAAGGTTTATGGTTCAATTCAGTCTAATTAGTTTTTTTGTATATTTTGTAATATCTATTGTATTTTAATTTTAATATACCTACTAACATTTCAATAATATTTATGTTAATAAAAAATATTTTTTGTTTCGGCGATCGCTTTTCCTTTTCTGTAAATTAAATTGTAGTTCTTTACGAGCGATGAGGCTGTATGGTTTTAGATCTTTGCCTATTTGAATGATAAATTGGAAAAACAACAATAGAATATGTAATTTTGATATAAAAATGATATAAATCAGAAGGCTATGTTTATGAAATCGAAATGGAAAACTAATAATAAAAGAGGAAATGGAACGGCGGCGCGGCGGTGAATTTGGGGTGAAACAATAAACCACCTTGTTTTGACTCGAAACATCGATAAACGGAGACATATTCACTGTTGCAGATTTGGAGACTGCATTTTATTCGAAAACGAATCATAGAGACTTACCTACCGGATGTATGAAGTGCCACATCACCCCTTTATTTTCATTTTCATTTGTTTTTCAGACAACATTAGTGGTCCACTTTAGTGTTAACAATATAATCTTATTAACTATGTTAGCACTTGTAATCTATCTAAGGTGTTAGTAACAATTTTAACTTAATGTTAGTACCTAAAATCTAAAAGGGATTTAGTCCTCTGTATGAGTTTCCCATCAGAGGACAACTTACAATCTATCTAAGATGTTAGTAACAATTTTAACATGATGTTAGTACCTAAAAACTATAAGGGATTTAGTCCTCTGTATGAGTTTTCCCATCAGAGGACAACTTACAATCTATCTAAGGTGTTAGTAACAATTTTAACATGATGTTAGTACCTAAAAACTATAAGGGATTTAGTCCTCTATATGAGATTTCCCATCAGAGGACAACTTACAATCTATCTAAGGTGTTAGTAACAATTTTAACTTAATGTTAGTACCTAAAAACTTTATGGGATTTAGTCCTCTGTATGAGTTTTCCCATCAGAGGACTATCCATCATCCATCTTCCCCGCTATTCTACGTCATGTCTTTGCCAATTAAAAACCGATCTCAAGCCGAACTAAATAAAGCTGAATTTTGATTATCACCAAAAAATGTGCCGCACTACACTGTATTGCATTGCGCCTATGAAAACATTAGAAATTATGTTTTGAACACCCGCGTTGTTTGTATGGGAAAGGAAATACGTATCGTGTCGACGTTTTTCGCTTTCGCCCTCTAGTAAGTAGTAAATCTTACATCCCATCTCTTTAACTACGTTATAGGTATAGCAATTTAATAAAGCACCGGAAGCGTACATAGATTTATGGCGAGGCATAAAACGATTCGCAATAAATAACCAATTATTGTGAAGATTTCTAATTAAAATTTGGGTTTAGCTATGAGACCGAGTAAAAGTATATGTGAATAGCTTAATCTTAGTGTGTGTGTATGCTGTGAACTAGTCAAGCTTTATTTGAGCTTCCACCTACTAATTATTCGTACCAGCTTGATTGTATTCAAGCTAGTTCATATTTTAACCTTAGTTACTACCTACCAATTAACTTTCAGTCAGTAAAACTTACTCTTAAAAGCTTAACCTAAGATTAAGAGGAGAGAACAACCCGGCTGATTTTGTTGTAGACTCTTTCTTCTCAGACAGGGCGCGTTTGGAACCCTCGTAGCTTTAATTTTAAGATAAGTACCGTGATTGATTATCACCATTGCGTTTTATAAGCACTGTAGTAGAATAAATTAACATTCTTCAAACTTTAATCTTGAATCATTCATTGAGGTTTGATTCAGCGGAAACTTTTTAAATATCCGGGATAAAAAATTGCCGTACTTAACTTCAGGTTCTAAGCTATCTCCGTTCCACAGCCAAATCGATTCTGTCATGGAATAACAAACAAGGAGTGTAAGAAAAAGCTAGTGAAGGAATGACGAACATCCAAACATCAAAACATTAAAATTCATAAAATTAAGATTGAACTATAAAGTAAGACTTAAGTATATAACTGCTTAACTTACGCAATCAAGTCGTCTAAGTACCTTTATTAAAAACTCGAGACACTTTCTTTAGTTTTTGTTCTCGGTACAAAATAATCTTACTAATATTATAAATGCAAAAGTTTGGATGGATGTATATATGTTTGTTACTCAATCACGCCCCAACGGCTGAACGGATCTGGCTGAAATTTGGCACAGACATAGATTGTAGTCTGGAATAGCACATAGGCATACTTTTTATCCCTGAAAATTAAAGAGTTCCCAGGGGAACCAAAAATCCTCAAATCACGCAGACGAAGTTTGGGGCTAGCATAGTAATACTCACGCAATTAAGTTGTCTAAGTATATTTAAAACTGGAGATTTCTTTAGTTTTTATTCTCGGTACAAAATATAACAAGATGTACAAACGAGATCACAATAATTTAGAAATATATTATGGTTCACTATCCAAAGGAAATTTTGTAACAGGAGCAAAGAAGTATTCGTGAGCACCGAAGCCGGTGTCAGAGCATAAACAGCTGTCAAATCTGTCAAAGCTGTCAATTTAATATGCCTATTAAAAAGTATCACTGCCTCGTTTGTCTAGTGGTTAGCATGTTCGACTGCGGCCGACGAGGTCCCGGGTTCGTGTCCCGGGTCGGGCCATAATTAAGTATCGGGTTTTTCTGATTAGAAATTCCCAGTAATAGCCCGGAGTTGGAAGTTGGCGGTGTTTCACCCCCGTGCCTCGGAGAGCACGTTAAGCCGTCGGTCCCGGTTATTATCACTAACATGATAATAGTCGTTAAAGCCCGCCAACCCGCATTGGAACAGCGCTCTAATTCCCTCTCTCCTATGGAGGCCTGTGCCCAGCAGTGGGACGTTAATGGGCTGTAAAGGTATCACGAAACCAATAAACAAAATGGCCACCGAGTTACCGACATTCCAAAGCAAACATAATACCTATCATACTTTCCATGAACACGGGCTGAACCGTTATGCGAGTCAAGAGTTTAGAAATAATACTAAATTTTCGCCCGCGCATCTTATAATTTATCTCGGCGTTCACCTAATGGCCGAAGACGCAGCATTAGCATAAAATGACGATAATATTCCTACAATTGCGGGCATGGCGATCAAAGTGTCCACATATGGAAATTTACTTAGCATTCTTCAGGGATCCGTATGTTACGTTTTAATTTTGAACTCTCTCGTACTGTTCCTCAATGACATTTTGTCAATATTTTTTATTTCACTACAAAATTTAAGCTCTTGACTGCGTTCTTACCATGGTGGTAGTCAATAGTCAATTTATAATTATTGTATAATTTTAATATCTAAGAATTCATTGACCTCTCGACAAGCCAGGTCTTCAGTTTATTTTTAAAATTTGTTAAACTGGGTGCATCTCTAATTATTAGGGGTATACGGTTGTAGACTTCCGTGCCCTTAATGGTTTTTGATAAGTGATATGATATGGACGGTAAGGGTTGGAAACTTGTGTAGGTCTAGAATATTTATATATTATACACTATTAAATTTAATTGTATTGGTATATATTTTAGTATTTTTTATTCGTGTAATTGTTTATGTATTATTAGAATGTATAGTTTATGTAGTATATTGTATGTATTGTTGTTGCATTATCCCGCTTCGTTGCATTTGTTTCCTTATTTAAAGGTTGTCTGGAGGAGATCACTTTTAGTGATAAGACCGCCTTTGCGCACTTATTTATGTTTGCTTTTTCACTGTTTTTGTTTCTTTTTTTAATGTTTTGTGTGGCAATAAAGTATTTATCTATCTATCTATCTATCTTGTATGTAAGTACGTTATAAGTTTTTAAAATCGGCATTAAGATTATTTATTAGTTTTAGCCGCTATATGTACCTAGGCTTTTTGCAGCGGGAAAATCTCATAGGAAATCGGAAATTGTACGCGGACGAATTCGCGGGTGACCTCTAGTTTCGTCAAAATCGGTGGAACAGATCGTGGACAGATGGCATAGCAGAGTACTTACTCTGAGTTTTAATTCGATTGATCGTATGAGCATTCGATGACATTAGCGTCAAAGTAAAATGGACCCAGAACCGCTTGATTTAACAGGGGTACAGACAGACCATTCTCGTTTCTTATTTTAGTACGGATGGATTATTAATTTCTATTACTATGTATTATAATTTACATAAAAATATACTTTTCAGTACGGAACCCTCACAACGCACTAGTATTTATCTGTATTCTTTGTATAAACATTTACATATTATACTTGTTGGTTTGATTGAAATTTAGATGTATCCGCGTTACGAAAGTCGACGAAACTCTAAGCTCCTCCTATTAGGGGCTTTAATAGTTTTATTTTAATGGAAGACAGTGTTAGTTTTACCTATAACTAGATATTCTAGTATTTCTGCAGTCTAGACAGAGTTAATGGTATTTCCTAATCGAAATAGAGTAAGGTATTAGGTAGAAATCAAATCTATTGGTACATCTTAAACGAATCTTTCTGGAAACGGCGTAAAATATTATCTTCTCTCGTAGATAAATCACTAAAAAATCTAAACTTTCGTTATAAACAGTAAGTAATGTTTAACTTGACTAGTTTTACAGGGGGCTTACTACCATCGCTTAAAGCAGTATTACTTTCCTATTGTTGACGCTCTTGTTATCGAATTATAATCTTAAAACCCGCAATTTTAAAATAACACTGCTTTAGTTAGACCATAGATTGTATGCGGTGTACTTTTCTGTATCTAACTAAAAGGTATAAAATAAACTATAACTAAGTAGGTCTTTTTTTGTATTTTTTTCCTTTTAAAGTAATTTATACTCTGTACTCCTCGTGTCTATAACATGTACTGGAAAAATAAATATTGCAACACCAACTAACTACCCTCATCAAAATAATAATCATTCTCAACAATGTTCTCAATTTAAAATCTGTACCAGAGACAACGAGCTAAGACCTCATCTGTCAAAACTGCTTAATGTTTCTAAAAAGGTTTTAACTTTTAAGATCCGACCCGACTCGTTATTGTTATTTATATTAAGGCCGAATTGCCGGGACCCTTCGCACTTGGTTTTAAAAAAAAAAAAGAAGAAAATATAACAATAAGAGTTGTGACTTTATGGTTCTAATTTTAATAGTCTGTGGGTCGATATTCGTGTGGGATGCATTTGTAATTTCGTTCATGGAATGCAGGATTGCGCGGTTCATGTAGGTACGCGTTTTTTGTGTTCGTGTGAGCGAGAGGGGTGCATTGGGTGTATGGGGGTTCGCAAAGTACTCTAATGGATATAATGTGATATTGCTCTTTGTATCTGTTGCATTTTGGTTGGGTTCTTTTTTATAGGAATCTTGAATGTTTTATTTATAAGTCGAATACCACAACGGGATTGATGGGATGGAAATTTTAATATAAACTGAGTCCTTGAACAAATGAATCTAGTGTTTTAGCAAGATCTATATTTTCATGAGCATACATACTGAATCTATTTTAAGGGGAAGTTTGAAAGTAGCGCCAGTGATAGAAAAGATGAGGAGTAATAGGTTAGCATGGTATGGGCATGTAATGCGGAGGGAAGAAAAGCATATTACGAGAATAATGATAGATGTGCATGTGGAAGGAAAAAAGAGTAGAGGGAGACCAAGGAAAAGATGGATGGATTGTGTGAAAGAGGATATGCGTATAAAAGGGGTGAATAAGCGGTTGACGGATAACAGAAGTGAGTGGAAGAAGAAAACATGTTGTGCCGACCCCACATTACGTGGGAAAAAGGGCAAGAAGAAGAAGAGAGATATACTGAATCTATTTTGAACCGAGTTTTCAATATTGTATTTATTTATCAGTCAACTCAAAACTTATAAATTGCTTAGTTAAGGTTATCTACTTTTGATTCCGCACTGTATGCGAGTCATTTTACGTTTTTACTATTTTCAGGTCACTATAACCGTGGCAGATGGATATCTATTAAGTACCTAGTAACATAAATTGTCTGAGCTTTTGTCATAAATTGTCTAATTTAATAATTTGGCAAAAATTAGTTTAGTGGTTAGCATCATCGACTGCGGCTGACGAGGTCCCGAGTCGGGCCATAGCAAGTATTGGATTTTTCTGGTAAGAAATTCTCAGTACTAGAACGGAGTTAGGAAGTTGGCGGTGTTTCACTCCCGTGCCCCGGAGAACACGTAAAGCCGTCGGTCCTGCGCCTGATCTCTCCCCGGTCGTGTCGAATTATCCGTCCCATCGGATTATCAGAGTAAAGGAACAGAGAGTGTACCTATGTAGGCGCTCACACTCGGGCAGTATAATATCTCCCTAGAGATTGGCCGCCGTGCCTGAAATTCGGTCGAGAGGACATCATCCATTGAAGATTTGCTATTGAAGTAAAATAAAACTTTTCATAGCAAACCTTCAATGGAAACAAAACGTAGGTATATGTCACTGCCGAAGGAAGCTCAGGGAACTCTCACAGAGCATGCGCCGGTGCCCGTCGGTCTCATCCTCGGTCAGTACACTTCATATGGTCGTACGTGCACGACCATAGGAAGTGTACATGACAGAAGTGCTCTAATAATAAACCAGCTATGGACGGCGACAATTTATCTTGGTGTGAATTATGCATGATCATGGAATGAATATAATATTACTAATAGGCATATGGCTTATCTCCCTAGAGTTTGGCCGCCGTGCCTGAAATTCGGTCGGGAGGACATTATTATTCATTGAAGATTTGCTATTGAAATAAAAAACTAAAAAAAACTTTTCATAGCAAACCTTCAATGGAAACAAAACATAGGTATATGTCACTGCCGATGGAAGCTCAGGGAACTCTCACAGGGCATGCGCCGGTGCCCGTCGGTCTCATCCTCGGTCAGTACACTTCATATGGTCGTACGTGCACGACCTTAAGAAGTGTACATGACAGAAGTGCTCTTATAATAAACCAACTAAGGACGGCGACAATTTCTCTTGGTCGAATTATGCATGAATATTGAATGAATTATTACAAATTGGTTCTAGGCTTGTATATTTATTTTCCTCGAAAATTTAAGTTTTACTTCCTCAAATATTTTTACCGGGGAAATTTTAATCGCTACAATAAGGCAAGAAATAAAGAATAAAATTATAAATTATGTTAATTTAGTTTTATGTTAAAGTGAAAGTTTGATAAATTAAGTTGACATTGTTTATATTAAGTATATAAGTTTAATTGATTGTATAGACTTATAGAGTATCCTTTATTTAGAATATTCAATATTGCAATGCCCTGACGGGGCCTCATGTCTCTGTGATTGTATTATGGACATTGTACATGAAAACAATAATAAAATAATTGAAATGAAATGAAATTAAAAATAATTTGTGAACGGCTTTCATTTCTGTTAAAACAATATATAATTTTGTAAATTATTGGTTTAAGAAATAAGTATTTTTGTATTTTGTTAGCCACTGAGTTAGAGAAGAGGCCTGCTGAACTTTTTACTTAACAATAACCATTACACCTAAGTACATAGATTATATTTTATCAATCCATGCCATTTTGTATCATTGTAATCAATCGTCTCAATTATTTGGAAAAAGTCTGGATGGATTAGTATCACCATATTTATCTATAGAGTTTCAATTTTCGAAAATAATGTTTATGCTTAACATGCAAATCCATTAAGGATTACTGATAGAACATCGTCTAGTGTCAATTGGGCTGGCTCATTTTTTTACGCAAAGGATCAGCCTGACTGTCCTGCGCGGAAATACAGCCAGTATTCTTGCCACTATTTTGCACTGACATGATGTATATCATAATAAGGTTAGCCTAGATAGCTTTATTTAATACTTAACTTCGTCTTCGTGGTTTGAGGTTTTTTGGTTCCCGCGGGAATTCTTTAATTTTCCGTGATAAAAACTATTATATACCAGACTATAATCTATCTCTGTGTTAAATTTCAGCCAGAGCCGACCAGCCGTTGGGCGTGATTGTGTAACAAACGTCCATACATCCATACATCCATACATCCATACATCCATATGATGGATGAATGCATGTCTGGATGTATGGATGACATCCAGACATGCATTCATCCATCCAAACTTTCGCATTTATAATATTAGTAAGAAGTATCGATTAACTATCGAAATGTGTGTCATAACTTCGAAAGACCTCGTACAAACTTTCGCATTTATAATATTAGTAAGATTGCTTTCAATAATTATTAATGAATACCAACAAATCCTACCCGTACATGTAACTGAAGAAATCAATTGAAAAACATACAAAAAACCACCCAATTGTTTACTCCTAATAATCTATTTTGTATTAATCTGTTAATCGTAAAAAAATACTCACAAAGCGCTTTGAAATCTCAAATGAAACACAACTTAAAACACAGTCCACAGTCTCGAAACCATCGGAACCCTAGATTTAAAAATCGGAGCCTATAAAAAGTAAACAAAGGAATCATTTTCTCCCGCCATCGCCATCGCTATGCCGCTCATATAGCGGTTCCCAGAATTACAATTGTAATTTGTGCTAAGCCAAATCCAGACCACCGCCCTAATTGTAATTCCACAATCGGGATCGGAGGCTTTATTTTTACTGTGCCTCTGGCCATTACAAATTAGGTACCTACTTAATAAGTACCTATTACATATACGTACTAGAGACCCGCCCCGGCTTCGCATGGGTAGCACTAATAATCATAATTATTAATCCATACCCAATGTAGGCAGTGGGCACTGGGCAGAAAATCAGGTTTTACATTAAGCCACCACCACCACCACTACAACCCATTAACGTCTCACTGCTGGGCACAGGCCTCCACTCTCATAGGAGAGCGGGAATTAGAGCTTAGACCCACCACGCTGCTCCAATGCGGGTTGGTAGGCTTTAACGACTATAACCACGTTAGTGATAATAACCGGGACCGACGGCTTAACGTGCTCTCCGAGGCACGGGGGTGAAACACCGCCAACTTCCTAACTCCGGGCTAGTATTGAGAATTTCAAGTCAGAAAAACCCAACACTTATTATGGCCCGACCCGGGACTCGAACCCGGGACCTCGTCAGCCGCAGTCAAACATGCTAACCACTAGACCAATGAGGCAGTTACATTAAGCACTGCGATATTATTAATCTTTATAACTTATTATTATACATATTCATTTAAACGTTACACACCTGACGCTGTCGCCTTGCCTTTTCAAAACCAACTAAAATCAATATGGCGACCCTCAGTGACCATTGACTCTCAAACATTTGTAGGTAATAATATTGCGGCTATAAATTAAGATGTAAGCTATCCTATCTTTCAAGTTGGATCAAACTGCACACGGTGTGCAAATTTAATTTAAAATCGGCTAAGTAGTTTAGGACTCCATCGCGGACAAACAACGTGACACGTGATTTATATATATTAAGATAAGTATAAACTTTTTCGTCATCCGATAGTGTTGGGAAAATGTGCAAATTCAATCAATACTCAGGAAGTTACTATTACTATAAATGCGAAAGTGTCTGTAAACCATGAACTGCCCAACCTATTTGTAATTTGGCTGGGAAGAGTCACGGGAAAAAATCTATACCCAGATTAATAGCCTCTATATTCTAACAGATAAGGGCTGATAATTGTTTGTGGGAGTACTTAATAACTTAATTAGATCAAAGGATTTTTCCTAACTGACCAATAATACACATTTGTTACAATATTTTTAATTTAAACATTAAACACTATGGAAGTACACCAAAATGGAAAAACTTTATCATGGGTTGATTTAGCTTTTTAATCTAGAAGTGTTTATTATATTATTGTTTGTATGTATATGTCACCGTAAGATTGTAAAAACCGTTAGATTATAATCTATCTCGCGAAATTCTAAACTGTCAAAAGATTAGAATATGACCCATTATTTTCCGGTAGATTGTAATCTGATAGGTATTTACTTTTGTCTATTTATGTCGAACCCTAACCTAACCTACAAGAAAGAGACAAGAAAACGTAAATAAAATGAATATTTCCAAAGTTGACACTCAGAACATTGAACAGTTTACAATCTTTCGACAGTTTAGAATTTCGCGAGTTAGTTTATAATCTAACGGTTTTTACAATCTTACGGTGACATATATATATACAAAAAAAAAAATACATATAAACAAGAATTGCTTGTTTAAAGACATTAGATATAAAACAAATTAAATGCCCCCTGCACAAGAAATAGTGGTTCAAATAAAATGTTCCAGAACGACAAGTTAAATTTAATTTGCAGGAACTAATGTAATCGAAACGGTAATTGGTTGGGGATGGAATCCGGTAGCGATCCCGATTGCGATCGCAATCGCAATGGTGCGGGTGGTCAGCTATGTAGCTCATTGGGTCACTTTGAGGAGCGGGCGTCCTTGGACCGATATAGCCTGCGTACCCTACATATTGGCCGAGGTGAAACGGTATAAGTTATTTTTTGATAAATCCTGGGTTAATTTTTACGGTCAATTAGGTCGAGTTTTCGAGGTTCAAGTTTTTGGGTAGGGTGCTTGCTATATTTACTAACTCATCTCAAATTATTTTAACAAGGATGTTTTACGATAACAACTCTATGAGAAAAATAAACATTAAACATATAGGTAAGTGTTCAGAATATAACATGAAACCAGGGCGCGCTTGGAACCCTCGTAGCTTTAGTTTTAAGATACCGTTACTGATTATCACCATTATATTTTATAAATAACTAGACGTCATTAAGGGTAGTATACCTACCTAAATTGAATAAACATTATTTGACTTTGACTTAATCATTCTTGGGTATGAGTTCACAAAGGTAGTACTACTATTACCTATTCTGTTGTAGTTGTGGCTTTTTAGTCAGGTCAACTTCTCTAGGCAAGTGCCTCATCTCGGTCTTCAATCATCACTTACCATCAGGTGTGATTTAAGCTGCGCTAAAATAACAGTGTGCCAAGTCCACCTTTCCCACTAGTCCACTAGCCCGCCAACTCGCATTGGAGCAGCGTGGTGGGTCTAAGCTCTAATTTCCTCTCTCCTATGAGAGCGGAGGCCTATGCCCAGCAGTGGGAAGTTAATGGGCTGTAGTGATGCAGTCCACTTAGCATGCAGGTATTACTTTTATCAATCAAAATGTTTTATTCCTTGTCTAGCCAAAAATAATTTTAACTTCGTCATTCCCATATTGAATTTCCAAATTTAGGAATACAATTTGCGGATCTAGGCCAGTCTAAAAGGCACAAGTTTGAATGCAACGCTATTCTAGAAATATAATTTAGGTGACCTACAAATTAAGTTGATGTCTGAAAATGAATTTCTTTTATTTTCTGTTTAAATTTTACGATTTCAATATATTTTTATAGCATCGTATGAAAGTGTATTTTTATAAAGGATACTTTTTCTTTCTCTATCGGTCTATCATGTGAAATCCAGAAATTCAGCAAATACTTTAATATTGCTTTTCTCCCTCCTAATGTATATCTATCACCGTAAGATTGCAAAAACCGTTAGATTGTAATCTAACCAGCGAAATTGTAAGCTGTCGACAGATTGTGAACCGTTCAATTTTCTAAGTGCCAATTTTTAAAATATTCATTGCACTTATTTATGTATTTTGTCTCTTTCTTGTAGGTTAGGCTAGGGTTTGACATAAATAATCAGGTAGTGCCCGGGCACTTAGGTTTTATCGGGTTAATATACCTAACAGATTACAATCTACCGAAAAATAATGAAATTGTAATCTGTCGATAGTTTACAGTCTCGCTAGTTAGATTAGAATCTAACGGTTTTGTAATCTTACGGTGACATATCCAAATTTTGCCAAGCGGAAAAGTAGGCAAACAATTTCATTTGAATATAATATTATTTGTTATTAAAATCCAAATCGTAGTAATAGTGATCTATTTTTTTTTGTGAAAAGTGGGTTACTTCTGTTTCTTTTAGGCATGCCCTGTGACCGTACGCCGGCGCAACCTCTGCAGTTAGCTGCACTGCCCGTTTTGTGATTATTCCATATATCGTTTGTGGCACAGTGTAAGCTATACCAGAAGGTCGTAATTAATTTCTATGGTCGATATTTTTCTCTCATTCTGTCCACAGAAAGCGCGTATGTACATAACAAGAGACATATATACCTAATACTTATATTAGTCGATGCCCTCGACTTCGTCCGCGTGAAATTAGTTTTTTATATTACCGCGGGATAAAAGTCATTCCCCAGGATGCGAGACAAATATACCTAATACCTTTCCTAGATGATATCCTTAAAATTATGTCTACCCTTTATCTCTATCTGTCTACCGAAGCTAACATGGTTAGATACTTGTCTTGTTACGTCAAAAGTAGAAATAAAAGTAATATTTCTTATCTGTGGTATTTTTCTCTACGAATCTTTACATGGTGACAATTTTTTTCTTGTAATGTACCGCATTTTGTGGATGTTAGTGTAAACGAAAAATTTGCCGGCAACGACAACATCTCTCTCTCTCGTCGCGAGATAATCTCCATATATGCATTCTAAGCACATTTGACTTATTCGAAACGAGTCAGGCATACTTCAACAAAAACATGGATTCGAGCCATTTATTAGGAGTGTCTTTAGTAGGAGGTAGAGAGGAAACTGTATGATTTAAAGGAGTGTAAAAGCCTTCTTACAATGAAGAGCTCTATCCACACATTACAGTGACGCGAACAAACGGATATGTGGACTCAATTTAAAAGAACCTGATAATCATTTAATTTTTTTAAACCAGTCAAAAAAGAAAATATTTTCCATTTTTTTACTTAAAGTTCTAACCCCATAAAAACGTCCCTTTATAGTTTTCTTCACGCCATAAAATCGAAAAGGTTGTTTTACCTTTACAGTTGGCTCTATATCATTTTACTCTTTGCTACAGTTTTAGAAGGCTGTAAACATTTAATGGGGTAAGTTTTACGATTGACGGCTTAGAATGAAGGGTGAGGGGTGAAGGTAAGGGGCAGGGATTTCTCGAAGTATTTGGAGGCGTTTAATGATCGAAACCGTATTGCTTCGAAATGTTATATATGCTACGATTACTTATACGGTTTAAGTTTTAACCACTTACGTTATTAATAGGTTGTTAGAATCTAGTAAGAATAATAAATGGGGAAATCGGCGACACTTTTAAATAAAAGATCTGTACTTATATCACTGAAAGTTGTACCTTTTCAGGGCCTATTATTTTTACTAACAGATTATGACGAAAATTTTTACCAAAATAGCTTGCATATATTTTAATAGCTTGAATCCCAAAGACAGGCATAGGTTATTTTTGTCTCTTATTTTCCACGGATATTGTACATGGATTGTAGTTCATCAGCTGGTGATAAGGGGGTTTTTTAAAATGCTCAATGTCTATTCAACGTCGGTGGCGGATAGCCGGACATACTTTCGCATTTATAATATTAGTATATGGATGCGAAATGTTTTGACAAGATTCTTGTGCAATCGACGTTATTTTTTGCATGATAATGACATTTTGACAATGATATAATATGAAGCTAATTTCCCTATTCCACAAAGTCAAAGAATACCCACTACTACAGCCCATTAAGCCCACACAGGCCTCCACTCTCATAGGAGAGAGGGAATTAGAGCTTAGACCCACCACGCTACTCCAGTCCGGGTTGGCGGGCTTTAACGACTATTATCATGCTAGTGATAATAACCGGGACCGACGGCTTAACGTGCTCTCCGAGGCACGGGGGTGAAACATCACCACTACAGCCCATTAACGTCCCACTGCTGGGCACAGGCCTCCACTCTCATAGGAAAACCCAACACTTATTATGGCCCGACCTGGGGCTCGAACCCGGGACCTCGTCAGCCGCAGTCAAACATGCTAACCACTAGACCTACGAGACCAACGAGAAGAATACCCACGGGATTACAAAAAGTCAAATCCACGTGGACGATGTAGGGAACGTCAGTCTTCTATTAGAAGTTAATACAAATGTCTATCCACTGGAGGCCTTTCTTTCCGGAGGCCTACTTTTGTGATTGAAACGTGCCGGAAGCGTGATTCCAACTAGGACACTCCTGTGAAACCTTGAACGACAGCTTAGAAATATGGAGTACAATAGAGAGAGACTTTCTTTATTGAAGCATCTAAGTTAGTACAATATAATCTTAAAACCTATGTTAGTCTTTTTTTTCGTATTTAAAATTTATTTTAATTTTCAACAAAGAAATAAAAGGAAACCTAATATTATTTAAAGTCTTAAAAATATAATAAAATAACTAAAAAATATTATTAAAAGGAGTCCCTTTAGGCAAAGTTCCGAAGATACTGGCAGAGTTCCCCCTTTGAATAGCTAGGCTAATTCTTTGTCTGAGGTATAATAGAGAGAGACTATGTATAATACAATTATTGATAGTTTACTTTTAATTAATAATCCAATTAATTTCCCGATCACGGAAGGTAATAATTATGAAGTAAATCTTGAAAGGCTTAAAATGCAAGAATCCGGACTTGCAAGAATTTAATAAAATAGGTACATGACAAACAAAACAAAATAATATCATCAATTTTATTAAAGCGACAACCTACGCAATAAAATCAAATGATCCAGTTATAGAATTACCAAATTTTATATGAAAAATATTAAGTAAGTATATCCTGTTAGACTTATGAGAGTGAAAGTCATAGGTGATTCCAAAATTACGTAAACACATGATTACGTGATTCAGAGGTATTTACACGGAACCTCGACAATCGAGCAAGTAATAGGTAATTTCCATACGGTCATTATTGTATCAAACGCGACTGTACAGTAATTGGGTTTTTACTGCGAGCTAATTTTGTGTGCCTTGTGGTAGATTCATATTGACTGATGCGAATAAACAAAAGTTGATTAGAGAACCACCGCATGGAGATTGTTGATAGAACTCTCGAGCGTCTACAAATGTAATGATTACAGATTTAGATAAAAACAATATCTTTTATGTAATCTGTAATCATTATATTTTTTTTTTCAAATTATCCATAATATTTAATTAATTAATTAATGCAGCCATAATGCTGTGTTCCGTTCATAATAAGCCTATCCATTCCAAACCGTGGTTTCATTTGCGTCCCGCGGTCCAAGGTTCGCGAAGGCAAAGGTAGGCTAGGTTTGTGATTCTTCTAATTTTTTTGTTAGCTTGTACAACGGAAAGCCACATTCCTTCTAAAAGCTTTTTTTTTTTATTCCACTAGAAGTTAGCCCTTGACTGCGATCGTACCTGCTGCGGTTGTGATGCAGTCAATATGGTGGCGGGCTAAACTATTAGGCAGTCACATTCTACCCCTATCGGTTTCTACACGGCCTGGTACAGGAACGCTGGATCGCTTGGCGGTACATCTTTGCCTGTAACCCGGTAACTAGCCACGGCCGAACCAGGCAATTCAGGCAGGCAGCTATTCGAAGCAGAAGTTCCTACACCACTTTTCTCGTAGCATTTTTTTCTTCTTTTTTTAAGCTTTTTTACTAAATGACGTCTGCGAGGAATCCTGTGCGAACTCATCGATTTTCCGGGATTAAAATAGCCTGTGTCCATGGCCAGAATGCAAGCTATATTTGTACAAAAAACTGATCAAAGGATAGCCCACGAAAGCGTACTATCTGATTTTTATTTCGGCCTTATATCTACCAATTTTGAAGTTAACTTCTTTTGTATGCAGACTTTTTATTTTCACAATCAATGTGTTAGGGCCTAAGCCTGATCTAAGGCCTGCAAATGTTAGCACCTGTCCCTGCGAGCTTAGCTGTCAGACGCGATTTGGACTAAGGCTATAAGTAATAATTAGGTATGCACCAGAAAGTATCGACATGTCGATACTTTTGCGGTATTTTGGCATAGCTATATTTCGTTTTAATAAGTGCGGAAACACATAGATTTTGAAAAAAGGTAGCGATAATATGCCACTTAGCCATGATTATAAAGAATAAAAATAAATGTTGGGAAGGAACTGGCCCCTAAGATACGGGTCCTCCTAGTTTATGGGCCAGGAATTCATTGTATTTGTATTTAAGTTAATTTCTTTAATAAAGATTTCTATTTCTATTTCTAACTGAGCTTGTAAAAATAATTCAATTTAATTTATGGAATACCATCATTTATGTTCCATAACCATTATTTTCATGTTCCATTATGAGCAATTCCACCAAAATAGTGTGCAACATATTCGTGCAGAAACTTTTTCATTGCGAGTGTATGGGCAGAAAAATACTGCGAGCATGTTTGCTTGTGCGATTCCACCAAAATAAACATTTTTTTTATGGAACCACACTATTACCGATTTCTTTCAAAATCACGGATATGAGGACGTGATCTAACATCTAGGGATCTGAGATATGAAAATAAAGTGCTCCTATTTTCGGGTTTGACATCTTAGCACCGTAGCATATCTCTGGTGGAAAGGCAGCCTTGGCAGGGTGGGATTAAAAATATCGACACATTTTCCTAGCCAGCTTTCCACCACATCACTATTGCCCATGCTAGCCGTCCCAGCTATGGCGTGTCAGGCAATGCATGCGAATGCAAGGGACAGGGGGGCTAGAGGCGGTGGAGGGGGAGGGGTAGGGGTAGGGGGAGGGGGAGGGGGCGCAAGGGCAGCCTCGTGCCCTTCGCCGGGTCACCTTGCGCAGGTACATGCGCGTGCGTCTATTGTGCAACCTGACACTCAATATCAATTGGGGTGGCCATGGGTTTGATATTTGCGAAGGATGGCAAAAGGTTTTTTATACGACTGCCTGAAAAAAGGAGTATATCGTTCTCAGGGTTCATTTATGTATGTATGTATGTATGTGAGTGTGTATATTCCACCATAACTTCTATACGCCTGAACGGATTTTGATATATAAGGTTTCGTTAGAATCCCTAGCTTATCCCGCGTGACATAGGTTAGTAAAATTTTTCAAAAGTTGATGGGGTGACCGTGGCCCCGCATTAAAGACTAAAATTGAAAAAAAAATCGAAAACAAGATTTACTATATATTCATCATCTAGAAAATGATGAGTAGATTCCAAAAATATATAACACTAAAGTTCAATATTCAGTGATTCACAAAAAAATATCATTTAATAAAAATGTGAATGAGATTCTATTTAACTAGATTAATTTTTTTTGGCAGGGCAGTCGTCTTTTTTAAATTTGTTAATTATGACTTGTTTAATATATAGGCTAGCCCTTGGCTGCAATCAGACCTGTTTGCAAGTGGTGATGCAGCCTAAGGCGCTTGCCTAGAAGATGCAAAGAAATAGACGGTACCTACGAATAAGTATATTTTTTATCAAAAAAAATTCGAATGATTTTTATTCAATTAAAATATTACAAATTGTGATAGGTTTTTGATGGTGAATCTGACACTGGTTCCCAATGCTTTTCCTTCAGAGCCTCATTCCCGCGGATAATTGTCGGATTTTCTTGGAGCACAGAATAGGTAATAGATAGTTCAAGGTATGGAGTCCAAAGCATGTTGCGATTGTTAGTCTTCCTATCATGAATATCGCTTCCCAAATCTTTCCGTACATGAATCCACTTAGAGTAATAAAATTATTATGAGCAGATGCTGTAAATGAAAATAGTGGAGAAAGTTTAAATTTCCAAAGTCGACCACCAACCCAAAAAATTAATGGTGAGACAATGTAAATTTCTTGAAAACTAGATTTTTATAAAATTCGTACTTATAAATGAACGGTTCGTGAAGTTCCCGAAAATTCAAAACGCCTGGGCAATGTTAAGCACTAATAACACCGCCAAATTACGTAGACCCTATTACGTAAGAGGTTAGGCGTATTCTCCTATACATGCCCCTTTTAGTGGGGTGAGCCTTAACCAATACGTTATTCTAACGAGTTTGAATTTTTTGAGAGCCAATTGCATTTTATAGTTGGCCGTGACAGGATAATAATAAGAAAGGAAGAGTTTCGGACTTTTTGCAGTTCCCAAACTGTCTTGCTCATGCGATTTCGTTTTTTGTCGGCCATGTTTTTTGCGGTGTTTCGTTTTTGAAGTCAATGGTATAAAAAATATCACGGATAGGCAAAGTCGATCTAGATTACGTTATAGAGTCCTAACTCCATGATATTAATATCCCGTGTTTTATCTTGTGAGTAGGTTTCGATTTTTAAATGAATTTACATGAATTGAAATGAATTTTATTTATTCGTAAATTTACTATGCAGAAGACACGTTATGGTGGATTCATTAACCAAAAAACCTCAACCCATGCAGATGAAGTCGCGGTCATCGGCTAGTACTTACATACCTACTACGAATAATATTTTTCGTACCGTACCTATGAGTAATCTCATTCTATCTTTTCGTACATTTTCTTCAGTCATATGTTCATACGTGACTGGAGTTGTATCTAAATTTCGTTGGTTTCGTATATCAATGTTTTTTGTAGCAATTATTCGTAATGTTTAATAGCAATAAAAGCAATTGTTTATAATGCTAAATACTCGTTTCTAGGAGATAATTGCGCCCGCCACGTTTTTATCCGTCCGTCTGTAATGGATCTTTTTGTTAGTTTACGTTTACATTGCGTACTCAGAGCCAGAGTGGCCTAACTTAAAATTTATAGTTAAAGAATTTTTTTGAAGTCAAAACTTCTTTAGCCGCTTTGAGCACTTTTTGTTAGGGGAAAATCTTATGCGACATACTGATGGCGTATTTCTTTTGGTATTCTACCCAGCATAAATTTCCGCTCTAGCCAGTACGCACCTCCGCACAGCTGCGGTGGATACACCCTAGCTGAAAAACATCTCTTCTCGTCTCCTCTTGCGACATCTCCGCTTTGGTGGAGTCCGGGCCATAAGCTCAGAAGAGTCAGAATAAAGTCATAACGGCACAGGGTGCATTGAATATAGGGGTACCTACATAACGGGCATATTTGCTTGCTTGTCATCTTAAACTGATTATATGGCCAGAAACAAAGGGTTTAATATTTAGGTTGTAAGTGTAATAAAACCATCCGCTAATCAAAAATCAAAATCATTCAAATAAACTTTTACAAGTGCTTTTGAATCGCCAAACGAATCTACTTTTAGTTACAAATACGGTAATAAATGATTTTCAGATATACCCCCGAAGGAAGATATTAGGTGAGTATGACCCAGTCGCAACTCAAAATCTGTACATTCTGGGTTACGTCACTTTGGATACGACGTAGTATTATGATTATTCAGATGTAGTGTGTAATTACACGTCAGGATAATCTTCCGCATCGACGCTCTTGAAATCATAAAACGCTCATACCTACTTGCATAGAGATGATGAATTTCTAGAGCAGGCCATGTCCCGCAAAAGAACCGGAAAAGAATATCATACCGGACCTGATTGACTATTTCAGCCTGCCTCGGTGTTCTTGTAGCTATTATTAAAATTATTTTTTTAAAAGGAGTTTCTTTGTGAACTCTGAAATTCTTCGTGTAGTTAGGCATTTGGGAAGTTGTCGGTGCTATATCTCTGCAGGCCCTGTGCCTGATCCATTGTGTGATGTGTCTGATTGCCATCCCATCGGACTTAAATGAGAAAGAGTAAATAGGTATTTTATACATCCAAAAATCTCATCGATCTGCTGCTTTGTTGCGGTTCGATTGTAGAACAAACACAAAACATACACGCTTTCGCATTTTATAGTCAGTCAAATACCCGTACACATTGGCTGCCATAGTCAAAACTCGGTCAGAAGAATAATTTATAATATTTTACAGTAATGTAAGACATGAAGACTGCGAGAGATGAATACGAAATACATACTTTACAAAATACGCCTGATGGAGTGAGATTTGCTCTTCTATAGATATATCTCTATGCCTTGTAACTATGCGATACAGGTACTACTCATATAACTATAGGTTAAGCGTTAACTGGCAAGACCTTTGTGTTATTTATTGGATTTTGGATTGTTTAATGTCAGTTTTATGGTCTTTATCCATGATTCAAGTTCGTAAAAAATATGTTTTGTAAGGTCAAACTAAAAATAGGTCAAAATAATATAAAGGTATGTAGTATTTACCTACCTATTAGCGTCGGTTTAGACTTTAGACGTCACACATCGGCCTCCTATTCAGGGATTCAATCCAAAAATTTCAAAATTCGAGATTTTATAATTAAAAAAAAAAAGATACGCGCTGAGCACCTCCTAATTTTTTGGAAGTCGGTTAAAAATAAACATAAATACAAGTGCTTTTGAGATTTCAAGTAAATCAATGGGTTATCATTTGTTTAACTTTATGCGCCTATAACTTATTTTGCATTCTTTTTTGGTCACATTTTAGTACTACATCGAATTGTAAAACGCTGTTGATTACAGATAAATAAACAAAACACAAAATAAATTAAAATCGTTCGCTTGGAACGCATCTTTTTACACAGAAATTTAATTTTCCGCAATGAGGACGACACATTTTCCTCCTTACCGTGTGGGTATGCGTTGGAGCTTTTTCTTGGAAGATCCATGCACTATCGTCGAAACTTGAAAGTCTACAGTTGACTCATACAATTCAGATTATTTTGTTTCTTTAAGACACTGTCCAAATAATAATAATTTATACGTATTGTATCAAGACCATTTTGAATTGAAGATTAAACTGCGAAACTCACATAGATACCTTCCAATAACCTACCTACTTTCTTATATCTATACGTATCTATATCTATCTAGATATCTATCTAGACGTGATCGAGATTTTGGTGACGTTCCATGTTCAATCTATACTTATCATCTATATTTACATTATATATGCGAAAGTTTGGATGGATGGATGTATGGATGTTTGTTACTCAGAACGGCTAAGCGGATCTGGATAAAATTTAGGACAAAGAAAGATTATAGTCTCGAAAAATACATAAGCTACTTTTTAACCCGGAAAATTAAAGAGTTTTCGGGTGAAGCAACAAAACCTCAATCCACGCAGACGAAGTCGCTGGCATCAGCTAGTTAGTAAATAAATATGTAAAACTCCTATTTTCTTAATATTACGTATCTTATTTTTTTTAAAGTATCTCTAAATCATATCACCCAATTGTCTTTAGTCGCTTATTCGCCACAATTTTCCGTCGTGTCACCATTTTTCCAAAAAGCAATTAAAGCAGGCCCCTTTTGTCTTTTGTTTCGCAGGAGGCCTCGCCCAACTTGACGCTAATATCGTCAAAGGTAAGTCACTCCAAATTATACGCGAAAACATGCGCTTGCGCAGCCGAAATTATTCTATCGCCAATTTGAATTAAAAATAATTAAACTATTCTAGTACCAAGTGCCTTCCTATAATTTTTTAGTATTTATCCATACTAAGATTATGTCGGTCTGTCTGCTATGCATTCCCGGCCCATCGCGGAGAAGGACACAGGCTACCCGGATTTTTATCCCGGAAAATTAAAGAGCTCCCGCGGCAATCTAGTAATTTATATCGGTGGTACATAGTATGAAAACAAAATTATGTTTTGGTTTGTACATTAACCTAGAAAAAGTTATAAAAATGTAAATTATGTAACGTCCTTGAGCGTATGCGAATCAAAAAATAAATTGTACTTCCATGTTGGAATACATTAAAACCGTAGGTACAGTTTAATGAATATGTATCTTCTATTAAAATAAGCGCCTCGAGCTGTTTAGAGTGACTTCTCACGGTGCAAAATAAAACGATCTAACAAAAGTCAAAATAGCAATAAACTTCTCAGTTTCCTTATTGCGACTTACTACCAGTAGGTAAAGGTTTTCTTTCGTTTAGGCGTATTAATAATCAAATAACTTATGCTATTTAACTAAACCACCCAATCACTATAACACTATCTAAAACTAATATTTCCCTCGATTAAACAAAACTAAATCATGCTATCAAGAAATTCCGAAAATCGACCTTTGTTTTACTAAATGTTTAAATATATTTAGTATTTTTTGCCAAAGCTTCGATAATTTTACAACAAATAGTTGTTATTCAATACACCAACACTACATGCATTCCAAGTTAAATCACTTACTATGCATTCTTTCGTCTTTCTTGCGGGCTTTTCATCGACAAATCGTTCCAAAGGTTGCTGCCGTCTTTTAAGAAAGTCCGAATCAAAATCAATTTATCTTTGACTTTTTATAAACTAGATGAGGCTCGCTATCGTGTATTTAGTTTTTTTTTTAAAACCCGTGGGAAATCCTAGAAAATGAAATGATTACACGTAAGACAACTTCTGCCACCTATGATAACCGATTGATGATTTGATGAAGAACCGGCAAGAAACTCAGCAGTTGCTCTATTCATATACATTTTTACACTTTGTAAATAATATACAATGCTGTTACGTAACAAATATCACACTGACTTGTGGGTTACTGCATGCGAAGCCTTTTGCTTCCATACAACTTTGTCATCGAGAAAATCATCAATGGTATAATAACCTCGACTTAACAAATGTTGTTTAACACAGTCTTTAAATCTATGTAATGGCAAATCCAGAAACTCTTTGGGAACCATATTATAAAAGCGTACACTCGACCCCACAAAGGATTTCTGCACTTTGCGCACACGATACGACGCTGTTACTTTCTTATTTGCTTGTAAAGATTAATGCTCTGCCTAACAAAGACTATATTATTATTATAACAGATGCTGTTGATTTTCGTTTTTCCGAAATAAAAAGTAGCCTATATCCTTCCTCGGGATAGAAAAACAGACAGACACACTTTCGCATTTTATAATTTTAGTATTGGTGAGGCTCGGCGCAGCTGTGCTATCGCGGCACTGTGAGAAACCAGCTTTAGAGGCCACGGTCGATTGAGGTTTTTTTATCGCAATACAGATAAATGATTCAAATTGGCGATCAGTCACTCCCAGATCATGCGTCCGAATTAGGTATATTGCTTACAAAAAACGCACAGGGTACATGATACATCGCGTGCGTAATTTAGAGAAATTTCGAAAATAAACTGCATTAATCACCGCTGAAGTACATACTCCTGCGAGACAAAATAAAAATGCTAAATTGATTGTTGATAAAATGTGTTAGTTTTTGTAAACATTTATCTATAGCATAAAGAGCTTTCGCTAGAGGCTTTTGCATTTGTTAGTGTGCTTAAGTTTATGACGACTTTCGTCGTAATTCTCTTAATTTAGGCTAAGTCTATGCAACTTTGTTATTCCAAAACAAGGCTTATCTGTTAGGAGTACGACAGTTATGTCAACCCTTATAGTTATTTACACTTCAACGTATCGGAATGCTAACTTGCCTTGTGGTACGTCTTTGCCGGTAGGGTGCTAACCACGGCCGAAGCCTCCCACCAGTTCAGATCATAATGAGTAGAACTACACTAACGATAACGATATAATTGTATATTTATGTCTAAATAACTGTGGATGTGGTTTTCTGTTTTAGCCATTTTAATGAAACAATAATGGACTGTATTTAAAATTCTTCGATATTTTAAGTAGGTGATTTGAATGAAAGATTAACAATACATAAAAGAATACGCAGTAGAGTCAAAAAATAAACTGATCAAATTAATTATCACGAGGGAATTAGTAGAGATTTTCTTAATTATAAGGCAAATAAACACTCAAAAGATTAATAGCTTAGAATTTATTTTAAGATGTTTAGAAAAGTCATCAATCTGTCAGAATTTGGTCCATTGGACTAGGTGTAGCGCGTTTACAAAATACCGTAAAAACATCGTGTCGATATAAAGTATTACAGTTCGTTCACTGTTATATATTAAATTCGATAAAACTTAACTACATATTTTTCGTAAAAAGTCAGTTTATTAAGTTATCAATCACAACATCAATTAAAACATAAAAATTGTTACTAAGATATATTCAATGGAAGTCGAGTTATTTTTATTCGTAACTATGTTATCAATGTAGGATTCCCGTAGTTCTAAAATCCAAACTAATTATAAGATTATTATACTAAGCCCACATTTTATAAATAGAGAACCTGAAATCGGGGCGGGTCAGATATTCTTACTATTGATCTCTAGCTCTTACTACTCTATAACAGTATAGAGTATGAGTTTAAGGAATTAAGTATTTTCTACCTCATAGGAAAACTTTTTAAATTTTCAACTTTTTAGTAAAAATAATTACCAAAGATATTTAAGTAGGTATATAAGTTTAGTTACTTATATTCAAAGTAAGTTATACTTACCGAATTCTCAGTCCACTAAGAAAGGATCAATCCATAATGTTTTGATTTTATTTTTGTTATAATCCCAATAACTTTTTTTTTTAAAATTATCAAAATAAAAATCGATTCAATTTTGTTGGGTAGCACTGCGAAAAACCACGTAGGTTTAAATTGCGTGCTCTTCCGTCAACATATTATCAGCGTTTTAAACTACTTATAGCAAGCAAATTATTATAAACACATGACAAAAACTTAAAACAAAAGAAAACTACCTACAATTTGGTTAAGAAATACGATTTTAAGTTATGTTTTAAATTATTCTTCGTCAATTTGATTCTAAAACTACTATCAAGACTATATATTAAGCGAGAGATCATGTATGCGCTAGTGCGCTCACCATATTTGTTCTTAGCTGACACGGTTATTAACTTTTGTTGAGATACTTTACGAGTATGAATTTTATGTGAGACTATATTATTTTGTATATCTACGTTAAAGAATTGTTCTTTTAGAAGCTGATATTTGACCTTATCATGAATATTGATTACCTTGCAATGTTTAAACATAAAATTTTCATTAGTTTCGGCTTGTATTTTAATATTTAAAGGCACAATGGCTTTTAAGATCCTGAACTGAGGCACAAAGCTCATCAAAAGTTCATAAAAGATCGTTTAACGGGTTACGGATTCTCAAATCCGTCGGTTTCGATGTTATGTAAACATGGTCTTCCTGTCAGGTCATTTGATTGGCTTAATTTATTTTAATTAAAACTGACCCGTCGTCGTCGGTAGGCTTTGTACGGAGGCTATACCGTGGGTGGTGCCTTATGACTTTCTTCCGTGATATATTGTGCCCGGACTTAATGAGACGTGAAATAATTAATGGAATTACTTTATGACTACTAACAGTATTGACAAACCTGATTTCTATCGCATGTTAGAGACTCTTTTATGAACCCGAGACATATTAATGTTATTGCCTATTAATAGCCTACATGGCTGGAGCATTGATGACCTCTTTTATTGATGAATATGCCTCATCAGTCTTGTGGCGAACCTTGAGGTGTATTGTTGGAATCTTATTTATGCATCTTTCACCCCCTTCATCAAGGCCGGCACCTTTACGTAGTCTAAATCCCCTACTCCAATTGCTAAGATATGGAATGCCTGCTTTCGTTTTTGAGTCCTCTTATCACTACAGCCCATTAACGTCCCACTGCTGGGCACAGGCCTCCACTCTCATGGGAGAGAGGGAATTAGAACTTAGACCCACCACGCTGCTCCAATGCGGGTTGGCGGGCTTTAACGACTATTATCATGTTCGTGATAATAACCGGGACCGACGGCTTAACGTGCTCTCCGAGGCACGGGGGTGAAACACCGCCAACTTCCTAACTCCGGGCTAGTACTGGGAATTTCTAATCCGAAAAACCCGCTACTTAATTATGGCCCGACCCGGGACTCGAACCCGGGACCTCGTCGGCCGCAGTCAAACATGCTAACCACTAGACCAACGAGGCAGTATTCTCTTATAGTTGTCTTCTAATCAATATTGTAATAGGTGTAGGTCAGTCTTTCTGCGTCGTTTTCCTCATTACTGAGAGTCTTGACCCCTTTCCATTAATCAAATAATGGTAGGAGTTCTCTTGGTATAACAATCGGTGGGTTTCCACGTCTTTCCGCAGGTGTTGGTATAAATGTACCAAAAAATGGAGTAGGTACGAGTGTAATATTACCTATCTAGTCGCAGTCAAGCCTCCCTGGCCAATTTACATACGTTTCATGTCTTTTCTGTTTCTTTATTATTATATAATCGATAACGCCTTAGCGAGAGCGTTTAAAAACACTAACCATAGACTATTCTCTTATTTTTTTCCCCCGCAGTAAAGCGTTAACGATTCTAATCTCATCTAATCTAGCCTATGCTGTCCCACGACTGGGCAAAGATTATACAACGAGAGAAATAAAATAGACACGAAACGTATGTAACTTGGCTAGGAGGGGTAGGAATAACTTATACCTAGGATAGAAAAATATACCCACTAGGAGCGGTCAGTTCATTTCCCCAAACAAATCAGTGTTGAGTGCCGTTGCCGGGTTCGATTCCCGGCAGGGTCGATTGACTTAATAATTTCTGAATTTTCTGTGATCTGGTCTGGTGGGAGGCTTCACCCGTAGCAAGTTACCACCGTACCGCCAAGCGATTTAGCGTTCCGGTACGATGCCGTGTAGAAACCGACTAGGGGTATGGGTTTAATAGAACTACCCATAACAGGTTAGCCCGCTACCATCTTACACTGCATCTAAACCCACCATTACTTAGGTGAGATCGCAGTCAAAGGCCATAATAAAAGTCGTAGGAAGTATGCATCATTTTGACGACCTCCGTGGCGCAGTGTGTAGCGCCGTTGTCTTAACGTGCGGAGGTCTCGGGTTCGATCCCCGGCTGGGTCAATTTGGGGAATTATAATTTCCGAATTGTCCCTGGTCTGACCTGGTGGAAGGCTTCGGCCGTGGCTAGTTACCACCCTACCAGCAACGACGTGCCGCCAAGTGATTTAGCGTTCCGGTATTTTAATTCTATTATTTGACATTATTTTACTCGATACCCGCAGTTACGTTTTTAATAACTAATTGACAATTGAAATGAATGTAAGTTTAAATTAGTTTGACATTATTTTTGTTATTATTTGTAGAATTGTTTAGATTTATTATTAATTTTATGTTATATTATATGTATTTTAATTTTGGACGTAAAGGCGCCATTAAGGATGCGTCATGGGCCATTGCATGGTGTTGTAATAATGTATGATAATAGTAATTACTAGATTAGCACTCTGCTAGATACACTTTATTATAATAGGCTCGAAATTTCTAATTTGTAATGAAGCGAAAAGATTTATACACCACACTGTGGTAGAATACATGATACCTTCTGTAATACTAACATCTTACCTACTTACTGTATTCACAAATAAATTAATTGGATTTGATTTGATTCGATTTGACCATCTTAGACTGCATCATCACTTACGGTGAGATCGCAGTCAAAGGCCAACATGTAGCGGATAAAAAAAAAAAAAAAAAAAAAAAAAAAACAGTAATAAGAGTAAGTCTCGAGCTTACTCACGTGCTCATTACCGAAGGCGGTGAGTAACGCGGCATCCGGACATGCCTGCAATTGTCGAGTTCATGTTCGACTTTATTTTTACGTTACCGGTTTCGTGTCTTCGGATTATAGAGTTCGTTTCGTCACTCTTTTCGATATAGTTTCGGTATTAGTCATAAGTTATTACGTGTACTTCTAAATAGTTATTGTATTTAAGCTGAGATTATCTTGTTGGAGAGTTATATGGTGCATTTCGTAATAGTACTATGGGAGCATCGACGTTAATAAGTTCAAAAATCTTATCGGAGTCCATCTTACCGAATACGTAAAACAAATTCGGGTTTGTTTAAACACTTATAACTCTAGAACGGCTGAACGGATCTAGATGAGATTTGGCACAGGGATAGATTTAGTCTAGAATAACACATATGCTACTTTTTATCCCGGAAAATTAAAGAGTTCCCGCGGGTACCAAAAAAACCTCAATCCACGCGGCCGAAGTCGCGGGCGGCAGCAAGTTATACATATTATTATTAATTCGAAAACGTGATTGTTCGTTATTTGTTATATTTTGATATTTACACGGAGCAACTGACCCAGTATTCTATCCTACCGAACTATTTTGCATCGATTATAAAAGATAAAAAAGCATACACTTCTTTTTAGATTTTTATACTATTTCGGAAAATCAAAAAGTTGCCACTGGATTTTGAGAACTAATAATATCGATATGAGAAAGAATTAAGCTGTTATTAAGCTCTGGCCCTTTATAGGAACGCTTCATCTGAGGTCCGATTGTAGAAGAAAGTACGATTACGATCGTACGTGTTTCAAACGGACGATTATCCCCTTTTTACCAACAATACCTTAACTTTAAGGAACACTAATTAAGACAGTTATTGTATGTGAAATCTGTCACCTACCTACCTAGTCTTAGCCCTTAGGCTATTCCCTAGAAAGGCATTATTGGGGAAAACGGGCATGTTTGCAAATCAAGAAGCTAGTATGAACACCTGAAACAGTATGAGAAGCCATATTTTGACAAACGTAACCGTAACGTTTTAAGTTTTTAAAATATATTTACGATTTTCTTAGACAAGTGGATCTCATATTTGATCATCGAACGATAAGCTCAACCAATAACAATCATTGTGCCGATAGAAATGCTATACTTCTATATTCTTGGTGATAGATAAAATTTCAATATTCTCACCACAAGAATAAAAAATAGCATAGATATCGTAATGATCGGCCATTTGACCTTTGAATAACGCTAAGTAAGAAGCTATACAGACGGTGTATTTTATATGCTCAGATAACGCGCGTTTCATGAAGGCGTAGTTTTTTTTTTTTTTTATCCATTACAAGTTAGCCCTTGACTGCGATCGCACCTGATGGTAAGTGAAGATGCAGTATAAGATGGTAGCGGGCTAACCTGTTAGGGGCATGGCAGTTATATTAAACCCATACCCCTATTCGGTTTCTACACGGCATCGTACCGGAACGCTAAATCGCTTGGCGGCACGTCTTTTGCCGGTAGGGTGGTAACTAGCCACGGCCAAAGCCTCCCACCAGGCCAGACCAGCGAAAATTCGGAAATTATAAATTCCCAAATTGACCCTGCCGGGGATCGAACCCGGGACCTCCGCACGTTAAGACGACAGCGCTACACACTGCGCCACGGAGGTCGCCAAAATTTTGTTTTTGCTCATTTACAGTTCAAAAAGCAGTGTAAGGGAATTGTGGTCGTTTTTCTAACGGATAATTCGACCTGTTTAAGGAGTTTATAGATGGCTGCACGTCAAAAAGCATGTATAATTTCCTTATAGTGTAAAATGTTAGTAATATAAATAATTCTAAATGTTGTATGCCAGAAATGGTTTGAATGCATATTGATATTGAATTCACAATGAATAACTCAATATATAAATAAACAGTTCGAGTAATAAATACGCTTCATACTGTCAAATGATTAAGATTTGAATAGACAATTAGGCCTTTGATTGTAGAATTTGTATCGATACAAACGCGCTCATAAATGCCTAATGTCTGTGTCGTGTTGTATACATGCGTTTTTATACGACTGCCTGAAAAAAGGAGTATATTGTTTTCAGGGTTCATGTATGTATGTATGTATGTGAGTTTATATATTCCACCATAACTTCTATACGCCTGAACCGATGTTGATAAATGAGGTATCGTTAGAATCCCTAGCTTATTCCGGGTGACATACGATAGTAAAATTTTTAAAAAAATTGATGGGGTGCCCATGGTCCCGCATTAAAGACCAAAATTGAAAAAAAAAATTCGAAAATAAGATTAACTATATAATCATCATGTAGAAAATGATGAGTAGATTCCAAAAACATATAACACTATAGTTCAATATTTAGAGACACACAAAAAAATATCAATACAAATGCACAAATAGGTCATTACAAACGCACAGTGGACGCGCGTTTGACCCATTGAAGTATGAAAAAGATTGTGGCAAACGCACGTACAACGCGATTCAGATGCGCTTTCAGAACGCGTTATGCGAGCGTTTGACCCATTGAAGTATGAAAAATATTGTGGCAAACGCACGTACAACGCGATTCAGATGCGCTTTCAGAACGCGTTATGCGAGCGTTTGACCCATTGAAGTATGAAAAAGATTGTGGCAAACGCACGTACAACGCGATTCAGATGCGCTTTCAGAACGCGTTATGCGAGCGTTTGACCCATTGAAGTATGAAAAAGATTGTGGCAAACGCACGTACAACGCGATTCAGATGCGCTTTCAGAACGCGTTATGCGAACGTTTGACCCATTGAAGTATGAAAAAGATTGTGGCAAACGCACGTACAACGCGATTCAGATGCGCTTTCAGAACGCGTTATGCGAGCGTTTGACCTATTGAAGTATGAAAAAGATTGTGGCAAACGCACGTACAACGCGATTCAGATGCGCTTTCAGAACGCGTTATGCGAGCGTTTGACCCATTGAAGTATGAAAAAGATTGTGGCAAACGCACGTACAACGCGATTCAGATGCGCTTTCAGAACGCGTTATGCGAGCGTTTGACCCATTGAAGTATGAGCAAGATTGTGGCAAACGCACGTACGTGTGTTCAGATGCGCTTTCAGAACGCGTTATGTGAGCGTTTGACCCATAGAAGTATGAAAAAGATTGTGGCAAACGCACGTACGTGTGTTCAGATGCGCTTTCAGAACGCGTTATGTGAGCGTTTGTATCGACACAAATGCAACAATCTACCTTATCGGACTAAAAACGTGCGTTTTTTGCGCATAGAAAATACGCTGTGTGCTTAGCCTCTTAGGTTATCGTACCGTTATGTCGCCACTAGTCTCCGCCAGCCGTGGAATGTTGAGTACGATATGTTTATTGCGCCCGATGTCTTACCAGATTTAGTTGAATTAGTAATTATAAATAGGGGTCATTATTCACTAATAACTACTTACGCGACCTAGCTCGATTTCGGTATTGAATGGTTTTATCTAATTATAGGTACATTTTATACTGTGCATTAACCTTTTTGCGCTGGCACCAAATATTATGTACAGTAGAAACCCGATTATCCGAATCAAATAAAACCAGGGGTATTCCGTATAATCGGAAATCCGGATAGTCGATTTCAAAGTCAAATGAAACAATAATTAAATTTTAATAATTTTTTTTTACATATGTCATTTAGATAATTAGTATTTACGAGTATAGAGGTAGTTAGAGCCGTGAAGAAAGAGTCCGGATAATCGAGATTTTACTGTACCCACTTAGTTATAAATTACTAGCGAATGCCCGCGACTTCGCCTGCGTGGTTTGAGGTTTTTTGATTCCCGCGGGAGCTCTTTAATTTTCCGTGATAAAAACTATTATATACCAGACTATAATCTATCTCTGTGCCGAATTTCAGCCAGATCCGTTCAGCCGTTGGGGCGTGATTGAGTAACAAACATCCATACTTCACTTTATTACCCACTACCTAATATGTTCCTTCTTACCCCAACTTTTCTCTTTATACTTATTGTACGCACTGTGATTTCAACCCTGTCCCTACTACCAAAGGTTAACTGGAAGAGAATACCTCTAGATATTAAGTTCGCCTTTGTGCATTGTAATTTTCTTATGTACAATAAATAAAACAAACAAACATACATCCATACATCCAGACATCCATACATCCATCCAAACTTTCGCATTTATAATTAGTATTGTTAGACTGAAATTGACGGATCTATCTATGGTCCAACTTTCGCATTTATAATATTAGTATTGCTAGACTGAAATTGACGGATCTATCTATAGTCCATCTATGGTATCTATGGTCTGATTCCCTCTTCAGCGCTCTCGACCGTGACGGGCGATTGGAGCGGTTGAGAGGGAGAGCGGGATGTAATGGTGGTACATAGTACTTACTCTGAGTTTTAATTCGATTGATCGTATGAGCATTCGATGACATTAGCGTCAAAGTAAAATGAACTTAAGGTGCCAGCGGAGGGTGAATTTCCCATACAAACGTAATACCAAAATGATTCGTAATTCGAGAATATTTCCACCAGATTATGCGATTATTAAGATTGAACTTGTATTTATGTAGGCCCCTGGATAATAAGGTTTTCAAAATATTTTCCCAAAATTAAATGTAAGCGCATAGCGTTTTGCTTGTTTTTACGACATGAATGACATGTTTTCTCCTTATTTGTATCATATTAAAACCGAAGATATGTTACGTAGTAATTGACCAGGAGCATAGCCTATATTGTCAAGTTCCCGAATAACAACACGAAGTGAAAAACACAACAAGTTATCATTCATCATTTTTGGTATTTACGGAACAAGACTAAACGTATAACAAATTCTGTACGCTCATATTGCTATCGCGTTTGCACGCGATCATGTGTCATCAGCCAAATAGAGATAGCAATATACCGGCAAATTTATATTTGCGGGTTGAATAGAAATTGCGAGCGGCGATCACCGGCCTCTTAAATGTATGAATATAGAGCTCAATTTCGTGTATGCATTCATATACGTTTACGTATACGATACGTATCCAAATTTAAATCTGTTGTAATGAATTTGTGACTTTAAATCAAGCGCTTTTGGGTCCATTTTACTGTGACGCTAATGTCATCGAATTCTTGTACGATCAATCGAATTAAAACTCAGAGTAATTGTACATATTAATCTATGATGGAATGTAAAAGATGGCTGTACAGTGTTTGTGTGTAAATTGCTAATAAAGTATGATTAAAATAGTTATCGAGTGTTTCAACCTAATAGTATAGATGTCCAGCTACTATACCTAATGGTATAAGCGCCGCCGCATCTCCCGCACCGGATGCACCAACTCCGGCGCATGGCCGCCATTAGCAAGTGTCTCTGTCACTAGAAATAGCCTGTGCACTAAGTCGAGAGGGGGGAGGGGGGAGAGGGGAAAGGGGGACGGGGATAGGGGACGGGGGGACGGGGACATTACACACTTCCGTCGAGCACGTGGCGCTTACGGTTTTTTATACGACTGCCTGAAAAAAGGAGTATATCGTTTTCAGGGTTCATGTAACTTATATTCCACCATAACTTCTATACGCCTGAACCGATTTTGATAAATGAGGTATCGTTAGAATTCCTAGCTTATTCCGGGTGATATAGGCTAGATGAATTTTTTAAAAAAATTTATGGGGTGACCATGGTCACGCATTAAAGACCAAAATTGAAAAAAAATATTCGAAAATAAGATTAACTATATAATCATCATCTAGGAAATGATGAGTAGATTCCAAAAATATATAACACTATAGTTCAATATTTAGTGATTCACAAAAAAATATAATTTAATAAAAAAAGATTCCAAAGGCTATATATATAAGCAAATCGCTTCTTATGGAGGTAAACTCCAAAAATAATATGGCAGGGTAGGCGTATTTTTTAATTCGTTAAATTAATTTCACTTGTTTACTTACGCTATAAGAAAAATTTAAGAGTTTGAGTGTCACTCGTTTCGTAGTAAACGGTGAAGGAAAACATCGCGAGGAAACCAGGGGCCGTACTGCCAATGCTTAGAGCAATACTTAAACAAAAAATACTCAAACTGACAATTTGATTTTTTGACGACCTCCGTGGCGCAGTGTGTAGTGCTGTTGTCTTAACGTGCGGAGGTCTCGGGTTCGATCCCCGGCAGGGTCAATTTGACAGTTTATAATTTCTGAATTTAAAACAAACAAATTAAAAATTAAATTTTAAAAAAAATTCCCTGGTCTGGCCTGGTGGGAGGCTTCGGCCGTGGCTAGTTACCACCCTCCCGGCAAAGACGTGCCGCCAAGCGATTACGCGTTCCGGTACGATGGCGCGTAGAAACCAAATAGGGGTATGGGTTTAATATAACTGCCATGCCCATAGCAGGTTAGCCCGCTACCATCTTAGACTGCATTATCACTTACCATCAGGTGAGATCGCAGTCAAGGGCTAACTTGTAGTGGATAAAAAAAAATGATGCCACTTTCCGTGACGTTCCAAAAATAAGGATTATAATTATTCTAAAACACGAAAGTCTAAAAAACAAATATGGCTTTAAAAATATGGCCCCTGCATAGCCAAATAAAATATCACCAACCTAGCTAACAACTTGGATCAAGACCCGTCCTTGCACGCTAATCTATCCATACTAATATTATAAATGCGAAAGTGTGTCTGTCTGTCTGTAGGTATGTCTGCTACGCTTTCACGGCTTATCTGTTCAACCGATTTTGACGAATTTTGTATGGGGATAGTTTGTATCCCGGGGAAGGCCATATGCAGTAGCCCATGCTCCAGGATAAAAAGTATTTTATCCCGGAAAATAAAAGAGTTCCTGCGGGAACTTTCTAGTAAGAAATACATGTTTTTATATGCAAAGGCAAAAAAGTATTCATATGAATAATTATCGTATGGTCAGTAGAATACACAAATATCATTGATGATATAAAGTACCCACGCACTTATAATCAAAAATAATAAATTTTATGACTCTGTGCCGCTAGATAGATACAAAATGATGCAGCTAGAGTTACAGCATCCGTAATCTTTTTAAATTCTTGAAAGAGCCATGTTCGATGTACATACTATACGATGATAGTACACGGGGCTCACTACCAACGCTTATAACAGTATTATTTTAATATTGTCGACGCTCCTGTTTCAGATCATTCTTATTTTAGGGATATCAAGGTACGTCATATAAAACTGCAAGTTATCTATCTACATTATATACTCTCAGTTTGGTCTCATGTAAATTTCATGAAGATCCGATGAATAATAGGCATGATGACTGATTTTGAAAAATGGTCAGATTATGTTCGGAAGTATCCACTATTTCGAAAAAATATCTTTTTTCAGCAGAAAAATAAGGTTTGGTAGATGAAATTGGCATTTGAAATTTAAATTTTAAAATTCACGCCAAAACGCTCGCGGGTGTCATGGCGTCGTTTGTGACGTCACTATTGTTATTACCAATGTACTCTGTGCAGTGTGCAGTAAACAATAGTGTGATTGTCAAAGTTCGAAACAAACAATTGTGATGTCATTCGCTTCTAGGCGTTTAATCCAATATGGCGGATTGATGTATTTTATAGTTTTATTTTATCAAAATAAATTGCAGTCTCACTCGAAATAGAAAAATAAATACGTTTTTTATAATCCATAAATCCTATTTCATTAGATAAATTCATAATTTCATTGATTCATGGTTACTGTCATCATACCTATTGGGTTTTACGGGTCCACGAGTCATCTAGGTTTAAAATTGTGAAGTTGATATTGAAGTAGCCCAAGGGAAGGTTTTCTATGCTTTATTTTATTAATGCGATCACACAATTTCCTTGTATCATGCCCGTTTCGAAGAGACATAGATAATAGACGTTGGAAGTTTAAAAAAACTCGGTTGAATTGGTTGTGGGCTCTTCTCAGACCAGCTCCAGGGCTGCAGGGCGCGTTTGGCACCCTCGTTTTAATTATCACCATCATAATATTTTATAAATAATTTGACGTCAAAAAGTGTACAGTGTACCTAATTTGATTAAATAAATATTGATTGATTGATCGTGGACATAGACAATATAACACTTTTTTAATGTAGGCATAGACAACATCATTACTTTTTAATTATGTAACAAAAACAATACTGCAGTCAGCGATGGTGGTAAGCACACAGGTACGTACAAAATGATGCAACTGGAGTGAGAGCAGTTACAGTATCCCGTGTCTCTATAAAGAGCGCGGTAAGTAGATAGAGCGGCGGGCATATTTCACCGCCGTGTGGCAATGCTGTCTCCAACCAAAATAATACTAAGCGAGTGTGGGTGGGATGCACTCGATTGCTGGGATGACAGAGGGAATTTGGATGTGGCAACTGGCGATTACTGCTAGGAAAGATAGAAAAAATAGGTAGATAGACAGATAGATAGTTAGTCAACAACTGGAGTTAGAGCAGTTACAGTATCCCGTGTAAAGAGCGCGGTAAGTAGATAGAGCGGCGGGCATATTTCACCGGCGTGTGGCAATGCTGTCTCCAACCAAAATAATACTAAGCGAGTGTGGGTGGGATGCACTCGATTGCTGGGATGGCAGAGGGAATTTGGATGTGGCAACTGGCGATTACTGCTAGGAAAGATAGAAAAAATAGATAGATAGACAGATAGATAGATAGTGAACAACTGGAGTTAGAGCAGTTACAGTATCCCGTGTAAAGAGCGCGGTAAGTAGATAGAGCGGCGGGCATATTTCACCGCCGTGTGGCAATGCCGTCTCCAACCAAAATAATACTAAGCGAGTGTGGCTGGGATGCACTCGATCGCTGGGATGATAGAGGGAATTTGGATGCAGCAACTGGCGATTACTGCTAGGAAAGATAGAAAAATTAGATAGATAGACAGATAGATAGATAGAAAAAATAGATAGATAGACAAATAGATAGATAGTGAACAACTGGAGTTAGAGCAGTTACAGTATCCCGTGTAAAGAGCGCGGTAAGTAGATAGAGCGGCGGGCATATTTCACCGCCATGTGGCAATGCTGTCTCCAACCAAAATAATACTAAGCGAGTGTGGGTGGGATGCACTCGATTGCTGGGATGGCAGAGGGAATTTGGATGTGGCAACTGGCGATTACTGCTAGGAAAGATAGAAAAAATAGATAGAGAAAAAATAGATAGATAGACAAATAGATAGATAGTGAACAACTGGAGTTAGAGCAGTTACAGTATCCCGTGTAAAGAGCGCGGTAAGTAGATAGAGCGGCGGGCATATTTCACCGGCGTGTGGCAATGCTGTCTCCAACCAAAATAATACTAAGCGAGTGTGGGTGGGATGCACTCGATTGCTGGGATGGCAGAGGGAATTTGGATGTGGCAACTGGCGATTACTGCTAGGAAAGATAGAAAAAATAGATAGATAGACAGATAGATAGATAAATAGATAGATAGTGAACAGCTGGAGTTAGAGCAGTTACAGTATCCCGTGTAAAGAGCGCGGTAAGTAGATAGAGCGGCGGGCATATTTCACCGGCGTGTGGCAATGCTGTCTCCAACCAAAATAATACTAAGCGAGTGTGGGTGGGATGCACTCGATTGCTGGGATGACAGAGGGAATTTGGATGTGGCAACAAGCTATTACTGCTAGGAAAGATAGAAAAAATAGATAGATAGACAGATAGATAGATAGTGAACAACTGGAGTTAGAGCAGTTACAGTATCCCGTGTAAAGAGCGCGGTAAGTAGATAGAGCGGCGGGCATATTTCACCGCCGTGTGGCAATGCCGTCTCCAACCAAAATAATACTAAGCGAGTGTGGCTGGGATGCACTCGATCGCTGGGATGATAGAGGGAATTTGGATGCAGCAACTGGCGATTACTGCTAGGAAAGATAGAAAAATTAGATAGATAGACAGATAGATAGATAGAAAAAATAGATAGATAGACAAATAGATAGATAGTGAACAACTGGAGTTAGAGCAGTTACAGTATCCCGTGTAAAGAGCGCGGTAAGTAGATAGAGCGGCGGGCATATTTCACCGGCGTGTGGCAATGCTGTCTCTAACCAAAATAATACTAAGCGAGTGTGGGTGGGATGCACTCGATTACTGGGATGGCAGAGGGAATTTGGATGTGGCAACTGTCGATTACTGCTAGGAATGATAGAAAAAATAGATAGATAGACAGATAGATAGATAAATAGATAGACAGTCAACAACTTAATAGGGTAGGCTGTAGTGGTGGGTGAATGATACAGGGAACGTGGATGTGACAACTGGCGATATCTATTAAGGAAGATTTTAGAATGTCACTCACTCAATTACTTCAACATATTCTTAGCTCACTACTGAGCACGAGTGTCGTCTCAAAATCAGAAGGTTTTGGCTAAAGTCCATCACACTGGCCAAGTGCGGATTGGCACCTTGGACTTCACACACCTTTGAGAACATCATAAAGAACGAGCAAGCAAATTACCTTAGGATGCTTTCCTTCACAGTGATATTTAACTTTTTACAATGCACGTAACTCGGAAAAGTTAGAAGTGCGTGCCCGGAATCGAACTACTACCCGAATAGGAATTCTAATGTGATGATAACTTAGTATATAATCGTAGAACGATTAAGACCTTTTTGGCACCTGAAGAAGAAGGTTAAAACTAAATAGAAAGGAGTCTTAGTATGGCTGTAGTCAGTCCTGCATCTGATATTTCTACATTCGTATCAGATCACAAAATAAAGAGTATATTTGTGAACACATTTGTGCACTTTAACACCCGCTCAGATAGCTTATCTCGGTAGATATGATCGGTAGTTGGGTTTGATATGTATTTAAGCAAGTTTAAAAGCTTTCCTCGTGTGTGAAGCACTGTAAAATTTTAAATATTATCTCGGAAGAGATTGGTTTTCGTGGATTTTTATTTTTTATTTTCAGGCAATAAGACTTTCAATGATAAATAAGATTCGACAAAACTAAACTAATTCGACATAAATAAAACTGCCGTATCCAATAGAACGATCGTAACGTTAACTTACTCGTTGTAATTTTATATGTCTCAGTAAAGTTTATCTCGGTTCTAAGATTATTCACGAGTCCGTTGAACGATATATTTACACTTTTTACTTTTACTATTCCTCTTTTCGCTCCAACGACACGTTCGGGTCATATTCCTTTGATTCGTATTTTTAGCGTAGCACTTCCACTATAGCGCCACCATACTGATTGCTCGCGTAGGAAAGTTTTTATGTTCTACTAGCAAACCCGGCGAACTCCGTTTCGCCACCAGATGGCTTCCTTTTCAATTTTTCCTGAATTTTCTTTGCTATAAACCTCACGGAGCCCGAGACCTTTCTAACGAATGCAAAACCGTGGAAATCGGTTCGTGCGTTCTGGAGTTATAGCGTCAGGAAGGAAAACCCGACTTATTTTTATATAGTAGAAGACTAGTGGGCCCGGCAGACGTTATCCTGCCCTATCTTCCTCGCAATTTTTACATATATTATTTTCTCACCGTTTAAACCTTCCCTGGACTACGACAAACATTTCAAAACCAAAATCAGCTAGATCGGCCCAGCCGTTCTCGAGTTTTAGCGAGACAAACGAACAGCATTTGATTTATATATATATATATATATATATATATATATATATATATATATAAGATAAGATAAGATAATATAAGATAAGATCATCTCTCGACTTTTTTTTATTCCACTATAAATTAGCCCTTAACTGCGATCTCATGGTTATTTAAGTGTTCAGATCAAATCAAGAGTGAATAGGTATCATCTAGGCAAGTGCAACCTATAGGGCCTATTGCGCATTACAGAAAAAATCTTGAGTCTTGTCTAGAAATGTCTATATTTTGTATGAGTGTGTCTTATAAGACACAAGGAAAAAAATCTTGTAATATATATGGTCTGATACAACAACCATTGCGACTGAATTGCTTAAAAGACATTTCTAGACAAGACAAAAGAAATTTTCTTGTAATTCGCAATAGGTCTAAGGCTGCACCACTGCTTGCAAGCAGGTCTGATTGCAGCCAAACGCTAGCCTATAAAAATATTTTTTTTTAAAATGGTGCAGTCTACTATCCCCGTTATCCTAGGTGAGCGACAGAAGCGATGCGACGCGATACGACACCATAGAAAATGACAAACTTCCTGCGACAACGTAGGCCAAGTGAAGAGTCAGCTACTGTTTGATAAAAGCGCATGGATTTGAGCAATGCCCGGGACTGCTGTTACTTAAATATCTTTAGTTCATTGCAATTGTAATTTTTTTTTTTTTCAAAATATCAACCGCCGTGTTTCTTGCTGGTGCTTCTCGGTAGGAACGTCATTCCGAACCAGTGGTAGATTCATTCGACTATTCATAAGCACATTCAAAAGTCTATTTGAATAAAAAATATTTGTATTTATACTATAGCGTCGCTACGTGTCGAGAAGTTTTAGAGTCATGTAAGTAGTTCCTGTTTACTATCTCTACGAATGGAGATTTCATTTAAAATGACTTGTGTAGTGACTCAGTGAGTCAAGATTTAGTTCGAATCGGTATTTATATGACGCGATAATCGCCGTCTTTGCGTCCATGTGCTCAAATAAATGTAATAGCGCACAATTATAGTTGAACTGCACGTCAACGCGTTTTATTTCGGCCGCCCTGTAATCCGCCGCCCTCACGCTGAATCACGTCCGTAATGATGCTATTTCCAGCCCTTACTCGAGTAGTTATTTCTTGGATTACGTTACTAGATCTCGTCCGTGACTCCACCTGTTTTCCTTAGCTGTTGTACGTAGCTATAGTATCTATGTCCGTGCCTCGGAGAGCACGTTATGCCGTCGGTCCCGGTTATTATCACTAACATGATAATAGTCGTTAAAGCCCGCCAACCCGCATTGGAGCAGCGTGGTGGGTCTAAGCTCTAATTCCCTCTCTCCTATGAGAGTGGAGGCATGTGCCCAGCAGTGGGACGTTAATGGGCTGTACTGGTGGTAGTGGTATGTACCTAAGTATTATTCTTAGACCGCTTGTAAGCTTTTCTCAGGTAAATCGCTTATATGAGTAACTTACGACATCGTATACTGCACTGTGGAACACATATTTACCTGATTTAACAGATTATTGTTCCTTGACTTCGTTAAATGTTACAATACGACTGTTTACTAAGAAATAATATGACGTCATCTACTCATGAAACTGTTACTCAATGTACTATTTCAGTGTCTCGTATTAATCGCCATTTCTCTAGGAGTATTTTCAGTGTGATTGTTATTTAAGACCACTTTATTATTTTCTCGGAAGCTGCTTGGATTTATCAACTAAAACTACGTTTTAACGACTGTATATTTAACAGATTCTAAATATCTATTTAGGTACTTTAGCTGATGCCCACAACTTCGTCCGCGTGGATTGAATTATTTTGGTTCCCGCGGGAACCCTTTAATTTTCTAGGATAAAAAGTAGGACGTGTTATTTCAGACTATAATCTATCTCTGTGACAAATTTCATCCAGATCCGTAAAGCCGTTCTGGCGTGATTGAGTAACATCCATTCATCCATCCATCCAATCTACAAGATACACTTGGAAACTATCCGCTTTAATAATATGGTTCCCAAAGAGTTTCTGGATTAGCCATTACATAGATTTAAAGACTGTGTTAAAAAGCATTTGTTAAGTCGAGGTTATTACGCTATCGATGATTTTATTAACGACAAAGTTGCATGGAAGCAACCGGCCTCGCATCCAGTGACCCACAAGTCAGTGTAATACTTGTAACGTATGTGTTGTGTTGTCTACATATTGTAACCTTTTCTTTTCTATGAAAAGAGCAACTGCTGAGTGTCTTGCCGGCTCTTCTCAGTAGAATATACGCCTTAACGTTTCATAAGTGACACAAGTTGTCCTACATGAAATAAATAAATCATTTATCATTTATCAGATGAAGAAAATACTCGTATCTACATCGTACCGAATACATAAAACCTGAAGCCAAAGTTTTCAGTCGGTTGAAAAAGCCCACGCAACCTTTTGAACTACCCACAATAAATCGCTACCACTTCCACAATAGTGGGACGTGAAATCACTTGCAATAGGTATTAGTAATCAATATGGCGTTAACACTATGCGTGGCGGGCGATATTAGGGCTCCGCTGGGGCGGGGGTGGCGACGTCGGTGCCTCGCGTGCGTCCCTAATTGCACAACTCGCTGTATTTCACCAACTTCCCGGCACGCTTGCATCGGGAGAGTTACTTGAGCTAGTGTTTCTCAACTAACTCTATAAAATTCTGGATTAAAAGGCTCGGATGGACACGTCTACTTCTCCGCTAATTGCACTACTCGCTGTATTTCACCAACTTCCCGGCAAGCTTGCATTGGGAGAGTTATTTGAGCTAGTGTTTCTCAACTAACTCTATAAAATCCTGGATTGAAAGGCTCGGATAGACACGTCTAATTCTCCGTTAATTGCTTAACTCGCTGTATTTCACCAACTTCCCGGCAAGCTTGCATCGGGAGAGCTACTTGAGCTAGTAGTCTAGGCAATAAAGCTAGTTGACCCCAACAATAATTCCTCAGGCGACGAAACTTTACAGTACGATAAAGTATCATGAGTTAGACGTATATTTTAAATATCCAATAAAAAATCATAAAGGAAAGTTACTTGAGCTAGTGTTTTTCAAGTAACTCTATAAATTCTGGATTAAAAAGCTCGGATGGACACGTCTACTTCTCCGCCAATTGCACAACTCGCTTGCATTGGGAGAGTGACTTGTTATGTTGTATCGAACTATTGAGAAATCCCATCTCATCGGTCTGTTAGAGTGCACCAATGTTTGTGCACACACTTGTGCAATATAATATCTTTGGGTAGATGACTAATCTCTCTGCGGATTGGCCGCTGTGAATTAAATTAACTTAATTATTTGAAAATCACAATTTAAGTTTATTTTTAAGAAGGTTAATGTTCATAACTAAAAGAACATGGACACGAAATCCCGCGTTTGGAACCCTCGGAGCTTTAGTTTTAAGATACCGTAACCAATTATCACCATCATATTTTATAAGTATGTAATTTTTAACGTCAATAAGTGTACCTACAGTGTACCTATATTGAATAAATGATATTGAGTATTGAGTATTTACGTATTGGTTTGTTATATTTGGCCATCCCAACCATTTTTTGTTTAGAATGTTATCAGCATTGGAAGATGTGCAGAAATCTCCATCTTGGATTAGACTTGATCAAGTCACTGTCTCAGTGTAAACGGATCCGGAAGAAGAGTGCGTGCTAAGCACACTTACACACCTCAGCAGGGTTGGTACCAGTGCAGAGTGCGTGAAATAGATATCCAGTCACCTTTTGACTCACCTCTGTCTTGCCTACTGATTTATTCCTCACTAGTTTGAAACACTTCCAACTGTTTTAATGATATTTTTTTTACTTTGCAGTTATAAAAACGACGTTATGTTTTGATGACGACCTCCCTGGCACAGTGGTGTCATGGTGTTATAAGTGGGAGGTCCCGGATTCGATCCCCGGCAGGGTTGTTATGGGTTTAATATAACTGCCATACCCTTAGCAGGTTAGCCTGCTAGCTGCTACCGATGTTTCCCTTCACGGTTGTGATATTAAATTGAAACGAAACTATATACCCCGAAAAGTTAGATATTATGGCCAGGATTAGAACCCCGGATCTCCCCCGGAGTGGTGGTTAAGACTACGAGGGAGATCTGGGCTATCATTGCTTTTTTATCGTAGGATAGACTTGCGCTTGACGACAATCATGCTTAGTGCAAAGCGATGATGAGGTCTAGGTTGGGACGTGTTTGCCCAGAAGATGAAAGATATTCACTATTCACTCTCTTATTCTTATTATTATTCTCTTATTAACTTCGAAAACACACTGCTGACATGACTTTTTTTTTCGGATTGAGTATTGGTCGTTACAGTGTCACCAGGGGGTGGGTCAAGCACTAAGCATTGCCTAGAATTGGGTTGAGGTCTACCGTCTAGGGCTAAAAGACATGGGGAGCAACGTCTTCCTTAGGCCGTCTTGGAATGACGTTAGTTAAAATGGGTGGGTGGAGACAAGTCCGTACGCCCCTAAGGATGCAGCGTGGGGCGAAAATGAAATCAGAAACCTCGTCTTCGCCGATGTTTTCGCCCTTACGTTTACGTCCAGTTTATGTATGTATACGTTGAGAAATTCTCAGTACTAGCCCGCAGTTAGGAAGTTGAGTTGTCACCCCGTGCCTCAGAGTGCACGTAAAGCCGTCAGTCCTGCGACTTACCTCTCTCCGGTCGTGTCGTTTCCGTCCCATCGGGCTAGAAGAGTAAAGCAACATAGAGTGCGCCTGGGTTTGTGCACACACCTGTGCACTATAATATTTCCAGCATAATATATTAAGGCTAATCTCTATAAAGATAGGCCGCCATGGCGAAAATTCGGTCGGGAGAACCTTTATTATATTTTAAGGTAATACAACTAAGGAAGATAAAGCACTGGACAGCACCGATAAATTAATAATTTCGTATTATACTAATCAGTTAACTACATAACAAATAGTAACTTACATCTATCCTGAACGGAGCTTCCGATGGGTTGACATGAAGCTCCTGCGTCACTTTTCCTCTTACATAATTGTACAGTCCCACAAACTTATCAATCAATCAAATCATTGGCCAAATCTGGCACGATGGTTAAAATTGGGAATAATTTTTATGCCTGTTTAGTTTTTATTTTAATTTTCATATCTACTAGTGACGCTGTCATCAGGTCAGATAAGTTTGTGTATACATACGCATGGATAACGTTAAACAAATTAACGTAACTGTTATCTCATCGGAATCGGTTGGTAGTTATTCACGTTGGGGCGCTACACGCGACTCATAGCGCCACCGAAAGTTATTTCCTCTGAATAACTACCAGTCATCGTCGTATATTATGTCACCGTAAGATTGTAGAAACCGTTAGATTATAATCTAACTCGCGAAATTGCAAACTGTTGAAAGTAAATTGTAATCTGTTAGGTATATCGACCCGATAGAACCTAAGTGCCCGGCCTGGGACTGGGCACTACCTGTTTATTTATGTCGAACCCTAACCTAACCTACAAGAAACAGACAAGAAAACGTAAATACAATGAATATTTCAAAGATTGACACTCAGAACATTGAACGGTTCACAATTTTTCGACAGTTAGATTATAATGTAACGGTTTTTACAATCTTACGGTGACATATACAAACCGAAACGTGCGTCTGTCGGCCGATCACCGCGTTACGCTAACTCAAATTAGCAGTTACATCAACTTATTTAATTTAACTACTTACTTACTAAACTAAAACTAAACTAATTAAACTTAAATCTTGCTGTTTTAGCATCAAATATATATTTGTTAATCTACCTTTCTATCTCTAACTCCATCTTCACTTATTGCGAGATATTTCACCGCGGTTAATTGTCTCATCTGGTGACAGAAGGGTTGGCTCATTTTTTTGCGCAAAGGATCAGCCTGGCTGTCGAGCGTTGAACTACCTACAAACAGCATTCTTGGAACCATTCGACGCGAGCTTATATAATAAGTTTCGCTAGCTAGCTTTAAAGTTCTTTAAAAAATGGAACGGCTCACTAGTAGTAGAATAAAAAAAACATCATCAAAATTATCGTCATCCAATAGACCACCATGTTTAATGTCGTAATAATAGTCCAAAGTCCCCCTAGTCTGCCAGAACTGCAGATTCCATTCAATCCACTAAGGTCCAGGGACTAAATCCACCGGTAGATTTAAAAAAAATGCCTCTGGAGTTCTCAAAAATTATACAGAACTCTCAGGCAAGCAGGTTTCCACACGATGATTTGATTACAACTTTAAAAAGTTATAGATGGATTCAAACCCCGGACTGACGTCTTCACCCCCAGGCTACCGTAGTCACTGCCCGTAACATAATTATCAGTTATTGTCTAGTATACAGCAATAAAAATTCAAAAGTATAAAAGTAACTGCTCAATCCACGGAACAGCCCCTAACGTGCCATTAACGTTTATTAACGCAATAAACGCGACCCCGTGCAGGGTGCCTACTAACGTGCAGAGGACACGACACTACACTAAAACTTACACATTATTACATGATTTAATGAGTTTTCATCTTTTAAATCTATATATGTCCTGAATATTTAATATACGACTGCCTGAAAAATGGAGTATATTGTTTTCAGGGTTCATGTATGTATGTATGTGAGTTTGTATATTATACCATAACTACTATACGCGTGAACCGATTTTGATAAATGGGGTATCGTTAGAATCCCTAGCTTATTCCGGGTGACATAGGCTAGTAAAATTTAAAAAAAAATTGATGGGGTGACCATGGTCCCGCATTAAAGACTAAAGTTAAAAAAATATTGAAAATAAGATTAACTATTTAATCATCATCTAGAAAATAATGAGTGGCTTCCAAAAATATATAACACTATAGTTCAAGTCCAGTGATTCATAAAAAAATATTATTTAATAAAAATGTGAATAAGATTCTAATTTAACTAGATTAATTTAGAATCTTAACTTTTTAGTTCATTTTTTGGCAGGGCAGTCGTGTTTTTTTAATTTTTTTTATTATGACTTGTATCAAACCGTAACCTAACCTTTTTGTTTTGGGGAAATCTTCTTAAGATACCCGACTTCCTGGGGGGAAATCAGGTTACGTAGGATTTCTACCTACTAAAACCCCCTCGGTGGCCGACTTTAACGCATGTTGGGAGGCTCCGAGATCTCTTAAGAACGCATCGGAGATCTCTTAAGAACGCATCGGTGCCTCCCTTCTGCGATGCCCATACGGCTCACCCCGGACTCCTGGAGAAGTCCCTTCATTACCCGGACCTGTATATGTACTGCTTGTTGGCCACAGCAAGCTGCCATCTTCCCAGGATCGTGCTGTTAGGTCCCCCACTCCAGACGTACTCAACCCTGAGGTAACCTAACCTATAGTTCGCGCCAGTTTAATGCAGAGTTAATACATAAATTTATTATGCATTCAACACGCGCGCGAACTGTACAAGCAAGAGACAATTTTTTTATTTTTATTTGCTAGGTCTACTAACGGACACTTATCCTATAAAAAAAGTTAAATGTAGTAACCACTTAAAAGTAAACACAACATTATGATTAATTTGTTACAAAGCTAAAAATACATATTTATGGAAATAAAACTAAAAATGAGAAAAAATACTAGAACACGTAAATATAATAAAAATTTCAAAAATTAATACTCAGAACGGTTCACAATCTATCGATAGTTTACAATCTCGCGGGATAGAAACCGTTAGATTATAATCTAATTCGGTTTTTACAATTTTACGGTGACATAATATTCTGTATACGTCCACGTCCGCATCACGGTAATGTTACTGTGTCCACGTGGTTTGAGGTTTTTCGGTTCCCGTATGAACACTTTAATTGTTAGGGTAAAAAGTCTCTCTCTCTCTCACTGCGTCCTATTCTTTATTGCTGAGGGTCTTGACTCCATTCCACATAATCACATAATTGCAGGGGTTTTCTTAAGATAATAATGCGGTGGGTGCTCAGGTCCTTCCGCATACCACTCGACTTAGAGTATAACTATTTCAACTCTTAGATTAGTAACGGTTATTATCACTGTCTCCGAGGCACGTAGAAAACGAAAAGGCCAAATTCGGACAACCAAATTCGATCACCCATCCAGTTACAGACTTAATCAACGTTGCTTAAAAATCGCAATCGACTGTCAATAATCAATATACCTTGTCGCAACTAGGCCACTCGTCCCTCATATAACGTAGCCTGTGTGGCGTTCCAGACTATAATCTGCCTCTGTGCCAAGTTTCATCCAGATCCGTTCAGCCGTTCTGGCGTGATTGAGTAACAAACATCCATCCATCCACCCATCCAGACTTTTGAATTTATAATATTAAGTAGTAGACCTATAGATCTTACTTAGTATTATAAATGCGAAAGTTTGGATGGATGTATGGATGTATGGATGTGTGGATGTGTGGATGTTTGTTACTCAATCACGCCCCAACGGCTGAACGGATCTGGTTGAAATTTGGCACAGAGGTAGATTATGGTCTGGAATAGCACATAGGCTTCTTTTTATCCCGGTATAAAAATAAAGAGTTCCCGCGGGAACTAAAAAACCTCAAACCACGCAGACGAAGTCGTGGGCATTCGCTAGTTATATAAAAAAACGAAATACCACTCCCTCACTGAGTAATCAGAATGTCTCAGGAATTGTAAAACACTAACTTGTAATTTGGAAGCTAGGTTCCATTTATGGCTTACTATTAGGCACGCATCTCCTCTGTGATTAGTACTTTGGCCGTAGTCCACCATGCTTGACGAGTGCGGATTAATGGTGTGAGATAGGTTGTATCCCGGGGAAAAACATGGGCTACTTTTTATCCCGGAAAATCAAAGAGTTACCGCGGGATTTGTCAAAAATATAAACGGTTGGACGTAGTTGCGGACATCATCTACTTCCTAAATAAATAAACTAAGCACAGCCAAAGCTCCGCCTGTCGTTTAATTAGTTGTTTTAAATATATCACCCTTTTCCTTACATATACATACTTAATACCCACTTACAAAGTGTTCTCAGTTTGGACAACACGGAAATGGCGTCTATTTTCCGAAACGCACTACATTTTAAATACGGTGAGGTGAATGCACCCTCATTAAAGGCTCGGCAAAGTTTTACACAGTTTTGAGTCCATCGGCGGTTTTGTATGGGATTGTTCGATAAGTTTGTTAGTGATGCAGCAATGTATTAAAGTTTACTCGTGGATAGTTTTGTAGGGAGGAACAGTGTTCATTATAAATATTATCGATGTAACTTAATATTATTTCAGTGATACCAAAATGACAGTTTTTGTTTTTCAATCGATGTTGTATGCCTTATTCCGGCGAAGGTGTGATGTGCTGTGTTAGTTCTTGAGGATAGATGCTATTAGAGCAATCAGGGTGTTAAAAAAAAACTTTTAAGTATTCATTATTGTTGATTTAATTAAGAAAATAATCTATATTACGTTAAATTTCATAATATCTCACTTCACATAAATTTTTTCTTTATGCACTACACTGTTCACACTACTGTTCACACTTTACATAGGATAAAAAGAAAATATCTGACAATAACTTAATGTCTGACTCATCAACGCTTAGCCCAAACCCTTTGACCAAGAATGTGGAAATCTTTCACAGAGCTTCCTTTTATAATATAAACAACGAATAAGGCCTGATATTTCAAAATTCAGCGGGAGCGGAACTGCGGTCGCAAGTAAAACTTATTTTTATTTTCAACGTACTTTTTTTTTCTTCTTCTATGCAGGAGGAAATCCTTATGGATGTTAAAAGACATGCCCGAATTCACTGGGATGCTCCCGGCGACCTACGTACTAAAACCTCCTGCCTTCTCTGGCCACCCTTCCTGGTAGTGCGATGTGCATAACTTCGGGAAGGGGGCTGTCTGTCTGCTCAGACTTCATTTGCTTTTTGTCTGGCCGTATAACGTACAAATTTGCACATAGGAAACTGACGCCTACTTGGAACAATAAATTATACATCATGAATTTACTGATACATAGAGGTACAACTGCCTCGTTGGTCTAGTGGTTATCATGTTCGACTGCGGCTGACGAGGTCCTGGGTTCGAATCCCAGGTCGGGCCATAATTAAGTGTTGGGTTTTTCTGATTAGAAATTCTCCGTACTAGCCCGGAGTTAGGAAGTTGGCGGTGTTTCACCCCCGTGCCTCGGAGAGCACGTTAAGCCGTCGGTCCCGGTTATTATCACTAACATGATAATAGTCGTTAAAGCCCGCCAACCCGCATTGGAGCAGCGTGGTGGGTCTAAGCTCTAATTCCCTCTCTCCTATGAGAGTGGAGGCCTGTGCCCAGCAGTGGGACGTTAATAGGCTGTAGTGGTGGTGGTGGTGGTAGAGGTACAACTACAAACTATATCGATAACGTGGCAGGCAATCATCGTTACATCCCTACTGGAGTGTCACATTACGCCGCCACTCTGCTCGGGCCTCCTTATTTTTATTTTGTCAAATTGTAGCCGAAATAAAACCGGCGCGCGCAATAAAAATACCATCCGTACTGTTATTGCAGCGTCACAGAAATAGACTGTGGCCCGTGTGTCCCCATGTCTCTTGCATAGAGTATTCCGTAGGGCGTAGGCATTGAACTGATACAAGGAACAATACGCTTAAACTTTTAAACCAGAGACCTATAAATCGTAATTATTTGACAGCTTAAAACGTATTACGAACATGCTTTAACGTGCAGGCATCTATGAACTGAACAGGTTTCGACCTGTTTAAGGAGTTGAATTATATGGAGTGTTGTTGAATTAACTGTTTGACAAACAAATACAATTTAGACAATTGGGGGGCAGATAGAACTTTTACTGTGTAGTGTATTGCGGCCAATTCTGTTTAACACAATAACTAAACTAAACTAAAATGATAGCCTTAGTGCTGCCCTTTACTCAGAGTGTTAAGAAAAGGATAGCAATATAAATCGAGCTGTTATTGATAGCAATATAAATAGTTTACACTAATGCATTAAACCTCTGACTACCACAAAATGTCTCAAGTTTTCACGTAAGTGTTTCTACTGTCTCTAGGTAGAGACATGGCCCATCACAATAGTCCCGGATGAAGGGACCTCAGGGTTGTGGGCGGTTGGAATGGGGGCTCCGGTCGCTCTTCTTCCATCTATGTGCAACCCTGGGAAGCTTGCCGTGGCACAAGCTGCCGTACCTATTCGACAGAGGGATTGTATCCCCCAGGACGAGCCCAATAGGCGTCGCACAAGTGAAGCTCCTGCGTATGTTCTTAAGAGTTCCCGGAGCTTCTCATAATGTGCAGAAGGTGGCCACCGGGGTGGTTTTAGTGGGTAGAAGTCCCACATAACCTGATCTCTTGGGTATCTCAGGGAGATTCCCCCCCCCCCCCCTCCCCCCCTGTCAAAAACGATGCCTTGGCACGTCTGCTATGTTTACTCCTTGCGTCGCACGCGCTCAGGAAGCGTACAAGTTTCCACTTATCTCCACCGTTCCCTGAGTGGGGGCATGCGCATGCGCACGCGCACCGCCCCAACCGGCGGCGTAGAGACAGGTTCTTATTTTTGCTAATTTTAGTATAATTTAGAGATGGCGTACAGCAGAATTGGAAAGTGTACAGCGTTTACACTAATGCATTAAACCTCTGACTACCACAAAATGCCTCAAGTTTTCACGTAAGTGTTACTACTTTCTCTAGGTAGAGATATGCGCTCGCATTGACTCATTCCACAAACACGATGCCTTGGCACGTCTGCTATGTTTACTCCTTGCGTCGCACGCGCTCAGGAAGCGTACAAGTTTCCACTTATCTCCACCGTTCCCTGAGTGGGGGCATGCGCATGCGCACGCGCACCGCCCCAACCGGCGGCGTAGAGACAGGTTCTTATTTTTTTGTCGGTAGAACAAGTGGCATAAATACATATGAATTACTAGCTGATGCCCGTGACTTCGTACGCGTGGATCGAGGTTTTGTGGTTCCCGCGGGAACTCTTTAATTTTTCGGTATAAAAGGATTCCAGACTATAATGTATCTCTGTGCCAAATTTCAGCCAGATCCGTTCAACTGTTGGGGCGTGATTGAGTAACAAACGTCCATACATCCATCCAAATTTTCGCATTTATAATATTAGTATAGGTTTCCACAGGTTTTGATGATTTTATTTTAATTAATTATAAAACATCGATAAGTACATGCTTTTTTTTATTTTACTACGAGTTAGTCCTTGACTGAGATCTTGTTTGGTAATAAAAGGAATGATGAACCCTCGTAGCTTTAGTTTTAAGATACCGTAACTGATTGTCACCATCATGTTTTATAAGTAAGTAATGTTTAACGTCAATAAGTGTACCTACAGTGTACCTATATTGAATAAAATGATATTGAGTATTGAGTATTGATGCAGTCTATGGTGGAAGCGGGCTAACCTGGAAGGAGTATTTCAGTTATAAATAATTGGCCATTTAATAAACCCATAACTCTAATCGGTTTCTACACAACACCCGGAACGCCAGGAACGATAAAAAATTGGCACTAGCGTTACCGGTAGGGTGGCAATAGCTACAGCCGAAGCCAGAAGATACCTGAACTCAAACTCGAACTCATGTTTTTTATTCAAATTAACTTTCAAAAGTTATTTTGATCGTCGAGTGAATTTACCACTGGTTCGGAGTGCCATCTGAGAAGAACCAGCAAGAAACATGGTGGTCGCTCTTTTGAAAAAGAATATTTACAATTAAGTAGGTAGGTGTCAGTGTGTAAACTGTAGATTCTTAGGGGAACCGCAGTCCTAAGCATTGCTGGAGCGAGTCAAATCCATGCTCTTTTATCATTTACATAATCTTCAACAGTATAACAAGCTTTTTTTCAGAAGCATACTTTTATTAAATTTCTACTTAAACTTGCAATATTTTAAATAAGCAAGTTTAAAATAGGTTGTGGAATTTTGTTATAGAATAGAATGATCATTCCCACGATGAACTAAACCGGTATTCACTTGACGAACCAAAAGCACTTGCAAGTTTATTTGAATAAAACACAATTTAATTATAAAATTGATATATATATAGGTATATTTATTTATGTCTATTTATTGGTCTAAAATGTATGTACTTTATCGTGTTTGCATTACTTAAATGTTTATTTTTAAATACAGCATCCCGCGCTCCGGTTTATTTATCCTTTCACCAAAGGTTGTCTGTAGGAGTTTGCTTTAGCAATAAGACCGCCTTTGCACATTTCTATGTAAAAACTTTTAGTCTTACTACTGCTTTTTAACTCTATAGAGTAGGTATACTGCATATTTTGTGTGTGCAATAAAGATATATCTAAACTAGTGGTTCGCCCCGAACTGAGACCTCGCGGTATCCATAAGATAGTATTGACTATATATTGTAATAGTTAACTTTTAACATTAGACGCAAAAGAGCCATAGCGTTACAGAAAAGAATAAACTTTTACAGAGCGCCATCTATTAACATCATTGTGAAGTTCTGTTAAAAATACTGAAGCTCATTAAAAATAAAATAATTTCATTTCCTTATAATATTTATCTTATTTTTGTATTTGATGTTCAAGTACAGGATATAATTCAAGTAATTGATCAAGTTTCAGGCTCAGCCTTTCAGAAAATCGAGAGTTCTGAGGTCAACTTTGGACGTTAGAAAATCTCCACTTTGAAAACCCCCCATTTCGTCAATTTTAGGGGAAAAATTTAAAAGTATATATTTTTTTACTCTATTCCTAATTGTCTTTAAAATGATATACCGCAACCTTATGTAACGCTATAAAAAATATTTTACTTCGCATTCGCTTCTATGAGAGCCCCCCTGAAATAAAGATTTTTATAACTTTTTAAGCCATATTCGGCTGGAGGCCATCGATTTACATATTATATTTAAATTTGAAGTAATTACGTTCAGTAATTCAGAAGTTATAAGGCTTTGACAGACGGACGGACGGACGACGGACGGGCGGACAAGTGCAAATTCACTCAAGTAGACTCAGAGACCTTCGCTTCGTTCGTTCAATAATTGATAATGATACGATTGAGAATAATAATTGGGAATAGCAGGATAAAATATTTCCCCTTACAGTCCTGGGACTAAAATGGAATCGCCGCAAACAGCAGGGCCATATCAAATGCTAGTAGGTACTTACACGAATCGTGGCGAGTAGTTAGCGTTCACCGAATAATGTCGCCGGGTGAATGACACTGGTTCTATTTCAGCGTTTAAATAACTATAATTATATTGTGGAAAAGGGAATGACTTGAGTCTTTGAATGGAGCACGCTTCAGCGCCTCCCCGGCTTAGGTATTTGAGGACTAACTAAATGATAAATGATTTATTTATTCCATGTAGAACTTGTGTCACTTATGAAACGTTAAGACTACCACCGGTTCGGACAATGGTTCTACTGAGAAGAGCCGGCAATTCAGCAGTTGCTCTTTTCATAGAAAAGGAAAGGTTACAATATGTAGACAACACAACACATACGTTACAAGTATTACACTGACTTGTGGGTCACTGGATGCGAGGCCGGTTGCTTCCATGCAACTTTGTCGTTAATAAAATCATCGATAGTGTAATAACCTCGACTTAACAAATGCTGTTTAACACAGTCTTCAAATCTATGTAATGATAAATCCAAAAACTCTTTGGGAACCATATTATAAAAGCGTACACTCGACCCCACACAGGATTTCTGCACTTTGCGCACACTAGACTTTCAAATTCAAATTCAAATTAAAATGTTTTTTTATTCATATAAACTTATACAAGTAATTTTGAATCGTCGAGTGAATCTACCACTGGTTCAGAATGACATTCCTTTGATTTATAGAATCAAAGATAAATCTTTTATCGACTCAAAGTTCAATAATTCAAAACTAGCTGAAAGTTTAGTCCACGACTACACGTCCGCGTGGTTTAAATTCTTTGAACCCGCGGGATATCTTTAATTTTCAGGGATAAAAACTATCCTATGTCACTCTCAAGGTCCTCAACTATACCCATGCCAAAAATCACGTCGATCCGTTGCTCCATTGCGGCGTGGTTGAAGGACAAACCAACATACAAACACTTTCGCATTTATAATATTAGTGTAATGTAATTGGTACTCACTACTTAGCACTGTACACTTCTTTAACTTCAATAAAGACGCGTGATAATTTATGTTTTCTACAAGCTTTTTCCCGCGACTTCGTCCGTGTAGACAACACTTTTAAACATGGTAGGTACCTGGATGACCGGTATTTTTTTTTTGGTTAATCGTGTTTTTTGCAAATTATATTTAAATACTAATTACATACCTACTGATGAAAATATATGAATAATATTTTTCGATCTTACCGACATAATAATAAAAAAAAAATTGAACTGGTTATTTGAATAAATAATCACGAGAGCCGTTTCCGAGATTCAGAATATATATATAGGTTTATATATATATGTCACCGTAAGATTGTAAAAAACGTTGGATTATAATCTAACTCGCGAAATTGTAAACAGTCGAAAGATTTCAATTTAACGCATTATTTTTCGGTAGATTGTAGGTTGCGACCTCCGTGGCGCAGTGTGTAGCGCTGTTAACGTGCGAAGGTCCCGGGTTCGATCCCCGGCAGTGTCAATTTGGGAATTTATAATTACTGAACTTTGCCGTCTGGCCTGGTGGGAGGCTTCGGCCGTGGCTAGTTACCACCCTACCGGCAAAGACATGCCGCCAAGCGTTTACGCATTCCGGTAAGATGCCGTGTAGAAACCGAATAGGGGTATGGATTTAATATAACTGCCATGCCCCTAATGCCCATGCCACTAGCATCTTAGACTGCATCATCACTTACCATCAGGTAAGATCGCAGTCAAGGGCTAACTAACTTGTTAGTGGATAAAAAAAACCTCAATACTTAATCTATTTGTCACGGTAAAACTCGTTCGCTCTGGCAAAACAAATGGAAAGCTAATTTGATAGAATTGTTTTTTCTGAATCTCTATTTTAGTGTTTTTAAATCATAATCTCGTGAACGGTATCCATACTAATATTATAAACGCGAAAGTCTGTCTGTCTGTCTATCTAGATCTGTCTGTCTGCTACGCTTTCCCAGCCCATTTTCTCGACCGATTTTGACGAAATTTGGTATGTACCTGAGGAGTAGGTTGCATTGCTTCCCTGGGGAAGGACATAGGCTTCTTATTCCACAGATAACTTAAACTGTGGCTACTAAAAATCCCGGAAAATTATAGAGTTCCCGGGGAAATCAAAAATACCTTAATCCACGCGAACATAGATTAATAACGCGTAAGAAGTTGCGGACATCATCAAGTCATACTAATATTATGAATACGAAAGTGAGTTAGTTTGTTGGTTTGTCCTTCAATCACGCTGCAAAAGAGCAACGGATCAACGTGATTTCCTCCATGGGTGTAGTTGAGGACCTGGAGAGTGACATAGGCATTTTTTGTGCCGGAAATTTAAGCAGTTCCCATGGGAATCAAAACACTTATTCCACAATTTGTTTATTTATTTTGACGACCTCCGTGGCGCAGTGTGTAGCGCTGTTGTCTTAACGTGCGGAGGTCCCGGGTTCGATCCCCGGCTGGGTCAATTTGGGAATTTATAATCTCTGAATTTTCCCTGGTCTGGCCTGGAGGCCTCGGCCGTGGCTAGTTACCACGTAGTAAGACGTGCCGGTACGATACCGTGTATAAACAAAATAGGGGTGTGGGTTTAATATAACTGCCATGCCCCTAACAGGTTAGCCCGCTACCATCTTAGACTGCATCATCACTTACCATCAGGTGAGATCGCAGTCAAGAGCCAACTTTTTTTTTTTTCTTAGCGTGTTCTGCGATCACTCCAAGGACTATAAGCAAATGAGTTGAAAGGGTGATTAGTCGTTTAGAGCTGATCCTCATATAGGAGTCAGCAGCCCGATTCTGTAACTCAGTGGTTATCAAAACATGAAAGCCACTGACTTATATTTTTTATCCATTGAAGATTTACTATGAAATGTTCTTTATTTTTTTCATAGTTAACCTTCAATGGACAAAATATATATGTCAGTGGCTTTCACTTTTCGATAGCCACTGAGTTACAGAATAGGGGAGCTGGACTCGTTAGTCATTTAACCCAAGTCGAGTATGCGTTTTCTTTGAAGGCGTCTTGGGCAATCCTCCACCAAGAGTCTGTTGGCTAATCAGTTGTGGTGGTAACAAAAAAAACACAGTAGAAGCCGCAGGTATCAGCTTGTATAGCCAGTCAAGGGCCAACTTGTGGTGGTAACAAAAAAAAAACACAGTAGAAGCCGCAGGTATCAGCTTGTATAGCCAGTCAAGGGCCAACTTGTGGTGGTAACAAAAAAAAAACACAGTAGAAGCCGCAGGTATCAGCTTGTATAGCCAGTCAAGGGCCAACTTGTGGTGGTAACAAAAAAAAAACACAGTAGAAGCCGCAGGTATCAGCTTGTATAGCCAGTCAAGGGCCAACTTGTGGTGGTAACAAAAAAAAAACACAGTAGAAGCCGCAGGTATCAGCTTGTATAGCCAGTCAAGGGCCAACTTGTGGTGGTAACAAAAAAAAAACACAGTAGAAGCCGCAGGTATCAGCTTGTATAGCCAGTCAAGGGCCAACTTGTGGTGGTAACAAAAAAAAAACACAGTAGAAGCCGCAGGTATCAGCTTGTATAGCCAGTCAAGGGCCAACTTGTGGTGGTAACAAAAAAAAAACACAGTAGAAGCCGCAGGTATCAGCTTGTATAGCCAGTCAAGGGCCAACTTGTGGTGGTAACAAAAAAAAAACACAGTAGAAGCCGCAGGTATCAGCTTGTATAGCCAGTCAAGGGCCAACTTGTGGTGGTAACAAAAAAAAAACACAGTAGAAGCCGCAGGTATCAGCTTGTATAGCCAGTCAAGGGCCAACTTGTGGTGGTAACAAAAAAAAAACACAGTAGAAGCCGCAGGTATCAGCTTGTATAGCCAGTCAAGGGCCAACTTGTGGTGGTAACAAAAAAAAAACACAGTAGAAGCCGCAGGTATCAGCTTGTATAGCCAGTCAAGGGCCAACTTGTGGTGGTAACAAAAAAAAAACACAGTAGAAGCCGCAGGTATCAGCTTGTATAGCCAGTCAAGGGCCAACTTGTGGTGGTAACAAAAAAAAAACACAGTAGAAGCCGCAGGTATCAGCTTGTATAGCCAGTCAAGGGCCAACTTGTGGTGGTAACAAAAAAAAAACACAGTAGAAGCCGCAGGTATCAGCTTGTATAGCCAGTCAAGGGCCAACTTGTGGTGGTAACAAAAAAAAAACACAGTAGAAGCCGCAGGTATCAGCTTGTATAGCCAGTCAAGGGCCAACTTGTGGTGGTAACAAAAAAAAAACACAGTAGAAGCCGCAGGTATCAGCTTGTATAGCCAGTCAAGGGCCAACTTGTGGTGGTAACAAAAAAAAAACACAGTAGAAGCCGCAGGTATGAGCTTGTATAGCCAGTCAAGGGCCAACTTGTGGTGGTAACAAAAAAAAAACACAGTAGAAGCCGCAGGTATCAGCTTGTATAGCCAGTCAAGGGCCAACTTGTGGTGGTAACAAAAAAAAAACACAGTAGAAGCCGCAGGTATCAGCTTGTATAGCCAGTCAAGGGCCAACTTGTGGTGGTAACAAAAAAAAAACACAGTAGAAGCCGCAGGTATCAGCTTGTATAGCCAGTCAAGGGCCAACTTGTGGTGGTAACAAAAAAAAAACACAGTAGAAGCCGCAGGTATCAGCTTGTATAGCCAGTCAAGGGCCAACTTGTGGTGGTAACAAAAAAAAAACACAGTAGAAGCCGCAGGTATCAGCTTGTATAGCCAGTCAAGGGCCAACTTGTGGTGGTAACAAAAAAAAAACACAGTAGAAGCCGCAGGTATCAGCTTGTATAGCCAGTCAAGGGCCAACTTGTGGTGGTAACAAAAAAAAAACACAGTAGAAGCCGCAGGTATCAGCTTGTATAGCCAGTCAAGGGCCAACTTGTGGTGGTAACAAAAAAAAAACACAGTAGAAGCCGCAGGTATCAGCTTGTATAGCCAGTCAAGGGCCAACTTGTGGTGGTAACAAAAAAAAAACACAGTAGAAGCCGCAGGTATCAGCTTGTATAGCCAGTCAAGGGCCAACTTGTGGTGGTAACAAAAAAAAAACACAGTAGAAGCCGCAGGTATCAGCTTGTATAGCCAGTCAAGGGCCAACTTGTGGTGGTAACAAAAAAAAAACACAGTAGAAGCCGCAGGTATCAGCTTGTATAGCCAGTCAAGGGCCAACTTGTGGTGGTAACAAAAAAAAAACACAGTAGAAGCCGCAGGTATCAGCTTGTATAGCCAGTCAAGGGCCAACTTGTGGTGGTAACAAAAAAAAAACACAGTAGAAGCCGCAGGTATCAGCTTGTATAGCCAGTCAAGGGCCAACTTGTGGTGGTAACAAAAAAAAAACACAGTAGAAGCCGCAGGTATCAGCTTGTATAGCCAGTCAAGGGCCAACTTGTGGTGGTAACAAAAAAAAAACACAGTAGAAGCCGCAGGTATCAGCTTGTATAGCCAGTCAAGGGCCAACTTGTGGTGGTAACAAAAAAAAAACACAGTAGAAGCCGCAGGTATCAGCTTGTATAGCCAGTCAAGGGCCAACTTGTGGTGGTAACAAAAAAAAAACACAGTAGAAGCCGCAGGTATCAGCTTGTATAGCCAGTCAAGGGCCAACTTGTGGTGGTAACAAAAAAAAAACACAGTAGAAGCCGCAGGTATCAGCTTGTATAGCCAGTCAAGGGCCAACTTGTGGTGGTAACAAAAAAAAAACACAGTAGAAGCCGCAGGTATCAGCTTGTATAGCCAGTCAAGGGCCAACTTGTGGTGGTAACAAAAAAAAAACACAGTAGAAGCCGCAGGTATCAGCTTGTATAGCCAGTCAAGGGCCAACTTGTGGTGGTAACAAAAAAAAAACACAGTAGAAGCCGCAGGTATCAGCTTGTATAGCCAGTCAAGGGCCAACTTGTGGTGGTAACAAAAAAAAAACACAGTAGAAGCCGCAGGTATCAGCTTGTATAGCCAGTCAAGGGCCAACTTGTGGTGGTAACAAAAAAAAAACACAGTAGAAGCCGCAGGTATCAGCTTGTATAGCCAGTCAAGGGCCAACTTGTGGTGGTAACAAAAAAAAAACACAGTAGAAGCCGCAGGTATCAGCTTGTATAGCCAGTCAAGGGCCAACTTGTGGTGGTAACAAAAAAAAAACACAGTAGAAGCCGCAGGTATCAGCTTGTATAGCCAGTCAAGGGCCAACTTGTGGTGGTAACAAAAAAAAAACACAGTAGAAGCCGCAGGTATCAGCTTGTATAGCATATTTCTGATACTCTCCACGTAATTGGGTGATTGTAACACGTTCCCTGGACAGCGGCCAGCGAAATTCGGGATTCTTGTGTGTTTTAATGGCGTTTCATTCATAATCGCGTGGTGGTTTTCCTTTGTAGCATTCCTGCTAACTATATTATTAAGTGGTGTTGTGTAATCTCTCGGTAGGTAGTAGGTACCTACCTACTTAATGCTGTGGCAGTCTCGTTGGTCTAATGGTTAGCATGTTCGATTGCGGCTGACGAGGTCCCGAGTTCGTGTCTTCAGTCGGGCCTTAACTACTGGATTTTTTGACGACCTCCGTGGCGCAGTGTGTAGCACTGTTGTCTTAACGTGCGGAGGTCCCGGGTTCGATCCCCGGCAGGGTCAATTTGGGAATTTATAATTTCTGAATTTTCTCTGGTCTGGCCTGGTGGGAGGCTTCGGCCGTGGCTAGTTACCACCCTACCGGCAAAAACGTGCCGCCAAGCGATTTAGCGTTCCGGTACGATGCCGTGCAGAAACCGAATAGGGGTATGGGTTTAATATAACTGCCATCCCCCTAACAGGTTAGCCCGCTACCATCTTAGACTGCATCATCACTTAACATCAGGTGAGATCGCAGTCAAGGACTAACTTGTAGTGGATAAAAAAAAAAAAAAAAAAAAAAAAAAAAAAGGATATTTTTGATGAGAAATTCTCTATGCCCGGAGTTAGAAAATTAGCGGTCTTTCAACCCCGTGCCTCTAAGAGCACGTAAGGGCGTCGGTCCTGCGTCTGATCTCTCGCCGGTCGTGTCGGGGTTTTTTGTCCCATTGGGCTATGAGAGTAAAGCAACAGAGAGTGTACCTATGTAGGCAGTATAATAACTGCCGCGCGGATGGCTTGTCTCGTTGGTCTAGTGGTTGGCATGTTTGACTGCGGCCGACGAGGTCCCGGGTTCGAGTCCCGGGTCGGGCCATAATTAAGTATCGGGTTTTTCTGATTAGAAATTCCGGTACTAGCCCGGAGTTAGGAAGTTGGCGGTGTTTCACCCCCGTGCCTCGGAGAGCACGTTAAGCCGTCGGTCCCGGTTATTATCACTAACATGATAATAGTCGTTAAAGCCCGCCAACCCGCATTGGAGCAGCGTGGTGGGTCTAAGCTCTAATTCCCTCTCTCCTATGAGAGTGGAGGCCTGTGCCCAGCAGTGGGACGTTAATAGACTGTAGTGGTGGATGGCTTGTCTCCCTAGATATTGGCCGCCGTGCCTAAAATTCGGTCGGGAACACATTATTTTCCACTGAAGATTTGCTATTGAAATAAAATAAAACTTTTCATATCAAACCTTCAATGGAAACATTCAAAAATTTCATCATCAAAAAATATGTCATTGTCAAAGGAAGCTCCGGGAACTCTCAGTCTCACGTCCCATCGGGTTATGAGAGTAAAGGAACAGAGATTGCACCTATGTATGCGCACACACTTGTAGGCTATAATATCTCTCGTGCAGATGGCTAATTTCTCTGGAGCAACCTACTTAGGCCGCCGTGGCCGAAATTCGGTCGGGACTTCGGACGTCGGACGGGGGCTAATTTTGAAATAGTTTGTTGATTGATTTGTTAGTGCGCGCACTCCAAAACATTGAAGTAATATTATGTACTAAAAAGTACTTACATTATAAACGTATTTACAATTTTCAAAGGTACATACATAGGTACCTACATTTCAAAGGTAGAGACGAAGTGGCCGAAATTCGGTCGGGACTTCGGACGTCGGACCGGAGTTAATTTTGAAATACTTTGTTGATTGATTTGGTAGTGCGCGCATCGCACTCCAAAACATTGAAGTAATATTATGTACTAAAAAGTACTTACATTATAAACGTATTTACAATTTTCAAAGGTACATACATAGGTACCTACATTTCAAAGGTAGAGACGAAGTGGCTGAAATTCGGTCGGGACTTCGGACGTCGGACCGGAGTTAATTTTGAAATACTTTGTTGATTGATTTGGTAGTGCGCGCATCGCACTCCAAAACATTGAAGTAATATTATGTACTAAAAAGTACTTACTTACATTATAAATGTATTTACAATTTTCAAAGGTACATACATACATTTCAAAGACGAAACTGCATAGTTTAGAACCTTTGTAAGATAATAAATTTATAAGATCAAATATTGAACAAATTATTGAACCGCCGCGGTGCCGTTAAATAGGATCTGACCTCTGACCTCCAAAATTCAAATTCAGTTAGTGGTATTGTAGTAGGTAAGTGGTAACAAAATAAACCCAGAATAGGTTTATTTGAACGACATATCCAATGAACCCAGACTATGAGATATAAGACGAATAAAAGAAAATCATCCCCACATTACGTGTAACGATTACCCTTTTTTTATTTAAAATTTTATTTTACCGCATTGTATTTATCTTACTTATTATTATAAATGCGAAAGTTGGATGGATGTATGGATGTATGGATGTATGGATGTGTGTATGTGTGGATGTATGGATGTTTGTTACTCAATCACGCCCCAACGGCTGACCGGTTCTGGCTGAAATTTGGCACAGAGATAGATTATAGTCTGTATTATGACTTAGGCTTTTTATCCCGGCAAATTAAGGAGTTCCCGCGGGAACCAAAAACCTCGATCCAGACAGACGAAGTCGCGGGCATTAGCTAGTTTTTTATATATTAGTCTACTTATGTTAGTATTTTATGATATTGGTTAGTTTATGTATCTAATAGTATTTAAGTTTATCTTTGTGCACCACCTCCCACTGTCTACTTCCTTATTTTCTCCGTATCGATAAAGTTGTCTGGAAGTTGTCTTATCGCTATTTAGCGATAAGACCGCCTTATTGTTTTAAGTTTTCATGTTTGTTGTTTGTTTCTTTTGTGTTTTTGTGGTGTATAATGAAGTATATACATATGTTGGGGTAATTAATGTGCACTGCCAAATACAACTTTCTTGTACTAACAGCCTCTGAACTAACCGCGAACGGACAGACGGACGGTCATGGCGAAACTACAAGGGTTCCTTGTTGACTATGGTACCCTAAAAAGGATTTTGAAAGAAGAAAGAAAGGAATTTTGATTCAAACGGCTGGTCTCAATGTGAGAATAAAAATTTGGAAATGCTACTTTAAGCGACATCTATGGTGTACACTTGGAACTATGACGCTACCTTTTCCATCTTACGTTAAACTGTTGTTCAGTGTTAGCTATCGAAACACACCACTGCTGTTCTAGTTTACCACCATTCCGATAGATGGCGGTGTATGTTTGTTAGCTTTTCGTTTATTTGAAGCCCCGTTAAATGTTTTGAAGGAACAGAGCAGGTGGAAGAGAGTGTCATAATTTTGCAGTCACATGGCCGAAAATACCTATCAGCAACTCTGTGTGTTGGGAGGCTTTGGTCGTGGCTAGTTACCAGCAAGGATGTCACCCAGAGATTTAGATTCCTGCACGATGCTGTGTAGAAACCAACTAAGTAGCGATCCTTGGAATTTAGACTACAGTAGGTAGCATATTTTTAGACTGCATCAATTACTATTTGAAGGTTAAATCGTCTAGGGTTAAATTGTAATTAAGAGAGTAAAATGTTCATAATTAAAATAGTCATAGACTACTTTTTCTCACAAACTTTTTTATCAAGATTCACAAGACAATTAGTTGGCAACGGAGGGTCTGGCAGACCAATGTCAGGCGGAAACGCTGGCTTCGGTCACTAAAAATTTATAAGTGCAAATCATTTAAGCTAAAATCAGAGGTATTACAAGTTCTATAGGGTTCATATTGTCAGTAAATGTAACGTGGTTTCAGTGTAGCTAAGTCTTTATTTACATTGATGCATCCATGTTTTGTTTTATAGTTTGTTATCCATTGATGATATTATAATATGGTTTTAATGACTTTCGCATTAACTAGATGATAAACCGCATATTCGTCCACGTGGATTAAGGTTTTGTTTTTATTCCCGCGGGAACTCTTTAATTTTCCGGCATAAAAAGTTACAATCCTTCCCCAGAAAACTACCTACTCCTGTTCTTACTAAATTTCATCAAAATCGGTTGAACAAATGAGCCGTGAAAGCGTAGCAGACCGACAGACAGACAGATATGCATTGGCGTTTTATTATATTAGTGTGGACTAGATATTGGACATAGGTACTATAATATCAGTGCTAGAAGTGCTGAAGGAAGTATTTAGAAAACTATAAGTAACGATAATCCACTCTGAAAAGCCATGTTATAATAATATTGTAAACTAGATGATACCTGTGACTTCGTCCGCATAGATTAAGGTTTTGATTCCCTCGGGAGCTACTAAATTTTCCGTGATAAAAAAAAACTATGTACTCTGGGATGTACCCTACCTACCTCTATACCAAAATTCATCAAAATCAATTGAAAACATAGGCCAATCAATTGAAAGCGTAGCAGATAGACAGACAGATAGGCATACTTTTGCCTTTATAATGTTAGTTATTAGTATAGATAGATATCCTACTATATTTAACACAACAAGTCATAATTAAAAAAATTAAAAATCACGACTGCCCTGCCAAAAAACGAACTAAAAAGTTAAAAATCTTGATCAAACTAGATAGAATCTTATTCACATTTTTGTTAAATGATATTTTTTTGTGAATCATTGGATATTGAACTATACTGATAACTATTTTTGGAATTTACTCATCATTTTCTAGATGATGATTATATAGTTAATCTTATTTTCGAATATTTTTTTTAAACTTTAGTCTTTAATGCGGGACCATGGTTACCCCATATTTTTTTTTTTAATTTTACTAGCCTAGGTCACCCGGAATAAGCTAGGGATTCTAACGATACCTCAGTTATGAAAATCGGTTCAGGCGCATAGAAGTTATGGTGGAATATACAAACTCACATACATACATACATTTAACTGTTTAATAGTATAATAATTTTATTTTAATTGTAATTTTATGTTACTACTATGTTTTTATGGCTTTAACTTTTATTTGTATTCATCTTTTGTATTTCTTATCGGTCTATTGCCTGAAAATAAACGATTCATTATTTATACATACATACGTACATGAACCCTGAAAACAATATACTCCTTTTTCGAGACAGTCGTACAATAAAAATCTATTCACAGTCAATTAAATAAATAATTATCTCTATTTATTGCCCAGCAAAATACATAGGTACATGAACCCTGAAAACAATATACTCCTTTTTTGAGACAGTCGTACAATAAAAACCTAGTCACAGTCAATTAAATAATTAATTAGCCCTATTTATTGCCCAGCAAAGACATTCAATGTACTTCTACCGCCAAATCGTACCAATACCATCGTACGCGCCAACCCAGTACTACAGTATTTTTAGACTGGACGACCGCTCACGCTCCTACGTAGACGTTTTACAACCAAAACCAAAATCTACAATGCATCTGTGACTGAAATACTAGGGTGTAAAACATAGTGTTATTCAACTAGTGAATTAAAGTGAAATGTGGACATTATGACGAAGGGTTTGGACCACTTTAGGCGCCATCGGCGGTACAGGGTCGGGAAGAGGAGGGTATGTAAATTCTTTGCAGTTTTCTGTTGTAGGTTAGAGGTTATGATATTTTGACATTGTAAACATGCCAAGGATTCTTTGAATTCCTTTGAATGTTCGATAGAGGCACGTAATGTAGTATTATGGATTGGATTCAGTCGTGTCCGTTTTCACCAACGTTGATTAAGTTTTGGGAAACACATAAGCTCAGTTATTGTACGTGAACACTGTCACCTGAAGGTGTTAGGTATTCCCTTTTTTATACGACTGCCTGAAAAAAGGAGTATATTGTTTTCAGGGTTCATGTATGTATGTATGTAAGTATTTATGTATGTATGTATGTATGTATGTATGTATGTATGTATGTATGTATGTACGTATGTGAGTTTGTATATTCCATTATAACTTCTATACACCTGAACCGATTTTTATGAATGAGGTATCGTTACAATTCCTAGCTTATTCCGGGTGACATAGGCTAATAAATTTTTTTAAAAAATTGATGTCGTGACCATGGTGCCGCATTAAAGACTAAAGTTGAAAAAAAATATTCGAAAATAAGATTAACTATATAATCATCATCTAGAAAATGATGAGTAGATTCCAAAAATATATAACACTATACTTCAATATCCAGTGATTCACAAAAAAATATCATTAATAAAAATGTGAATAAGATTGTAATTTAACTAGATTAATTTAGATTTTTAACTTTTTAGTTAGTTTTTTGGCAGGGCAGTTGTGTTTTTAATTTTTTAAATTATCTTTTGTGTGCCAAACAGACCAATCTTGGAGTAGGTACTCAATATGCAGAGGACAAAGACTCTCATCTTGACGAAAGGCTGGAATGCTGGTCTCAGTTCCGGATTCATGAATGAGTGATGAATCACGAGTTGTGAAGGGAATCGGGAATCTGAAGATTCTAATTTAACTAGATTAATTTAGATTTTTATCTTTTTAGTTCGTTTTTTGGCAGGTCAGTCGTGTTTTTTTATTTTTTTTTATTATCTTTTGTTTGCCAAACAGACCAATCTTGGAGTAGGTACTCAATATGCAGAGGGCAAAGACTCTCATCTTGACGAAAGGCTGGAATGCTGGTCTCAGTTCCGGATTCATGAATGAGTGATGAATCACGAGTTGTGAAGGGAATCGGGCATCTGAAGATTCTAATTTAACTAGATTAATTTAGATTTTTATCTTTTTAGTTCGTTTTTTGGCAGGTCAGTCGTGTTTTTTTATTTTTTTTTTATTATCTTTTGTTTGCCAAACAGACCAATCTTGGAGTAGGTACTCAATATGCAGAGGGCAAAGACTCTCATCTTGACGAAAGGCTGGAATGCTGGTCTCAGTTCCGGATTCATGAATGAGCGATGAATCACGCGTTGTAAACAGAATCAGATGCCTTCCATTGCCGTACATTCACGTGTTATTTCTAACTAGCAGTTCCGCGACTTCGTTCGCGTTGCATAAGTTTTTAAATTCCCACAGGCACTCCTTAATTTTCCGGGAAAAAAGTAGCTTAAGTCACTCTCCAGGTCTTCAACTATACCCATGAAAAAAATCACGTTGATCCGTTGCTCTGCTGCGGCGTGATTGAAGGACAAACTCTCTATTTGACGTCCTTGGGCATACAATTTTCCAAAACCGTGAATTACTTATTTCTTCAATATTCCAAATATCAAGTTTCATGGCTATAACTTGAAAAATGTATGACTTTCATACAAACTTTCATCCCCTATTTCACTCCTTTGGGGGTCGAATTTACAAAAATGGTGAAACAGGTACATTTTCATATTTAACTGAAAGCTCAAATACCAAGTTTCATGGGTTTAACTTGAAAAACGACGGACATTCATACAAACTTTCACCCCCTATTTTACCCCTTTGGGGGAGGAATTTCGAAAAACCCTTTCTAAGTGGATGCCTACTGTTCACAAAGAACATACTCTCCAAATTTCATGTCTCTAGGCTCAGCGGTTTAGGCTGTGCATTGATATTTATGGAGGAAGTCAGCATATCAAAACATTGATACAATCTACAGCCAGCGCTCCAAGCGGCAACATGGTGAACAAAAAGTCACCGACATTTCCACTCCAAGTGAAATTCGATAAGACAGATCGAGTTTATAACTCACCAAACGTACAAACAAGTGAAATTAATTTAACGAATTAAAAAATACGACTGCCCTGCCATTTTATTTTTGGAGTTTACCTCCATAAGAAGCGATTTGCTTATATAGCCTTTGGAATCTTATTCACATTTTTTATTAAATGATATTTTTTTGTGAATCACTAAATATTGAACTATAGTGTTATATATTTTTGGAATCTACTCATCATTTTCTAGATGATGATCATATAGTTAATCTTATTTTCGAATTTTTTTTTTCAATTTTGGTCTTTAATGCGGGACCATGGTCACCCCATCAATTTTTTTTTAAATTTTACTAGCCTATGTCACCCGGAATAAGCTAGGGATTCTAACGATACCTCATATATCAAAATCGGTTCAGGCGTATAGAAGTTATGGTGGAATATACAAACTCACATACATACATACATACATACATGCATACATACATGAACCCTGAAAACAATATACTTCTTTTTTCAGGCAGTCGTATAGAAATACGATATGACTAATGTCATTTGCTATTTTGGCACCCCGAATGTTACTTTTCACACAGATTGACATCTCAAAATGCGAGAATGACGTCATTTTCACATTCGATTGCGGATTCGTAACTCACCGAAAATATTCTTACGTCGATCAATCGTATTTGCAATGTTAAAACTGGGAGTAACCGTACAGCGTAATCGTACTTAATACTGTAACTAAATCAAGGATAGATAAATAAATTCTTTATTTCCACACACAACACAAAAATACAAGGATAAAAACAACAAATATACAAAAAGTACGCAAAGGTAGTCTTATCTTACTTAATAATGGCCCGGCCCAAGAAATGAACTTAGTACCTCGTCATCAGCAGTCGAACATTTTAACCACCAATCGACCAACGAGGTAGTTAACTTTTTTTTTTTAATCCACTACAAGTTAGCCCTTGACTGCAGTCTAACCTGATGATAAGTGATGATACACTCTAAGACGGTAGCGGGCTAACCTGTTAGGGGCATGGCAGTTATACTCATACCCATACCCCTTTCGGTTTCTACACGGCATCTTTCTTTGCCGGTAGGGTGGTAACTAGCCACGGCCGAAGCCTCCCACCAGGCCAACCAGAGGAAATTCAGAAATTATAAATTCCCAAAAGACCCTGCCGGGGATCGAACCTGGGACCTCAACGTTAAGGCAACTTACCACTATGTGCACACCACCACCACCACCACTTCAGCCCATTAACGTCCCACTGCTGGGCACAGGCCTCCACTCTCATAGGAGAGAGGGAATTAGAGCTTAGACCCACCACGCTGCTCCAATGCGGGTTGGCGGGCTTTAACGACTTTTATCATGTTAATGATAATAACCGGGAACGACGGCTTAACGTGCTCTCCGAGGCACGGGGGTGAAACACCGCCAACTTCCAACTCCGGGCTGGCACTGAGAATTTCTTAATTGAAAAACCCAATACCTAAACAATTTTTATGCCCGACCGGGAATCGAACCCAGGACCTCGTGGTCCGCAGTCGACTATGCTAACCGCTAGACCAACGAGGCAGTGCACACATTCATTCGGAAATAAATGCTTTTTCTTTCTTTCTTTTCTTTTACATGCCGGCTAACCGTAGCGGAAACGTACGCCTGTGTGAAGATGTCAGGCTTACTACCATCATGACGTGCTGCCAAGCGATTTAGCGTTCCGGTACGATGCCGTGTAGAAACCGAATAGGGGTATGGGTTAAATATAACTGCCATGCCCCTGACAGGTTAGCCGGCCGCTACCATCTTAGACTGCATCTTCACTTACCATCAGGTGAGATCGCAGTCAAGGGCTAACTTGTAGTGGATAAAAAAAAACCATCATTTCTGGCTATGAGGTTCATATTTATATTACCAGTACCCTTACCACAAGTTATTGACGTCAATATACATCGAAATACTTTGGCGTCAGAGTAAAATAGACCCAAATGCACTTGTTTTAAAGTAGCAAATTCAGCACCACCGATTTTAATTTTGGAACGTTTTATTTTTCATATCAACTAGCGACGTAGACACCGGGTCAGTTATGTTTGGAAATAACGTTTTTTTTATCCGCTACAAGTTAGCCCTTGACTGCGATCTCACCTGACGGTAAGTGATGATGGATGAGTATGATAAGATGGTAGCGGGGTAACCTGTTAGGGGCATAGCAGTTATATTAAACCCATACCCTTATTCAGTTTCTACACCGGTACCGGAACGCTTAATCGCTTGGCGGCACGTCTTTGCCAGTAGGGCGGTAACTAGCCACAGCCGAAGCCTCCCACCAGGCCAAACTAGGGAAAAATCGGAAATTATAAATTCCCCAATTGACCTTGCCGGGGACCGAACGCGGGACCTCCGCACGTTAAGACAACAGCGCTACACACTGCGCCACGGAGGTCGTCGAAAGCTAGTGCCGTCGGTATGTTTTAAAATATCTTGTGGTAAGGGTACAGAGTCTGTACCCTTACTCTGAGTTTTAATTCGATTGATCGTATAAGAATTCGATGACATTAGTGTCACAGTAAAATGGACCTAAAAGCGCTTGATTTAAAGTCACAAATTCATTACAACAGATTTAAATTTGGAAACGTATCGCATACGTAAACGTATATGAATGCATACACGAAATTGAGCTCTATATTCATACGTTTAAGTTCATTTTACTTTGACGCTAATGTCATCGAATGCTCATACGATCAATCGAATCAAAACTCAGAGTAGGTACTCTGAGCAGTGACGTCACAACTGGGTCAACGACGTCTCCGTCGCGGCGGCCATCATCGATCGAACCCTCACGCATGCGTCCGATTTGCCATTCAACAACCGACTCCAATTCAACAGCAATAAAACACAAAATCCATTAATCAATCAATAATTTTCCGTTCACTGCAATTATATGATAGGAAATCAAGCGAATTTATTCTTTATGTCAAAGCGAATAGATTGATTTATGCGTGTTTGGTTCGTAGATAATTGAGTTCATTCTAAATTGAGTCTTATCGCAGAGATGTTAAGTTGATATTGGTTAATCATTTATCGTTGTGGGAAAATTGTATTAAGTGTTCGATTACATTGGAATTGCTACTGTTTATTTTACAAACAAAACTTATCGGTAGAACTATATTATAATACGTGAATTCGAACCGTTTTCCTTATTATTCGCTTGGATTAATTTGCTAGAAGGCTTCGGTGATCTTTGAACATATTTAAAACGTAAATCCTCCAAAAGACAGAACATTTTTTAAAGTGAAACTTCTTTAGAATCGTTCTGATTTGTAAATTCGATGAAACGAAAAAGCGACACTAAAAAGAGGCAAACATATTCATAATAGGATTTAGCCTAAGAGAATGAGACAAATATAACTGTTTAGAATGAGATATTAGTATTAGAGAGAGATATTAGTTTCTATTAGAATAGAAAACAAGATATAGAATACAAGTTATGTTTATCTCATTATCTCGTAGGCTTTCTACTCTGAAGTTTCACTTCTGCAGCGTGTGAATTGCACACACACATTTTTTTTATTACAGAACATTGTTTGAACTTAGAAGAAATGTTACATCCTTTTAGTGTGTATTCCTATTGTTTTGTGACTTGTTTTATATGTCTTTCAATACATACATACATTATTATTATTATTATTAGTCCTGTCTAATTGTCACCTTAAGTTTTGTTAAGTTTTCAAGAGCATGTGTAAATAATTAAGTAATAAGTTCAAAGTTAATGTAAAACGTAAACTCATTGAAAAATCTTATTACCATGACTAGGATTACTTAAACGACAAGGAAGCTTGGCAGTGATTTGCTCTGTGGCTCTGATAGTTCCTTAGTTAAGATGATTTGTGAGATGGTGATAATAAAAAGAAAAAAAAACCCGGCTGAGTTTGTTGTGGGCTCTTCTCAGACCAGGGCGCATTTGGAACCCTCGTAGCTTTAGTTTTAAGATACCGTAACCAATTATCACCATCATGTTTTATAAGTAAGTAATGTTTAACGTCAATAAGTGTACCTACAGTGTACCTATATTGAATAAATGATATTGAGTATTGAGTATTAACTTTCGAGAAGGTGCTACGAGAGCTACGGAAGTGCTACGAATAAGGACTACCGTAGACACGGAAGACAACTCGCGTAGCGCCCGCAATTTGAATAGATTAGAATTATTGTTTTACTAGATGATGCCCGCGACTTCGTCCGCGTGGATTGATGATTATTGATTCCCGCGGGAACTCTTCAATTTTCCGGGATAAAAGTATATGACTAGGCATATGTCCTTCCCCGGGATGTAACCTATCTCTGTACCAAATTTCATCAAATTCTACTAGGTTCTATCGGGTTAATATACCTTACAGATTACGATCTACCGAAAAATAATGCGTTAAATTGTAATCTTTCGACAGTTTGTGATTTCGCGAGTTAGATTATAATCTAACGGTTTTTTACAATCTTACGGTTACATATATAAAACATGATCATGATAATTAGTTACGCTATCTTAAAACTAAAGCTACGAGGGTCCCAAACGCGCCCTGGTCTGAGAAGAGCCCACAACAAAACTCAGCCAGGTTTTTTTTTCATTATCACCATCTCACAAATCATCTTAAATAACGAACTATCAGAGCCATTACAGCAAATTATTACCAAGTCTCCTTGTCATTTAAGTAATATTTTACATGGTAATAAGATTATTCAATGAGTTTACGTTTTACATTTACTTTGAACTTATTCAGAGACATCTTTAACATGTCTTCTGGGAGCTTATTGTAGAAGCGGACACTGTTTCCAACAAATGAATTGCTATCCGTGTCCGAGTTTAAATACAAAAGTTCAAAGTATGTTTATTCAAAATTGATACCTACTTTCTGAACGTCAAGTATACAAAGTATAAGACGTCATGATAATAATTAACGACGGTCTTAATCTTAAAACTAAAGCTACGAGGGTTCCACACGCGCCCTGGTTTAAGAAAAGCCGGCCAATACAATGGTGACTTTATTCCTTCCTGAATTGCATCTGCACCATTGATTTACCAAACTGTATTGATAAGTCTATGATCTGCAAGCGAAAGCTGTTTCAAGGGGCTTACTTCCAGCGCTTGAAGCAGTATTATTTTAATCTTGTTGAAGCTCTTGCTTGAGAATTATAATCCTTATTTCAGGGGCGTCAAGGTACGTCATGTAAAATGTTATTTTCAAAATAATACTGCTCTAAGCGATGATAATAAGTCCCCAGTGTGCACTTCAGGAGAACTATTTCTACTCAACACAACGTTTTTAACGGGTTCTTTAGGCCGTAATAAATTAATCCAAGTTCTCGCCATACTTCGTCATTTATATAACTTCCAAGTGTTAATGGTTTAGCCTGTGGTCCTCAGGCTTGACATTAGCCCGGCAGAGCACAGGTTCCTATTGACTTCACTGGTGCAGTGTTCAGCGCTGTTGTCTAAACGTGGGAGGTCCCGGGTTTGAACCCCAGCAGAGTCAATTTGGGAATTTATAATTTCTGAATTTTCTCTGGTCTGGCCTATAGGTTCATTGCTCTGGCCTGAACCTATAGGTTTATGGGTCTGACCTGGTGGGAGGTTTTGGCCATGACTAGTTACCACCCTACCAGCAAAGACGCAAAGCGTGGGCAAAGGTACAATATCGTGTAGAAACCTATTAAGGGTATGGGTTAATTATAACTGCCATGCCCCTAACAGGTTTCGCCCGCATCATTACTTACCACCAGGTGAGATCGCAGACAAGGGCTAAATTGTAGTTGATATAAAAAAACAGAAAAAACAGTCGAGCAAAATATGTTTTTCGGCAGCAAGTGATCATGGCTAAACCCGAAAAAAAATTATTTAATATGCTCCTCTATGCGTCCCGAGGGACGACTGGCCTAGTTGCGACAAGGCATATTCAGGCATATTCAGTCGATTGCGATTGTTAAGCAACGTTGATCCAAGTCGGTAACTAGATGGGTGACCGAATATCGAAGTCCGAATTCGGTCCCGGTTATTATCACTAACATCTGATAATGAACGTTGGTAACCTAAGAGTTGAGATAATACTCTTAGCAGAGTCGTATGCGAAGGACCGGGGAACCGCATTATTATCCCAAGAAAATCCCTGCCATTATGTAATTAAGGAAAGGGGTCACGACCCTCAGAAATGAGGGCGACCCTCAAAAGTTCGACATTTTTTCAAAAATGTATTAACCGATATTCAAAATTCCAACTCGTATGCACTTCTCGTCTGCGTCCGCATCTTTTAATACCATTGACGATCGGTTAATAATCATAGCATGTCAATCAGAAGCTACATCACTTTTTATATACGTAAATACGCGTTTTCCGCAATTCCAAATCTAAAGGGTCCAATTAGTAACCGATTTTCAAAATTTTTCGCCATTTTGTAGCTAAACTAATGCCCTTTCTTTAATTTTTTCTTAAGTCGGTTTTGTTCCGAAATATTTACAATGTAATAAACAAACACCCCCCAAAAATCATTTTTCAAAATTCCAAATAAAGTTACCAGCCGATTTTCAAAATTCAAACGCTCACACGTGTCTCGATAAATTTCTCAACTCTTGGTACTATTGTCATATCGGTCCTCCCAATATCCTCGGAGCTATAGCCTGAGACGTATATATACGTAGATGTATGTATACGTCTCAGGCGATTTGCATCTGATAACCATTTTCAATGGTATAATTCACAATTCTTACTAACATCAGAGCAATATAGAGTGTTGGAGCACAATCCAGGAGTACGTATTAATAAAACACTTTTAATATATTTGCACTCTAACCACGAGAGATTTAATGTAATTAGTTAATTTATAAAACTCAGTTAAGCAATACTACAGTATCAAATCATTCGACCAGGCTGCAGTTGCTACCGCAGGCTCGTAAACAAGGTAACGATCTAAACACCGAAGGTATTCAATAATCGTTTGAGTCTCGGTGGAGACTCTCTACCGATGGTAAAATATTCGTATTTATACAAGTTATTCTAAGACTGAGTGAAATACAACGAATGAGTCAAATATCAGTACAATCGAACCTTCATCAATAAATAAAATTAACGAATTTCAACTTTAAACGCAAAGCTGACAAGAGTTGTTCAAAACTGCTATAAATCCATAACACGCTACGGACTATAAACTATAAATGTTTAGCACGCTTTTAAATATGCTATGTTATAACGCGCTTGTTATAAGAAACCGTGTGGGCGGCCGGCATCCGCAGTATGTCTTGCAGCACGCTAACTTTCGTAGCGCGCCAAATTTCGTAACACGCAAAGATGACGTTCACTCACAACAGCGCGTTACGCGAAACTAACTACCCGTATATTCAATGTACTCTGTGAGACTAACCATAGGCCAACAGAGTAGTTTGTCCAGATAGGTATTTTTATAGTCGTAGTACTTAGTAACTAAAAACTAAAAACTAAAAATGGAACTGCACATATTCAGTTATTAAATATTATTTTTGAAATATAAGACTGAATAGATAAGTATTATAGAAACTAAAGGTGCCGCCACATTTAAAGCGGCAGTTACTGTACTGTTTTATATTTATAAAAAAAAACCATAGGCCAACGGCAGTGCGCTATCGCGTGATATTCATAACGCCGTAGCGTCATGGCAGCTCCTACCATAGCGCGTTATCCACGCTATGGAAGAATAGCGCGCTATGATATTGCGCTACGTGTTATATGAACCACCTCAAGAGCAATAGGGCACGCAAGTTAAACAATACGCTCAATCGACAGTACATCAAAGCAAACGGGTGTTGCGTCAGGGATTGACGTGTTATCGGCTGTATATCGGGCCGCTGTAATATTTACGCTGCGATCGGCGGCCGATGCGCGCGCACCCCATTCACCCGCGAGGGGGGGGGGAGGGGGGGGGGGGATTTGGGGGGAGCCCACAGGAATACAGCCTCTACACACGGCACCAACTTCGTAATCAAACTTACATTCCAACTCTTGGTATAGTTTGCGTTTGGTTCGCGTAGTACGCTGTGCACACTCACTGCCGCGGTACGGGGGGTACGGGGAGGGAATTAAAAAAAAAAATTTACTCGAGTATTATATGCATTTAAAGTAAATTTAATTAGGTATTAATATGTTTAGCTTAAAGGCTGTAGAGAATATATTTAACGTCACAATCTCTGCTTGAATTATAGAAATTGCCCAAGTTACTACAGAGTAAATAGTAAAGCAACCTAGGTAGCTGAACTAAGTACCGACCTAGAACAGTCTTCGACCCCCATGTCGAAGGAAAAAGGGGAGGAACACATATAAAAAAAAACTCTTGGTATAGTCATAAGTCCCGCAAACATTGTATAAATCTGCGACTACTAACGTTGTCTCTAGGGATCTTCTTTTGTGACACTTAATAAATCAAGAGTGAATATATAGAGAATTATATTTCGACAATTCGTAAGTACTTTGATGGAGAGAAGCAAAAAGAATTACTCGCGATTTTGAAGACAATAATTACTATTATACAATAGTAGAACAAATCCAAGGCAGTCAACCTTGAGTTTACCTTGCAGGATACAAATTAGTTCTTAATTGCTTACGCACAGGAAAACGGGTGAAGAATATCCATCGAGTAATTTGCTAATACTATTTAATTCAATGTATTATTTATTGGTAATCGTATTAAGCAACTTTCATGCTAGTGAGAAATGCTAGAAAAGAAGCGCAGCCTAAATCTAGTGTATAAAGTCCATAGTAAAAGCTAGCTTCTTCTTATTAAAATAGCCGTTCACTCTGTTTAAGTTAGGTAATTAATTGGGCAAATTTTCGTCCTTTACTCTAGGTAGTACAGTAACCCCTTTCGTTTATACCATAATGATAACAATACACTGGAGTTTCCAGGTCTATCCAGCCCCCCGATTGTATAAACGTTTTTCAAACTATTTACCTAAAGAGTTAATATATGCCTGCATGGCAAAAAACATGTAAGAACTCCTTAAAATGTTTGAACCCTCAAATGATAACGATTTGCTTACACAATTGAACTTCTGCAGGGCGACCGTGTATCTTCTGCATCAATCATTGTTACAGTATCAATTGTTGTGATTGGCTGAATTTATGGTATTCTTGCTGCGTCAATGGATTTCGTCTAATAGTGGAAGAGTGTTATCCAATCAGAGGTGATTGCGATCGTTACACTGTAGCTGTCAGAGAGATTTATTGATTTATTGATTTACTTGTTGTGAACACAATATTAACATGCATTCTGCCATTTCTGACGTACAACATTTAGAATTATTAATAGATTATTAGACAATTGAACCTCTGATCTTTCATACTATATTCCTATTAGATCGGAAGGCACGTTGGTCTCGTGTGTAGCCAGTTACAGGAGGGAGTAGGCAACTAGAGAGGGGGCTCCAACGTTCGCCGTTCAGTGTTGAAAGCCGGACGCGGCCCAAGCGACGTCGGGAGAGCTCGCGCGGCCGTCGGTCCCCGCGCGACCGATGCCACGACGGCCGACCACGACGCGATCCCACTGGTGGTCCAAAGTGGCCACCACCTCCCCGTGCCACCATGTCGTAACATGATGGGCTACAACAACCAAGGCCACGGCTACAATAAGTTGTTCACGCAGGTGCGATAGTGTTCCATAAACTATAGATCGTGATCAGGATCGAGATCGTCCGATACACTTGTTTTGGTGACGCTTTTCACTCTAATTTTGTGTTGCCGTAAACTATAAATCGACCCCGTGATCGAGATCGTGAAGTCGACGGCCGATACACTTGTTTTGGTGACGCTTTTCACTATAATTTTGTGTTGCCATAAACTATAGATCGACCCCGTGATCGTGATCGTGAAGTCGACGGCCGATACACTTGTTTTGGTGACGCTTTTCACTATAAAGTGTTGCTGTAAACTATAGATCGACCCCGTGATCGAGATCGTGAAGTCGACGGCCGATACACTTGTTTTGGTGACGCTTTTCACTATAATTTTGTGTTGCCATAAACTATAGATCGACCCCGTGATCGTGATCGTGAAGTCGACGGCCGATACACTTGTTTTGGTGACGCTTTTCACTATAATTTTGTGTTGCCATAAACTATAGATCGACCCCGTGATCGAGATCGTGAAGTCGACGGCCGATACACTTGTTTTGGTGACGCTTTTCACTATAATTTTGTGTTGCCATAAACTATAGATCGACCCCGTGATCGAGATCGTGAAGTCGACGTCCGATACACTTGTTTTGGTGACGCTTTTCACTATAAAGTGTTGCCGTAAACTATAGATCGACCCCGTGATCGAGATCGTGAAGTTGACGGCCGATACACTTGTTTTGGTGACGCTTTTCACTATAATTTTGTGTTGCCATAAACTATAGATCGACCCCGTGATCGAGATCGTGAAGTCGACGGCCGATACACTTGTTTTGGTGACGCTTTTCACTATAATTTTGTGTTGACATAAACTATAGATCGACCCCGTGATCGAGATCGTGAAGTCGACGGCCGATACACTTGTTTTGGTGACGCTTTTCACTATAATTTTGTGTTGCCATAAACTATAGATCGACCCCGTGATCGAGATCGTGAAGTCGACGGCCGATACACTTGTTTTGGTGACGCTTTTCACTATAATTTTGTGTTGCCATAAACTATAGATCGACCCCGTGATCGAGATCGTGAAGTCGACGGCCGATACACTTGTTTTGGTGACGCTTTTCACTATAATTTTGTGTTGCCGTAAACTATAGATCGACCCCGTGATCGTGATCGGGATCGGGATCGTGGAGTCGACGGCCGATACTCTTGTTTTGGTGACGCTTTTCACTCTTTGAGTAGTGTGACCATGAGAGGACGTATATGGAAATTTTTCAAGGATATCGGTAACTTGGGTAAAATGCAGTGGGTTTACGTTGAGTGTGTTTTGGCTAGTTGTGAAGCTAGAATTTTGTTTATCAAAATCCAATTTAAAAAATGCTGTTGTGGAATTGGAAATGATTCCTTTGAAAGCAATAATTTGAGTAGTGTGACCATGAGAGGACGTATATGGAAATTTTTCAAGGATATCGGTAACCTGGGTAAAATGCAATGGGTTTACGTTGAGTGTGTTTTGGCTAGTTGTGAAGCTAGAATTTTGTTTATCAAAATCCAAATATTTCCTTATCAAAATTCAAATAAGAAATGCTGCTGCGGAATTGGAAATGATTCCTTTGAAAGCAATAATTTGAGTAGTGTTTCCATGAGAGGACGTATATGGAAATTTTTCAAAGATATCGGTAACCTGGGTAAAATGCAATGGGTTTACGTTGAGTGTGTTTGGCTAGTTGTGAAGCTAGAATTTTGTTTATCAAAATCCAAATATTTCCTTATCAAAATCCAAATAATAAATGCTGTTGTGTAATTGGAAATGATTCCTTTGAAAGCAATAATTTGAGTAGTGTGACCATGAGAGGACGTATATGGAAATTTTTCAAGGATATCGGTAACTTGGGTAAAATGCAGTGGGTTTACGTTGAGTGTGTTTTGGCTAGTTGTGAAGCTAGAATTTTCCTTGTCAAAATCCAAATAAGAAATGCTGTTGTGGAATTGGAAATGATTCCTTTGAAAGCAATAATTTGAGTAGTGTGACCATGAGAGGACGTATATGGAAATTTTTCAAGGATATCGGTAACTTGGGTAAAATGCAGTGGGTTTACGTTGAGTGTGTTTTGGCTAGTTGTGAAGCTAGAATTTTCCTTGTCAAAATCCAAATAAGAAATGCTGTTGTGGAATTGGAAATGATTCCTTTGAAAGCAATAATTTGAGTAGTGTGACCATGAGAGGACGTATATGGAAATTTTTCAAGGATATCGGTAACCTGGGTAAAATGCAATGGGTTTACGTTGAGTGTGTTTTGGCTAGTTGTGAAGCTAGAACTTTCCTCATCAAAATCCAAATAAGAAATGCTGTTGTGGAATTGGAAATGATTCCTTTGAAAACATTACCGTTATATTTTAGGAGCATTTATAATCAAAATTTATATTCAAAATGATAGTATAAATCTATAAAATATTTGGAAACTTTTGAGAACTTCAATATAATCATATTACTCAATCTGTTGATATACATATGTCTAGGTAAAAATGCATTCTTGAAAGCAAGCTGATAATAATAGAATATCATAATATCATGTAGCCATGTATAGATTGAGATAGCATCAAGAATTTAACTATATCAGTCTTAGCAACTTTTTGTTGATTGTAATTGAACTTGATTAAGTTTGATTGTAAGTAATATTTTGTTGAGTAGATTTGCTGTATGGTTGACGATAAGAACTTGAGTATGCTCATGCATAGGTATTTTGAAAATCCATCATTACCATTGCTATTAAACTTTCATATTACTAACCTGGGAGTAACCAATAATGTAAACTTAATTAACATCATACTTACTATACTTACTAATATTATAAATGCGAGTATGTTTGTTTGTTGGTTTGTCCTTCAATCATGCCGCAACAAAGTGACGGATCGACATGATTTTATTAAGGCCTGGAGAGTGACATAGGCTACTTTTTATCCTGGAAAATTGAAAAGTTTCCGTGGGAATTTAAAAAAAAAATCTTATTCCATGCGGACGATGTCACGGGCAGTAAAGAGTAAAATTATTAAGTAATATTTTTATACCTTTGTGGAACATGAATGAGCCACTCTTTTCCTTTGATAGACTTCTTCGAGGTATTAATCCGTAGATCAAGGCCTCCTCGTTTAGTGTATAAATTCTACAATACTTGCATCGTTTAAAACAAGATCGGCTTAATCAAAATCTGCATAACATTCTGATACTAAAAGAACTCGGCTAAGATTGCTGAGACGACGATTGAGGCGCGTTTGAAACCCTCAAAGCTTTATTTCTAAAATATCGTAGTTAATTGTCACCACCACGATTAACGTTTTAGATACAAATTTATTGACGTTCAAAAAGTGTAGGACGCTTATAAAACCCGTAGCTAGTTGTAAGATACCGTCGTTAATTATCACCATCACGCCTAAAACTTGTATAGTTACGTTACGTTCAAAAAGTGTAATTTATAGGTACCAACACTACAGACCATTCACGTCCCACTGCTGGGCATAGGCCTTCACTATCATGGGAGAGAGGAAATGAGAGCTTAGACCCACCACGCTGCTCCATTGCAGGTTGGCGGGCTTTAACGACTATTATCATGTTAGTGATAATAACCAAGAACGACTTACTTACCACCGGGTATCCAGCTTACAGGATACTTTGTAGGTACCAACTTTGGATTAACTTATACTTTGGCTTTGTACAGTGTACCAAATTTAAATAAGGATAATATTTTGATTGTAGATTGAACGACATGGTTGTATCAATATTGAACGAATAACACACAGATATATCGAACACATTCTAAATTTATCTAAACCCATATTCAATTCGCTGCAATAACTATAAAAATATGCAGTGCATTCCCGAATTTCAGTCGTAAAATTCATCCATTATACCGGTCCAGTACATCAGCGTTTCAGTGGGGATTTAGCGTTGTTTGCATTTGGGGCTATTTCTGAATAGCGGGCCATCGTGCGCCTGTTTTGTTTCTCCTGTCAGCGGCTCGCGTATAACGGGCGAGCCAACTCGGTAATGGTTCCATGGAATCGCTTGTAGGATTACCACGAACACTACTTGGATTATTTGTATAATCCCACAAACTTATCTGACCCGGTGACAGCGTCACCGTATATGTTAAAAATAAACTAAAACTAAACAGGAATAAAAATTTGTTCCGATTTTGGCCACCGGGTCAGGTAAGTTGGTGGGACTATAATTGGTATGTTGCCTGTGTGAAAAAAAAAACGTTTCGGAATTAGCGCACCGGTACGATGCTGTGTAGAAAAAACCGAATGGGGGTATAGGTTTTAATATAATAGGCATGATGACTGATTTTGAAAAATGGTCAGTTTATGTTCGTAAGTATCTACTATTTCGAAAAAATATATTATTTCAGCAGAAAAATAAGGTTGCGTAGATAAAATTGGCATTTGAAATTTAAAGTTTAAAATTCACGCCAAAACACTCGTCGGTGTCGTGGCGTCGTTTGTGATGTCACTATTGTTATTACCAACGTACTCTGTGCAGTGTGCAGTAAACAATAGTGTGACTGTCAAAGCTCGAAAACAAACAATTGTGACGTCATTCGCTTCTTGGTGTTTAATCCAATATGGCGGATTGCTGTATTTTATAGTTTTATTTTATCAAAATAAATAGCAATCTCACTCGAAATAGAAAAATAAATACGTTTTTTATAATCCATGAATCCTATTTCATTAGATAAATTTATAATTTCATTGATTCTTGGTTACTGTCATCATGCCTATTGCCATACATCATATATCAGGTTAGCCTGCTACCATCGTGGACTGCATTATCGCTTACATGGTGAGATTGCAGTCAAGGGCTAACTTATAGTAGAAATTAAAAAAATCAACTCAGAACAATGATAAATTGTAGGAAATTTGGATAATTGATCCACAAACTGACACGGTGACATCGTCGCTAGTTAATGTTAAAAATAAAATAAAACAAAAACTAAACAGGCATAAAAATTTGTTCCAATTTTGGGCCACCGGGTCAGATTTTGTGGGAGCAAGATTTTCAGGACATGTCCAAAAGTGTCATGGTAACACGAGCACCCTACAATAGTTCTACATATGATAATGGTGCACTACAATTAGCTTAACTACTAAGTATATCTATCTATTACACCAACCTACTGGTATGTATAGTCCTTTTTAGGGTTCCGTGCATAAAGGGTGCCAACGGGACCCTACTGGCATATATATATTCCAGTCCTTTTTAAGGTTCCGTGCATAAAGGGTGCCAACGGGACCCTACTGTCATATACCTACATATTATAGTCCTTTTTAGGGTTCCGTGCATAAAGGGTGCCAACAGGACCTTATTACTAAGCCGGCGCTGTCCGTTCGTCCATCCGTCTGCCAGTCAGCGGGCTGTATCTCATGAACTATAGTGAATAGACAGTTGAAACTTTTACAGAGTGTGTATTTCTATTGCCACTATAACAATACTTGATTTCTGAGCTCCTCTCTTATTTCTTTTACAAAAGTATTTAAAAAGTAAACACTGGTAAATCTTGTACGATGGCACGGATCCCTTCGTATGCGAGTCCGAATCGCACTTTGCTGTTTAATAGATATCTTGCCTAACAAAGCAATTCTTTATATTTGATATTACTTGTATTGTAATTTATTAATTTTATTGTACTTTGATTTTTTATCCAATCAGCCCTTGACTGCAATCTCACCTAATAGCAAGTGATGAAGCTATCTAAGATAGTAGCGGGCTAACCTGTTATAGGTATGGCAGTTATGTTAAACCCGTACCTACCCCATAAAACATCAAAAAAAGACATTAAAACCCTAATCGGTTTCTAGTCTACTCAGCATCGTACTGGAACGTTAAATAGCTTGTCACCATCTCCTTGCCGGTACATTGAAACGGCTGAAGCCTACAACCAGACTAGATCTAGAAAATTCAGAAACTATAATTTCCTAAATTGACCCTGCCGGGGATCGAACCCGGAACTTCCCACTTATAAGACAACAGTGCTCACACAGCGCCTGATGGGTGTCCAAAAAAGTGTACCTATCTATCATAAATTTTTTTTATCATACTCCATTCTAGTTATTTTTGCTGCAACTGAGTTATAAGCTTGTACATTCCCACAAACTTACCTGACCCAGCGGCCAAAATTGGAACTAATTTTTATGACTCTAAAGTTTTTATTTTTAATATTTATTAGCATACTGCTGCAACTGAGTTATAAGCTTGTACATTCCCACAAACTTACCTGACCCAGCGGCCAAAATTGGAACTAATTTTTATGACTCTAAAGTTTTTATTTTTAATATTTATTAGCATATTGCTGCAACTGAGTTATAAGCTTGTACATTCCCACAAACTTACCTGACCCAGCGGCCAAAATTGGAACTAATTTTTATGACTGTAAAGTTTTTATTTTTAATATTTATGAGCAACACTAATTGTGATACAGTTCTTGCAATTCACGAGTGCGCGTGGCTCGTGGTTGTGTTAAAGTCCTATCTGTATACATTTGTGTGTGTGCGTATACGTGATTGCGTACACGTACGACTGACCGCCCCGACACACATGCTTACAAAAATATGTGCACACAAGTAAAGATCACGCGCGCTCATGAATTGCAATAGTTATTTGTGTTATATGGGGCCAAAGAAAATTTTTGTTCCCCGAGGGCGCTATTTTGAATCCAGAGCGAAGTGAAGGATTCTAAAGTAGAATCCTGAGCGCAGCGAGGAATTCAATATACGCCGCCCGAGAACAAAAAATTTGGCCCCGAGTGACACACACTAATTTTCATCATTACGTATGAGAAAAAGCTAGGAGTATCAACGTACTATGTATGGACATTACCTATACGTTTAAGCACCAATCAGAAGCATGAACGCGGACCAATCAGAACAGAGAAATGAAAAGTCCCATGGGCCTAAAAATAACATTTTGCTCCCGCTATCCTCTGAAGCCAATATTCGTTTTTCGAATAGGTATGATGAAAAAACTATAACAGCGACGCTGTCACCGGGTCGGATAAGTAGTTTATGCAATAAAGCTAGTCGACCCCAACAATAATTCCTCAGGCGACGAAACTTTACAGTATAATAAAGTAAAATGAGTTAAACGTATATTATAAATATCCAATAAAAAATCAGAAAGGAAGTAAGGGTTATATGCTATACCTCGTATATCGCGTAAACGAAGTTTAGGTTTGATAATAAAATCGGTTTAAATATCGATGTTCTCCATGATTATTTCGTTTAGTATTTCGGTTTTGATTGTAAATATACTACCTACTATTATTTTAAAAAGAAATCGATAAAATATTCAGTCATAAATATTAAGTTTTAGGTATAAATATCTAACTTCCGGATTGATTTTTTGTTGGATATTTTTGTATAAGTATTGGTTCATACCATACGACAACCCTGTCAAGTTTGAACGACTGAGGATTTAATGCGAGGGTCTCCGTACAACGAACCGTCCCGTTGCCTAGACTAAAGTTTGAGGGTCTATAACCGCGTTGTCGATACAAGGCTGTGTCGCATCGGCATCCAATTAGCCTGTTGAGGGAGCTCGCTCAATGAGGTCACATTATCAGATCACTTACAAATTAAGGGCATGCTAATTTCTAAATAAATCTTTCTAAGAAATTCCCTATATTAATGTTAATGCTCCTTACTTTGATGTCGCGTATTCATTCAAATAAAAGCACGCTTAACTGTGCATTTTTTTTTAAATTTATAGACTAGCGCTTGGCTGCAATCAGATTTTCTGGAAGTAGTGATGCAGCATAAGGTGGAGCGCGCTAGCCTAGAAGATGCCTATTCATTCTTGATTTGAAGATACTAATATTATAAGCGGATGAAAAAATGGAACCCGGAGCGAAAAAAAAAACCGCGCTTGCGACAGCTAATTTATAGACTAGCGCTTGGCTGCAATCAGATTTGCTGGAAGTAGTGATGCAGCATAAGGTGGAGCGCGCTAGCCTAGAAGATGCCTATTCATTCTTGATTTGAAGATACTAATATTATAAGCGGATGAAAAACTGGAACCCGGAGCGAAAAAAAAACCGCGCTTGCGACAGCTAATTTATAGACTAGCGCTTGGCTACAATCAGATTTGCTGGAAGTAGTGATGCAGCCTAAGGTGGAGCGCGCTTGTCTAGAAGATGCCTATTCATTTTTGATTTGAAGATACTAATATTATAAGCGGATGAAAAACTGGAACCCGGAGCGAAAAAAAAACCGCGCTTGCGACAGCTAATTTATAGACTAGCGCTTGGCTACAATCAGATTTGCTGGAAGTAGTGATGCAGCCTAAGGTGGAGCGCGCTTGTCTAGAAGATGCCTATTCATTCTTGATTTGAAGATACTAATATTATAAGCGGATGAAAAACTGGAACCCGGAGCGAAATAAAAAAAACCCGCAGTTGGGACAGCTTGCGAATACCTAATAAATTATTCACTATCACACGTATCACACTGGTTTACTGTCAATAATTTATTACTGAATGTAAAGAAAACTAAGTGCTTAGAGTTTGTTTTACCTAATGTAAAGAATCTCGATAAATCAATCATGTTTAATATGGAAACACTAAAAATGTAGAACTCCACAGTTTTCTTGGGGGTAACCTTGAATAATAAGCTTCAATGGGGCGCACATATAGAGACACTAGCGGGAAAACTTAGCTTGGCTGCTTTTGCTGTCAGGAAAATTAGACAGTTTACCGATATTGAAGGCTAGGCTTGTCTACTTTGCCTACTTCCAGTGTCATGTCGTACGGCATTTTATTATGGAGCACAGAGCAGCTGATATCCAAACAATTTTTATATTACAGAAAGAACAATCCGTTCTATTTATAAACTAGGATCACGCGAATCACTTCGTGAAAAATTTGAAGAGTTTGACATACTTACGGTGCCGTCACAATACATTTACAATAATATAGTCTTTGTCAGGCGGAACATTAATCTTTATAAGCAAAAAAGTGATACTCACAATAGATGTACTAGAAACCGCCATAAGCTGGTAACAGTGTCATATATTGGTAACAGCGTCATATATTGACTAGTTGTCAAATACCCAATTGACTTGTAAACTTGTAACGCCGTCGTTACAAGGCTGTGTAGCATCGGCATCCAATTAGTATGACCTGGCAGCTAACATGCCAGTAGCTAAGATCACTCAATGAGGTCACATTATCAGATCACTTACAAATTGAGGGCATGCTGATGCTTGATTTGCTTAGTGCAAGAAATTCCCCTTTCTTAGCCAACTATAATAACTAAAACAACGAACTTTGTTTTCTAGACACTTTTTAGACCAGGGCGCGTTTGGAACACTCCTAGCTTTCGTTTTAACACCTTCGCTGCGGCAAGTAAAATCTTAAACCTTCGTCTGGTGCGGCGGCGGGCCAAATTGTGCCCCCAATGATTTTTCCGCCAGTGCGGGGTAGGTCTTTTTCGACCTGTCAGCGCAAGGTTAGATTAAAATGCTATAACTATGCGAAAATATAATGTAGGTGAGCAGTTTTTGGACTGTTGGAACAACCTTGAAACCAACTTCTTTCGATTTGATTCGCCCCGGGATCTGCTGAACAGAAAATGAGAAATAAACCAGGGAAAGTGGCGGGTCGATATCGACCAGAACCGCACTAGAAAGTATATTTAGTAGTGATGGGAAAGACAAAAATAAGGGGATATCGAAAATAAAACCGAATTATAGTAAAGAAATGAAAAACTATTTATTTAATTATTTATTAATGCCTGTCTTTAAAACATGTCGCACAAAGATTTTGCTTGCAAATTCTGCAGTATGTTTTAATTTTGTAACTCGTCGTGGTTTCCCGCAGTTTTTCATAGCACCCTGCACAATTTCGCCGTTTAGCGCTCATCTCAAGGATATGATCCGTAGGTGTTACTCGATTTCCTGAAATGATTTTTTAAATTCTGTGATTCATTTACCGTATGAGTTTGACTACAGGGCTCACTGTGTATTAAATAGATTCTCAAATAAAATGAAAAAGTTAACATAGGTCTTGAAATAGTGAAATCTCATCACCGTGCATTGTCAAAGTGCACACTTTGATGGGTAAAATCAAACACGACGTACGACAATTACGATAGCTTGCCCAACACTAACTGGCGACGCGGGCGCTCTGTGCGGTATCGGGCCGCCAACTGCCTGTTGGGACGGCGGGCTACAATAGGCCCCCTCCCGCACAGAGTTGATATTTTTACCGTCAAGTGCGTGATAGGCCGATAAAGGCCTGCCGTGATGTTTTTCTAGGGCACACCTATAATTTTGACCACAATCTCAAATATATATTTGTCTTTGTCGTACCTTTACAAACACCTCAGATAATCGTTCCGCACCAGCGAGAGGGACATAGTTTTCTTCGTCCGCACTAGCTGAAATTCCGCGGCAGGCTGATTTGGGCCCGATCCGCAGTGAACGTGTTAAGTACCGTAATTAATTATCACCCTGACTTATATTAATTTATTGTCGTTTAAATGTACCCTTTTAGATCTTTGTTCAAACTTGGTGCAATAGGCACCAAATTTGAACAAAGATCTAAAAGGGCCGCTTGCACAAGGACTTTTAAACTGATTCAGTTACATTTCTAATGCTATCACTTTTCCGCAAAAGCATATTAAAGTTGCTAAGAAGTGACAGCAGTAGAAATTTACCTAAATCAAGTTAAGAGTTCTCGTGGAAGTGGGTCTTGGACTTTAAACCAAATTGTTTAACGGTAAAAGAAACCAATGGTGACGTTACAAAACTGCTTGACAAAACAATAATTGTAATGAATAAATGTAATGTGCCTACTTCAGGCACAGGATGATATGAATTATCAAAACAATATTAAAATTATACTACTGTAAGCGGTGATAGTAAGCCCCCCAAAAAGCGTGGTGAAAATACTAATAAGAGTAAGAAAAAAATTGCACTTTCAAAAAAGGTGAAAGGCTATTTGATTGACCTTAAAAATATATCAAGACTTTGCAAAACTAATGATAATTTAGTGGAATTCAATATCGAATCCAGAATATCTAACCACATGTCTTGCATTAAGCCTAGCCACTTGAAACTCAAATATCAAAGATTTTCTATTAAGCCAATGAAAACACTCGATGATTTATTGAGGCCCTGCCAAAAGGAAACGGATGTCTATTACAAATACTGATTACATACAAATTGAGACTAATTAAAACCACAGTTTTGTTATGCGTGGAATTATACTAATATTATAAATGCTAAAGTGTGTTTGTTTGTTGGTTTGTCCTTCAATTAAGCCGCAACGGAGCAACCGCAAGATTTTTTGGCATGGGTATAGTTGAGAACCTGGAGAGTGACATAGGCTACTTTTTATCCCGAAAAATTAAGCAGTTCCCGCGGGAATTAAAAAAAATTAAACCACGCGGCCGAAGTCGCGGGCATCAGCTAGTTACACGTAAAATAAACTTGGCACTTAAGTACATAGCTTACATTTTTTTTTTATCCCTGTCGGTTCCATGTCGGTAACAATAAGTGTCCTCCAAGCGCCTTTACTTAGGTATAACAAAAAGGTATTCGGTACAATACTGTGACTGCCTCGTTGGTCTAGTGGTTGGCACGTTCGACTGCGGCCGACGAGGTCCCGGGTTCGAGTCCCGGGTCGGGCCATAATTGAGTATCGGGTTTTTCTGATTAGAAATTCCCAGTACTAGCCTGGAGTTAGGAAGTTGGCGATGTTTCACCCCCGTGCCTCGGAGAGCACGTTAAGCCGTCGGTCCCGGCTACTATCACTAACACTAACCATGTTAATAGTCGTTAAAGCCCGGCAACCCACATTGGAGCAGCGAGGTGGGTCTAAGCTCTAATCCCTCTCTCTTATGGGAGTGGAGGCATGTGCCCAGCAGTGGGACATTAATGGGCTGTAGTGATGGTGGTGGGGTTCGGTACAATATAGCATTTTGGGCATATAGAGTGAAACATGACGTCACTATTTTTATCCCCACCTCCCTGCCCGAGTTTCCACGCAACTTTCAGGAAGGGGGGGTGACGTCATTTGTTTGATCCACTACTGATTGTTTTCTCGGTACATCTACTATAGAACCTATTCTAAACTACTTGACCAGCCTTGGGTGGCTTACTTTATATTTAACTATATATAATTACGCAGCGCACACGGAAGCTCTCAGATGAGACAATTTTTTCTGACTCAATTCACATTATTGTAATTTTCGTAGGCATCCCTAACTTTTTTGAAAATAAAATATAGCCTGTGTTACTTGCTGATAACGTAGCTTTCTATCAGTGAAAGAATTTTTGAAATCGGTCAAGTTGTTTTTGATTTTATCCATTACAAACACACACACACACACACACACACACACACACACACACACACAAACAATCAAATCTTTTATCTTTATAATATTAGCTTAGATGTATCTGTCTGCTACGCTTTTGCAAACAATTTTGACGAAATATTAGAGACAGGTAACATTCCGGGGAAGGATATAGACTGCTTTTTATACAACTGCCTGAAAAAAGGAGTATATTATTTTCAGGGTTCATGTATGTATGTATGTATGTGAGTTTTTATATTCCACCGTAACTTCTATACGCCTGAACCGATTTTGATAAATGAGGTATCGTTAGAATCACTAGCTCATTCTGGGTGGCATAGGCTAGTAAAATTTTTAAAAAAATTGATGGGGTGACCATGGTCCCGCATTAAAGACCAAAATTGAAAAAAAAAATCGCAAATAAGTTTAACTATATAATCATCATCTAGAAAATGATGAGTAGATTCCAAAAATATATAACACTATTGTTCAATATTTAGTGATTCACAAAAAAATATCATTTAATAAAAAATGTTATTGAATTGGGTATTCGCTTGTTACTAGGCATTAATATCATGTATCCATGGATAATACAAACGATTTCTGCCTATAAAACCATTCACGGCTGAGTAATATTGCAAGGATGACGCAAAACCGAAGACTTCTGAAATGATTTTAAAAGGCCGAGCCGCAAACCGAGGCTTTTAGGTACTTTTTTCTAATTTGCGAGAAAGAATTTGTTGAGAAAGATTTTCTACAATACCGATAGATGGTGTTGACTTATCATAACTCACGCTAAAATCTTGTGCTGTAAGGGCAATAAAGATATTATTTCCTATTTGGATTACAGAGGCTTTAAAAGAACCAATGTACGTATTGCTTTTTATAATAAAGAAACAATTTCCGAGCAATTAGGAGACAAGTGAAATTAATTTAACGAATTAAAAAATACGACTGCCCTGCCATATTATTTTTGGAGCCTCCTTATGAAGCGATTTGCATATATAGCCTTTGCAATCTTATTCACATTTTTTATTAAATGTTATTCACTTGTTATTCGGAAAATCAAAGAGCTCCCATGGAATTGTACAATAACATAAATCCACCTAAAGTCGTGAGCTTCACCTAGTACTAAATAAACTCATAGTACAGACGTTAGCGTTTCAATAGAGAGGTCTTATTACGTTCAGCTCTGAAGGAATGTTCATGACGTCACGCCTTCGATCCACCGCCTGTCTGCCCGAATCTTCCGACAGTCATAAAAGATATCTCCACCCAACGTGTTTAGAGTAACTTTTGCGTCTTTATTGGTACTATAGAAGAAGTGTGTTGCTATGAAAATCTATTATAATGTAACCGGTTTTTATCTCATATAGTTTTGTCGGAAATTGCCCGACTAGTTGAACCCATCCGGGGTCCTTATTCGTGAACTTGTTCGCGCGATTCATGAATAAGAACCCTCATGAACAAGTCGGGCATGCTCCGACACAATATGCTTTAAAAACCGTTTAAACATTCACTCAATATCACTCAGGATAGTTTAAATGTTAAATAAAGTGGTCTATGAATAATGTTTTTGACAAGTTACAAACAGTTGGACGGAAATTGTGACGATTTATTCAATGTGAATTCGAACGTCGACTCCAGTTTAATAGGTTGTGAATTTTGGTAAAGTTTGAGCTTTCAGTGAATTTATTTCCGCGCCTAGTTTACATTGACCCAACTCTCTCGGCCACTGAACTTGCCGAAGAGGGCATGTATATTTTTTTATTTTCCAACAATCTTGGTTCTCAAGCAGCGATTGCTGGCTGGCATTTGCCGAATACATTGGGCCAATGTGTACTGAAAACTTTAGGTGTTAAATCGACTGCCAAATGCTTTGATGTTCTGTGTTCCAAGCTCGAAACGTGAAAAGCTCCTTATATTTTGTTGGCCATGATGAACTATTTTTCACGTGTACCTAATGATCCAGGCAATCGCTTGAATTATATACCTATATGGAGTAGAGACCTATATCTATACCTGCTCACGAAAGTACAATACCTACACTTGCTTCAAACGATGAAGGAAAATATCGTGTGGAAACTGGAAACCTGCATGCCGAGTTCTTGAATAGTGTCGTGTCAAAGTCGTGATGGACTATGGCCAAACCCTTCTTATTCTCTTCAGACAGGAGACTTGTGGTCAGTAGTGTTCAAATGTTGAAATGATGATGATGAGCGACCTATATAAATACGAATACGCGGATAAAAAAACTCCGAACGTGGAACTCTAGAACCCTGGCAGTGGCTTCGATGCCTTAAAAACATAAATTAAAAACAGCTTTTTTGTGCTTACGCTAAAGTATTTCCCAGTAGAGCTTTCAAAGAACAAAAATACTTCGCAGGAGATGCGCTTAAAGGAAATTTTTCAGAAAATTCTTTAACATTTTTCCCTTTGAAAAATTCTTTTTCAATTTCCCCTCTACGTTTTCCATTCATAAGTTTTAAATTCTTATAAAGTACTTCAGTGGTCTGATTATAAAACTATAATGCAAACACAAAATTGGATCTTGCTACAATCCAATTGAATATGCAAGTCATTGATTTAAAAAAAAATTGGTATTGTAAGAGCCGATTATTCACAAAACATGGCTTTATACTTTGATTAAAATTAATATAGGTAGAAATTGGCATTCTAACAAAATAGAAGGAGACTCTATAGGACTCATTGTAGGCTCAGAGTCAGTATCCATAGAGAAAGAAAAAATAAATAGATATTTTATTATACACGATTAAGATTATCACAATGGCAGCATAAATAGTGACTTTAGTATGAACCGTTTTCATTTTACTCTCGCAAAATGCCAACTATTCTTGTTCTATGAATTTCATAAAGTTGTACTTGGCGTAGATTAGTAGTAGTAACTTTGGCTTTCAAATTTTGAGTATCTATTAAAAATTTTGTATGTAATTGCGTATCTATTAAAATAAATAAATATTCACCACTATACTCAGATGCTAAATGATGCCCGTGACTACATCCGCGTGGGATAAGTTTTTCAATTCCCAGGACAGCTACTTAATTTTCCGGGCTAAGAAATAGCCTATGTCCTTCCGCTGGATTTTATCTCTATACCGAATTTCATCGTTTGAAAAGATGGGCCGTTTAAGCAGGCAGACAGACAGACACACTTTCGCATTTATAATAATAGTAAGTATGGATTCTTATTTTCTTCGTAGTTTATTACAAAAAACGCTATACAAGTAGTAAAAGATTCGACGTTTCGCCAAACTTACAAATTCGGCCATACAAGTTTTGCGGCCGAATTTGTAAGAAATACATTTTACTCCCTCTGTTTTACCGCTTTTATTTTCGCTTTACTAGTTTTGTATTATTTATTTTATATAGTATTATTTGTTTTATTGTATATCGATGTATGTTGCTTTGAGAAGGTTTAGTAGTAGTGGCTCATTAGTTTTTATTATTATACTAGCCGATGCCCGCGACTTTGTCCGCGTGGATTGAGATTTTTCCCACGGATGCTCTTTAAATATCCGGGATAAAAAGTATCTCTGTGCCAAATTTCATCCAGATTCGTTCAGCCGTTCTGGCGTGATAGAGTAACAAACATCCACCCATCCATTCAACCTTTCGCATTTATAATATTAGTATAGATTAACATAATAATATTTTCTTATGAACATATTAATTTACTTGATCAGATCAAAAATTAGAGCATTTTGAGGACTGAAAAAAAAAAAAAAAAACAAAAATGAAAAAAAAAACGAAGCCCTCTCGAGTCGAAGGCCGGGCATTGTGCCAGTCCCGCCCTATTGTAATGCCATCGATTTTGGCAAACGCATATCATTACCTCAATGCTTCGGATTCGTAATGGTTCTAATACAAATATTTTGATTGTATTTTAACTGCATGTTTGTAGGTAACTGAGTGGGATAATCTGTTTTTCTTCAACTCAAATATGGGCAGATTTCTCGAACTCCGAATAAAGTTTAACCTAGGAATTGAAATTTAGATGAAAATACTAGCTAATGCCCGCGACTTCGTCTACGTGGATCAAGGTTTTTTGGTTACCGCGGGACCTCCTTCATTTAAATCTGGAATAGCACATAAAAAGCCTATGTGCTATTCCAGACTATAATCTATCTCTGTGCCAAATTTCAGCCAGATCCGTTCTGCCGTTGGGGCGTGATTGAGTAACAAGCATCTGTACACATCCACACATCCATACATCCATATATCCATCCAAACTTTCGCATTTATAATATTAGTAAGATATAATAGATTTTAGCGGAATTGAGCATGATTTGTCCCTAGCTTATACTTTTTTAGAATGGTGCGATTCTATCAACATTTTCATCGCGAGTGAATGGGTGGTAGAACAAAGTAAGAAAGTAACATAATATATGCCGCATACCTACTCTACAGGAGGGTTATAGTCCCACAAACTTATCTGACCCGGTGGCTAAAATTGGAACTAATTTTTGGACCTGTTTAGTTTAGTTTTTATTTTATTTTTCATAGAAACTAGCGACGCTGTCACTGGGTCAGATAAGTTTGTCGGACTATACTACTCGTACCATCGCCTAAAGCAGTATTATTACAAAATAACAGTTTTATGTCATGTACATTGACGTCCCTAATTAAATAAATCATAAATCATTTATTATGCAAAATTGTGGGTAATAACAGCTGTAAAATATATAGTCTAGGCAATGGGGCGATTTGTTGTATGGAGACCCCCGCATTAAATCCTCAGTCGTTGAAACTTGGCAGGGTTGTAGTATTGTATAAACCAATACTTATACAAAAATATCCAACAAAAATCCATCCGGAAGTTAGGTATTTATACCTAAAACTTAATATTTATGACTGAAAAATTTATCGATTTCTTTTAAAAATAATAGTAGGTAGTATATTTACACTCAAAACCGAAATATCAAACGAAATAATCATGCAAAACATCGATATTTAAACCGATTTTATTATCAAAGCTAAACTGCGTTTACGCCATAATGTACCTTCCTCCTTCAACAATTAGGTATAGCATAAAAGTCCTTACTTCCATTATGATTTTTATTGGATATTTATAATATACGTTTAACTCATGATACTTTATCATACTGTAAAGTTTCGTCGCCTGAGGAATTATTTTTGAGGTCGACTAGCTTTATTGCCTAGACTTTTAAGGATTATACTTTTAAAACACGAACGTCAACATAAATATTAAAAAAATATGGCTTTAAGCGATAGTAGTGCGTCTCGGGTGGAATCGCACCATTAGAATAATGGATGTATTTATGATTTCAATTGTTATAGTGCAATATTATTAAACATGCATGTTTGTCTGATTTCTTGTCTGTTTGTCTGTTATTGTGCGTTGCATGCAGTCAGCAAGTCCCGCCGGCTCCGACCAATGTCCAAACACTACAAGCCCTTGGTAAGGAATGTTAGTTTTTTGTTTGCTTCTCATCTATTTATTTAAACCAACTGTGCAGTCCCACAAACTTGTCTCACACAGTTGCCAAAATTAGAACTAATTTAATGCCTGTTTTTTGTTTTTGTTTTTATTTTATTATGCATATATTCTAGCGACGCTGTCAGATAAGTTTGCCGAACTGAAGTCTGTAAAGGCGAAAACCCAATACGGACGTTCTTCTCGGATGGAAAACGTCTACGTCATTCACTTTTTAATCGACTTCCAAAAAAGGAGGAGGTTTTCAATTCGGCGCGTATTTTTTTTTCAGTCGTTAGAGGAAGTTCTCGAGGTGGTACCATAAAAAATTCTGACTCCGAATCCTCAACCCTGACACTAAATTATACATTAAAAATAAAAAATTGGGTAAAACAAGGATAAGCAAAGTTGATGAACCAGGCTCGCCCGACTTCAACATTGTGTGTAGAAATCTAAATTATTGTTTGCTTTACAGTGGCTTTGGAAGTCGGTTTTTCGGAAAGAATTTTTAGATATTGTTGTCCTATCAAGTCCGTTTTGGGTTTTCGCACCCTTATACCTAATATAATATGTGAAGTGCAGGCCGTAGAGGCATAAAAGCACTGCTTGTCCTAGTTGTTAAAGCTCAGTGCCTTGTGCACGCCACTTCTTATTAAGCTTAGTATGGCGTCAGGAAAAATAACTTTAGACTTGAATTTACGAAGAGATTAATTATGTATCTATCGGTGGCACTACTTACTTCTCATACTACTAAAAAAACTTTGAACTCTTTGTGGCAATAGTATTAATATATTAGCTGATGCCCGCAACTTCAAGTGTTTAAGGTGTTTGTTTTCCATAAAACCTTTCCAAACCAAACGACCTCAATCCACGCGGACGAAGCCGCGGGCATCAGCTAGTTTATAATAAGTATGAAAGCAATAAAAAGACAGACGTTTTAACAGAACATGCCGAGGCTATTGCAATTTCAAACACATGCAAATAAAATACGTCTTTCTGCGAGTAAATTCACTTAAAAATATCCTTGTGTTTCGTCACAGACGACCGTGTGGATCGTAGAATTGTACTTAAGCCCATTATAAAAATTGGATTATCGGAACTGACTTTATTAGATTTAGCTTACATTGATTAGAAACCTAATTTAGGTATATATACTGGAATCACGTTGAATAATACTAGGCTAAGTACATAGTCGAGGGACTTCAAAGTGTCTATATGATTATCTATCCTCAAAAATAATGTCCTCTCAACCGAATTTCGGCCACGGCGGCCAATCTCCTCAAAGAGATCGTCCTCCATCTGCGTGGCAGATTTGTGTTACGCGCTCTCTAATCTAACATAAAATGTCAGCTCTAAATATAATGCTGCTCCTTTCCGCAGGCAGTATTAAGAAAGGGATAGCAAAATAAATATACCTGTCATTTTAGTTTAGTTTAGAGTTATTGAACACCAGAATGGGCCTCATTAATTACAGTGCACAAGTGTGTACGCAAACAGAGGTGGACTCTCAGTTCTCTTACTCAGTAAACAAACGCTATAACCGTCTACGAAAAAAAATGAAATAAGATAAGGAGGATTAGCAAGGAGATTTTTTGGTTAACCACTAAGCACGTAAGTCTAGATGATGAAACCAATGTTAAAATGTAGAGCTTGGTTAGAACGAAATATCATTATTGTATGGTAGATGATGCCCGCGATTTTTACTCGTGGATTAAGGTGTTTTGATTTCCACGGGAGCTTTTTAATTTTCCGATATAAAATGTAGCCTATGTCCTTCATGGGGATACAATCTACCCCTGTACCAAATTTCATCGAAATCGGTTGAATGGATGAATCATGAAAGCGTAGCAGGCAGGCAGACACACTTTCACATTTATAATATTAGTATGGATTTCAGACAAATCAGGTCTGGCAGTAAAAGTTTAACTACCATCCTAATAAACGAATATTCAAACTTTTACATCCACCATACTAATATTATAAATGCGAAAGTGTCTGTCTACCCATCTGTCTGTATACCTGTCTAATATGCTATCACGGCTCATCTTTTCAACCGATTTCGATGAAATTCGGTATAGTAATAGGTTGTATCTCAAGGAAGGACATGGCATATATTTATTTATCCACGCGAACGAAGTCGCGGGCATCATCCAGTTAATTATAAATATTGACTCAACCAGGAATGAAAGCCTTTGTATATGTAAAACATTTCACAGCTTTTCTGAAGCGGTCAACAGGCTGGTTTTATTGGATGACCTATTTATTTACCCCACCCTGTCCAGCGGAGTGCATAATTAACTTCTTTGATCAAGCCGCGACGAAGTGGCGCTGGAAAATTACTTGTCACGTAGGGTTGGACCAGCCTGAGGGTGTTTTAATGCTTATGGAAATATATTTCTCTCCTAATTACTCGGAAATGGTTTCTTTATTATAAAAAAACAATACGCACATTGGTTCTTTTAAAGCCTCTGAAATAATATCTTTATTGCCCATACAGCACAAGATTTTAGCGTGATTTAAGATAAGTCAACACCATCTATCGGTATTGTAGAAAATCTTTCTCAACAAATTCTTCCTCGAAAATTAGGGAAAAGTACCGTACAAGCCTCAGCCGAAAAAGCAATTCATGACCTCGTTTACTTAAAAAGCCTCGGTTTGCGGCTCGTCCTTTTAAAATCCTTTCAGGAGTCCTCGGTTTCGCATCGTCCTTCCAATATTACTCAGCCGTGAATTGCTTTATAGGCAGAAATCGTTTGTATTATCCATGGATATTAGATACATGATATTAATGCCTAGTAACAAGCGAATTCCCAATTCTGTGATAAAGATGATCGTATCTAACCCTAAGGTGAAACATTAATCTGGCGGTGTACTTATTTCTTGCCTTTGAAGAATAATACCACTTTTAACAAGACCTTTCTTTGTAGCGTTGTTGGTTTTGTGAGATCCACTTTCACAAGACGATAACCTTACTTTGTAGCATGATTGTTAATGTGAGTCGTTCTGCCATTCCAGGGCTCGGCGGATTCAAACTACTCGCAGCCATCCTCGGAACTGTCGCTGGACGAAGACAAGGAGGCTCTGCGCCGCGAGAAGGAAGCGCAGGCGCTCTCACAGCTGGATAAGGCCCGGGTATGACAGCTTCTTTTACTCTTCTTCTTCTCGGTCGCATTCTTCATTGCTGAAGGTCGTAACCACACCTATTTAAGTGAACGCTCGTTCATGATTACCCTCCACTTGGTTTTGTCTTCGGCTTTATATCTATATATACATATATTTGTACCCATATTCCTGCAAACAAAATTTTTTTTTTGTTTTTGACATCGCAGTGGTAAGCGGGAGGCCCGTGAGTGACCTTGACCGGGAGCCTAATTTTCTAAGGCCTAAGCAAATCGTAATCATTTGACAGCTTCAAATGTATATTACTCGACATTACATGCTTTTTGACGTGCAATCATCTATGAACTCCTGACAAATGATTACTAAACTAGCGGCACGCTATGATGGCCGGTTTGACGTTTGTCCGCTCATGAAGTTCCGTATTAATTGATAACGACTTTGAAGGAAATAATTGTATTACTTTATTGACGATAGTGATGTGCAGAGATTCATAAATTTTATCGAATGTAGTTTCTCATGAAGTTCCGTATTAATTGATAACGACTTTGAAGGAAATAATTGTATTACTTTATTGACGATAGTGATGTGCAGAGATTCATAAATTTTATCGAATGTAGTTTTAGGTTTAGGACTCAAAATTTATTTATTAAATTGATTTCTTAAATGTATACAAGTGTAGAAAAATCAGTTTGCACCATTTAAGGGGTGAATGTACTTGAATTATTAATGTATGTGATGATAGCAGTGACGACAGTGAAAATAGTAGTATGGACGAATCTGATTAATTATGGCCTTTTGTGGCACCTTTTTTGGTATCTTTTGTATTCATATGTTTCTTGTGTGCATATAAAGTATGTATATTCATTTTCGTTCAAATATTCAGTTCGTTCAAATAAATTAAATAAACATATACATTTTTGTTTTATTAAACCTATTTAATCAGGTACAAAAACAAAACTTAATTGTTTTTTGTTCGAGAATAAATTGACATTCCACATCACTATTGTAATGTGTCAAACCGGCCATCATAGCGTGCCGCTAGTGTATTAAGATTTCGTTACACAATCGGGGGGCAGGGCAGACCAGCGGCTAGATGACTGGCCGTGTGGTATTTCGCCCTTCACCTTCCTACTAGGAGTTTATCCAGAATACTAGGATGGCATCGGCCAATGTGACCAAACTAACCCAGAATCCTTTGGCAATAAATCGTTGAAATTGCCGTCCCTTTCTAAATACTCTTAGACCCCGATTAAGTTTTCTGAAGTTCCATAGTTCGAGGGTGATAGGGTGCTTGAGTAACGGCCTCGCTCCAAAAAGCGCAGTGTTAAACGGACCCTACTAGATGGATAGACGATCTCAACGAGTCGCTGGATACAAGCAAAAAAGCACACGATCGTATCCTGTGAAGATCCGTGCAGGAGACCTTCGTCCAGACGATGACCCATACAAAGACAAATCCCCTTTATATCTTACTAGAACTAACTAACTAGAACTAACTTACCCGCGACTTCGTCCGCGTGGACCAAGATTTTTGATTCCTGCGGGAACTCCCTAATTTTCCGAGATAAAAAGTATGTAATACCAAATTCCAAATTCCATCAAAATCGGTTGAAAACATGGGCCGTGAAAGCGTAGCAGACAGACAGACAGAAACTTTCGCATTTATAATCTTCTTTATATATATAATTCTACTGTACATGTGTATGTCACTGAACTCCTAAACGGCTGGACTGATTTGAATGATTTTTTTTGTATGCGTTTGGATGGCGTCCTGGATGGTTTAGATTCACAAATAAGCCCGGCAGATGGCTATCGCTTGAAATATCATGCAGTAAAAAATAAAAACCCGGCTGAGTTTGCTGTGGGCTCTATTCAGACCAGGGCGCGTTTGGAACCTTCGTAGCTTTAGTTTTATGATACCGTTACTGATTATCACCATATTTTATAAATAACTAGACGTCAATAAGTGTAGTATACCTACCTACATTGAACAAACATTTTTTAACTTTGCCTTTGATTGACAACGTCTGTCTGGTCCGCTAGTATTAGTATAGATTACCTGATAGTGAATGAACTAGAAGTTTAATTCGCTATAATCCGCTACAGTAGACAAATCTGTGTGATACAGTGCGTGTCTTTCCCCTGCAGCATTCCATTATTGAACTAAACTTCTAGTTCATTCACTATCATGGACTTCCGCAAAGTAACGCCTGCTTCTATTCAATATTAGATTACCTTTTTTTTATAATTGTACAGGCCAGCGCTTGGCTGCAATCAGACTTGCTTAAAGTGGTAAAACTTTACCTGAAGCCATCAGTAGGTACTTAAACGGTATTGTTTTTGATTTCAGTCGAAACCTGTGGCGTTTGCAGTGCGTACCAACGTCGCGTACGATGGCACGCTGGACGACGATTCGCCCGTGCACGGGAGCGCGATCTCCTTCGAAGTTCGCGACTTCCTGCATATCAAGGTATCGTCATCGTCAACGTTTGCAGTGCGTACCGACGTCGCGTACGATGGCACGCTGGATGACTACTCGCCCGTGCATGGGAGCACGATTTCCTTCGAAGTGCGCGACTTTCTGCATATCAAGGTATCGTCATCGTCAACGTTTGCAGTGCGTACCGACGTCGCGTACGATGGCACGCTGGACGACGATTCGCCCGTGCACGGGAGCGCGATCTCCTTCGAAGTTCGTGACTTTCTGCATATCAAGGTATCGTCATCGTCAACGTTTGCAGTGCGTACCGACGTCGCGTACGATGGCACGCTGGATGACGACTCGCCCGTGCACGGGAGCGCGATCTCCTTCGAAGTGCGCGACTTCCTGCATATCAAGGTATCGTCATCGTCAACGTTTGCAGTGCGTACCGACGTCGCGTACGATGGCACGCTGGATGACGACTCGCCCGTGCACGGGAGCGCGATCTCCTTCGAAGTGCGCGACTTCCTGCATATCAAGGTTTCGTCATCATCAACGTTCGCAGTGCGTACCGACGTCGCGTACGATGGCACGCTGGAAGAGGACTCGCCCGTGCACGGCAGCGTGATCTCCTTCGAAGTTCGTGACTTTATGCATATCAAGGTATCGTCATCATCAACGTTTGCAGTGCGTACCAACGTCGCGTACGATGGCACGCTGGATGACTACTCGCCCGTGCATGGGAGCACGATCTCCTTCGAAGTGCGCCACTTCCTGCATATCAAGGTATCGTCATCGTCAACGTTTGCAGTGCGTACCAACGTCTTCATATCATTTATATGCGCGACTTCCTGCATATCAAGGTATCGATACCATCATCAGCATCATCATGCCTCGTTGGTCTAGTGGTTAGCATGTTCGACTACGGCCGACGAGGTCCCGGGCTCTAGTTCCGGGTCGGGCAATAATTAAGTATTGGGTTTTCTGAATAATCCCAGTAATAGCCCGGAGTTAGGAGGTTGACGGTGTTTCACCCCCGTGCCACGGAGAGCACGTTGAGCCGTCAGTCCCGGCTAATATCACTAACATGATATTAGTCGTCAAAGCCTGCCAACCCGCATTGGATCAGCATGGTGGGTCTAAGCTCTAATTCCCTCTCTCTTATGAGAGTGGAGGCCTGTGCCCATCAGTGGGACGTTAATGAGCTGTAGTGGATATCATCATCGAATTTTGCAGTGCGTACCCAAAATTTTTTAATATTCATAATGTCATAGGTCATAATGTTAAAGAGCCGTATTTTCAATATTCCAGGAGAAGTACGACAACAACTGGTGGATCGGGCGGCTCGTGAAGGAGGGGGAAGACGTGGGCTTCATCCCCTCGCCCGTGAAGCTGGAGGCGGTCCGCACAGGGCTGCAGGCCCGCGGCCGCTACCCGCGCCCCACGTCCGCCGGACAGCCGCTCCCCAGCCGAGGTAGCACCCCTCCCTCGCCCGGTACGTTCACGACCACCCCATATCGCGCCCCAGTTCTCCACTCAGCCACCGCTCGCGCCACACACGGAATCACAACTCAACGAATTCAGCAGCTCTGTCATGCTGAACCTGAATCAATCATTGCTTTTACTAATATTATAAATGCTAAATTATGGATGGATGGATGTATGGATGGATATTTATTTGTTACTCAATCACGCCAGAGGACGGATCTGGATGAAATTTGGCACAGGGATAGATTATAGCCTGGAATAACAGATAGGCTACTTTTTATCTCGGAAAATTAAAGAGTTCCTGCGGGAACCAAAAAAAACCTCAATCCACGCGGACGCGTCGCGAGCATCAGTTAGTTATATTACCTATAAGCTTTCAATAGTAGATGGAGAACGGAAATAGTTTTTAGTACGTAGGTCACTAAAGTAAATCTAGATTGAAGTTGGTTTTGCCAGTTCTTGGTATCCTATGAGGATTTACTTTCTCCATAGAAATAAAAGATAATAATATGCATGTGGAATAAAAAATATAAGAGGAAGATCAAAAAAGAGATGGGTGTATTGTAAGAGAGGTTAAGTGTGTAAAAGGGCTAGATGTTGAGGTAGATAATGCGTTGACGAATGACAGAAGTGAGTGGAATAAGCAGATATATTGTGCCGACCCCACGTAACGTGGGATAAGAACAAGTAGAAAAAGAAGAAGATAAAATTTGGGGTTAACAAAGAATTTTATCAAGGTATGTAGTAAAATATCATCACTCAGAATGTTAACGATAAGTGAAATCAAAGACATGATTATGTCAGTATTGAACTGTTTTTGTATTTTATCATAGAAATTGCTGCAAAATTAATCGTTGAGTTGTGATTCTTCACACAGAAACAACAATGCTCTTGCTGCGCATGTTAGTGTAAAGTCTTGATGCTGTTCACTGTCTCCGATTGAGTAAAGATAAGATTATTAAATTATTTTTAAAATACAAGATTTTTGGTTTAGTAAAATGCTCTGAAATCCAAAAGAAAACTATAACTTGAATCAGATCCACTTATTCCGCCTCATTAGATTCTTTGAGGTCAATTGAATTGAGGAATTGTTCTCTATTTCAGACCTAAAGGAAAAAATCTCGCGCACTTTAGTGAAATCACTAAATAAACAACTGTATTAGACTTGGCTTTAAGTCCAATTAAAAATAGGTTGGCCTAGATTTTTTCCGTTTGATCTGAACTGACCCTCACAAATATCCTTTTAACATAAGAAGAAATATCAAAACGGACGATCCAGCTTCCCTATTGGAGCCAAAAATCTCTTATATCTACTTTTTTATTATCACGATAGAAAAGAAATCCAATAACTAATTCACACCTTTACACGAATCAAAAGAGCAGACTGTAAACCCAAAAATACTTCTTTTTTCTTCTTGTGCTAAAAATAAAATGAAACAACGCAGTTCACTGGCTGAACTTCGTTTTTCTATAATTAAAACTACAAATAGTAAAATCATAAACAACGTCTAAACTAAAGTTAATTATTTTAAAGTTATATTAAATAAAGTAAAATGATCTGATAGATGCGATTACCTGGTTAGTGAATCAACATATTAATCTATAACTGATCAATTTTATATGTGGTATAATAAAATATGGTCGTAATTATTAAAATCGAGGAAAATATCGATTTCGATGATCTTCAAGTCGTGGATCTTCTAAATAGATTAAAATAGATTTAAAGCAAAGAGACCTTAATTGCGTTAATAATAATACTGTAATAATAGGTGATTTGTATGTGTTACTTACAAAGGAATGCTTAACTGCTTGGTACAACACAATCTATAATCATACTAAGCCCATAATTCACGCACATGAAACCCGGTGAAAGTTGTCAATTTCCTTGGTCTGATATTTTGCACTCATTTGATGATTGACATTATTTCAGATGTCCCCACGATCGATCGAGGTAAGACCACCCATACATCCATTGACCAGGAAATGTTACCAATTTTCACCCGATTATTGTATTGAATTTATTAATTTGGCCTTGGTTTTGTCCAATTTACTCTTGAATGTTAATTACTTAATAAATTTATTTTATTCTTCTTTATATACTTTGCTCGCATCTTCCATATCATGCTCCATTGCTCTTTCTGTCCCTATGAATTCTTAAAGAACTGTATTTATGCTTATATTTTTCTTAAGCATAAATTGAGTTCTTTCTACAAATCCTAATTTATTATCTTCTTTTCTTTTTTGGTAAAATTTCAATAGTCTGACTGTTATGGCCTTTAAATATTTTAAGCTATTGAAATTTTACTCTTCAGGTATGTATTTTACTGGAATGAATGTCGATGTCGTCAAGTCTCTTTTCTATTGTTGTGGTATATTTGAAGTTTATCAATTGTCACTGGGAAATGTTATGTAATGTCCGTGTAAGGTAGTTAAAGTGCCGTTTATGTCTTCCCTGTGTCCTCTGCTATGGTAATGAAAATGATGAAGTAATGGGAAGCCACATCAAAGCTTATGATATGAACAAGCATGCAGCCCTGTTGTTGCTAGAAACTTATTATGTCGAATCTGGTTGTTGCATTGCCCTAATGACATTTATGTTCTGAACTCAACTTTAAGATTAATTTGTTGTTTTACAATAATATTATATTTAAACTAGCAATACAACGAACTATCTACTCTGATATCCCTCCTACCATGGAACATATCTTTAATAGTTAATTCATAATAATTAATTTATCCAAGTAATCTAATTAAAAGTGAAAAAGTTGATTTTAGTAAAGTATAAATGAAAATGATTGAGGTATAATTTCGTAACATAAAGGAAAATCAACGACGCTAAAAGAAATTGTTAGATAAAATGTTTTTTCTTTTCCAGGTGAAGACTCAGATTCAGCCGGCAGAGGACGCGGTGCAGGAGCTTTGCCTACGAGTAAGGAAAAAAGAAAACCGTTTTTCAAAAAGCAGGAAGCCTGTACACCCTACGACGTAGTGCCTTCGATGCGGCCCGTGGTACTCGTGGGGCCGTCACTCAAAGGCTACGAGGTTACGGATATGATGCAGAAGGCATTATTTGACTTCCTCAAAAGGCGGTTTGAGGGCAGGTGAGGAAATATTTTGTGAATTATTAAAAAGATTAACTGGAAATTTAGACAGTGATGCAAAGTTCAATTACTTAGAAAGAAAATGATGAAACTAATGAAGTCAAATTGAATTTAGTAGTTTCCTAAAAGTAAATGAAGACCAGGGGTCATACTGCCAACACCGCGCTTAAAACCATATTGTTGGCTTTCGTGTCTTAAAATTATAATACTTGTTTTAGGAACCCCAAGGTACGTGACATCAAACTGTAATTTTGAGTAATATTGCTTAAGTATTGGTTTTGGCAGTATAGCCCCAGATCGATTTTAAAATTACATGACTTCTTAAAATACTTTTATGATGGGTGTATTGCAAAAAACCTAAGAAAAGAAGTTGGAACCTACGAATTTTCAGATATGAGTTGGGTAATACAATGATAAGGGATTTGGTTGCGCCTGCGTTTATTGTATCTTCATAATATTATAAAGTAATAAACATTTTATATGTAGCTTCCCACTAACATTGCTTTAACCTCGTAAGATCACAGATAGATACATTTATGGAACCATTATAAGTGTGGTAGCAGTTTGAAATATTTCTGAAGTCTAGATCTTCCAATTTTGAAATTATCATTTTACTGCTAGTAACCTTCATTAATTAAACCTTAGATATGAACTAACCTTATAGAACTAAAGTACCTAACCAACATTGCTCGACGTGTTGCAAAGCTGAAGTGGCAATGGGCGGAGAATATAGTTCGAAGAACTGATAGACGTTGGGGTTCCAAAGTGCTGGAGTGGCAACCTCGTACTGGAAAGCGCAGCGTTGGCAGACCCCCCACTCGCTGGATGGACGACATCAGACGAGTCGCAGGGAGCCGCTGAATCCAGGCGGCGTAAGACCGCGGCGTTTAGAAATCCTTGCAAGAGTCCTATGCCTAGCTGTGAACGTCCTATCGGTTGAGGACGATGAGGATGATGACCCTCAAATATATAAAATAAATAAATCGTTTATTTGCTGCAAACATAGTATATTGTACTGGAAAAACGACTTACGAGGTTAAGAGCAAATAAACTAACATTTCAGGATAATAATAACCCGCGTGATGGCGGATATATCGCTTGCCAAGCGGTCGCTACTCAACAACGCCTCGAAGCGAGCGATCGTGGAGCGTTCCAACTCGCGATCCACTTGCCTCGCCGAAGTTCAGGTACACTCATCACGCCTTATGCCTTTCCAGGATCATCATCACCCGGGTGACCGCGGACATTTCCCTGGCGAAGCGGTCCTTGCTCAATAACCCGACAAAGAAACCTATAATGGACAGAACCAATTCCAGAACCAATTGCCTGGCTGAAGTACAGGTTCGCGCACTTTGGTGAACTAAAACTAACTTCGTGCTAACATGGAATGTTCGAATTAACCATAAAATTGCATCTTGCATAACACGATTCTGAAAGTCTATCCGCTTTCACAGCGCATTCTCTTAAGTAACCCATGCCATGTCACAAAATCGTGATACGTCGGGGTAAACCCCAAAATACTTTTGCGATTAAACCATAACACGGACTAAGCTTCTATGATTAGTAAGGTTCACAGGTCAAACATATTTATAACATCTCTCTTTGCATCGTTATGTACATTGCTAAGGTAATGACCCTTTTCATTACTCACATTAGGGCAGGGGCTAAATAAAACAATGGGTTCCCATTTTCTTTAAAATCTTTTCGTCATTTGTCATAACTTACCCCCAAACGTTAGCTTACCGCCAAACATTAGGTGCACCTGGGTTGCTTAAACATCTGCACAGATTTCTGTTCACCGCGATAAATTATCAAGCAATTTTTCCAGCTAAGCAGCTATTGAATGCATCTTGGTCGCTGTCAGCTAAAATGACGCTTTCCGCATTTTGTCCGTTTAAAAAAGCTTTCTATTCAGCTCGCACTGTGAAAGTTAAATCTATTTTAAGCCTGCTACAGGTGCCACAAGCGACGCATTTTTGTGTACGGAATGTTTGTGAATGATTGTCAGCAGCATCAGCTTATAAATCGTCGTTAGCGTCAAAGTATATTTGAGGGTATAAGTTTTCCTACCGGCAAAATTCCGTTACGAGGCCGTGTAGATACCGATATAGATGGGGTATGTATGGGTATAACATAACTGCCATATGCCTAAACTACCATAATGTGAAAGATCTTATAGTGGATAAAGAATGCATGCAGGTCTGGTGATACCATGCATATAACAAAATAATAAAGTAATTATTAAAGAATAGGTAGTGTTAATTTAATTCATATTGTGTATTTTTGTTATTGTTTGTTTATTTAATTTAAATTTAATTAATAGTGTTTTTATTGATTTTGTATTTTTAATGCTTTTGTTTGTCATGTTACAGTGCATACACTTTGTGTCTCATACTTTAATCACTAATCTGGTACTTTACTACCACCTACAATTTTTTTTATTTTTTTTTATTTTTTTTGTTAAGGAAAACCAACAGCTTAGATAATTCTAGACAGTCTTAAAATTAGGTAACCTAAAGCTAATGACAGGTTTTCACAAATAGACGCCTATAAAAACAAGGGTACCTGTTGATAAACAATATAAAAAATTAGTTGATGAGGACAGTACCAGTTGTAACTTAATTAGTTTCACTTGACTGCATAAATACATTGGTTAGATTTCGACGTACACTACACATATTTGAGTAATATTTTTGAGTAATATTGCTTAAGTATTGCTTTATGCGTTGGCAGTATGGCCTCTGGTTTGTTTTCTTTTTTTAATGTTTTTTTTATGTTTCTTTTTATGTTTTTTTTATTTATTTTTTTATTTTTTATTGTTTTTTTTTAACGATTTTCAACTATCTTCTACAAAGAAGTCGTAACTTTAACTTTGTCTTGTTAATAGACGGAAATCGAACGGATATTCGACCTGGCACGGACGTTACAACTAGTCGTGTTGGACTGTGACACTATCAACCATCCCTCGCAACTGGCTAAGACGTCACTAGCACCCACGATAGTCTACTTGAAGATATCCAGTCCGAAGGTGAGAATCAATTTCGGTGTTTCTACGAACGACAATAAGCATGATGACTGATTTTGAAAAATGGTCAGATTATGTTCGGAAGTATCTACCATTTCGATAAAATATCTTATTTCAGCAGAAAAATAAGGTTTGGTAGAAAAAATTGGCATTTGAAATTTAAATTTTAAAATTCACGCCAAAACGCTCGCGAGTGTCATGGCGTCGTTTGTGACGTCACTATTGTTTTACCCATATACTCTGTGCAGTGTGCAGTAAACAATAGTGTGATTGTCAAAGCTCGAAAACAACAATTGTGACGTCATTCGCTTTTTGGTGTTTAATCCATTATGGCCGATTGGTGTGTTTTATAGATTTATTTTATCAAAATAAATAGCAATCTCTGAATCCTATTTCATTAGATAAATTCATAATTTCATTTATTGTTGGTTACTGTCATCATGCCTATTTGCCGAGGACATTTATTAAGACCTGTTTGGTCAAACTGCAGGTGCTCCAGCGGTTGATAAAGTCGCGCGGCAAGGGCCAGAGCAAGAACCTGTCTGTACAGATGGTGGCCGCGGAGAAGCTGGCCCAGTGTCCGCCGGAAATGTTCGACGTCATCCTCGACGAGAACCAGCTGGAGGAGGCGTGCAGCCGGATCGCCGAACACTTAGAGGTGAATATGTCACCGTAATATTGTAAAAACCGTTAGATTATACTTAATCTAACTCGCGAAATTCTAAACTGTCGAAAGATTAGAATTTAACGCATTATTAAACCCGATAAAACCTAAGTGCTACACACTATAATCGGCTCGTGTCTTTGGTTGTTATTGTAGGTTATAATAATATTATAGGATATTTTTAGATATGTGAGTATGAAAAAAAATTGTGCACTCGTTTCCATTACCGAAATTTTTTTATTGATACTTGCCGCCCTAGTCGATAAACGTCACACGACGTAAGTTTTGCAGGACGTAAACATAAATTCAGATTGAGACAACTTCTTGTAAATGTTAAGAATTGTTAAAAATATCAACGGAATATCATTACTAATGGTATGAAGCTACGTAAAATTGATAAATGGCATTTTTAGACGCCCCCAATATGATCCCAATTTAATGGTGACGCCACTACAATGTTATATGGTGACATTAGCTGTCAGTGTCATAGGGATCAAGGTTCGCCGCGCCGAGTATAGTGCACTACTTGATTATTTATGTCGAACCCTAACCTAACCTACAAGAAAGAGACAAGAAAACGTAAATAAAATGAATATTTCAAAAATTTACACTCAGAACATTGAACAGTTTACAATCTTTCGACAGTTTAGAATTTCGCGAGATAGATTATAATCTAACGGTATTTACAATCATACGGTGACAAATATATTGAATTATACCTTCCTCTGCGAGCTTAAATTCTACGTTAGAACTCGCACAGGTGTACGGAGTGGTTGCCTACTCCGTACACCGACTCAATTTGCTACCACCACCACCACCACTACAGCCTATTAACGTCCCACTGCTGGGCACAGGCCTCCACTCTCACAGCAGGGATTTAGAGCTTAGACCCACCACGCTGCTCCAATGCGGGTTGGCGGGCTTTAACGACTATTATCATGTTAGTAATAATAACCGGGACCGACGGCTTAACGTCCTCTCCGAGGCACGGGGATGAAACACCACCAACTTCCTAACTCCGGGCTAATTGAGAATTTATAGTCAGAAAAACCCAACACTTTCACGGCCTGACCCGGGACTCGAACACGGGACCTCGTCAGCCGCAGTCAAACATGCTAACCACTAGACCACGAGGCAGTTGCTATGTGTGACTTATCTGGATTCCTTGTGACGCTATTTTGGTTAACATCGGATTTCTTAAAAAAATACTCCAAATTCCTATGAATAAATACAGATGTCTCATAAATGTACAAATACGGTAGTGCAAGAAGGTTATATAATCTGTATGAATCGGTTGGTTTCACAAGAAGAATACTTCTAATACACTTCTACCATTAAGCCCAGTGAAATAATGTCATGAATCGGTTGGTTTCATAAGAAGAATTCTTCTAATACACTTCTACCATTAAGACTAGTGAAATAATATCATAAATCGGTTGATTTCATAAGAATAATACTTCCAATACACTTCTACTATTAAGACTAGTGAAATAATGTCATGAATCTGTTGGTTTCACAAGAATAATACTTCCAATACACTTCTACTATTAAGACTAGTGAAATAATGTCATGAATCTGTTGGTTTCACAAGAATAATACTTTCAATACACTTCTACTATTAAGACTAGTGAAATAATGGCATGAATCGGTTGGTTTCATAAGAATAATACTTCCAATACACTTCTACTATTAAGACTACCTAGTGAAATAATGGCATGAATCGGTTTGTTTCATAAGAAGAATTCTTCTAATACACATCTACTATTAAGACTAGTGAAATAATGTCATTAATCGGTTGGTTTCATAAGAAGAATACTTCTAATACACTTCTACTATTAAGACTAGTGAAATAATGTCATGAATACACTTCTACCATTAAGACTAGTGAAATAATATCATGAATCCGTTGGTTTCATAAGAAAAATAATACTTCCAATACACTTCTACTATTAAGCCTAGTGAAATAATATCATTAATCGGTTGGTTTCTAAAGAAGAATACTTCTAATACACTTCTACCATTATGACTAGTAAAATAATGTCATGAATCGGTTGGTTTCACAAGAATAATACTTCCAATACACTTCTACTATTAAGACTAGTGAAATAATTTCGTGAATCTGTTGGTTTCATAAGAAGAATACTTCTAATACACTTCTACTATTAAGACTATTGAAATAATGTCATTAATCGGTTGGTTTCATAAGAAGAATACTTCTAATACACTTCTACTATTAAGACTAGTGAAATAATGTCATGAATACACTTCTACCATTAAGGCTAGTGAAGTAATGTGTGGCGATATCGTTTTCCAGAAGTACTGGGCGGCGACGCACCCCCCGACGGTGGCCCCGAGTGCGCGCGCGCCGCACGCCCCGCTGCCGCACGCGCACGCGCACCCCAACCCGCACCCGCACGCGCAGCACGCGCAGCCTGGTGAGCGGACACCTGTACCTACACATGTCATGATATAATATAATATCATACAAAATAACTGCTCTCGGATCTTCCTTTTATACAATGGTGTTAAGTCGAAATCTTAATCTATATATATGTCACCGTAAGATTGTAAGAACCGTTAGATTATAATCGAACTCGCGTAATTGCAAACTGTCGAAAGATTACAATTTAACGCATTATTTTCCGGTAGATTGTAATCAGATCTATGTGTCATAAGTATTCACTACTTGATTATTTATGTCGAACCCTAACCTAACCTACAAGAAAGAGACAAGAAAACGTAAATGAATATTTCAAAAATTGACACTCAGAACATTGAACAGTTTACGATCTTTCGACAGTTTAGAATTTCGCGAGTTAGATTATAATCTCACGGTTTTTACAATCTTACGGTGACATATATAAAAGCGAAATACCACTCACCCACTGACTGACACACTGACTGACTAATCACGATGTCTCAGAACCTATATAGCATACAGACTTGACAAGATGCCGCACCCGCACTCGCAGCACACGCAGCCTGGTGAGCGGACACCTTTACCTACTAATATCATATATACTAGTGGTTCCCCCCGAACTGAGAGCTCGCGGTATCCATAAGACAGTTTTAACTATATATTGTAATAGTTAACTTTTAACATTACACGCAAAAGCGCTGAAGAGTTATTGGAAAAACGAATAAACTTTTACAGAGCGCCATCTATTGACATCATTGTGAAGTTCTGCTAAAAATACTGAACTTCATTAAAAATTAAATAACTTCGTTTCCTTAAAATATTTATCTAATTAATATAATTCAAATAATTGATCAAGTTTCAGGCCCAGCCTTTCAGCAAATTGAGAGTTCTGAGGTCAACTTGGGACGTTAGAAGATCTTCACTTTGAAAGCCCCCCATTTCGTAAATTTTAGGGGAAAAATTAAAAAAAATATATATTTTTGGAATCTATTCCTAATTATCTTTAGAATGACATACCGCAACCCTATGTAACGCTATAAAAAATATTTTACTTCGTATTCGCTGCTATGATAGCCCCCCTGATTTTTATAAATTTTTAAGCCATATTCGGCTAGAAGCCAGCGGTTTATAATATATTTAAATTTGAAGTAATTACGTTCAGTAATTCAGAAGTTATAAGGTTCTGACAGACGGATGGACGGACAAGTGCAAATTCACTCAAGTAAACGCAGAGACCTTCGCTTCGCTCGGTCAAATATGATATCATACAAAATATCTGCTCTGGGTTCTTCCTTTTATACAATTGTGTTAAGTCGAAATCTTAATCTATATATAGATAAAAGCGAAATACCACTCACTTACTGACTGACTAATCACGATATCTCAGGACAGATATCTGAGCACCTATAAAGCATACAGACTTGAAATTTGGAAGGTAGATTCCTTCTATAATTTTACGAAAATTCACCCCAAAGGGGGTGAAATGGAGGTTGGAAAATGAGGGTTCTAAGTTTTTGAAGTTAGATACTTGAAAATCGGCATTTAGGTTATTAGTTTTAAAAAATAAAAACCTGCATAAGCTATATAAAGCCTCTATATATAGGCTTTTTGCAGCGGGAAAATTTCATAACCTCATAGGAAATCAGCAATGGGGGCTACCGCGTTTAAATTCGCCACTAGAGACGCTACTGTAGAGTGAGGTCTCCGACATGTCAAATAGGTATTATTACTGGGCCTTTATCGCGGGTCTAATTATTTCACTAATGTAAGTAGCAATACCGGATTAATTAATGAAGATGTAAGATACGTGTTAATGAATGTCAGTGATCTGTGCTTTGAAAGCGGAACAAAGAAAAAAAGTGCAAAATTAAAGGGTTGAAAGAAGATGAATGCATAAGTGTAGTACATTATGTCCCTGGTCCCTGTGTGCTTACTATTTAAAAACGTAATTTTTGTCAAAAGTATGCTTGTTCACCGAATTTACAGCTATACTAAGGACCTTACTCGCCAGTGGCGACAACTAATTAGCATAAAAACGGTAGCCCTCATTGTACGTGGACGAAGTCGCAGGCGACCTCTAGTGACATACAATATGCTTGTCATATTATGGCAGGTAATGAAAGTAGCCCTTTCATGTCAACATTGTGAAAAGGCACTTGCATTTAAACCTGTAAAACATTTAATTCTGTTAAACATGTACTTACTTGTACCGTAACTGTCACAAAAATATTAACGTTCGCTTAGATGTAGACCATGTATTTTTCAAAAAGTCTGACTTTTATGCCAGTTCAATTAAATTATATAATATACTTGTATATCTAGATACAATAAAATCAAACCGCTGCCTGCTGCGTACCAACTTAACACAAATTCGAAGTCCCAGCATTAATTTAAGTTATATTTCTGAAAATAACCCGAATATAAGCCGCAATTATACTTGTATGTTTTGCTTACGGAAGTCGCTTACATTAAGAGTAACTTAGGAAATGTAAACTTCAGATTCGTTTATTTGCATTTAACATGAACAGTTGTACAAAAATTGACATGTTACCCCTATAGGGCATATGTAATTTGAGTGACAAAGAGTACTTCGAAATTATTATTTTTATTTATTTAATATTATCATATTATAACAGTCGTGTAAGTTTGTGTGCGAACCTACCTACCTTTTAATAGACTGTTTTCATGGTATAAGCTACTCATGTAAGCGACTTACATGAGTGAAACTTACAAGTGTAAATACGGCCTAAAATACCTATTTAATTAGGTTACATGGGCCGAGGTCAAAGGCTGACTGAGTATGTCTCAGGTACCCATAGATTCAATTATAGATGTCGTAACGTAAAGGTAGCGATGCTTATCTTGACTTTAAATACTTCAAACCTTCTGCAAGAATATTCTGTGATAGCAACTTCTTCAGCCGTATACAAACTCTTCAAAAATATAACCTACTTTCTTACCTACTCCTAATTTTCCTATTTACGATAAACATAGGCCATACTGCCAACGCATAAGGCCATATTATTTCATTATTATTGTTGACTTTCATGTTTTAGAATTAAAATCCTTATTTTAGGAACGTCAAGGTTCGTGACATAAGCTGTCAATTAGAGTAATATTGCTTAAGTATTGCTTTAAGTGTTGGCAGTATGGCCCCTTATTCATTAGCACTTTTAGATATTCAGTAGCCGATCTATATACCTAATCATTGGTTTATAACAAATGTTGGCGGACCCAAGAAACATCCTCATCTTAATAATATTTAACAAGTATTTAACATACTAATAATACTTAGCCAAAGCCAATCAAATAGTCGTCTCTAAGCTGAGGTGCGAAGTAACTGTCGAACTCAACGTAACTATAGCCCGACAAATTTATCTGACCCAGTGACAGTGTCGCTAGTATTTAATATGGAAAATAAAAAATAATAAAAATCAAACAGGCATAAAAATTAGTTTTAGGCCAATTTAGGCCAACGGGACAGATAAGTTTTAGGACTTTATATACAACTTTATGGACAATATGCTATTGCGAGGTGTGTTGCGCTCAACTTCAGACGCGACTAAATGATTGACGCCAGCTATACCTAATGATTCATTTTCTTACCATATCGATCATTTCTCTTCTACGCTGTGTGAAAGACATTTATTAGAGAGGAAACACTACGGTCGAAAAATCTCTGTATGGCGGACCCAAGTTTGGGACTTTGGGTAATTCACATTTTTAAATTCATATCAAATATTGCGCGACCAACAGGATTCTAAACAGAGAAATGAAATCAAATGATTTATTTATTTCGCGTAGGCAACTTGTGCCACTTGTTATAAGTCCAGGCTCTACCACCGGTTCGGAAAATGATTTTACTGAGAAGAGCCGGCAAGAAACTCAGCAGTTGCTCTTTTCATAAAAAGGAAAATTTTGACACTTTAACACAGAGTTTCCGCTATCTTTATCAAAGATAGCACATAAATCCTGCGGGAACTCTTTCATTTTCGGCAAAAAATACCCCACGTCCTTCCTCGGGCGGTGCAACCTATCTCTGTACTATATTTCGTCAAAATCAGTCGTTTAGCAGACAGACGGACACACTTTCGTATTTATAACATTAGTATGGATTCCTCAAAGTTAAGGTGTAGTCCCACAAACTTATCTGACCGGTGGCAGCGTCGCTAGTATATATGAAAAATAAAATAAATACAAAAACTTAACAGGCATTAAAAAAATCCAATTTTGGCCACCGGGTCAAATGAGTTTGTGGGACCATAAAACACTGTAATATAAACTATTAAAACAGACCGTTGTCCCTAGTGTTTTCACTTTTATAGTTTCATTAACTTTATAACATAACTTTATTAACATGTGTGTAACTGATGATTTCTTTCTTTTGAACCCTCATCGCATTCTGGAGGACACCGCGAGAGGTCCGACTCCTACAACTATGAGAGAGGGAGAGGTAACTAACACACTAACAATACTTCACAAGGTCTATTACGGTAAAGTGACAGCAACAGTATGACAATCAAAATCACCGATTGCTAAAAATTTGCGTTACTGCAGCTAATATACAATAAATTCAGTCATAGCAATTGAGATTGTTACAATGATTGATACAGCTTTCCCGTAGTCGGCCAGTAGGTTCTTTTAAACGGGCTAGGTAACCTCATAATCTCATGATTTTATAATACCATTTCACATTCTAAAAATTTACAATTAAAACTAGCCCGTTTATGAATGCCTTTAAGCTCGCTCTACACGAATCCGGTTTGCAACCGGAGCTGAGTGGGAGGAGCTTAATGAAACCGGAACATAGTTATAGTCATAAATTTTAAGGCTCCTTTAACCACACTCCGAAATAATCCGAGATTAGACGAAAATACATACGAAGGTAAGATAAGGGAGCCTGCTATGTTTATATATGTATGTGTGTATATATGTCCATAACAAGCACTATCCAAAGTAACTACAGGAAAAGTAAAAAGAGAAAAGTTCTCAAATGTTCTCTTAGTATCTCGGAGTGAGTCTGAAGCCGGCTGATTAGCTTTTAAGAGTCTAAGATTCAAGTTCATGGTTTGGTTTAATTTCATCTGAATTCCTTTTTCTGACTCACACATTAATTATTGTAATAATTTCAGATATAGTCTCTGTCATCTTTTATTTGTATTTTTGTTCTTCGTTATCTACCATGCTATTTCTTCAAAGGTGTCCTAATTTTCTTTGTGTAGTCCTTTATTACTGTCTATTTAAATATAATTTGTTTCGAACAACTCAGCGTTAATCAAGTTAAATTAATTTATAATATCGAATTAACAGCTTTTTATTATTAAAAGACCTGTGAAAAAATTTAAAGAAAACTTACAATCTTCTTTAGCTACTGTCATTTTATAGCACAAACATGTAATTCATGTAAAAAAAATATGCTACACTCTCATTTAGATGTAGAGCTTCGTAGTTTCTTAGTTGTTTCGAAAATAAGCAACTATATAGTTGGTTATGAGTTCCGTACCAATAGCAATTTTAAAAACTAAGATCCTAAGCGCTGAATAGTTTAAATACCAAAACGCGCGGCGTTGCTATTATAAAGCATTAACCTAATGTATGGTTGCTGAACTATGGCATTTTTGTATCTATTTTTCATGAGCTTAGTTAAAAGATAAATAAATCGGAGACGCAGAGCAACGCTTTGCACTCGGCACTCGAGAATCTAGATGATCAGCTTATGTTTACTTTTTATGGTTCACGTATCACGGTTTTATTTTAGTTAAAGTAAGAACGTCGCTAATGCGTTTCTGTGAGACGCGATTTACTTACCTTTTTAGTCAGCCATGGAAAAATAGATTGTATGCCGCCCACGACCACGAGCCACTCCACAGTGCACTGATGTCACCCTGTTCATTTCAGTACAAGCCTATGGACAAGCGCACTAGCCTCACCGAAGACCATTAATTCCAGTCACATTATAGCAGCATCGACGAAGCCCCTCAGGTTCCAACCATTTTATCGGCTCAGTGTTTGAGCTTCATCTAACAGGAGTGATGCTTATACTAACAAAATCCCCTCATCGCCTACTGTGGACAGGTCTCCTCGGAATGAGAAGGGTTTCCCGAATAATTCCCTTGCTCCGCCTTTATTACCTCAATTTTATACCTCGATAAATTGGATAACAATTTTGCTAACAAGGCTTGCTCAATCCTGCATTTTTAGCCATTTAAATATAATATAGTAAAAAGATAAAGTTCCATCTAAATTCATTGAAATATCGATCTCATTTTGCTTCAAAGTCCATCCTTTCTTTCAGATTTCCAATTCTTTTACAACAATAATATGTCCAGACATTCCAACACTGACGAAATCGATGTCTATTAATTTTGCTTCGAAAGTTTTCGCTTCGGAAGCACCTTCAACAGATTTGCTTCTTCCCAGCCAAATCTGCGCCGCCAACGCCGGATATCGAAGTTCTACCTTGCCCGGGAAAAGTTCGTAACTGGAGAAACGACCCACAGTCTTGAGTTAACCCGGGCTTAGTAAGTGCGTGCCCGTGTGAGAGTTCCTCTTTACTAACGGTCTTTAAGTGCTAACTACCCTCGATCCTGGAAAATGCCGTGTGCTCTAAAATACAAATCTACACATACATTTCGGACACGTCATTAATTATTAGACTAGAATAATCACACATCAAAACTATTGTTTATTTATAATATAAACTTTACTTGCATGAATATTTAACTAATAAAATTACAAGGAACAATAAATAGAAGCGTAATGCTACATGTAGTTACAACCGTAAAACTTAATTTTTTGACTGCCAAATGATTTGGAAGATGAGGGTGTTGGGAATTCAATAGAAGCAATGGCAAACAAGAGGAAAATTTTCTTGACCATTTGTCGATCACAAAGATTTTCAACTATTATAAGCAAAAGTATCTTACTGCTCCTTGTAAAATCATTCATCTGAATGTAAGTATACCAACAACTAAGTTTTTAATATATTGTGTCACAGGTAGATCACGCATCCCCCGGCCGGAGAGACTGGAGGAGGAGTACTATCCGCGAGAAGACTACCGGCGGTATCCTCGCGACTACCCGCGGGAGTACCATGAGGGGTATTCACACGACTACCCTCACGGAGATCCATATGAACGAGAGGCGTATGGTCACGACTACACGCGGGACTATCCGCGGGACTACCCCCGGGAACCGTATCCCCGGGAACAAAGGGAGGAGCGCAGGGAAAGGGCGAGGGATCGGGAGGCTTCGGACGAGTATGGTTCGTCCCGTCGCGCGCTCAACGCCGTTTAGTACTAATGGACGTAACCATGATACCATTTGGACCAGTTTTATTGTGAAAGAACCAAAACTTAATCTATTAGAAGTTCAGTTCCCCATTCCATCCGCTTCAGTAAAACAGAGAAAAGCAAGAATTAGTTTTGTTTAAATCACTTTTTTACTAAAGTGGAACGAATTAAATGTCCTGAACTTGTTTGTTAGTTTTGGTCAAATTGTTGGTGTCAATGGTTATTTTAGTCCGAGAAGCTTGGTTGTCGTCTTAAATAAGATCGTCTGTTAGAACACTGTTTTCATCCTTTAGCTCCGCATTGTATCTCTACCAGGGTTATGACATTTTGCTAAATCCAGCATTATCGCTGTACCTAATTTTGTCGCCAGTGAAACTAGTGAGAGGACGTGGCTGCGTCAACATTGGATTAATTTTAGATTCCTGTATTACCAAACTTATTGACTGATTGCTACATGATCGCAATGGTTGAATTTGTGGTTCATAGCATTCTGCGTCATATCCCTTACTACTGAGGTCATGATCTGTTCCATAAATTAAGCAATGGTAGCTTAGGATACCAAACCGGTGGTTTTTCATTTGACACCAATTAACCTAATTACGATTAGAACTTATAATGTGTTATGGAGAAATTGGAAAGGCAGAACTCAGCGGCAAAGGTAGATTTTATTTTTTAAACCACCTCTCAGACCTCAACGTCAGTCATCCATCCAGGTGATTTGGCCACCAGCATAATATTCTGATCTGCGATTTGAGTGCAAGTTGCATTGTGCGTAGATAATACTTTATGGATGGTTTTCAATACAAGGAACGGGAGTTTGGACGTAGCCCGGCCACATTAGTGACGTTTGAGTAGCTGGTGCCCCAGTATCCAAATCTAGAATAATTTAATATAAAAAAACTAGTATCAATTTTAATCACTCTTGCAACCATTTCTTAGCTTAACTTTTTGTATGATGATTTATAATTTTCTGGCAGATAATAGATTCAGCGGAATTGTTTATTATTATTCGATTAATGTAGTCGTATAGGTGAGATACCTTGCGGAGCATTATGCAGGTGGTGCTACAGTGACGGATTGTTTTGCGGTTTATTCGTGTATCTTCAACTCGGACTTCATATGGTCCGGATGCATTCCGGTCCAGTGCCATATCTACATTGCCTATATATCGATTTGTTGACCAGGTATATGTCGAGATGCAACCCTTTTTTGTTTCTAGCTTGATTCTGACATTATTTGAACCTGAAGTGCCAATAATATTCAAATCTCAAGCTCTTTGATGAATAAACATTAGTTCGATTCTCACAATATTCCCCGAGTTATCAATTTGATAAAAAAATTAAGAGCTTGACAAATTTGATAAATGCTACAAGGATTTATCAGTTAGAACAAGTATCTGCTTAAACAAAATAGAAACCTAGCTAACAAAAAGCCATTTGCTAAAAAAGCTATAACCTAAATATATCAAGCTCCAGCCCGACTTGGCATATGATTTTTGATGTAAACTGGGTCGGAATGCAACCGGTGCGTGTATGCTAAGTATTATTGTTTCATGTCGGCTGCGGACGACTTCGCGGACGCTATTTCGATTTGCTGAGCTTTAAGTGGCACGCTTTCGCGGCGAGTGTGTATAATGTATATGGTTGGTCTGCTTGTGTTACCTTTATAATAGGAGTAATAAGATAATTGTCTCTATTCCCTGCCTTGAAAATAGGGTGCTTTTCCATGGACCATCAGGTCACGATACGCGACAAAATATGAGGAAATGTAACCTTCTTGCAATTTACGAGCGCGCGTGAACTTTACTTGTAGTAATGCATATTGCGTAAGTGTGCGTGCCTCTTGGAGCGATCAGTCGTACACGCACACAATTACACGTATACAAATGCGTACAGATAGGACATTAACACATCCAAGATGCACGCGCACTCGTGAATTGCAAGAACTATACTTATTATTATCTATTATTTAGCAAGAAAAGATTACAATTATTTTGCTATAATCCGCCAACAGAAAAAATTCTGTATGGTCAAGCATGCAGTTACAAGCGAAGCACCGTTTACCTTCCCAACCAAGCAAGAAAGCCAAGTTCCCAAGCAAGCAATGCCACCACCACTCACATGCACCACCACACAAGACTTTTATACTAATCTCGACGCACGTTTCGCCCCGAGCATCTTCAGTGTGGTGCATGTGAGTGGTGGTGGCATTGCTCGCTTGGGAACTTGGCTTTCTTGCTTGGTTGGGAAGGTAAACGGTGCTTCGCTTGTAACTGCATGCTTAACCATACAGAATTTTTTCTGTTGGCGGATTATAGCAAAATAATTGTAATCTTTTCTTGCTAAATCATGAACTTCCGCAAAGTAACGCCTGATTCTATCCAATATCTATTATTTATTTATTGGGATGTACTGTATATGTCACCGTGAGATTGTAAAAACCGTTAGATAATAATCTAACTCGCGAAATTCTAAACTGTCGAAAGATTGTAAACTGTTCAATGTTCTGAGTGTAAATTTTTGAAATATTCATTTTATTTACGTTTTCTTGTCTCTTTCTTGTAGGTTAGGTTAGGGTTCGACATAAATAATCAAGTAGTGCCAGGGCACTTAGGTTTTATCGGGTTTAAATACCTATCAGATTACAATCTACCGGAAAATAATGCGTTAAATTCTAATCTTTCGACAGTTTAGAATTTCGCGAGTTAGATTATAATCTAACGGTTTTTACAATCTTACGGTGGCATATACACCGCGAGATATAAGCAGCTGGAAGGTGTAAGCTATATAATAACTTATTCCGATAATTGTCATCGATTTAATATGGCGCTTAAAGCCGTTACGTGATTTTCGGTATATCGTGCGATGATCAATGGAAAACCCCTCTAGGTACTCCACGTGATAAAACTATGCTTAAAAATTGTTGAGTCCGTGTCACGAAAGAATATTCAAACCAGCAACTCTCTAAGTATCAAACTTAAAAACGCGCTTCTAATATGGAATTTTGCGTGAAATACATAGTTGTGACTTGTGCCGTCATCGAATTTTAACAGATTTTTTCTTAAATTAATTAGAAAAAGTAGTTTAAAATAGTAATAGTTTAAAATGGTTATCAAAGTTTAAACTATCCCAGGAATTGTAGTCTTTTGGAAGACCCTCTATTTAATAATCAATAATAATATAATTTGCCTGATGGGAGGCTTCGGACGTGGCTAGTTACCACCCTACCGGCAAAGACGTGCCGCCAAGCGATTTAGCGTTCGGGTACAACGCCCTGTAGAAACCGAATAGGGGTATGGGTTTAATATAACTGCCATGCCCCTAACAAGTTAGCCCGCTACCATCTTAGACTGCATCATCACTTACCATCAGGTGAGATGGCAGTCAAGTCTTGTAATGGATAAAAAAATAATAATAATAATCAATACGAAATAGGTAATTTTCACATAGGCATCATCCCTATTCCCGTGGCGATTAGTGGAACTAATTTATATATGTCACCGTAAGATTGTAAAAACCGTTAGATTATAATCTAACTCGCGAAATTCTAAACTGTCGAAAGATTAGAATTTAACGCATTATTTTCCGGTAGATTGTAATCTGTTAGGTATATTAACCCGACAAAACCTAAAACCAAAACTACCTAGTTATTTATGTCGAACCCTAACCTAACCAACAAGAAACAGACAAGAAAACGTAAATACAATGAATATTTCAAAAATTGACACTCAGAACATTGAACAGTTTACAATCTGTCGACAGTTTAGAATTTCGCGAGTTAGATTATAATCTAACGGTTTTTACAATCTTAAGGTGACATATACATATAACATAAACATGCGACAACTTTCAGGGGATTTCTTTCGTGACACGAACTTTTTAGTTATGTCATGCTCGTGAAATTAAAAAATTTAATAGGAACCACACTTGAGGCATTTTCGATTCTTGATAATTTAAAAAAAATACTTGAAATCGACTGAAGTAATAATATTTCTTACAAATTCATTCATGCATCCGTTTGCATTGGTAATAAGTAATATAATTATTTAAACTGGAAAATAATATAGAATATTGATTACCTACTGAAATTTTTGATTTTTTTTTACTTGAGATACTTAATTATTTTTGGAACAAATAAAAATTTAGTTATTTATGCTTTCAAGATTAAGTTAATTTGGTTACAAAGCGCAGATTTCTATAGAACCTCCTTTTTGTGGGAATGGTTACACCACACTGAAACCAAAGTCTAAATAAATTCACGATATAAATATTTTTAATAATATAAGTACTTAGTTAATCCCAAACATGAGAATGATTATATTATCAAATTTTCTAAAAGCACCATAGTATAGAAAAAAAATCACTTTCAGCTTTGCCACAATCACGGATGTCGTTCGAAATTAAAACCACTGTGGTGTCTCCAGGCCTCGTTTCGTTTCACGTAAAAATACATCTGTCTAAGTTTTAACTCGATTGATCGCTTCGAGCATTCGATGACTTTAGCGTCAAAGCAAAATAAACCATAGATGCACCTATTGATTTAAAGTCACAAATTTAGTCCAACCGATTTTAATTTGGAAACGTATCGTATACGTAAGCCTAGAATGCTTAAGTCACCGTAAGATTGTAAAAACCGTTAGATTATAATCTAACTCGCAAAATTGTAAACTGTTCAAAGATTGTGAACCGTTCAATGTACTGAGTGTCAATTTTTGAAATATTCATTGTATTTACGTTTTCTTGTCTGTTTCTTGTTGGTTAGGTTAGGGTTCGACATAAATGACCTGGTCGGTTTTGTCGGGTTAATATACCTAACAGATTACAATCTACCGAATAATAATGCGTTAAATTGTAATCTTTCGACAGTTTGCAATTTCGCGAGTTAGATTATAATCTAACGGTTTTTACAATCTTACGGTGACATATACACGAAATCGAGCTCTAAGTTTATGCTGTTAAGGTTCATTTTACTTGGACGCTGATGTCATCGAATGCATAGACGATCAATCAATTTAAAACTTACAGTAAGAGAGCTTGTGACGTATTGAAGATGTCCGGATGGCGTAAATAATAAATCGGTGCCTTGTTTTCGCTGTCCTTTTTACGTGAAACGAACTTTCGCCAGAACAAATAGATATTCAACCATTTGTTTCTATAATATTAACCCTGGGTTTTTAATTTCATATAACAGCTTTCCATTTCAAATATAAAAGACGTTATTAATTTAAATATTTATCAATTGCACGATAAAGTGAAAAAAAACTGTGACGTACCTAAATACCAATGCTTTTGACATTTTGCAACATAACGCAGTCTCGTCAAAATAATTAGGTATAATAATGCCATGTCAATCAGTGAAAAACCACCCAGCTTAGCTGTAGGCAAGGTACTTTTTTTTAATCGCTGGAAAAATGCTTTTACGCATCCCGCACTAATAAGGTAATGTGGGACAGGCAAGGGCAAACCAAAAAAAAAGCGACCTTAGCTCTACAACTAGGCTTCGTGTTAAATGGGCTTTAGTTTTCCTAACTTTGTGTGTGTGTGGATGTATCCGGGTAAATGTAAGTATTCAGTGCCTCGACTGTGATTTTTGAGTGGAGAAAATTGATTCACTGAAGTTTGTGTTAACCTTCAATATCAGTTTGTGTTAACCTTCAATATCAGTTTGTGTTAACCTTCAATATCAGTTTTTATTAACCTTCAATATCAGTTTGTATTAATGTAATACAAACAATATAGTTTTGGTATCCATGTCACCAAGTTCCTGTTCTGTGCTTTAAAGTAATCTCAGTTAGTCAAACAACGTTTCCAATAAGAAAAACTAGTGCGGTGTGGTATTTAAACATTATGAGTTCTATTAACTTAATTTATTTTTGCCGTATGACAATGACCAAATAGGATAGGACGATTTGTCTATCTTAGACTGCATCTGCATACACCACTATTACATAAATATGATTGAAGCCGCTCTATCGTTGAACAGAAAAAAGCCTACTTGATAGAGACTATAAAACAAAAACCGCTAGAAGCGTCACGTTGATAAGTTTTCCTTACTTTTTTTTTTAAACTTGGATTGCTAAGAGTGCTTGTTAGCTTCTGTCTATCTGACCACTGTATCTTACCTCAGTAAATAAACTTAAAACTAAATACGACCATTAGATAACGTTAAGATAGTTAACGTTTAATTACAGTCCCACCAACTTAACTGGCCCGGTAGCCAAAATTGGAACTATTTTTATGCCAGTAGTGTCTATATTTGTTTTTATTTTTAATTTAATATTCACTAGCGACGCTGTCACCGGTTCAAATAAATTGGTAGGACTATACTGAGGTAGTATTCATAGACTGGTGGTAATTAGATTTAAGTTTATTACATTACTGAGGAATATATAAACATGAAAGCAAACTATTAAGTAAATAGGTGCGTTGTGAACAAGTTTTTTTTGCTCAAAAATGACATTTGAGGCGTTGCATCACTGGTGATACGCAAGCTCGCGTGAAAATGTATAAAATATGAAAAATATATTAATTATTGTATTATTGTAATTTTAGTGCCCTTAGATATTATTATCGGTTCCCCATTTTTTGGACATACATACTCTTGTAATTATAACGCATCGTCTGTACTTCATTGTTGCAATCATTTGTAAATAAAAAATACTTTATATATCGACTGGGCAGTTTCAGTTTACTCCTCCTCATTTACTTCTTTATGAGCTAAAATCCGAGACTTTGTCCATGTGGACAAAGATGTGGATTTTCATTCGGATTGAAGTCTCGGATTTCAATCCATGTGGATTGAGATGTTTTGGTTCCCGCGGGAACTTTCATTTTCCGGGATAAAAACTAGCCTACTTATGTATTATTTAAGACTATAATCTATTTGTGTCAAATTTCATCCTGATCCGTTCAGCCATTTTGGCGTGATTGATTGAAAAACGACCATCCATCCATCTAAACTTTCACATTTATAATATTAGTATAGATTGACAACCTCCTGTGCGCTGTGGTGAGTTCCGTTGTTTTATAGTGAATCTGAAATTAATATTAAAAAGAAAAACAAAAATTCGAAATTATTTATTTGCAGAAACATAAAAAACACAAATTGTTTTTATTATGATTTACTTAATAAATTTAAAAAAAACATCTATTGTGTCCTAGTCAGTCCTCGGTTAAGTCTAATTTTAGGTACTTTAATCATAATACGGTCTCCGCGATCCCTAGTGCGGAGAATAAAGTTAAAATAAATTGACTGTAAGCTGTTTATTGGCTATAAATATATTTTTATTTTATTTTATTTATTTTTATATGCAAGGGGTTCCGGATCCGATCCCCAACAGGGTCGATTTGGGAATATATATCAATTTTCTCTGATCTTATCTGCCTGAAGGCTTCGGCAGTGGATAGTTACCTTCTACCCGTAAAGACGTGCCGCCAAGCGATTTTTTAACCGAAACCGATTAAGGGTATGAAGTTTAATATAACTGCCATAACTCTAACAAGTTAACAGGCTATCATCTCAGACTGCATTAACACATAAACCACTGGGTTGAATCGCACGCTAGGTATTTTTATTAAGTATTTTGAGTTATATTTATTTCTAAGTTTACTTACATCGTGTTCGTGGACGTAATTACTTACCTAAATGACCGTTCCAAATTACAATGTTTAAATAACGGCAGTTTACCTCATTACAAGGTTCAAATAACAACGTGTAACAGTTATTACTGCTTAGGATAATAAAATAACGTAAGTATTAAGCACTTTCATAATCATTTACACTAGCGGCACGCTATGATGGCCGGTTTGACACATTACAATAGTGATGTGGAATGTCAATTTATTCTCGAACAAAAAACAATTAAGTTTTGTTTTTGTACCTGATTAAATAGGTTTAATAAAACAAAAATGTATATGTTTATTTAATTTATTTGAACGAACTGAATATTTGAACGAAAATGAATATACATACTTTATATGCACACAAGAAACATATGAATACAAAAGATACCAAAAAAGGTGCCACAAAAGGCCATAATTAATCAGATTCGTCCATACTACTATTTTCACTGTCGTCACTGCTATCATCACATACATTAATAATTATATGTTCGTTTTCTATAATATTATCTATTTTCACATCTCTTTCATAATCTTCCCTTATTAATTTAACAGTTCTATTCACAACCTTTTCCCAGTCTCCTTTAGTCACATGTTCACAAGCTTCTTCTAATAATTTTAGCATTTTTTTTGTGGTAAATGGGGGTTCTGTATTGTGTCTTGCAGCATATCCCTTAATTTGAGCCCACACCAACTCAATCGCTTTATACTCACAATGGTAAGGCGGTAACCGTATAACTCTGTGCCCATGTTCTAATGCTATTTCGTCAATGACGTATCGGATCTTGGTTGGTTTGTTTTCTTTTAAAAGACGTACTAATTCCGCTTTTAACATATTCATGTTTGCATCTACGCCATTTTTACGAAGCCATGCGACGATATCAGCTTTCTTTTGGGATTGGGCAGGTGGCTTGTCAATTTGCATCGAGTGGTATGGGGCGTTGTCCATAATTATAATAGATGGTTCAGGGAGGCTACACAACATTGAGGTAAACCATTCAGTAAACTTTTCTCCATTCATGTCTTCATGATAGTCTCCAGTGGTTTTTGACGCAAAAGCCATGAGAGAACCTTCGACAAACCCGTTGATGGTTCCGGCGTGACAAATTATAAGTCGCGATCCTTTTCCTACAGGAACTTTGGAAGTAGATGCTGCTGTGTCATCGTTCCAAGAACGGCCTACAGTATGGTTAGCATTAAGCCATGTTTCATCCAAGAACACAACATTTTGCCAATTTTTGATTTCTTTCACTTGCCGTAAAAAAGTATACCTTGCCATCGCTATATCAAATCTTTCCATCAATATTTTGCGTTTGTTACATTTTTTGTATCGAAATCCAATGGTCTTCAAAATCTTCGTTAAAGAACTTTCCCCACCGAAGAATAATCCAGCTTCCTTCAGTGAATGCACCAACTTTTTTCTTGTTGGATACTCCTTCTGTAAATAGTAGCCGTAAACATGTCTTCGGATAGCATCGGCATCAAAGCTATCGATGCCTACGACTGGTTTTGCTCGTTTTCTCTTTTTTGGTGTGTGAAGTTTATTTTCTTCTGTGCCAGTCTCGCCATATTTTTTTTTAGTTATCCGTCTAACAGTTCGTTGTCCAATATTAAGCGCATCAGCTACGCGTTCAACCACTGACGTTATAGGTAAAATTGGCCCTCCATTTTGAGCTTCACGATCGAAATAGTTACGAAGGCGTATTACGAACTCACGTGTCTGACTATTTAGAACAGTTCTCTGCGTACGTTCGGTCATATCGACGAAATCCACAACAAAGGGCTTGAACAGAGTCCAAATTAACGAGCAAGGGTCAACAGTAATGCAGTATCAATATTTGAAATCCAAAGCCAGGTCAAAACTATATCACAATCGCATTGCACTGACAGTTTATACTTTTCGAAGCAACGTCAATTCGAAACTGCTTTGTTTTGCATTGAGCATTGACGCGAGTTTGCCGGAGGTAGTAGTTGTGCTAGCCAGCGATCCTATGTGACGATCGTATTAGATTCCATTTTTAAAAATTTATTGATATTTTTTTGCGATTTCAGAGGTTTGTCCACATAGTGAAAATTGTTCATATTCACAAGTACATTCACCCCTTAAATGGTGCAAACTGATTTTTCTACACTTGTATACATTTAAGAAATCAATTTAATAAATAAATTTTGAGTCCTAAACCTAAAACTACATTCGATAAAATTTATGAATCTCTGCACATCACTATCGTCAATAAAGTAATACAATTATTTCCTTCAAAGTCGTTATCAATTAATACGGAACTTCATGAGCGGACAAACGTCAAACCGGCCATCATAGCGTGCCGCTATTAGTTTTAAATTACACCATTGAAATTTTTTATTGTAGAATGGAAAGAAAACCTCCCACTAGGCTTTCTGTGCACAGGAAAGTAACATAATTAACTACTGGATATTTTTGACAAGAAATTCTCAGTACAAGCCCGGAGTTAGGAAGTTGGCAGTGTTTCACCCCCGTACCTCGGAGAGCACGTGAAGCCGTCGGTTCTGCACCTGATCTCTCCCCAGTCGTGTGGGATTTTCCGTCCCATCAGGCTATGAGAGTAAAGGAACAAAGAGCACTCACACGCACTATAATAACTCCCGCGCAGATGGCTGATCTCTCGAGATAGGCCGCCGTGATGAAATTTGATCGGGAGGACATATTTTATTATTTATTTGTAAGATATTGAAAAATAATAAATCTTTGTATCTTTAAGGTAAAAACTGAAACTACATTTCCAAGGAAACGTCATATATTTCATTACAGGCATGATAAAGTATCCAAGCAGCGCAATGCGCGACGTCCATAAATAAATTAAACATCACAATACATAACAGATAAATAAATCTATAACCCGCTCCCTTATGCTGTGTTCTATTTGACATATTTTGCGCGCTTTTTAAGTTTTTAAAACCGCCACCCTTAGGCGGTTTTAAAAACTTAAAAAGCACGCTAAACACTAAAGTTGTGATTGTCACATTTCTCGCAACAATCGCAGTGTTATAGGTTTTTATGTGAATTTTAGTCTGTATTTCTGTCCTAAAGAAAACAATTTTTTACAATAAACCATTCACATTTGTTATTTAAAGGTTTTTCTGTACATCGATATTGAACACACATTTGGGTTACAAAAAATCTGACAAATAGAAAACAATATAATGGACTGAGTATAATTTCATTATAACTCGCTTGCCTCTTTGGTGTCTACTAGCTAAACTAAAATTAATTTATTTACATTTATATGCTGCCAATACCTTCAAAAGTACACAATAAACCTCCTTATTTTAAAAGCAATACTGTCTAAAATATCGTGCACTTTTTAAGTATGGTTTTAATAAATTTATAGGGTATAAGTTTTGCAAACGTTGTATTGGCTCGCTATATTTTAGCCTACTTCCAAAAAAAGGGGTTCTCAACTCGGCGCCTATCTTTTTTTTTAGAAGTTAAAGTTCTTCAGGTGCGTATTGAGATTTAAGATATTTTTCAGAACGTTCGTGTTACTTCCATTCGCATTTAAAATGTTTGCAAAACAGAACAGTCATTTTGAGACTGCCATATGTACATATATTTAAAGTTATTTTTACTTCATGATATGCTAAAAATCCTTTCGCAGACTCTTAATTTAATGACAAATTTTAGTTATGCTCATTACCGTAGAGTAACGCTATCCCATTTGCAAAACTGAAAGCAACCCTATTGCTTCAATAATTCGGTGCAGATTTGAGAAGACTAGATTACAATAAAAACGAAAAATCTTTACTAAAATCTTTCAAATAGATGTTTTAGATACATACTATGTTATTTTATAAAAACAATATTAATATATTTGCAAATATTTCGAAACGGATATAATGCATTTTGAAACTTATTACAATGTGTGCAAGAACTTAAATTCAACAAAATTCAAATGAATCGTACAGTAAATCTAATTTAATGCCATACAAATAGATCTAATTAAAACATTGCGTGGCATTACAAAATTAGATATAAGTACTAATAAATATTACAATCATGTTTCAAAATACCCTCATTTTTACATTGCTTCTCAATTTTCTCACCACACTATATTTTCAACCCATATTTTAAACTTCTACACATAAACCTCTTTGGTTTGACGGCGCCACTCCATATTTACACTTCACACGAAACTGTTCATTATTTACACATCACAAGAGTCTCTTTTTCAATGTCCTTTTCCGGGACATAAGACCTTTCATCCTGATTAGGTTGATTGCTAGTCAGATGTACAGGTAATCGTTTTTGGTCTCCCTGCAGTAGCTTATACTGGGGAACTTGTAAACTGGGCTGTACCTTTTATCGTCTGCTTCTAACGATAAGGCTGATAGGGCTCTGGAAGGTTCGTCGTCCTCTTGGGATTCTGTTGGGGAAGGGAGGGGAGGAGGAATAGATAGGGGCGGGAGGTTGGTCCTTGGAGGGAGTGGAGGAGCCCTAGGGTTTCTCCTCACGCGGAAATGGCAGTCGGTATCCTGGGGCCAGGAGCGCTGCACCAGCAGTGGCAAGTCGTCCGGGTGGAGTTTCCGCTCGTATTCTTGGGATGGACATACCTGTAATTAGAAAAAGGATTCATTTAATATTGGTTTGGTACAGTTAAGGTAAGGATAAGCTTAAAAAAACAACTCTGGCTCATAGGATAGAATTATTCCAACAGCCCACCAAATTTTTAAGGTGTCCTTTGGACGGTTTATTTTTTATATCACTGCTCTATAATATCAACTAGAGTTCTTGAGAATGATGATAATGATTCTTATTGGTTGTCCAGGTTAGCGCATTTATGTAATGACTACTGATCAAAGATCAGTAACTGCTACCTAGTCAAACTATCAGAAAAACATTTTGGCAACAATGATTATGGCTTGATCAAAACAAAATTAATTCTATCTTATCCAAACTAATACAACAGTCGTAAAACAAAATATAACTATAAATCTTTTATATATGTCACCGTAAGATTGTAAAATCCGTTAGATTATAATCTAACTCGCGAAATTCTAAACTGTCGAAAAATTTTAAACTGTTCAATGTTCTGAGTGTCAATTTTTGAAATATTCATTTAATTTACGTTTTCTTGTCTCTTTCTTGTAGGTTAGGTTAGGGTTCGACATAAATACGACGGGCACTTAGGTTTTATCGGGTTTAAATGCCTATCAGATTACAATCTACCGGAAAATAATGCGTAAAATTCTAATCTTTCGACAGTTTAGAATTTCGCGAGTTAGATTATAATTTAATAAACGGTTTTTACAATCTTACGGTGACATATATAAAAGTCTAGTTAGTTTATAATATAGCCATAGGAAAAAGTACCTATTGCCTAAAAACAATTATAGACAACTAGACTAGACGATGCCCGCGACTTCCGGGTGGATTAAGGTTTTTGATTCCCGCGGGAACTTTTCATGGACAAAAAGTAGCCTCCCTTCTCCGGGATGTAACCTACTCTATACAAAACTTCAGCAAAATCGGTTGAACTGATGGGCCGTGAAAGCGTAGCAGACAGACAGAAAGACAGATAGACAGGCACACTTTCACATTTGTAATATTAGGATGGATGGGATAGGACGAAAATGCCAATGATAATGATGATAATGATGATAATGGTGATAATGATGATAATGATGATAATGATGATAATGATGATAATGGTGATAATGATAACAATGATGATAATGATAAAAATAGTCTAAATATTATCATAGTTACCTCATACAGCGAAAACCGCTCGACACCCTCAGTGGAGTCATAGCAGTGCAGCAATATCGCCAGCAACTCATCAGCAGTGGTCCTCTCGCTGGTCAGCAGACACTTGTACTGGGACGAGGACATGAGAGCTGAGTCGTAGATCTTGACGAGCCCGCCCGGACGCATTTGTAGCGAGAACCTGGAATAAAGAACATATATCATCAGTAGAAATTCGGTGCAAACTATTGCATTTGTGCAGTTTGTAAACTCAAACATGAGCCTACGACCCTATGACGTCTGTTGAACTCCAAATTAATAAATCAGTTTTCATTTAAGTTGTAAGTTTCATTAGCTTTTTACTACCATCAGTTTCTAGTTGAACAAATTAAACCTATCTTAGTTTACACTTAAGACTAGACAATCTTGCATTGTAAAGTCGACATCTCCTGAAAATGCTCCGGTGTCGGGGCGAAACGTGCGTCGAGAATAGTATAAAAGTCTTGTGTGGTGGTGAGGTGAGGCATTGCTTGCTTGGGAACTTGGCTTTCATGCTTGGTTGGGAAGGTAAACGGTTCTTCGCTTGTAACTGCATGCTTGACCATATAGAATTTTTTCTGTTGGCGGATTATAGCAAAATAATAAAAAATATTAAAAATAGTAAACTTTTCTTCCTAAGTTTTAATTTTATTTAATTCACCAATAGTGAGTGTCTTATTAAAGCTAGGAATTTTCTCTTATCCCTTACTAAAATAATATCAAAGTAACAAGTCATTCTCAATTTTATTCCTTAGTCCAAGTATTAATAAGGAGCGTTTTGTACAATACAAAATTGAGAATATTATAATCCGTGATACGCCCTCAGTTAATTATTAACACGAATAAAGCTGTACAAATATTTGGTAGCCCTAATACTTAATGAGCTATTTCGAATGCTTGTTTTGATAAAATGTGTTTGTTTGCGTGTTGTTTTGACTCGTAAATCGGTAAAGGATTACACGAGATTGCCGATTAGCACTCTGAGCATTCCTTTATAGAGTTTTATAGTCCTATATCACTATTAAAATATCTTCATATCTGATGTGAAAATATTTTTGATTCAGACGATACTTCTCCTATTACTTAGACAGTATATGTATCGGTATATATGTGTAGGTATCTACTAAATAAGTAATACTGTATATTTTATTATAGATTGCTATTTTGTGTATAGCGGTTATTATTTTTTAAAGCTTTGCAGCTTTTTTAAATCATTCTTTTTTTTTTTTTTTGGAGGAACAATTTTTTTTTTTTAATCTTTTTTTTTTGTATTGAAAATAAAAAAATAAATCATTCTTACTCTACTTTTTTATGGATAATATATCCTCCTCTCTCCATTTTAAGGAATTTTATTAGTTGCAATTCATATAAATTATTTAAAAAATATTTCAAAGAAACATGTGCGAAGGATTTTAAATAAAGCAGAAAATATTACCGACACTCTCGGGTCTGGTTAAATCATTATAAAAAATATTATTTACATAACAGATGGTGGGAATATTCTGAATCATATTCTGATCTGGCATTCCAATCGACAAATGGCAATATCTACTAACACCAAATAAAGTCATACTTAATAAGTTAATTCTAATGAGACACGTAACGAAAAAAAAAACACGACGCGGTCAAAATGTACCTAATCCTGTTTCATATTAAGAAGGTTTTTATATGTGTAGATTAATCGCTTAGTTTTAATTAAATCCGAATATTTATACCGAGACATCATCTCGAGCTCCAGGAAGTTGACTTCCACAAAAACCCGTTCGCCTTGGGAATGCAAAAAATAACTGTAAACAGACTAAATTATGTTACTTTGAATAAAATTAATGTAAGTAATTACAATATTTAAGTAGATGCGTTTTATTTTCAGTATTTGCAGAAAGAGCTATTTGTTCTAGAATCATATCAGATTTTGCCCTGTTTACATATAAAATATAAGTGATTTTTTGCGATTAGTTCTACTTTCTGGTTGCTAAAATGATAAAACAATCCGTAAGAACCACAACTTAGCATGCAAAGTGCTTTTTCTAATAGTATAGCCATATATAAACGAGGTAAAAAGACAAATAAAAAAAATCAAAAGGTATATAATTAAAATGAAAAAATTTTTTTTTTACAAAAAGTAAAAAAAAATTTAAAAAAAAATTGCGTGTGGAGCGTTAAGGTTTTCCACCCATCCCCCAACCCTATAATACTAGTGTAACTTATTACCACGTAAACAAGTCCAAATGTCATCGTGGCGAGCCGTAACGTGATCCATTTGGTCAATAAAGGGCCCTGGAGTTTTAAAAGTGTTTTATGACTTCAGCGCGTGTTTGTGCTACGGGAAGACGGGAATAGACGCCGGAAAGGGGACGGAAAAAGGGACAAAAGCGAGTCTTTTTTCAGAACACCGGCCGGTGGTCCCGTTGGCGTGCAGTTAACGGGTTCGGGGCGCTTTGTTGTTCTCTCTGTGATATACGCCGTTTTGTTTTGATTAATTGTATGTGGATGCCTAATCGACTGCGATTAAGGAATGTTGGTCGTTGACCTAGCACGATCAGTGCAGAAAAGTACACTATATGGGGAATTTGCATCGGAAAATTGTCGTCAGCTTGAAGCATATTGTGCTTGGGCTTGTGAAAGCCAGAACTGGTGCTATGAAAATATACTAAAAAGTAACCCATTTAATTGCCCCTTTTTAGTAAAACTAGAATCTGATTGCCTGACATATTGAGGCTGATTCTGTAGTGCACAATTTCTTAACTAAAATAAAATGACAGCATTAAAAATATTGCCAACCCTTTCATAATACCCCCTGCCGAAAGGAACAGAACTAGATTTAAAGCTGTCACTTTAGTTTAGTTTAAAGATTGTTTTATACGGAATTGGCCACAACGTCAGCTTTTCAACAACACCTGGGTCCAAAACGTAAGAATTTGGATGTAGTTTTTATCTATGTAAACTCACAAAAAACGATTTTGCTAAAAAATCGCCCGAGTAGAGAGAATTGACTATTCGGGCCAAATATTAAATCACTTTCCCTAGTCGCAACCTTAGGTAAGTTTGAACTATTCATGCACATTGCATAACAATAATAACCTAAGATTAATAAAACGCATTCAGAGATTAGAACAGAGAACATTACAGCAACTTTGTGCATACAAACAATATTGATGTCGTGACCTCTGCTAATGAATATTATTCGATTGTTCGGTTATTAGGACACCGATATAATGCATAGCTAATTGCAATTAGAACGTAGACAGCATATTTACCTAGATTCTAACTTCGCGTGCTATTACTAACTATTTATTGTCCTTCGAATTACAGATGCGTACCGAGTACCAACATTGGTTAAAGCTTAGATATTAACAGGGAAAGATAGAAGTCAGGTGAACAAGGTTTGCGGTGGACAATTTGGAGCGAGAATTTTCTTTAAAAAATACGTAAGAGTGCCAAATAACACTCTAAAAATTATTCATGCTGAATTAGACATCTTATTGTAAATGTGATTCTATGAACCAACCATGACAAAATACAATTCAAGAGCACTCTCCTACCATACTTGCACATACTATGGTATTGGTATGGTATCCTCATACCAGGCTTTTGATAATGAAATAAGACGTGCATGTGTTAGGGACAAGGGTGATCCACCCAAGAAAGGTAAGAACTGCTAAGGTTTAAAACTCCCTACCTTCAAGGCCTGATTAAATATTGATTGTCCAGGCAACCTAGGCAGGCCAGGATCTAGACTGAAGAGCCTAGTATACTAATTTCAACAAGCATGATTATTATCGTGCGCCTGCTTATCTAACATCTAGCAATAAAAAAGATAGACTTAAGCAACAAGTCATAATTAAAAAAATTAAAAAACACGACTGCCCTGCCAAAAAACGAACTAAAAAGTTAAAAATCTAAATTAATAGTTAAATAGAATCTTAATCCCTAATTTTTTTTAAATTTTTGTTCAACTTTAGTCTTTAATGCGGCACCATGGTCACCCCATCAATATTTTTTTTAATTTTACTAGCCAATGTCACCCGGAATAAGCTAGGGATTATAACGATACCTCATTTATCAAAATCGGTTCAGGCGTATAGAAGTTATGGTGGAATATCATACATACATACATATATATATACATACATGAACCCTGGAAACAATATACTCCTTTTTTCAGGCAGTATAAAAAGACTTACTTAGAGTATCCCTTAGGGTGGCAAGCCTGCAAAGCCGCTGGCCTGGCATCATCATCGAGCACCAGGGTCGTCCTGAGTCCAGCAGCTCGTACCCGCACCTCCATGCTCAAGTAGAACAGCCGAGGATCTCGGTGTCTCATACGGAACTTCCCCAAGAGGGTAGCCACCACTTCCTTGGCTCTGGTGCCCCAGGTTACTGACAGGGTCTTGTATTCGATGTCTGGTCGGAGGCAACGCGCGTATACTTTTATCGTAGTCTGTGGAAGAAGAGAATTCAAAGATGAGTAAAGAGGTAGCTCGATGTGGTTAATTGGTTAAATCTAAATGACCGGGCAAACTAAAATTATTCGCCTTCATATAAAACAAAAACCGACTTCAAAACTATACCTATAAGTACCATGTTATACTAAAAACTAAAAAAACATTATCTGACTATATATTTTGTTTTTTGTTGATTTTCTCAAAAAGCGTTAAATCAATTTCGATAAACTTTATATGAGACCATCTCTGAAGTATGATCTACCCAACAAAAAAGGAATTATCAAAATTGATTCATAATTGACGGAATGATCACGTAACATGTTTACAAAAAAAACATACAATCGAATTGAGAACCTCCTCCTTTTTTCTAGTCTGTTGAAAAATGGTGAATCCAGTTTTTAAAAACAAATAAATATTAAAATTATAAGAGAATTCTATTGTAAAATTCATAAAAAAGTATACAATAGTTTAACGTTCAAGGATTTTCAATGGACAAAAGTGAAAAGAAAACAAAAAATGTAGCTATAAGTCCTGTTTCCTCTGAAGCGCTTGTGCAAAGGCTTTAAAGGAAACAGGATTTAATAAGAAGACACAAAAACGCGAAGAAATCCAACAGCTGCGTAGTGTAGGAAAGGATGCTGACGCTTTGCTTTTAAGAAAGTACTTATTTACTAAGGAATCCATATATTATAAATGCGAAAGTGTATCTGCCTGTCTGTCCGTCTGTCTGTCTGTTCCCTACGTTTTCACGGCCCATCTGTTCAACCAATTTTTACGAAATTTGGTATAGGTAGGGATAGTTTGTAACCCGGGGAAGGACACAGGCTACTTTTTATCCCGAAAAATTAGAGTTCTCGCGGGTATCAAAAAGCCTTACCCACGCGGACGAAGTCTCGGGCATCATCTAGATAAACGAATATGATTACACTTCTTGTAATAGGCTGAATTTGCTACTCATGATGACGAAGAGTGATGGTGGTAATCTTAAAACTTTGATTTTCATCTAATAGCAGAAAAAAATATCGTCACATTGTGGCTGTCAAAGTTAAGTGATAAGCTATTTCATACAATGACAATCGAATTCGCAATCAATCGATTGGCAGATAGTTCAAGTATTGTGTATAGTTAACTTGTGAATATATGTGAATAATGCGACTATCTGAAAATTTTGCTAAAGTGATTGTTGTTTCAATATTAAGCCAGTTCAAGTATTGGCTTAATATTGAAACAACAATTACTTTAGCAAAATTTTCAGTAGTCGCATTATTCACATACATTCACAAGTTAGGAGCTACAGCCGGTTTTGCGTGGACGCATAATGAACAAATACGCATTCTTTACCATTTCCCGTCAAGCTTTTGGTTAGCCATTTGTTACGAGAAACGATTAATCGATTTAAAGCCATACAATGGTCAACTGAGCATTACGATGAAGAGCTACTGTTTCCAGTGGCTGAATAACATGATGGAAAATAACAACTGATAACAGATCATAAACATGACTTCGGATGTCCTGATAAGTACTAAGAATAAAAGTGATGATTCTAGTTGGATTTCTGAAAGCAATGAAAAAGTAACAGTATTATCTTTAAGTATTGCGTTTGCTAGTTTTTGTTCAAGCTAGTGAGTCTATACGCAAAGTGTCATGGATAGTCATATTTAATGACTCACAATCATATTTCACACCGTTAAATGAATGTTCATTCAGCATACCTAGCCATTTAGCTTATTCAACCGGATGATCATTAAAATTTTCCCTATCTAAACGTGATTGCATTACAGGTAATTCATATTCAATTAATGATGATTTTATGAACATTTCTGTCCAATGGACAGAACTTACTCAAGTACCTATCCGGTTGCATTGGTTTCCTGTGCGTACAGGATTGACCAACCGCAAACCAACACAACACTCCACCCCAGGAAATCAATACAGGTACCTCAATAGCTGGATACAAAACAAACACTACCTTACCAAGTTATAAAGTTACTTGAACCTTCTCTATACCATGAGTACTTATGTGACATTGAAAAAGTAAGTATGTACTTGTTTTGTAATCGCATGACATGACTGAAAGGAAAGGTACAATCAAAGGGAAGAAAATTTCTGCATAAAAAAAGAAGAGTAGTAAAAAGTGGTTTGCACCTAGTTAGATTCTTTCCTGGAAAAGAACATCTCTATAATTTTCAGTTTTGTATGATAAATATTTTTTTATGAAAAATTCTCTACATTTTATTTCCTGATTGAAGAACAGAAAACGATATACGTAAAAGACTAAAACGATTAAGAAGTGTAGCACATTGATGTGCTAAGGTTACTGTAACAGAAAGTAGGAATCCCTCGAAGTAGAGAAAAATCGTGACATAAATATGAGATAGAAAGTGTAGGTACTTGCCAAATTCAAACAGAATTTCACTCAAAATTCCGCAACGCAGATTCAAAATCGCCACTTGGTCACAGGTACTTCGTTTATAAAGCCTTTATTACTCAACGTATCAGAATGCAATGCAGAAAATCAGGTTCCCACGCGCCGCGTTCGCGAACTTGAAAAAACTTACCTTTTCTTTATGCAAAGAATTAAAATATGCACAAAGAATAACAAAGGTTAAAGTAAATTTAATACAGAAGTAATATGGAGGGTTAAAAATAGTTAGTTTTAGTGATAAACACGAACTTACGTGGATGTTGTGAGGATGGAAAGCTAAACGCATGCGCGGGGCTGGAACCGGGGCAGCCATGACGCGTGCGACTGTAACGCGTGAGCAACACAGACTAAAGTATTAACTTTTACGTACTGAAGCATAACGCCATGGGAACTACGGGAGCTGGGTACGGAAGTACTCAGCCCTATTCAGTATTCAGGGGGTAAGGGCCCACCTGTTGTCTCTCACAGGAAACATGTGATTGTCATTCGAAGGATCGATCGCAAAAATTGATTTATCCGTGGTACTTGGAAGTAACTCGAGATTTTAGACGATAACAGATTTGAACAGGCGTTTACGGATATCCAGGATGTGTGCAGAATATTAATGGTTTATATCTATTGTCATTCTTGAACTTCACACCTTTTTTTGAATATTTTTTTTAGCAATGAAATAAATATTTAATTTAATTAATGTTGTTGATCGATTAACTATATTGTTCTTACTAATAATCCTCATGTAAGAATTACTTTAGAATATTTTTATCGTTATTACATAAGCTAAAATTCGGCACACCATATAAAATCCACGGTAACAGTTTGCTATAAAAATTTATATGAATTTTAACCTTAGCCTTGAGTTTAAGGTAAGCAATTATTAAAATAATGGGATACGTATTAATTCAATGATAAAATTTATAAGCATTTTGAATTTTGTTACAAAATTTAAAATAACTCCGAATCTAGTCGTATAACTTTTCATACTATATTTTCAGTTCTTGAGTGATTTGAATTGTTCTTGTTTTTTATAGGCAGTAAGAACTTAATCGTTTAACGTCATATTTTCTGAATTTTAAGGCGAAAATGCCTTGCTCCAAGCATCTTCGTCTTCAGCTCTTTGTCATCGTCTTCAAGTCTACGTCTTCGTGTTCGTCAGATAGTTGCAACATACTTACCATCCAGATTTTCTACACAGATTATAAGGTAAACAAATGAAAACTGCAATTGAATCATGACATAAAGAAAGAAAGTGCCGGTAAAAGTGGTCTCCACGAATAGGTATTTCAGTGAAGGTTGCGGACTCGTCTCGGAGGAAGCAGAAAAAGCGCCAGCGAATTACTACGGTATGCGTCTTTTTCTAAGCAACAGGTTTGTGTAAAGGAATACGATTAGATGTATGTAAATAACACTTTTTGGACCAAGAATCAAGGTAAACTTAATTCAACCTGACTGATTGACATCTACACAAATTGGAATAGAAAGTTTTTCACTTTCACAAAGCTTAGCAAAGGCTTGGACAATTGAAAAAAGTATAGAGGAAGCCAGATTGCTTAGTAGTAGCGGACAGGGGCGATGAGGACAAACCCAAAACATTTCAATTTCAAAAAATAAAAGTAAGGTATTCAATCATTAGTATGTGACGTCACCCGGGCAAGTTTGATACAGGGCAAAAAGCTGAGTTAGACGGTGTCACAGACAAGCTTATTATTAGGTATGACGCTCTCTACTTAACATCATCACTCTTGTCTTTTCTTTTTAATGTTTCGTGTGGCAATAAAGCATTTATCTATCTATCTATCATCACCATCACTCAATAGTAGCCGTATGCCTTCATCAAATAAAGGTTTGCATTTATGACTTCTCCGTCTACATCAGTTTCTGTAAATTTTGGATAAATAAACACTATTCATCCTCTATTCATTCTTTCGCGGCAGTACGTGTAAAAATTTGTATCTTTTTAAAAATCTAGTTAAGTGATCGTTTTACAGAATTAACAATTAGGGGTGTACTCCCACTAGCAATATTGTTGACTTTCGTGTTTTAAAATAACAATCCTTATTTTAGGGACGTCAAGGTACGTGACATCAAACTGTCATTTTGAGTAATATTTCTTAAGTATTGCTCTAAGCGTTGGCACTTGGCAGTATGGTCCCTGGATTCAGGTGAATATACCATAATATTATATTATGTTAGGATATCCTATTGAATTAAAAAAAATCTTGAGATTTTCGCGTAGACAGAGCATGTGAATCAAAGTAAGTAGGTAATTGAGACAAAAGAAAGTTGAAATTAGCGTACTACATCTAGCTAACAAAAATCTAAGACCGTTAATTTACGGTGTTTTGAATCAGTAATTACAAAAAACTTGATACTTGGGTGATTCTACTGTAAAAGTTTTTGGGTAAGCTTCTATTATGCCGTCAATTCTAATTGCTTTTTATCAGATCTTTACGGATTTCTTTTCAGATTAACATCCATCTGCCCAAAAAAAGTAGTAGACGCTGACTGACTGTCGTCACAACTCACAACGTACAGCTCAAACCACTGGATATTTGATATTTGATTAGATTTTATACAACTAGTGAAATAAATTATTTTTCTTAAATAGAGGATCTCCCATCGCGATATCCACGTCTTCTGTTAGTTGTATGTTTGGGAACCATTTCCAACTATCGATTGAAGTAAAAAAGTGCGTCGAATTTCGATGACGTCTCAATTCAGTATTTCATACAACATTCCAAAGTAAACGCAAGTTTTGAAGTTTTAAAAAAAATTGCTGATTCGACTAGTTGTCAAATACCCAATGAAAAGTACTTAGCTTAATATAGGTTTTCCTTAAAACGTAGAAAACCACAAATGATGGACATTTTTTCAAAAATCTTACCCAAGCGAAGCCAGTGCAGATCAGCACCATAATATCACTAACCATCAAGTGAAATAGTAGGTCAAGCACAATCAATAAAACTATAACCAGTACAAAACAAAGCCGCGAACGAATTCCCGATAATTAAGCTCTAATTAGTCTAATTTAACCGAAAGCCCTTAATCTCGACGCTCTAATTGTCCTTAAGTGCGTTCAGTGACCGCGTGTTATGCGCGTGCGCACACATAATATGACCTTTTCTCGATTTAGTTCACCGTGTATCGCACAGATGGCGCTACGCTGTCGAAATACATTTTGCATTTTTTAATGTTTTGTGAATCGTATTTTTTTATTTTTTTTAGATATTACTTAAATTTTAATAGCTTTCTATACTTTAAATGGTTAAAGCTTTAAAAATTGTATAAGTTTAATACTTAATTATTGTTTTTATTAGCCTAATTTGTGAGTAAATCTCAAAATGAGTCAATAAAATCATAATTACTTATTAGAATTATCATTCTAGATTTATTATGAGATATGAAGAATCTTATTTACTTATGCAAGGAAATTGTTAACTGTAATAATTAACTGATACGTACAGTTTATTATACCTATAATTAATTAAAAAAATGATTATGTTCTACAAGGTTATCTACAAAACATCTTTAGAACTGATTTTTAACCGTCCTCGACCTATTTCGACTATAATAATCGATTATATAACATGCTCTAAGCTTGATTTATGTTTATAATTCAAGCATGATGTTATCTGACCTATAAACCATGCCCATGCTAGATGAATTAACGCTAATCGAATCCAAGCAACTATGCGCCGGCGCATCATAATTACCTATATTTTGTGGGTCTTAAGTCAACGGAATAAGACTTCAAATCCTGATGAAGATTACTATTTAATTGATTGCTACTTCATTTATTAAGTTTCAGTACATGTAGATGCTATGATACTATAATATGAGGAAGGCAAAAGACTATGTATTTTCCTTATTTCAACGGAATAAGACTTCAAATCCTGATGAAGATTACTGTTTAATTGATTACTACTTCATTTATTAAGTTTCAGTAGGTACATGTAGATGCTATGATACTATAATATGAGGAAGGCAAAAGACTATGTATTTTCTAGATAAGGCTTATACTCAGCAGTGGCGTGAGGCAGGATGTTTAGACTACAATTTAGAAGTGGAATTTGGAAGAATTTATACTTTACTTTGCATTAGAATTGAGGGACGTGTGGGCCCAGTTATGACAATGCTTAACCAGCCCCGGATCTAGGGGGGGGCAAGCCGGGGCCCATGCCCCGGGCGGCACCCATACTCAGGGCGGCATCCATACCTCGAGCGGCAAATTCAAACTTGGCAGCTCAACACACACACACACACACACACAAATCATCATTAACTTTGACCACTGTGACGTCCAGTATTTTAAGGACAATAAGTTATATAAATAAATTATTTTTCGCGGGGCTATAAAGAGGAAAGATTTGTCTGTTTGTTTGTAATGGATAAACTAAAAAACTACTCGACCGATTTTAAAAATTATTTCACTTATAGATAGCTACTTTATCAGCGAGTGACAGGCTATCTTTTATTTCCAAAAAATTACAGAAAAATCCTTACGAAAATTGCAATGATGTGAATGAAGTCGGAAAAAATCCTGTCAAGTTCATCACACTCATTGTCTTCACTTGAACTCATTTTGTCAAATACATTTCAAAATCAATGACAAAGAACAACGAAAAACAATAATTTCTCCCGCGTTATAGTGTTCGTTTGTTTTTTTTTTCAATAAACAGCTTTCTATTTGCAAGCTCGTTCGAAATTTAAATAAAACCTTTGATAAGTTACCTCCTCGGTTGCCATGTTTCGGGGTAAAAGATCGTTCCATTTTTAAATTAAACGACAGATATGAATTTACTATGTAATTTATTTGGCCGCTAAACCACGACAGATATGGATTTTCATACAACTTTTGCCGGCCGCTGCTCGCATGTATTTGGGCAGTACGGCAAGTTCGATTTATCTCGAAGAAGGTTGTCAAAATAATGCCTAAATTTCCAAACATATTTGAGAAAAATATCTATTGCTGCCGCGAGCATTTCGGCCGCGCGCTGATAAACAAAAGGCAGCTGTAACTCAGAAAAAATCAATAGTTTGATATACCTACGAGGACAAAAATTGTCCGGATAGAAAAAAAAATTGAATTTGAAAAATAAACTGAAAATCAGTTTTTTCAATTAAAAAATAGCAAATATAAAAAATGGTAAACATGAGAATCAAAAGTAAAATATAGGCGGGCGAGGGCGGCATTTTTCAGTTTTTGCCCCGCCTGGAAAAAATTGAAGATCCGGGGCTGTGCTTAACAGTCGATTGCGATTGTTAAGTAACGTTGACCCAAGTCGGTAATTTTATAGGTGGCCGAATTTGGAGGTTCGAATGTGGCCTTATAGTTACGCTCGGAAAGCAACTTAAGCCGTCGATTCTGGTTATTATCACTAACATCTGATAATAATCGTTACAAAAACATTCTTAGTCGAGTCGTACGCTGAAGGACGTGGGAACCCACCGCATTATTATCCCAAGAAAACTCCGACCATTATCTGATTAATGGAAAGGGGTCACGACCCTCCCTGAGGAATACGACGCAGAGATAGCATTAGAATATTTACCGCCATAAGAATAAATATGCGGGTCGATCAATGGAAGTGAAAACGTCTACTCATGAAATCGGCAGCTTAAATATTAGCAAAACTACTACAGAACCTTCAAAGGAAATCAAGAAAATTAGAGAAATATAAGTGAATAGGCATCTTCAATAAGTAAGCGTGTTCAAACCTAGACCTCATTTCACTGCGCTTATAATTTATACCTATGCAAGCTCGTCCTGCAAAAAATTTGGTCCTAAAATGTGAAAGCGGTTGACAAGTGGCCTAATCTGTACAGATTCAAAAAGTTCTCATAAAGATAAAAAGTAGCAATACTTAGCATGACATGGTGACAGAAGGGCTGGCTCATTTTTTGCGCAAAGGATCAGCCTGGCTGTCCAGCGCGGAAATGCAGCCAGCATTCTTGCCACCATTCCACGCGGGCATGATTTATATAGTAATTAGGATAGGCTAGCTAGCATTAAGTTCTATTGTATTATTTTCAACTTAGCATGTTATATACTTGCTATTTACAAGTGGGAAACTAAAAGGACCGCCATTCGCAAGAAATTCACCAACTGTTTAATAAAGACTAGCTGATGCCCGCCACTTCGTCCGCGTGGATTTAGGATTTTTGGTTCCCGCGAGAACTTGTTAATTTTCTGGGATAAAAAGTAGCCTATGCTATTCCAGACTATATACTATCTCTATGCCAAATTTCATTCAGATCCGTTCCGCCATTCCAGCGTTAGTGAGCAACAAACATCCATCCATCCATCCAAACTTTCGTATTTATAATATTAGGTATAGATAGGTAGGTTGAGACATGTTAAAAATAACATTCACATGATTATATGTGAAATGGTGATAATGAAAAACAAACCCGGCTAAGTTTGTTGTGGGGTCTTCTCAGACCAGGGCGCGTTTGGAACCCTCGTAGCTTTAATTTGAAGATACCGTTACTGATTATCACCATGAAAACAATGTTTTAATTTTCAACAAAGAAATAAAAGGAAACTTAATAATATTTAAAGTCTTAAAAATAAAAATATAATATAATAACTAAAAAATAATAGGAGTCCCTTTAGGCAAGGTTCCGAAGATACTGGAAAATTATATTATCACCATTATATTTTACAAATAACTAGACGTCAATAAGTGTAGTATACTAAGGGCTAATTTTTCAATCGTCAAATAAAGTTTATCGAAGGAATAAATTTGACGTTTTGACAGGTTTTGTATTGAAAATCCGTCAAAGCGTCAAATTTATTCCTCCGTTAAACTTTATCTGACGATTGAACAATTACCCCTAAATTGAATAAACATTATTTGACTTTGACTTTGACTAACATTGATCAAATATTAAACCGCAGTCGGCCCGACATTACATACCAAATAAAGCTTTCAGTAACTTTAATGCCCGATTAATACAATTAGAGTTGGTTATATTTATAAAGATCCGAAACAGAAACGACAGGACGCCCCAAATTGGGCGAATGAGGTGTGACAGCCAGGAAATTAGGAAATAGGAAGTAAAAAAAAACGGAATCATAACAAACCCTGTTGCTTTCTCAATAAGGACGATTATTTCACAAGCGCGTTACTTTTAATAGAACACAGCCGAAAGAGTTTGGCTTAATTTGTGCATCCGGACGCTATCTGTACGCGATCATTTGTGATTAGTGGTACAGAAAAACCAAAAAATCATATTTCCTATCGAATCCTTTTCATCTTGACTTGAAAGGAAGTTAAAAAAAAAAAAATAGAAATAATAATAAAAAAAAAATATATATATATATTGACTTGATACGGATACACCTTTGCGATTGAAATCCATAATTCCAAATCCATACTAATATTATAAATGCGAAAGTGTGTCTGTCTGCTACGCTTTAACGGTCCATATTTTTAAGCCGATTTTAATAGAACGTGGTACAAAGATAGGTTACATTCGTCTGTGTGGTTTGAAGTATTTTGGTTCCCGCGGGAACTCTTTAATTTTCCGGGATGAAAAGTAGCCTATGTGCTATTCCAGACTATAATCTATCTCTGTGCCAAATTTCAGCCAGATCCCGTTCAGCCGTTGGGGCGTGATTGAGTAACAAGCATCCATACATCCACCACTACAGCCCATTAACGTCCCACTGCTGGGCACAGGCCTCCACTCTCATAGGAGAGAGGGAATTAGAGCTTAGACCCACCACGCTGCTCCAATGCGGGTTGACGGGCTTTAACGACTATTATCATGTTAGTGATAATAACCATACATCCATACATCCATCCAAACTTTCGCATTTATAATATTAGTAAGATAGATACCAGCGACGTTCCCGGGTCAGATAAGTATGTGGGACTATTTATAATAGCTTATATAGATGTTTAGAGTTGGTGGAGTAAACAAGGAAATTATTAAAGTTATTCTAATTGTTATTCGTCAGCCGGAAAACCGACTCGGAAACACGCACTGTAGGTAATTGCCTAATTACTTTCATATGCTTTTATAACACAACACATAATCTAAGTATACTTATATTATAAATGCGAAAGGTTGGATGGATGTTTGTTACTCAATCACGCAAGACCGGCTGAACGGATCTGGATGAAATTTGGTACAGAGATAGATTAGCACATAGACTTTTTATCCCGAAAAATTAAAGAATTTCCGCGGGAACCAAAGCCTCAATCCACGCGGATGAAGTCGCGGTCATCAGCTACTATTATAAATGCGAACGTTTGGATGGATGGATGGACGTTTGTTACTCAATCACGCCAGACTGGTTGAACGGATCTGGATGAAATTTGGCACAGTTATAGATTATAGTCTGGAATAACACATAGACTACTTTTTAACCCGGAAAATTTACATAACATAACCACATAACAGCGCTGACTTTCAGACGATCCCTTAAAGTTTTCGATGCCTCGGACCACTACCCTGACATAATATTAGTATGCTGCGTTATACTATACGTTCCTACGTGAAATAAATAACTCATTTCAGCTATTTGAAGTCGAAAAATTGGGTTTTAACGCGCTATTTAACGACCTTTTCCAACAAGTCATAATTAAATTAACGAATTAAAAAATACGACTGCTCTGCCATATTATTTTTGGAGTTTACCTCCATAAGAAGCGATTTGCATATATAGCCTTTGGAATCTTATTCACATTTTTTATTAAATGATATTTTTTTGTGAATCATTAAATATTGAACAATAGTGTTATATATTTTTGGAATCTACTCATCATTTTCTAGATGATGATTATATAGTTAATCTTATTTTCAATTTTTTTTTTCAATTTTGGTCTTTAATGCGGGACCATGGTCACCCCATCAATTTTTTTTTCAATTTTACTAGCCTATGTCACCCGGAATAAGCTAGGGATTCTAACGATACCTCATTTATCAAAATCGGTTCAGGCGTATAGAAGTTATGGTGGAATATACAAACTCACATACATACATACATACATACATACATACATGAACCCTGAAAACAATATACTCCTATTTTCAGGCAGTCGTATAAAAAGGCCACCAACGTTTCACTACCTACCAATGTTTGACCAGTTGCAGCCACTCCTTACTGGGGTAATAAAATGCTTTTAAATACTCCCGAGCCTTTCTAAAGATCGTTAGTCCTCATTATCTTACACAGTTCTTAAGTATTCTATTTTCAATGGTTATAAAACCGTTCTAAAAATGTATCAATCTATCTACATAAGACGTAGTGCCTACGAACAAAGACTTAACTGCATTTTAATAATAAAAACTAGATTTTTATTAGAACTTTGAACACGTTTATTGTTTTAATATGGAAGTAAATACTTATTTCCATAATTAGAACAAAAAGATTAAAACATAATTATTCAGCTGTGTGTCGGTACCCGGTATCACCTGGTTATACTTGGTTTGCTTAAGTTGTACCAACCTACGTAGGCAGGGGATCTAAACTGTTGTAAAATTAAAAAATATAACTCCAAATTATCCAACTGATAATTTGGAGTTATATATTTGATGAACTGATCCAAAGTTTTTTCAATAAAGCCTCTTAAATTGGGCTGATTCAAGAGCCGTAAAATAATTCCAGTCAGATTTCTTTCAATAAAGCCTCATAGATTGGGCTGATTCAAGAGCCGTTCAACAATTCCAGTCAGATTTCTTTCAATAAAGACTCATAGATTGGGCTGATTCAACAGCCGTTCAACAATTCCAGTCAGATTTCTTTCAATAAAGCCTCTTAAATTGGGCTGATTCAAGAGCCCTTCAACAATTCCAGTCAGATTTCTTTCAATAAAGCCTCTTAAATTGGGCTGATTCAAGAGCCCTTCAACAATTCCAGTCAGATTTCTTTCAATAAAGCCTCTTAAATTGGGCTGATTCAAGAGCCCTTCAACAATTCCAGTCAGATTTCTTTCAATAAATAAATAAATCATACTAACATTATAATTGCGTAAGTGTGTTTTTTTCTTGGTTTATTGGTTTGTTGGTTTGTCTTTCAATCACGCCGCAACAGAGTAACGGATTGGCGTGATATTTACCATGGATATAGTTGAGAACCTGGAGAGTGACATAGGCTATCCAGGAAAATTAAGGAGTTCCTAAACTTAAACATGCGGACGAAGTCGCGGGCATCAGCTAGTAGATAATAAAATGAACCAAAAGTTACACTCCCCTGCCTTACACAGGGCGGCACATGCTAGCAACACAAATACCGAGCGCTCGAGAGTCGAGAGTCCAGCAAAAAACGTAACCACAGGGTTGAGAGCACGTGCTGTGAGCCAGGTGTACCGGATGCTGGGCTCATACGAGGAGCCTGAGTGTATGGCGTTTTGTGTTATTATGCACGGCTAAACCTGTTTGTGTGTAATTGTTGTGAGTATGACTTAATAATACGGCTTTTAACTAATCTTAATATATATATAAATCTCGTGTCACAATGTTTGTCCTCAATGGACTCCTAAACCACTTAACCGATTATAATAAAATTCGCACACCATGTGCAGTTCGATCCAACTTGAGAGATAGGATAGTTTAAATCTCAAATTATAGTCGCAATTTTAATTTATTGCTAATTATTTGTCTGTTATTATTTGACAGTCACAATTATCTGTTAACTCCAAATGATTCTAACAGATGTCGATACCTTTCGACTGGGTTGAGTAAGTAATCAATAGATGGCGCTGCTATGGTAAATCTACGAACGTGTCATATAAGCTACATTTTAACAGCATAATTACCACGTGTTGTTGACGCTATAAAATTAATTAAATTTATTTTGTAGTGAACGAAATACCGTATAATTCAGCTAATTATTTGTCTGTTATTATTTGACAGTCACAATTGTTTACTATAATGTAATATAACAAAAACTTTAGCCACAGCAACGCGTGGCCGGGTCAGCTAGTATTATAAATGTGAAAGTGTGTTCGTTTGTTGGTTTATTGGTTTGTTGGTTTGTCCTTCAATCACGACGCAACGTAGTGACGGATTGGCGTGATATTTAGTATGGATATAGTTGAGAACCTGGAGAGTGACATAGGCTATCCAGGAAAATTAAGGAGTTCCTAAACTTAAACACGCGGACGAAGTCGCGAGCCTGAGTGTATGGCGTTTTGTGTCATTATGCACGGCTAAACCTGTTTGTATGTAATTGTTATGTGGATGACTTAATAATACGGCTTTTATGCATGTACCAGAATTTATTGATAATAATCACACATCAATTCACACTGACAGATGATGATGATTCAAATTCAAATTCAAATGTTTTTTATTCAAATAAACTTTTACAAGTACTTTTGAATCGTCAAGTGAATCTACCACTGGTTCGAAATGCCATTCCTACCGAGAAGAAACTGGTTGCTATTTTTAAATAAATAATTCATTTAAAATTATTATATCAATGTATACATAAGTAACCGCTGTTCTTAGCATTGCTGGAGTGATCAAATCCATGCTGCTCTATCATTTACATAATCTTCAACAGTTTATTAAGCTTTTTTCAAGAGCATACTTTTAATGGATTTCTTAAATTTGTGTATAGGCAAGTTTAAAATAGGTTGTGGAATTTTGTTATAGAAAAGAATGCTCATTCCCACGAATTAACTTCTGACTTTTTTGAGGCGGAGCGATGGAGTCACGAGCCTATTACGGCCTCTAGTTTGTCTGTCGTACAGATCGCATTTTTTTTTTGTAAATATGGATGTGCTGTTTAACAAAAATTATATTACTGTAAATATATTGCGAGGCTACAGTTAGAATACCAATACCAAGGGAATCACGCGGTTTTAAAGTATAAATTGCACGTTTTGCCCTTTTTTGTAGTACAAATTTTTTGAATATCTGCCGCTTTACCCCACAGTAAGATTCCGTAAGACATAATGCTATGAAAATAAGCAAAATATACAATCCTGCCAGTTTCGACGTCAGTTAACTGTTGAATCTTTCTCAAAGAGTAAGCAGCAGAACTAAGCTTGCCAGCAAGTGTTGATGTGACCGCGTTAAGTAGGTAGTAGTAGCCTAGTAAAGACCATATAACCATAAATAGATTTAGGTACTTAATGATCTTTCACCTGGTATACTTGGTATTCTTCGAACTGTTAGGCCAAGCAATTTACCAAGCATGGTAGAACTTTTCCAGATAAGTATAGAATAGGATAGATAGGCTGGAAATTGGGAATCAGACACGAGCTAAGATATCAGGCGCAGAACCCACGGCTGATAACTGGAACTGTTCGAAACTGGCTAACAGGAGTTTGTTTGATGTTCGGACTTTTAAGAAACAGAATGCAGCTGAAACTAATAAATAAAATAGCTTTTATTTTTCCTTACACAGTTACTTATTTTTAAATATTGTGCTTAAAACCTAGAGTACATCTTTTGTTTACATTTTAATTTTAATTCCTGTAACAGTTACAACGATTTCCTGTTTAATTAAGTAAATAAGCAGTAGAAATAACGAGACCGAAATTACGCGACTCACAACTCAACAAAATACGCTCGTCTGGCTGGAATTTTAGAATAGTTTTAGTTCATTTTAGTTTTAGTCAAGGTAAGCAGGTAAGAACATACGATCTAATCTTACCTTATTTGAATTTAATGAATTTTACTAGTGGTGCCGGCAGACATTGTCCTGCCCTGAATCTAGAACCTGATTGCAGCGCCACCTACTTCCAAATTTATTGTGAATATAAATCATCCCGCAAACCATTCAAACATACACAAAAAATTCCATCAAAATCGGTCAAGCTATTTCTTGGATATTAATAATCGGTCAAGCTAAGGAGTTTTAGCGAGATTAACCAACAGCAATTCATCCATACTAATATTATAAATGCGAAAGTGTGTCTGTCTGTCTGCTAAGCTTTCACGGCCCATCTGTTCAACCGATTTTGATGAAATTTGGTAAAGGGATATCCCAGGGAAGGACATAAGCTTCTTTATATCCCGGAAAATTCAAGAGTTCCGCGGGAAACAAAAAAAAATTCTGATGATTTTTATGGAATTTGGAACACAGATAGGTTGTATCCCGAGGGAGGACATAGGCTACGTTTTATCCCGGAAAATTTAAGAGTTCCCGCGGGAATCAAAAATCTTTTTCCCGCGGGCATCATCTAATTTTTATACATAGGACGACTATGTTATAAGTAGGATATGTCAGCTTTGCTTTTAAATTTGAATTGATTTTTTAGAAAAGTTGTTAATTTATTTATTGACGAAGGTTTAATTAAATTGATGTTTGTCTCATTCGATGTATTCACTCGGTTCGTTCTTTGACGTTTGAAAGTTAGTCTCCTGCCGGCAGACTCAGCGATTATTGAATACTTTTGTGTTTAGATCGCAATTTGATTTGAGCTTAACGATAGCAATCGTGGCCGGATCAAATGAATATTTTCTTTAAAGTTTTATCAAGTTTTTACATTAATTCTCTCGTGAAACCGCTACACGTTGTAACCATTCGCTCGTGCAAGTTTTAAAGAGAGTACAAACATATTTAAAAGCAATTTAATAATTATTCACCCACTTCTGGAATTATGCTTACAGATATGACATTGTTATACCATGGAAGTGTCTATATATTTATGAACACAGTACATAATATATATGTATTGCACGGTACGCGCCCGCATAATGTTTCGTAACCATAGCCATAACGAATCGAAACGACCCATAAATCCGGTTAAAAGTCAATAAATTACCTCCGCCATACCCACTTGACTAACTATAACTCTCTCTTATCAACCCATTGCCAGCTCACTACTGAGCACGAGTCTTCTCTCGGAATGAGAAGGGTTTGGCCGTAGTTCACCACGCTGGCCAAGTGCGGATTGTCATACTTCATACACCTTCGAGAGCATTATGAAGAACTCTCGGGCGTGCAAGTTTCCTCACGACGTTTTCCTTCAACGTTTAACTTATAACTTTATTACGGGTTAACCCGCTACCATTTTAGACAGCATCTTCGCCATCAGGTGAGATCGCAGTCAAGGGCTAAGTTGTAAGAATAATTAAAAAAATTAAAAAACACGCCTGCCCTGCCAAAAACGAACTAAAAAGTTAAAAATCTAAATTAATCTAGTTAATTAGAATCTTATTCACATTTTTATTACATAAATGATTTTTTTTGTGAATCACTGGATATTGAACTATAGTGTTATATATTTTTGGAATCTATCATATAGTTAATCTTATTTTCGAATATTTTTTTTAAATTTCAATTTTTTTATAATGTTACTAGCATATGCCACCCGGAATAAGCTAGGGATTCTAACGATACCTGATTTATCAAAATCGGTTCAGGCGTATAGAAGTTATGGTGGAATATACAAACTCACATACATACATACATACATACTCTTTTTTTTAGGCAGTCATATAAAAAACCGTGTGGTATTGGATATCCTGTAAGAACATACTTTTGCTAACTTCTATTTAAAAAAAAGTGCGTCTGTGCAATTCACACATGGCAGAAGTGAAACTTCTCATTCTCTTGCAGACTAAATCCTATTATGAATATTATGTATGTAGAGACAAAAAAAATTTGTTGTCGATTTTTCTCGTTTCATCAAATTTTCAAATCACAACGATTCTAAAGAAGTTTCACTTCAAAAAAGAACCGTACCGTTGCTTAACCGGATCAGCAACGAATTATTATTCACGTATGATAACAATTGTAATATTGGAATTCACAAAAAATGGGGGATTATCCGTTTTCCTGTCCATGTTATAAGCAAACAGTTATTTTTATAGCACGCTTCCGTTGGTCCGTTATCACAGCGGATGTGCTATCAGTGACCTTAACATTGGCACAACTTGTCACTGTTATTGTAATCTATACTAATATTATAAATGCGAAAGTTTGTATGGATGTTTGTTACTCAATCACGTCCCAACGGCTGGACGGATCTGGCTGAAATTTGGCACAGAGATAGATTATAGTCTAGAATAGCACATAGGCTACTTTCTATTCCGGAAAATTAGAGAATTCCCGCGGGAACCAAATGAACCTCGGTCGCGGGTATCACCGAGTATTATAAATGCGAAAGTTTTTATAGATGAATTGATGGGAATATGGATGGATGTTTGTTACTCAAATACTCCAGAACGGCTGAAAGGATCTGCATGAAATTTGGCACAGGGATAGATTATAGTCTGGATTAGCACATAGGCTACTTTCCATCTCGGAAAATTAGAGAATTCCCGCGGGAACCAAAAAAACCTCGGTCGCGGACATCACCTAGTATTATAAATGCGAAAGTTTTTATAGATGAATTGATGGAAATATGGATGGATGTTTGTTACTCAAATACTCCAGAACGGCTGAAAGGATCTGCATGAAATTTGGCACAGGGATAGATTATAGTCTGGATTAGCACATAGGCTTTTTATCCCGAAAAATTAAGAATTCGCGGGGAACCAAAACCTCAATCCGACGACCTCCGTGGCGCAGTGTTGAGCGCTGTTGCTTTAACGTGCGGAGGTCCTGGATTCGATCCCCGGCAGGGTTTGGAAATTTATAATTTCTGAATTTTCCCTGGTCTGGCCTGGTGGGAGGCTTCGGCCGTGGCTAGCTACCACCCTACCGGCAAAGACGTGCCGCCAAGCGATTTAGCGGTCCGGTACGGTGCCGTGTAGAAACCGAAAAGGAGTATGGGTTTAATATAACCGCCATGCCCCTAACAGGTTAGCCCGCTACCATCTTAAGACTGCATCATCACTTACCATCAGGTGAGATCGCAGTCAAGGGCTAACTTGTAGTGGATAAAAAAAAAACCACGCCGACAAAGTCGAGGGCATCAGCAGGGCAGGGCTAGTAGCAGTAATAAGCAGATTCCTTGTTCCATGGTAATAGGTGTTGCATTGAGTTCGTTCGTGATAAAAACGCGTTAAAAAGCACTTTGTTCGGGAACAAGAGCTAGTGTGACTTGGGCATTGATAACGAATGTTTTGGAACGGAACCGGTACATAAAATTTTTCATTCATGTTAATAATAGTTACATTTTTCAAGGAAGCCCTATTTGCTCTATATCACTAAACTGTAATAACCATCGCCGGCCTTCTCAGGCCTTAAAAATTGTTAGGCATTGGGTTTTTTCAATTATGAAATTCTCAGTACTAGCCCGGAGTTAGGAAGTTGGCGGTGTTTCACCCCCGTGCCTCGGAGAGCACGTTATGCCGTCGGTCCCGGTTATTATCACTAACATGATAATTGTCGTTAAAGCTCGCCAACCCGCATTGGAGCAGCGTGGTGGGTCTAAGCTCTAATTCCCTTTCTCCTATGAGACTGGTGGCCTGTGCCCAGCAGTGGGACGTTAATAGGCTGTAGTGATACTAAACTGTAATAACCATCGCTGGCCTTATCAGGATGAGAAGGGTTCAAGGCTCGGGCCATAGTTCACCACGCTGGTCAAGTTCCTCGTTTTGCTTCACCGTTAAAGCAAGTGGCAATATACTGTTAGTGGCAAATGTTACTACTTAGATGATGCTCGTGCCTTCGTCCGCGTGGATTAAGGTTTTATGATTCCCGTGGGAACTCTAATTTTCCGGGATGGTTAAAAAGTAGATGGCCTTCCCCGGGCTGCAGCCTATGGCCTATTCCTCTGGGGACATACTGCCAACGCTTAAAGCAATATTTATGCAATATTATTTACTCAAAATGACAGTTTGATGTCAGGTCCCTTGACGTTCCTAAAATAAGGATTATAATCCTAAAACACGAACTTCAACAATAATGAAACAATATGGCTATGGTCCCTATACTAATTTCGTCAAAATCGGTTGAAATCAGCAGGCTGACATACTTTCGAATTTACAATATTAGTATGTAAGTATTGACTAGTAGACATGGATTGCGTAAAAAAACCGCGAAGCACGCCATATTGTAAATGTTAATAGATAAAGTCAACAGAGTGAAGGCGGCTTCCTAAAGAGTCCGCTGGAATTTGACACGAAGTTATTAATATTTTGAATTTCGAAGCTAAAAGGTCTACAGGGCGGGAAACCCGAGAGCTGTCTGTTACAACACCAGAGACAAGATCATTGAGTTTTTAATAAATAGGGTTGCCAAAACAGAAAATGAATTGAGTAAAGAAACTTTCATTTCAGCTTTTTTTTGAGTGACGACGTCATAGATCAATGTCATAAGTAAACCTACCTACATGACGTCTCATACCTACAGTGCACAGTAAAACTGACTGTGGTTTTTGTGGCTAAGAATGTAACAAAATGCATGCATGTTTATTAAGAAAATGATGTAAAACATAAACTAGGAATGCGAAAGTGTATATGTTTGTCTGTCTGAAACATTTTCACGGCTCAACGTGAAACTGTCCGATTCCGTTTAACCGATTTTTACGAAAATTGGTGTATAACGAAGACGGACATAAACTTAATAATTTTTTGGACTTTCAATCCAAAAAATTACTGCGTTCAGCTGTGCGTTGATAGATCAGACAAGTCAGCCACCTTGTCCATTTATATATTCAGATAAACCGCGGGCGCCATTTAGTTTAACATCTGGATGTAACAATCAGTGACAAGTGACAACCCTAATAACACAAAGAAGCCGCAGCGATGTGAGCATACCCAGAAAAAGAGATATAAACCGCGTGGACACTCGATTTACTCTTCCGAGAACCCATCATGACTTATTATAACTTTTACTAACAACACTTTTTTGTTTTTTTTTATGTCTGCAAACTGGCTACTTCTTTTTTTTTAACTTCGCTAAAATATACCTAGATCTGCTTTGTAATCTATATATATAAAAATCAATTGCCGTTCGTTTGTCTCGCTAAAACTCGAGAACGGCTGGGCCGATTTAGCTGATTTTGGTTTTGAAATGTTTATCGTAGTCCAGGGAAAGTTTAAACGGTGAGAAAATATGGAAAAATTGCGAGGGAAGATAGGGTAGGACAACGTCTGCCGGGCCCACTAGTAAGTAATAAATAAATGGAACGGACATTCCAAATTAAAATTGCACACAAACCATTCCTAAGCAATATTTATATGCAACTTAATTCATCTTAAAGCCGCTTCTGGATAGGTGCATTAAAAAAGTGTGTGTGCAATTCACATACGACAGAAGTGAAACTTCACAAAAGGAGCCGAGAGAATGAGATAAATATAACATTTATTCTATCTGATCCTCTCGCAGGTTAAATCCTATTTATGAATATGTTTGTCTCTTTTTGGTGAAACTTCTTCGTTTAATATTATTCGTTTCATCAAATTATCAAATCAAAACGTTGCTAAAGAAGTTACACTTCAAAAAATTAAAATAAAACTCTGCAGGTACAAACTGTGTGAAAAACTACTTAGTTAGAACATTACTTTAGTTTTCCAAACTATTAGTTATACGACAGACAATTTTAATCCTTAATCATAAACCTTTTTAAATTTCTTGATAAAGTAGTAAACTTCAGTGCACCAGTTTTATTTATTGAAGTTTTATGTAAATCCAAGAAACATGAATCCTTGTTATTATGTCTAAAACAGCTCTAGGCGTTCTTGGCTGCATTTGAAAGGCTTTCCATACTCTATTTTTATAGAGCTAACTAGCTTATGCCCACGACTTAGTCCGCGTGAAATTAGTTTTTTGGATTGTCAGACTACCAGTGGTAGATTCACTCGACGATTCAAAAGCATTTTTCAAAGTCTACTTGAATAAAAAAGATTTGACTTTGAGTTTGAGTCACGGAAACTCCTTAATTTTCCGCGTTAAAAAGTACCCTGTGTCACTCTCCAGGCCCTCAATTATGCCCATGCAGAATCATGTCGATCCGCTGCTCTGTCGCGGCGTGATAGAAGGAAAAGATAGATAGATAGATAATTTATTTATTTGCCCACGAAAAACTATTTACCATATTACTTACTTAAGTAATTACTTAAATCTATTTTTACAATTCGTGCATAAATAAGGCTCCTCACTCAGTACAAAGCCACAGCAAGCTGCAGCGCTGGTTTTCAGGAGTAGCCTTAAAGTGTCCATAGACGTGTTTCCGATAGTTTTTATTACTCAAATATATAAATTAAGTAAAAACGAACAAACAAACACACTTTCGCATTTATAATATTAGTATGATGGCAAGCAATCTTGTCGCAGTATATTTATATAAACTTCAAGCCCAACAATAAACTTAAAGCACGTTTGAGCAGTTTAGATGTTACATTGACTAGGCAGTGGGCGGGCAGTACAGCGACCTATATCTTCAAGTTAAGTTAGCCCTTAAGGTAGTTAAGTATTGTCCTTTCACTGCAGGTTTCCCCTTTACTCGAAACTTGTTTGCTTGCTAATCTGATTTTGATGTAGGTTTTTCACAGCATTGTAGATAAATTACCTTGACTTCTGACGTCTGATACCTACCAGGTATTTTCATTAAAACTTCTTTTTATAGGTACATAACGATATTCGAAGTAAACGTATGTAAGTGTACACATGTTATCCTACGTTAAATAAATAAATAAATCATTTATCATATTTATGGTAGTCAGATGGAAATACTATGAAGGGAAGTCTAAAATAAATTATAAATTGATTAAATTTAGGCCTTTCTGTGGCTTTGTGAAATGCCAAGATTCTAGCACTGATTCAAAAAGAAAAGACTGAGAAGAGCCGACAAGATATATAACATATAAAGTAATTACGTATAAGCCGATTTTTTCTTTCCGACCCAGTCTGGAATCGAACCAGCCTTGCTACTTTGCTTTTTATACGACTGCCTGAAAAAATGAGTTAATTGTTTTCAGGGTTAATGTATGTATGTATTATGTATGTGAGTTTGTATATCCCACCATAACTTCTATACGCCTGAACCGATTTTGATAAATCAGGTATCGTTAGAATCCCTAGCTTATTCCGGGTGACAACGGCTAGTAAAATTTAAAAAAAAATTGATGGGGTGACCATGGCCCCGCATTAAAGACTAAAGTTGAAAAAAAAAAACGAAAATAAGATTAACTACATAATCATCATCTAGAAAATGATGAGTAGATTCCAAAAATATATAACACAATAGCTCAATATCCAGTAATTCACAATAAAATATCATATAATAAAAATGTGAATAAGATTAATTTAGATTTTTATTTTTTTTAGTTCGTTTTTTGGCAGGGCAGTCGTGTTTTTTTTTTTAAATTTAAATTCCAGTCTTTTGCTGCAAAAAGCCCTAGTACGTATAAGGTAATAGGTACGCATCGGAATCCGGGTTTCGTTACAAATCACAGGGAACGGTCACGGTCGGAGGGTTCCCCGGAACGCGAGCGGCGCATCGGGCGCACTGAAGCGGTCGACCGCGACAGACTACGCCCAAGTACGTACCTACGTATCAGATGAGATTCATCTTACTAATATTATAAATGCGAAAGTTTGGATGGATGTATGGATGTTTGTTACTAAATCACGCCCTAAGGGCTGAACGGATCTGGCTGAAATTTGGTACAGAGGTAGATTATAGTCTGGAATAATCTATAGTAAGTCTTTTGACTCCGGAAAATTAAGGAGTTCCCGCGGAAACCAAAACACCTCGATCCACGCAGACGAAGTCGCGGGCATTAGCTACTTTAAAATATAGAGATATGGGTCTCATCTGATCGAGAAGCACTAAAAATGGAGAACTCCACAATTTTCTTGGGGGTGACCTTGGATAATAAGTTTCAATGGGGCGCTCATATAGACACTAGCGCGAAAACTTAGATCGGCTGCTTTTGCTGTCAGGAAAATTAGACAGTTTACCGATATTGAAACGGCTAGACTTGTCTACTTTGCTTTCTTCCACAGTGCCATGTCGTACGGCATTTTATTGTGAGGCAGAGCAGCTGATATCCAATCCATTTTTATATTGCAGAAAAGAGCCATCCGTTCTATTTGTAAACTCGGATCACGCGTATCACTTCGTGAAAAATTTAGAGATTGGTGTTCTTACGGTGCCTTCGCAATACATATACAATCATATAGTCTTTGTTATAGACACAACATTAATCTTTGCAAGCAAATAGGTGATACTCACAATCGATACACTAAAAACCGCCATAAGCTAGTAACAGCGTCGTATCGTGTGCGCAAGGTGCAGAAATCCTTTGTGGGGTCGAGTGTATGCTTTTATAATACGGTTCCCAAAGAGTTTCTGGATTTGCCATTACATAGATTTAAAGACTGTGTTAAACAGCATTTGTTAAGTCGAGGTTATTACACTATCGATGATTTTATTAACGACAAAGTTGCATGGAAGCAACCGGCCTCGCATCCAGTGACCCACAAGTCAGTGTAATACTTGTAACTTATGTGTGGTGTTGTCTACCTTTTCTTTTCTATGAAAAGAGCAACTGCTGAGTTTCTTGCCGGTTCTTCTCCAAACCGGTGGTAGAGTCTTAACGTTTCATAAGTGACAAAAGTTGTCCAACATGAAATAAATAAATCATTTATCATTTATCATTTATCGACCGTGACAGACTACGCCCAAGTAAGTACCTACGTATCAGATGAGATCCATATCGTGAAAGACTGCGTATAAAACTTTGTTTTATGCTATGGTATCGAACTTGGTACGTATCGAATTGATAACCTCCTCCTTTTTTTGAAGTCGGTTAACAAGGTGGGTAACGACCCTTAGCAATGGTGCATAATATAAGACACTAAGAGATTTAAAACTGCATCGATTATCGATAAACTATTAAATCTAGTTCCGCATATCGATCGGTCACCTTTCAATATTCCGAGAAGCCATTCGTGTCGCAAAGCTTTCGACTTTGATTCACTATGAACGGTGAATGGTTTCATAATAACTGTATATATCTACCGGAGAATACTGAGAAAATGTTGACGTACTTTTAAAGGTTTCTTTTTCTAGAATACCAATTGAGGATATAAATTCTATAAGGGTAAAAATCCCCGATTCAACCACTACCCATATTACAAATGCGAATTGTTGCTTTTATTGGTGTTGGGTCCGTCAATCACGCTGCAATGGAGCAATGGATCGACGAGATTCGTGCATGAACATTTTTTTTTTTAAATTGCATGATTGGCTCGCTGTTCTGTGGTAGAACGGAGAAGGAGGAACAAGGTTGTGAAGTTCCAGAGCACATTCCCCATGGTATATCCGATAGAACATCGATAAGTAGGCGACATTGCGTCGGTGTTGTAGACTCAGCAGTCTGACACAAGGACAAAACTGGAAAGTAACGTAGTGCATAGACGAGAAATATCAATGAGAACCCATGGGCCTTTTATAAACTGTAAGTAATCCTCACGAATTCAACTATAGCTCTTAAATTAACTGCGACAAACGAAGGCTTTTTAAGGTCTCTAACTTCGATCTCAATTGAAGTCAGCGGGCAAAATTTTTAGGGGTATGGCAGTAAGATACGTTATGTACGTACACCCACCCACGACTGAGATCCAGATCCAGACTGCATCATCACTTACCATCAGGTGAGATCCCAGTCAAGGGCTAACTTGTGGTGGATAAAAAAACCTTAAGTGCGGTGGCACGCGTCCAATGCGACCTCGCGGCATTCTGAGAAATGTCCACCTTGTCGCAACACGGATTACGCAATTTGCGGGTTTGCCTGCGATATTGCGGGGAATTTGGCTTGCTTAGAAATGGTATGAATTATTGAAATGATTGCATATTTTAACATTTAAGTAGTTGGTTCGCATACTGGTGAGGTCTACCACATTTAATGATAAGTTAGGGGCGAAGTTTGAAGGCAGTTGAACGGGCGAAGCTTATCGGAAACAAAAAGCAGACGCTATTGCAAGTGCGAGAGAGCACCTTGACGGAGTTGTCCACGGAATGGTCGGTAACACACAAAGGGTCATGGACCAGAGAACTGATCACCGACCTAAAACATGGCACACGAGGAAGTATGGAGAAGTCTACCGCTGGCTGACCCAAGCACTCAGCGGCCACGGGGTGTTTAACACCTATCTGTTTGCAATAGGGAAAGCGCCTAGCGAAAATTGCAACTTCTGTGGAGAGGAGGACACCCGTAGACATATTTTTATTGTCCTAGACCTATTTTTGAATGTCCAAGTTGCATGGACCTAAGACTAGCAGCACAAGGCGCGAGTGAGTGTGTGGATTCTCAAATTCTAATCAGACGCATGCTGTCTAGTGAGGACGAGTGGCATAGATACAGCCATCTGGCCACTCGTCATCACAACTTTATGGCCCTCAGCACATGCTGAGGGCCATAATTTTGAGTAGAGAGGAGCGAGAGAAACAAGAAAAAAGGAAGAAAGATCAACTTGAGAGTCAGCACGATGAAATGTAAATTGGTTCCGTGCTGATCTCGCAGCCAAGGGGAGGTCATTTTAGTCCATGCAAGCCGACACACCCTGCCAGCAGGCAGAAGTCAGTAGGGACTTTTTCCTCCTCATCCAGAAAAAAAAAGCAGCAAAGTCATGGCAGTTACAGTAAGCCCATACCCCTAATCGGCTTCTACAGGGCATCGTACCGGAAAGCTAAATCGCATAGCGGCACGTCTTTACCGATAGGGTGGTAATTAGCCACGGCGGAAGCCTCCCACCAGGCCAGAACAAGGAAAATTCTGAAATTACAAATTCCCAAATTGACCCTGCCGAGGATCGAACCTGGTCGTTTTGTAATTTCTATTTGGTAACGCAATTTTATAATTTCTTTATTGTTTTTAAAATGTTGACGTATTGTTGTATTTATTATGGGTAATGCTACCTGAAAAAAAATATTTGAATTTGTGTTGATTTCCACCAGTTTAGGGTTTTAAGAGAATCAGGAATAAAAGCAGAATTTAGGAGTAAGAATCTGAAAGCCTTAAAAGAGAGAGAGAGAGAGAGAATACAGGAAATAAAAGAGAAAAAACCTGAGAAAATGCGCTAGAACAGACAGCAAGGTGGGATGAAGCTAGGTAAAAACCAGAATACTGGGTAATAAAAGGAAAGGACTTATATCATGTAGATATTTTTATACGTATCACAAAATTGTACCCCAAATTTATGAATACCTAACCCAAGGGAAATAGGTACCTACAGCGATAATACATGAATACAGTTCAGTCACCCAACCCGCCTATTTTTTGGGGGTTTTACCCGCAGCCACGTATTTTCATTCACCTACGTTCGTGATAGTTCCGTGCTTGTTAATATTCGTATCACACAGGCGCCAGTGTTAGAATCCGGATGTAAAAACGAGACAATAATTATTCGCAAAACATAGTATGTATTGTGCGTATATATATGTCGAATGAGTTGTCAAGATCGTATCGTACAATCGACCTTGCTTCTGCACGGTTGGTGCACTTTCATTGTAAAGTCAGAAGCCAACAGTAGGTAAGTATCATTATTCTGTACCTACAGTCTAAAGATTTTATCTAAACTTGAAAAAACGTTTGTTTCAATGTGATTTCAATGTTCTCGGATGTACTAGTTAATATAAAACTTTCAGCAGAAATATTAGCAGTTGCTAAAAACGCTTACTTACCAAATTTTTTACTTGTGATAAACGTAGAATTAAGAAAATGTTAAGAAAGCTTTAAAATGGTTAGACTCTACTAATACACATACCGGGGTGGAAAAACCATACGGGCAACGGAGGAAAGTACTTTAAATATTGAGGATATTATGAAATTTCACTCAAAGGAAACATGTTTTCTTTCACCGTTTGAAGCAAATATCTTAAAAAGATAGAGGTGCGAGTTGTTCGAGTAAATTTAACACCAATTCCTAATTCTTCTCTTCCTAAAAGTTGTTCGAGTAAATTTAACACCAATTCCTAATTCTTCTCTTCCTAAAAGTTGTTCGAGTAAATTTAACACCAATTCCTAATTTTCCTGTACCGACCAATATAACAGGTACAGGAACGATTTGGTCGAAATCCTGCTTGTTCTCTGCGAAGGAGTGGTTAGATAGCCTTCGACAATCTGTTCAGGATTATTTTACAAAGTACTTAGCAGAAGGGTAAATCTATATGTGCGTTCAATCAGCATAAATATAAAGTTTCTTTTAAATATTCTATATCAATACCTTTATATTTTACTTTTTTATTATTATTTAGATTTTAGACTATATCCAGTGAGAGCGTACTATTTTATTGTTTTTAAGATGTCTTATATATTTTTTTTAAGAATACTTGAAGCTGTGTACCTACATATTTTTTTTCTAGTTTAGTTATACTCTTACATCATTAAGTCATAAGTTTAATTTATTATTCACAATTTACTAGTATTTACAAAACCTATTTTTGATTCGGTTTTCTCCAAAGATTTTCTTTTAACACCAACATAAGTTATTATCATCCACCACCACCACCACTACAGCCTATTAACGTCCCACTGCTGGGCACAGGCCTCCACTCTCTTTGGAGAGAGGGAATTAGGAGCTTAGACCCACCACGCTGCTCCAATGCGGGTTGGCGGGCTTTAACGACTATTATTCATCATTCATTCATCATCATTATCATATTAGTGATAATAGCCGGGACCGACGGCTTAACGTGCTCTCCGAGGCACGGGGGTGAAACACCGCCACCTTCCTAACTCCAGGCTGGTACTGAGAATTTCTAATCAGAAAACCACAGCACTTAATTATGGCCCGACCCGGGACTCGAACCCGGGACCTCGTCAGCCGCAGTCGAACATGATAACCACTAGACCAACGAGGCAGTTCTTATCATACTCTGCCAAAAATATAAAGGCTATATCATTGACGTTCGCATCGAAAGGCGGTCACTGAAAATCAGCGTTGGGACACCTGCCACCTCAGACACGAGTCCTGACGGCATCGCCAGTTTCAAGTCTGAGAGGCCAGGAGCCCCAACACAAGCTGAGTGACTCACCCGTTTTTAGCGTTAGCGTTTGAACCCAGACTCTGCTGCTGTGCTAATAATAAAATTAGAATCATAAACTTTTGAATTTATAAATATCCTGCCTATGTCAAGCATATGAAAGTATATGTATATTATGATCTATCTACCTGAACCACATAGGAATAACCTAAATATAAGACTATCTATAAACATTAGATTAACTCGGTTCTAAGCGGCCCCTAGTGTTACCTATGGAAATTAAATTTTGCCTAAACAACTGCAAATTTTCATTTGTACCATCTCCATTACTTATTTTAGAGAAGTCGTTGGAAACAATCTTCGTTCTGTATGTGTATTAGGTAGATATTTTCTTCTGTAACTTTGTAAAGTGGGTGATTGCTTCTGTAACCGGGTAATTTGCATTCTGCCCAATCACCCGCCTTACAAACATACATTTTATAATACGTATGTAGCTCATTTTAAATTTTTGATTTATTTTGTGCATCTGTGTTTATTGCTTGAGTTACAGTGGCGCCCAACGTGGGGCGCCACTGTAACGTTTCCTCTTTTGTGATTAAACCCTAATCCTTCTAATCCTTCGCAGGGGCATCCACCCGGGATGCCCCTGCGAAGGATTAGGCCTTCACAGACGCACAAGCACAGTCTGCTAACGCCTCCTCATCTTCACGCACCCCTGGGCTTGTGCGTCTGTGAAGGCCTTATCCTTCGCAGGGGCATCCACCCGGGATGCCCCTGCGAAGGATTAGGCCTTCACAGACGCACAAGCACAGTCTGCTAACGCCTCCTCATCTTCACGCACCCCTGGGCTTGTGCGTCTGTGAAGGCCTTATCCTTCGCAGGGGCATCCACCCGGGTTTAATCACAAAAGAGGAAACGTTACAGGTGTGAATAAAGATTTTTCTATTCTATTCTATTCAAATCAATTACTTTTTACACTGGGTGGTATAGTTATGCGATCATTACTACCATATTTGGCGGAATACATCTGAATATCCGGGCGGTAAGGAAACAATGGCGCATCCGGCGTGTCATCCAAATTGACCGCCAATATAAAGGGCCCGACGCCCTGCACTATTCATCCGGGTTAGTGATGGGAATCAACAAAGCCTGAAGCTATCGATAGAAACATTCTTCCCCCAAATTGTTGGTATGAATTTAGAAGGGTAGCATTTGCGACCCACAACAATGAGGGTACGTAGCGTAGTGGGCAGTCAGTTCTAACCACAGAGTACATTATATATGTTCTAACTAAGGTTTTGAAAAGCACCACTAAAATATATCGATAAAAATACTAATATACTTGGTAGTTTGATTTCTAAACAATACGTCAATATTTTTTTATCTAAATCTAGGAGTAAAATGAAATAATCACAAGTCAACAGTCACAAACAATACCTACTATAATATCCAAATTTATTAAATTTAATTAATAATAGAGAATTAATAAAAGTTTGTACAAGCGTGTTAGCGTAAATTCACTTTTAGATTAGACGATTTCTACTAGTGAATCAGTTCACTAGTAGAAATCGTCTAATCTAAAAGTGAATCGCTAAAAATTGCTAGTTTATTATCAGTAATAAACTTGCAATTTTTAAGTAGTCAGTCTAATAAAATTCGTAAACTTATTGTTTGTAAATACGAGTATGTACAATAAAAAGCAATAGGCGTGAAATTCATCTTCAATAATGTTATAATTTTTTGTAGAGTGCTATATTAATGATATAGTATATAGTGAATAGTATTGTAATAGTATTGTAGTAGTATTGTAATAGCGTCTCGGGCGGCGCATTATAGGTTAAGAGTTGCTTGTCTGGAGCAAGCTGAAAATCAGCGCTGGGTATTGCTGCCAATGCCCAGTACAAAGCTGAGTTTGCGACCAATTGTGTCTTTTGTTGTCTTTTAGTTTTTATACGACTGCCTGAAAAAAGGAGTATATTGTTTTCAGGGTTCATGTATGTATGTATGTATGTAAGTATGTATGTATGTATGTATGTGAGTTTGTATATTCCACCATAACAGATTTTGATAAATGAGGTATCGTTAGAATCTCTAGCTTAGTCCAGGTGACATAGGCTAGTAAAATTTAAAAAAAAATTGGTGGTGTGACCATGGGCCCGCATTAAAGACTAATGTTGAAAAAAAAATCGAAAATAAGATTAACTATATAATCATCATCTAGAAAATGATGAGTAGATTCCAAAAATATATAACACTATAGTTCAATATCCAGTGATTCACAAAAAAATATCATTTAATAAAAATGTGAATAAGATTCCAAAGGCTATATATGCAAATCGCGTCTTAAGGAGGTAAACTCCGAAAATAATATGGCAGGGCAGTCGTATTTTTTAATTCGTTAAATTAAGTTCACTTGTTTAAGTCTAATGTAATTAATGTACATACGAGAACAATAGTAAAGCTTTATTTATTATTATTATATCGGTAACAAAATAGCCATTCTGTTAAGCTCGTTGTTTGTAAAAACGAGTAGGCACAATCGAAAGCAGCCGGCGTGTAATTCGCGAGCTCTTCCTGCGGTGAAAGCAAACATTCTGGAGCCGATGTGTAACAGGATGCGTTTACCAATTACGTACTAACGGAACTTTCGGTAGTTATTTGTAGAAAAATAAACTTTTAAACACATTCCATACGGGATGCTGTGGTTGTTTGATATTATTTATTGCGTGTTATATTACTTGTTATTTTCTTTAAATTATTATTTATGAGGTAATCTAGTGAATTAATTACTCTATTTATTTCGATATTATTAAACATTGACAAAGTTATCTCTGTGTACTGAACAAAAGAACAAAAAATTAACTCAAATAAAGTGGTTATCACAAAAATATTGGATAGAAGCAGGCGTTACTTTGCGGAAGTCCATGACAATGAAGATACTAGAAATTTAATTCGCTATAATCCGCCACAGAAGGCAAATCTATGTGGTACAGTGCGTATCTTGAACTTGAAGCCCTCGATATTCACCACACCACATAAACCCTCAAAAATACCCTCAATATACGTTTCACTCCGATACCGAAGCATCTTCAGAAGATGAATAGAATAGAATTAAACTTCTACTTTCTTCTTTATCACTAAAATATTTATCTATAAATGATTAAAAAGACTTTATTGCAATAAATACTATTTAAATCATCTCTCTCCGTTACAAAAATCGAATAATAAGTTTAACTATAAAATACAAGTGATAATAAAATTTGTTCAATTAATTCCTTTTTATTTTTTTAAACCAAAAGCTTTAGTATCTAATAACATTTCCTACAATTCCTTCTTATTTTTTTAAACTAAAAGCTTATACTTCTATACTATAAAGTAATAATTATTATATTACTATTACTAATATTATAAATGCGAAAGTTTGGATGGATGTATGCATGTAGGGATGTATGGATGTATGATGTCTGGATGTATGATGTCTGGATGTATGGATGTATGGATGTTTGTTACTCAATCACGCCCCAACGGCTGAACGGATCTGGCTGAAATTTGGCACAGAGATAGATTATAGTCTGGAATAGCACATCGGCTACGTTTTATCCCGGAAAATTAAAGAGTTCCGCGGGAACCAAAAAACCTCAAACCACGCAGACGAAGTCGCGGGCAATCGTTAGTATCTAATAACATTACCTACTTAATTATACGGAATATTTTATCGTTCGCAACTTATCGACATCAAGCTCCTCACTAGTCATAGTTAAAGTTAAATAATAGACTTCCGATAGCGTAACAAGTAAGCGAAGTGCGTACTAAAACGCCGCCGCCATTTGAGGTTATCTCTCGAAGGTCTAGCAAATAGTAATATAATAATATTACTTTACCAGCGAATGCCCACGACTTTGTCTGCGTGGTTTGAGGTTTCTTGGTTCTCGCAGGAACTCTTCAATTTTCCGGGATAATTCTAGACCATAATCTATATCTGTGCCAAATTTCAACCAGATCCGTTCAGCTGTTGGGGCGTGATTGAGTATCAAACATCCATACATCCAGACATCATACATCCATACATCCATACATCCCTACATGCATACATCCATCCAAACTTTCGCATTTATAATATTAGTAATAGTAATATAATAATTATTACTTTATAGTAAAATTACTATTATGGAGGAGTAGCGTTGCAATGGTTTGAGAGCTATTTAAAAGATAGATATCAATATGTAGAAATTCAAAGAGTTATAGAGTCAGCAATTACTCCTTTTAAATCTGATAGCAGAATAAATCCAACTGGTGTACCACAAGGAAGCATGCTAGGTCCTTTGCTTTTTATTATATACATAAATGACCTCCCAAACTGTGTCAATCAACCTTGTACGTTGTTTGCGGATGACATTTCTGTTATAATAGAACAACATAATCTAGAAATGACTGCAGAAATTAATTTAGTCACAAGAAGTATAATTGAATGGCTAATGAACAATGATCTTACCGTTAATGTAAATAAAACAAAGTACATCCAATTTACCAAAAAGCCTAATATTGTCCCGGAGAAAATTAATGTTCATTATAATGGACAAAAAATTGAACAGGAAAGTGTAACAACATTTTTAGGAATCGAACTAGACTGTAACTGTAACTGGAAATGTCATATTACAAAGATATGTAACAAACTAAACAAATTTGTCTTTGCACTAAGAAGGTTGCATAAAACGGTCAATGAACATGCCGCGTTAATGGCTTATCATGGTTATATATCAAGTAACCTTCGGTACGGATTAATCATTTGGGGAAACTCTTGTGATATAAATAAAGCTTTTATAGCTAAAAAAAAATGTGTACGGGCACTTTGTGGAGTAGGTCCCTTTGATTCATGTAAACCACTATTTAAAAAGCTTAAAATACTACCACTTCCATGTATGTATATTTATGAAATTATTATATTTATTAAGAAAAACGGTGCACTATTCACAAAAGCCACAGAAAGAAAACAGCCCGCTAGAAATAATCAAAACCCATGCAGATTACTTATACCTCATAAAATAAACTCTGCATTCTACAGTAGGAATTGTTATGCAATGGGTGTAAAGTTATTTAATAAGCTCCCAAATCCGCTTAAAGATGAGAAAATGTCGCTCAATGTACTGAAACGTACACTTTTTGAGTATCTCTTGTATCATACTTTTTACAGTGTGGCTGAATACCTAAACAGTTAAATTTAGATGTATGATTTTATTATTATTTGACTTTCATGGATTGACATTATTGTATCTCGACTAGTTGTATTGACATTGTTAATAATTAAGATATTGTGACAGTAATGACATTATATTATAAATATTGTATTTAAAGTAAAAAAGAATAATTGGATGGACTTTGATAATTAATTAAAATAACGCTGTAAAAAAAAAAAAAAATTATGTCTACTTTATAATATTGCATGCCGTATATTTAAGGTATTTGGATGTACACAACAATATTACATTAAGACCTAATGAAAACCCAAATTTGCAATAAATGAATAAACAATAAACAATATGTATTATTACATTCAACTAAAATTACTTAACATTAAGTCATCAAAGTAACACAAGGAATAATATACCTATCAGCAGAAAAACATAAAAATCTCACTTAAGAGCTCAATTGGATGCGATTGCCCGCGACTTCGTCTGCGTGGTTTGAGGTTTCTTGATTCCCGCGGGATCTCTTTAATTTTCCGGGATAAACTTATGTACTATTCCAGACTATAACCTATCTCTCTGCCAAATTTCAGCCAGATCCGTTCAGCCGTTGGGGCGTGATTGAGTAACAAACATCCAAACATCCATCCAAACTTTCGCATTTATAATATTAGTAAGATTAATATAAGAAGTAAGATAATAAAGTTACTATTATGCATTATTACATTCAACCAATATTACTTAACATTAAGTCACCAGAGTAATTTAAGGAATAATTATTTACCTATAGGAGCTGAAAATTAAAGAAGTCCCACTTAAAAGCTTTGCGTCTGGCAAAGCTTTTAAGTGAGACTTCTTTAAACAGTAAATCTATTTGATCTCTATTGGATAGAAGCAGGATTTACTTTGCGAAAGGTTCATGATAATTTATTTATTTATTTATTTATTTAGGACATATCCGATAGGACTTTACAGTTGCCCAATACGTCTTATCAGGCTACAATAGCTATAATGAAGGAACTAGAAGTTTAATTCGCAATAAGACACAATCGTGCATTGCCGAGTCAACATCTCTTAAGATCTCGGAGCGAAACGTACGTTGAGAATAATTTGGAAGGTTTGTGTGGTGTTTTTTTTTAATCCACTATAAGTTAACCCTTGACTACGATCTCAATGTTGGTAAGTGATGATGCAGTCTAAGATGGTAGCGGACTAACCTGTTAGGGGCATGGCAGTTATATTAACCCCTATGCGGTTTCTACACGGCATCGTACCGGAACGCTAATAGCTTGGGGGCACGTCTTTGCCGGTAGGGTGTTAACTAGCCACGGCCGAAGCCTCACACCAGGCCAGACCAGGGAAAATTCAGAAATTATAAATTCCCAAATTGACCCTGCCGGGGATCGAAACCGGGACCTCCGCACGTTAAGACAACAGCGCTACACACTGCGCCACGGAGGTCGTCAAAAGGTCGGAGGTGATGTGGTGTTGTCTGCAATTTGTTGACTTACCGGTGAATATCGCAAGCTACGAGTGCAATATACACACTGTAGCACATAGATTTGTGCGAATTGGCATGATGACAGTAACCAAGAATCAATGAAATTATGAATTTATCTAATGAAATAGGATTCATGGATTATAAAAAACTTATTTATTTTTCTATTTCGAGTGAGATTGCTATTTATTTTGATAAAATAAAACTATAAAATACACCAATCCGCCATAATGGATTAAACACCAAGGAGCGTATGACGTCACAATTGTTTGTATTCGAGCTTTGACAATAACACTATTGCTTACTGCACACTGCACAGAGTACATACGTAAAAACAATAGTGACGTCACAAACGACGCCATGACACTTGCGAGCGTTTTGGCGTGAATTTTAAAATTTAAATTTCAAATGCCAATTTTATCTACCATACCTTATTTTTCTCCTGAAATAATATATTTTTTCGAAATAGTAGAAACTTCCGAACATAATCTGACCATTTTTAAAAATCAGTCATCATGCTTATTATAGCGAATTAAACTTCTGCCAACAAACTGGCCCACCAGTTTGGCGAGATTTATATTTTGTAAAATAAGTTTGTGTCTATTTTGAAATAAATAAATTAAAAAAAAAAAAAAAAAGTTCCTTCATTAATTAGATCTCTGTTACAATAATACTTAGAACTCATAGGTACCTAAGTAATAATACTTAGAACTCATAGGTACGAGTAGCTCTAAGTACGTGGCCCATCCAATTAGAGTTCATTAATAATGAACAGCTATATCTGCCTCGAATAGCTGCTTCGTTGGTCTAGTGGTTAGCGTGTTCGACTGCGACCGACGAGGTCCCGGGTTCGAGTCCCGGGTCGGGTCATAACAAGTATTGGGTTTTCTGGCAAGAAACTCTCAGTACTAGCCCGGAGTTGGCAAGTTGGCGGTGTTTCACCCCCGCGCCTCGGAGAGCACGTAAAGCCGTCGGTCCTGCGCCTGATCTCTCTCCGGTCGTGTCGGATTTCCGTCCCATCGGGCTATGAGAGTAAAGGAACAGAGAGTGCACCTGTGTATGCGCACACACTTATGCACTATAATATCTCCCGCGCAGATGGCTAATCTCTCTGAAGATTGGCCGCCGTGGCCGAAATTCGGTCGGGAAGACATTATTATTACTTAGAACCATAGGTAACTAAGTAATAATACTTAGAACTCATAGGTACCTTAGTAATAATACTTAGAACTCATAGGTACCTTAGTAATAATACTTAGAACTCATAGGTACGAGTAGCAGTAGTAGTACGTGGTCGATCCAATTAGAGTTCATTAATAATGAACAGATTTCGTAACCAAGATAAGCTATCTGGCGCCTGCGCACGCGCACATGTTGGTTCTAAGAACGATAGAAGCAGCCACGATGCATACAAATATAGTTAAATATAGTTTACTTTATTATAAAAGCATATTATAAAGGTTTGCAGACCGCAAGTTCTGACGACTAACACTTGATGATTACATACTTATGATGCAAACGTTGAATAAACACTTCTACTTAGTATAAAGATAACCTGCACTTGCATGGAAAAGGTTTTACACTGTAGGTGCATACGTACGAGTACGTCTACATAAGTCTTAACGCACTTTTTTTTGTAATCTCCGATCAGGGGGGTTACTATCATCACTTGAAGCAGTATTATTTCAAAATTTCTGTTTTATGTCACGTACTTTGACGTCCCTAAAATAAGAATTATAATTCTAAAATACGAACGTCAATAAATACGACTTTAATTGATGGTCCGCCTCCGATTAATGAACACATTATTCCGAGGGATATCATCTTGCTTTTTTTTGATTAACTAGCTTTTGTCCGCGGCTTCGCTCACGTTAGGTTCGATTATCATACAAATTTCAAACTCTTAGGGGTATCCTTTCTTAGCGGATGCCTACGTCATAATAGCTATATGTATGCCAAATTTCAGTCCGATCCGTCCAGTGGTTTGTGGTTTGAGCTGGGCGTTGATAGATAAGTCAACCAGAAAGTCAGCTTTTAATTTTATATTCCTTGCTGGTTCTTCTCGGTAGGAATGGCATTCCGAGTTATAACTAGATTCCAGTAGAAGATTCACTCGCCTATTCAAAAGCACTTGTCAAAGTCTACTTGAATAATAATTTAACGAATTAAAAAATACGACTGCCCTGCTATATAATTTTAGGAGTTTACCTCCATATGAAGCGATTTGCATATTATATAGCCTTTGGAATCTTATTCACATTTTTATTAAATGATATTTGTTTGTGAATCACTGGATATTGAACTATAGTGTTATATATTTTTGGAATCTACTCATCATTTTCTAGATGATGATTAAATAGTTATTCTTATTTTCGAATTATTTTTTTTCAACTTTAGTCTTTAATGCGAGACCATGGTCACCACATCAATTTTTTTAACAATTTTACTAGCTTTTGTCCCCCGGAATAAGCTAGGGATTCTAACGATACCTCATTTATCAAAATCGGTTCAGGCGTATAGAAGTTATGGTGGAATATACAAACTCACATACATACATACATACATACATACATGAACCCTGAAAACAAGATACTTCTTTTTCAGGCAGTCGTATAAAAAAGGTTGTGTATTTGTATTATATTTAGATGAGTATGGGATAATGTCGGACCAAAGAATAGGAACACTGGTGCTATAATTAAGTATAATAAATTATCTCTGGACCCGGGCATTGTATGACGGATGCCACCTCTGAGCTATCACATGTGACATGACATCACGTACGTATCGAAGGACGTGTGACGCAACCCTGTGACGCACTACAGTTATCATTTGCTGTGCGTTAAACATGTTGTGCGTTATGTCCTATTCGCGATATCCTTTAGTGTTTACTTACATAGAGTTCTTAGGATTAGTATATTCGCGAATAAGGCAAGAATTCCGGATAATTTCGGTAGTTATCAGTTACAACTCGAGTTAGTTATGACTGAGTATTACCACATGAGTAAAGAAACGGAACAGAGGCAAAGCTTCATACAAGCGCACTACGATAGGTACACTACTACAAGCTTGAGGCGCGTGTGTGCGTGAGCACTCGGGCTACGTCACGTACGGAGAGAAACCGGTTTGAACCGGCTCGGTCAGTGCTCAAGCTCAGGGGCTGCAGTACACGTCGCGCGTCGTGTTTTCATATTTAATGTTAATGTCAATAATTTAGTAATTTAAATAGTGTTTTAATGTAATTTTACTTATAAGTGTAAATATGGTTTACTGTACAGTGTGTATGAATGAACAATAATAGAATGAATAAAAACACATCATTTTTTACCTATCCCAAAGACTCTAATAAGTAGTACTAACTTGATTATAATTTATTATTTTTAATGTGTAGAGTAGATAGACCATACATATTAGATGTTATTGTGATATTCTGTAAACGCATCCATCTAATTTGACTAAACTGATACGCGCGCGGTTCGCCGGCCAGCCGTAACGTCGCCAAACTCGCGTCGAAGCTCGCTCAATCTATTTAGTTTGTGTTTTCTGTACGCGTGGATTATATTTAAATCAATGTTTCTCCGTTACGGTTCGTGCGCAACGTACCTTGCCCAGCTGCCAGGACTTGTCAAAATTTTAGTGTGGAAAACAAAACATTTAGAATAAGTAATTTGTAAAAAAAACGAGCGAGCCTTACAGTAGGTAGTCGCATATGATGTGGCATGTGACATCTCACTTTAGTAATAAAAGTTATTATTTTTTTCAATCAAAATTAAAAATATCAATGGAGAAGTTTCCTAAACATTAGAATAATTTTTTTCTTTTTTTGAGTCGCAAGATCATAAAAAAAAGATCAAATTTGATGAAGATTTTTTTAATACCTTGAAAAATTATAAAGTTACCTAAGAAAATATTTCAAAAAAACACAATGCTTAGAAAATCATACTAGATTTTCTAATATGATAGAAAAAAGTGTGTATGTCAGCACGAATGGAGTATAGATTAGTAAATGAGGGTAAATGTTTTATGTCTTGTGATCTTAGGGATCCTTTCCAAAGAATTTCAAAATGGCGCTGACTTTTTTAAATTTTGATAACAGTTTCCTGTTTTGTGATCCCAGGGAACCCCAAATATCGATTTTGAACGAAATCGGTCAATTAACAAAGAATTTCAAAATGGCGCTGGATTTTTATTACTTACTTGAATTTTTTAACAATGATCTGCACTTTATTTAGACATTATTTAATCAACTGTATATATTTATTAATATAGTGTATAAAAACACTCTAAATTTAAATTAATAAATGTAAAAATACCTTAATGTTTCAATAAATATTTCTCTTACATTTTTTATTTTCTCGCTGTTGAAGTGAAAAGTTGTCGCGATAGCAAAGTTTTTTGTTTCTTGTGCCTAGGAATTCCTCACTAGACTCAGGATTCTAATTTACCTAATCCTTCCTAGCTCGAATTCTTCACTAGCTCGGGATTCAAACTAGGCAATTACAACAAAAACAAACCTTGCATCTAGTTGAACAAATAACTATTGTTTATTAAATTGTATCCTCCTGTGCCAACCCTACCAAAATAGGTATACATTTTGCTCGCTCCATAGAAGCTTTGTCTCTGTTCCGTTTCTTTACTCATGTGGTATTACTACTGCCTAGACAACTACTTTTGTGGACCGCCCTGGCGTTTGAGCGCTGTTGTCCCCGGGCTTAATCCCCGCCGGGGTCAATTTGGGAATTTATAAATTCTCTGGCCTTTGTGGGCAAAGACGTACCGCCAAGCTATTAAGCGTTCTGGTATAATGCCGTGTAGAAACTAAGATAAATTAAGATAAGAAAAATCATCAAAAATCGGGTTTTTATAAACATGAGAGTCCTGAATGCGGTGCCACATATGTTGGTCAACCTGGGCGCAACTTTGAGACACGCTATAAGGAACATATGTCTGCTTTTAGGAACAATCAATCACAAAGGTCCCACTTCGCTAAACATCTTTTGGACAGTGGACGTGAAGTGGGTGATAGCCATGCATATAAAATCCTACATACATGTAATAAGGGGTTTCGACTGTGCGTGTGGGAGCAATTAGAAATATTTAAACACTATAATAAAGACTTTGAACTGTTCTATGAACAAATAAACGTATAAAATTCACCTTTACTCAATTGAGTCACCTCTACTACTGTATAAATTTATACAGTAGTAGAGGTGACGGGGTGGGGCTATAGTTTGAGTCATGCCAAAAAGGTATAAAAGCCTGAATTTCCGACACGATCAATCACTTCACAATCGTGCATTGTGGAGGCAACGTCTCCTGAAGATGCTCCGGTATCGGAGTGAAACGTACGTTGAGGGTAGTTTTTGGAGGATTTCTGTGGCGTGGTGAGAACCACCGTACCACATAGATTTTCCTGTTGTCACGAATTATAGTGAATTAAATTTCTAGTACCTTCATTATGATTGACTTCTGCAAAATAACGCCTGTTTCTATCCAATAATTAAAATAATTCCTCAATGTTCGGCGCTATTCTCCTTTTATTATCTTCCCCCATTTTTCACCTTACCCTCTCTCACCTTACCTGGCTATTTTCAAGAAGGCAGAGGATCATATGTGATGTTTTTTTTAATTTTTTTATTGCAAGATAGCCTTGAGTTTGACGACAATCATGCTTAGTGCAAACTGCAAAGCAATGATAAAGTCTAGGTTGGAATGCATTTGCCTAGAAGATAGGCATCTTCTAGGCAAATGCATTCCAACCATGCAATCCCCTCTTGCCTTGAAGGTACTTAAGTTATACGTGGCAGGAAACACTCGCTGGGAGTATGTTCCACACCTTGTCGGTTCGTATCAGAAACGTCCAGCAAAAACGGCGATCCCTGATGAAGGTTTATATCCAAAGGGTGATGACGATGATGATGAACGGAAGAATAGGTAGGAATCTAATCCCCCTTATAATCCCGAAGGTACCCTTTCCCGTGTCAAATATTACATATTCAACATACGGTATCATGTCAATAAACTAATAAGGCACCTGCCACATCCGTGTGATACAGTGATTATATTCCACGCACACCCGGGATGCGCCGCGACATTGAAGGCTATTGAATAAGAATAATGGAAAATACGATCCTGTCCATACTAATATTATAAATGCGAAAGTGTGTCTGTCTTGCTGTCTGCTACGCAAATTGATTTTGATGAAATTTGGTACAGGGATAGCTTGTATCCCAGGGAAGGACATAGACCTTTTTTTATCGCGAAAAATTCGAGAGTTCCCGCGGGAATCAAAACTCCTCTATCCACGGAAGTTAGTTTTTAAGTTAGAAGCTAGTAAGAATACCAGCTACTGTAGAGTTTTACACAGCCACGCTTTATTTGTATTTTATTAAGCTCAGCAAACTTGGTTCTGATAATCACTTCAAGTTGTAGCTTTTCCCCGCGGCTTCGCTCAAGTTAGGTTCGATTTTCGTACGAATTTGAAAGCCCCATTTCACCCCCTTTGAGTTTCAAAAATCCGCTAAGGATGCCTATTTCATAACAGCTATTTAAATTCTAAATTTCAGCCCGATCCGTCTTGTGGTTTGAGCTGCGCGTTGATCCTTGAATTAAAATAAAAGTAACTTTTTATATTTATTTATACTAAGGAAGTTATTGTTATTAATGCATTACAGAAAAAGTCACAGCATTTTTCAATTTATTATGTAAGCATACGTGACCGGATGGATCGCTCTTGACCGATGATAAAAGGTCTCGGTCGGCGACAATAATATAATGGGATACTTACCCCTCTCTCTTTATACCCATTGTTATTCATACAACACGTTTTAATACGACTGCCTGAAAAAAGGAGTATATTGTTTTCAGGGTTCATGTATGTATGTATATATGAATGTGAGTTTGTATATTCCACCATAACTTCTATACGCCTGAACCGATTTTGATAAATGACGTATCGTTGGAATCCCCAGCTTATTCCGGGTAAGATAGGCTAGTAAAATTTAAAAAAAAATTGATGGGGTGACCATGGTCCCGCATTAAACGTCTCGTTTTACGTCTACGCAATGTACGTCTTTACCGGTAGGGTGGTAACTAGCCACGGCCGAAGCCTCCTACCAGACCAAGCCAGAGTAAATTCAGAAATTATAAATTCCCAAATTGACCCTTCCGGGAATCGAACTTCCAACGTTAAGCGCTCTACACTGCGCTACAGAGATCTTTATTTTTATTTTTTTATCCACTACAAGTCAGCCCTTGACTGCGATCTCACCTGATGGTAAGTGAAGATGCAGTCTAGGATGGTAGCGGGCTAACTTGTTAGGGGCATTTATACAAACCCATACCCCTATTCGGTTTCTACACGGCATCGTACCGGAACGCTAAACCGCTTGGCGGCACGTCTTTTACCGGTAGGGTGGTAACTAGCCACGGCCGAAGCCTTCCACCAGGCCAGACCAGGGAAAATTCAGAAGAAAATTCTTAAGTGTAAAGTGATTAAAACTTACAAGAAAAAAAGTAAGCGATGCATATTATAATACGAACCCCTGACTCCCGAATAGGAGGCCATCTCTCAACCACTAGACTATAGCACCGTAGTGTTTCCTACGTCGATTGCCGAAATATTTAGTGAATAAAATGGACTAAATTCGAGACTACTTTCTTTCGATTTACCTTATCCAGTACATTACGTTATATTGATATTCAATAATAATTGTTAATTAACGAGATTTCTGCGTTTCCTTTCGATGAAAACAGCATTCTATACCGGCGGTAGACTTTTTGATTATGACCATTTTAACGAGCTTGGCATAAATAAAAGCTTAATTGCAAAAAAAAACCGGCCAAGTGCGAGTCGGACTCGTGCACCCAGGGTGCCGTACAAATCTGTAGTAAGTTTAAAATTATTAAAAATATTTTTATTATATGATGTTACTAAAAATTTATGCTTTTCGCAATTTTTCCTTTATCTGTGCTATAAGACGTTGCTTCGTACCAAATTTCAAGATTCTGAGTTCACGGGAAGTACCCTGTAGGTTTTGATTCCCTTGCGAGTGTCGAAAATTTTCAGCATAAACGGCTGTATCTTTTGATTGCGTTGGCTTAGAAGTTTGATTTTTTCACAGCTCTAAGGGACAGTAGACCTGAGTATTTGATATAAATTTCAGCTAAATACCTCCATGTGTTCCTGTGAAAAAGGGTCTTGACACACAGACGGACGGACTACAAAGTGATCCTATAAGGGTTCCGTTTTTTTCTTTTGAGGTACGGAAAGTCTTATATTTTGTTGCATTGCAGCTGGACCTTATAAAAAGATAGCGGTGTATTATCAGAGTGAACGAGGTTTTATGCAGTAAAGTACGGAAGCATGTGCGCTTATGGGTGCTTTTATATATCACGAGTAAGACATAAATTATCTAAACGATATTTTAAACAGATTTTAGCATCCGCGATCACTTAGCAGCTGTCGTGTTTGCTGTCAACATCGTACGATGACAGCTTAGATCTCATCGTAATAAATCCTAAAAATTGTACTCAAAATCGCAAATCAGGACCCATTTTCGTATAAATTATAAGTTATTTTATTTTATTTCAGTAATTTAAGTAATAAAATATAAAATACGCGAATGCCCGCGACTTCGTCTGCGTGGTTTGAGGATTTTTGGTTCCCGCGGGAACTCTAATTGTCCGCGATAAAAAGTAGCCTATTTGCTATTCCAGACTATAATCCATCTCTGTGCCAAATTTCAGCCAAATCCGTTCAGCCGTTGGGGCGTGAATGAGTAACAAACATCCATACATCCATCCAAACTTTCGCATTTTTAATATTAGTATAGATTTAGTAGTAGACTTTTATCAGTCTTGGCAGCGGGGCACTTAACTTTGAATCAGAACTTTAGCTACAACTGTACTATCACTTATTCTGCGCTACGTCTTCAGACTGCCGCCAGTAGAATAGCCGTAAACAAAGCCCGATCGCACGATCGTCGTTGGCGATAAGTCGTACAGGGTAAAAGCGACAAAGTCGGGTGCGTTTCCCACGGTCGCGCTGACATGTGCGCCCGAGATATTGCATTGTTCCAGCTATTACAGTAATGAGCGCCATTTGTCTCCAGTACGACGGATCACACCCAACGATATAGAGAAAACTAGATTGCTTGCCAACCGATAGTCCCGCAAACTTATCTGACGGTGATAACGTCGCTAGTATATCTCTCTGCGTCGTATTCCTCATTACTGAGAGTCGTGACCACTTTCCATTAATCAAATAATAGCAGGAGTTTTCTTGGGATAATAATGCGGTGTTGAAAAAAGTTGCCGATTTGACTGGTTTTCAAATACCCAATAATATTATTTTTATTTATTTTCTTTTTTATTTTTACTTTATTCTGAAAAACATACAGTAACATAAAATACAATTGGTAAAATATAGCATTACACTTAAACCATAACAGTTTTCAACGTTTTTTTTTTTGCACATATTGTCTCCAAATCAATAGTTGGGTATAGTCGCTAGACGAAAACAAATTGTTATTATACTTACTTTAAATTAGGATAGAATAAAACATAAATTATACACATTATTTATGTAGCTTTCGCCCTCCAACATAGTGTTTTTATTTGGATTTGAAACTTTGGAAGTCGGTTTTTATTTTTATTTTTGAAGTTAAACTTCTTTACGCACGCTTGACTTGGGGAAGTAAGCTGAATGCGTGACGAGAGCGTTACGAAAAATGTGATCGGGCAAGGCGAACGGAAGTTGAGAGGGAGATATAAGTTAGTGAAGATAGAAAGAGAGAGAGTTTCGTTTCGTATATTACTGTAGGGGCAAGAGGTAGAGGTGCAAGCACACATTTTCTTTCTCTCTTTCTCTCATAGCCAGTTACGAGTTAAGAAGTTTTACTTCAACCGTGTGGTCTAAATCATACTCTTTTTTATTCTTAATGGATCGCAATCGAATGCAAACTGAAATCAATTCAACGTGTGATTTAAAATAATAAATAAAGAGGTTATTAAGCTCGTATCTTAGGTTCTTTCGTGTAGCAATAATCATACGATCACATCACAAGAATTCATAGAACTCCGATCTTTATTACCAAGGCATTGCGCATATTTTTCTCAAGCTAAGCAATGTATAGTACATTACCATAGATAATATGTAATTCTATACAGTTTCTTGCAAGTAATTATTTGTTTGCTGGTTCATAGACGGTACGAGATTCACTTAAAGTCGACTATTGTCCTCGTACAATTCGTTGGGAGAATATTCTTAACTGTTTTAGCTTAAGATTTGAATTGCAAAATTGTCTGACTGCTTTAAAATATGTAAGTATAATGTTTGCAGGATATTTATTTGTAGACTTGTAAGTTGTAACCAAAACTAATAAATTGTGGCGATCTTCGCAGTCCGCACATAATCCAATAGATGGCATTACTAGTACGATGCACGCGAACACGAAGAGCCCAACTCACGATTACGAAGTGTTCTCTGAATTACGCTATATATACGACCTCCAAAGATGAACGGTCGGACCAGTGGTCCCCGAACACAACACCCGCTCGGAGGATGATCATCCTAATGTTACGGTCGAGCCATATCACCTGCTCTCGTACAAATAATACCGATATAAATAGAGCGAAGTGAAAAGAAATGCCAATAAAATGCAAATATTAGTATTCGATAGCTGCATACTCCATATCTTAATATATATGGTACTCAACCTGGGCCCTAACACTAAAATTTAGAGAATAAACTCAGTTTGCCAGCGTGCTATGGCACGCAGCATGTTACATGTTAGACGAAGATATAGAATAGCAAATGATTCATTGAGAAAAGAAACTAACATAGTAGATCTGAAAGGAAAAATAAGGAAACTTAAATGGAAGTGGGGGAAGGCAGACAAAACCAAGATAGATGGGCAGCATCAGCTAGTTAGTTACCTATAAGTTGAAGACTAAGATTTATTATTATAAGTATCAAAACATATACATAAGTTGTTTGCCATTCTTTAATAAAATGGATAACGACAGCTAATTCTTCCGGATCACAACTAACCATCCTATCTATCCCATAATAACTAACAGTCTAAACTCTCATCCAATTTTCTCCACGAATGCACAAAAACAATTACAACGATTATGGACATAATTGCGATCGTAATTAGACTCATATTGGTGCGTGAAAGCGACATGTAATAATGCACGGAAGTGACGTCAGCTTCCGGCGGAGGGACGTGATGTACCAGAGAAAATACTAGCTGTACTATCCTGTCACTGTATTAGTACTGAACCTACTAGGAACCAGAATTACTTTCGAATCATACTTCCAGCATTTGAATACCTCATGTCAGATTAAACCCTTAATCAAGACGCGAAAGTTATCAATACTTTTAAATGCTGCTTTAATTTAATTAATAAAATTAGTTTATTGAGTTAAATATTAGTCTAGTTTAAATAATTTAGTAAGTAACTATATATTTATTGTGCAATGTGCATCATGTGGCTGCATTCAAGTGAAATTATGTGTTCCGTTACCCTAAGTTTATCTGTGTGTAAGTATAATTTACATGTAATTTTGTTGGTAGTCCAAGCAAAAATAAAATTAAAAAAATATCCACTAAATCCACTGCACTCTGGACCCACTGTGATTATACCATTGTTCTCGGTGGATCCTGTAGCACGTGCGAATCAATCAATAAATCGTTTATTTGCAATAAACATTAAATATAGAACAACTACTGTAGTGTAGAACATAAATACTGTAGTGGGGCAAGACCTTAAAGCCAACTGAGCAATGGGAAAGAACATGGAAATAACCTTATATTATCTGACAATGAGACAATTTCGGCATTGTTCGCCGACAACACGACGACCGTCGACTTATCAGCGGGGCGTATTAGCAAGATGGCCGACATGATAGCTGATGATTTCGCGATTGTCTATGAGCATGAGAACCGTACCGGTTGGCGCAGTATTGTGGCTGTGAAAGTCAGAAAACACAACTTTTTATACCAACTAGCCTTTTCAAGCAGTTTCGCTTACGTTAAGTTCGATTTTCATACAAATTTCAAGCCGCTTGAATAATAGGGGTGAATTATTCAAGCGGCTTGAAAATGCTTGTAATGTACTTTTTTTATTGAAAAATCACACTTATTGCAGCCAACAATAGGGGGCCAAATTTTTAAAAATCCTTTCTTAGCGAATGCCTACGTTATAAAAGCGAGCTGTATGCCAAATTTAGCCGAATCCATTATGGCCATAGGCCACACGTCCCTCAATATATTGAAAAAAGACTGGCAAAAATAACTGTGCACTAATTACAGCTTAATTATTTATTTAAAATGAAGGTTGACATGTAAGTCCGACGTTTATGAATTGCATAGAGCTGCGCAAAAACATCGGTTTAATACCTTACACGTCTAAGAACGGAAACGTATAATAACACGGAATCTCTATGACTGTTGACTCGCCAATTGCTTACATCCTAAGGATGCCCATGTCTTTGAAACATAGCCCTAAGAAAATACAGCAAGCAGAAGGGACAGTATTTACTTTCTGTAACTGTATTTTCCTGAATAAAATCATTAATTCTATATCAAAGTAACTTAAGTATTATATGCCTTGGAATAGCGGTTATCTCCTTGACTTTCAAATATTTAAAAGTCAATTTGCAAATAAAATATGATAACGGTTTATTTATACGTTACTATCTGATGCCCGCGACTTTGTCAGCATGGATTAAGGTTATTTAGTTTCCACGGAAATTCTTTATAATTTTCCGGGATATAATGTAGCCTCTGTGTTATTCCAGACTATAATCTACCTCTGTGCCAAATTTCATCCAGATCCATTCAGCCGTTCTGGTGTGTTTATATCAGTAACAAACATCCATCCATCCATCCATTCAAACTTTTGCATTTATAATATTAGTAAATACACATTCAACACACAAATTACATATTCAGTAAATATCAAATCTTGGCCATTGGTTCCACGAACCCCAAATTCACGTAGGTATCGAAACTGATAAATATTTAAAGTAAATAACGAATAGCAATTGATAAACGGTTTATCAAAAAGTAAATAAATGCTTCCTTCCACTACTTATACAGGTATATTCTTAGCATTTACCCAAACGTTGCTAATTATTATTCTAGTCAAAGTTTTGTGTTATGCGTAGCTTATTACAGTTAATTATTTTATGATTGAATTCCACAGTTTATTAATTCATCACATAGAACATAAAATACATAATTATCCTGGAACCGAGCAAAAAAAACACCAATTTTTTGTTCAAAAAGTTACTGAATCATTATACTAATATCATTAATGCGGAAGTGTGTCTGCTTGTTTTGTGTTGTTATTTAAGGACCAGGAGAGTGACATAGGCTTATAGACTTTTTAAGGCGTATAGACTTTTGACCCCGGAAAATTAAAGAGTTTTCGCGAAATTAAATTAAACTTAAACCACGTGGAACTAAAGTTGTGGTTTGTAAGTAACTGTGTAAGATAGAGGGAGTAATTTTGAAGATTTAAAAAACTTTCTGAAATCCTTTATAATAAGTAGGTATTACTATATTAAATAATATAGAGCATTTTTTGTAGAGTTATTAATTGATTATCGTAGACGCAAAGTTGGCAGCACTGTCTCTTCCTCATGCTTCTCACGATAATAATTAGAACTTACAAAGAATAGAGAAAATTCTGTCATTAACGCGAAAGTTAAACTTTACTCTGAACTTTCGCTCTCAGAGAAAGGTAATGTCTACGTTTGATTGCAAGGTCTAGCCTAAGTCTAGGTCGTCATGATGTAATCTAATGAGCCTGTTTAGGTAACAGATAACAGTGGGTACATACTTGTCTACTCGTATAGAAATGTATACCAGGCTTATACTTTAAAAATATCTAAATCTATACAAATAGACATAGATATGCACATTGGAAAGTCTAAACATTGAATTTATTAGTATGATTGAAATTCTTAAGGCTCAAGTGTAGGCAGTGGTAAGATTGGATCCTATTAAACAAAATTTAGAGAAATTCGTATAATACTATATGCATGGAGCATAATAATATCTTGAAAACGATTTAGAAAAAAATCTTGTATAAATCAAAACTTTGTCGCTACTGCAAAATAAAGTTAGATTGGTCTTACGATCAAGAGTGCATTATAAAAAATAGATTAGTTTCATAGTTTCCGCAATAAATAATGAAGTACACGGACCTAAGCGTGAACAAAGTCATAATCATTAGAGGACGGAAACAAGAAAAAGGGAAGTTCCTTGAAATAAGGAAGAGATTGCAATACCACAAGCTGGGCTGATTAGATATATATAACAAAGAACAACAAACTGTATTATATATGTGTGGAGTGTAATTATGTTATTAGATATAGTACCTCTGCACTTCTAAACTGATATAATATGTGAAGAAAGAAAAATAAAACACACCTAGTCAAACCACTAGGCCCTAAAATTATTGAAGTAGATGATTCCGGCGACTTCGTCCGCGTATATTAAGGTTTTGTGATACCCGCTTTATCACAAAACCTTAATACCACCACCACTACAGCCCATTAAGGTCCCACTGCTGGGCACAGGCCTCAACTCTCATAGAAGAAAGGGAATTAGAGCTTAGACCCACCATGCTACTCCAATGCGGGTTGGCAGCTAACCTTAATACACGCGGACATAAAAATAACATAATAGTCTTTTAATTTTCCATTATAAAATGTAGCCTATATGTTCCAAATTTCAGCCAAATCGGTTTAGTTGTTGTGGCGTAAAGGAGTTACAATCATACTTACATACATCCAAACTTTTGTAACATAGTTTTTTAATAGTTTAGTTTTTAGTAGTTTACGAGATAGTTTTGTAATTGTAAGTTAATATGTATATTATATACCCACGTCTAATAATTAAATGTTGAACGAAGATATATTTTTTATAAAACTAAGTAGGTTAATAGTCTTATTCTAAGGTAGAGAAACAATGTTATTAGTCTCCATGGGATGCTGCGAATGAAGCACGTAATATTTCCCATAGCACACTATTAAATTTAATAATGCCCGAATACAGCAGGTGCTTTTGAAACCCACATTGTGGAAATTTGTTAAGAACGTGGGTTAAACTATGTGAACCAACGGGCCTCACAATTACACAAATACTAGTCGAATCTAAGCCGCTCAACGATGACCACTTAGCCAATCTATTGTTAACTGTTTGAAAATTCTATTGTATTGTTGAAATTTTGCTCATTAAATCATGTTTCTTATGTTTGAAATGTACCCATATCAGCTATCTGGAATCTGCGATAATAATGTAGAACAGAGATTTCGCAAAAGCTCCAAACTCACTCCGAAATTTCGAAGAGTTCGAGAAGTAATTTCTTCGAGAACTCTCCGCAGGAGTCTGGAGAGCTTTTTTTTCCTTTCTCGACCGCCACAGTTTTACACAGGAAATATCATGGTACAAAGTATGTGCGCAACTACAGATGCATTGTCCCTTCTCTTGACATTATAATAGTGGATTATGAATTTAAGACTGCCTCGTTGGTCTAGTCATGTGGTTAGGATGTTCGACTTAGACCGATGAGGTGCCGGGTTCGAGTCCCGGGTCGTGCCGTAACAAGTATTGGATTTTACTGGCAAGAAATTCTCAACACTAGCCAGGAGTTGGAAAGTTAGCGATGGTTCACCCAAGTGCCTTGGAGAGCACGTAAAGCTGTCGGTCCTGCGCTTGACCTCTCACCGGTCCTGTCGGATTTTCCGTCCCATCGGGCTATGAGAGTGAAGGAACAGAGAGTGCATCTGTGTATACACTTGTGATATTTTTTTTTTATCCACTACAAGTTAGCCCTTGACTGCGATCTCACCTGATGGTAAGTGATGATGCAGTCTAAGATGGTAGCGGGCTAACCTGTTAGGGGCATGGTAGTTATATTAAACCCATACCCCTATTCGGTTTCTACACGGCATCGTACCGGAACGCTAAATCGCTTGGCGGCACGTCTTTGCCGGTAGGGTGGTAACTAGCCACGGCCGAAGCCTCCCACCAGGCTAGACCAGGGAAAATTCAGAAATTATAAATTCCCAAATTGACCCTGCCGGGGATCGAACCCGGGACCTCCGCACGTTAAGACAACAGCGCTACACACTGCGCCACGGAGGTCGTCAGAATAGGCATGATAACAGTAACCAAGAATCAATGAAATTATGAATTTATCTAATGAAATAAGATTCATGGATTATAAAAAACGTATTTATTTTTCTATTTCGAGTGAGATTGCTATTTATTTTGATAAAATAAAACTATAAAATACAGCAATCCGCCATACTGGATTATACACCAAGAAGCGAATGACGTCACAATTGTTTGTTTTCGAGCTTTGACATGCATACTATTATTCACTGCACACTACACAGAGTACATTGGTTAAAACAATAGTGAAGTCACAAACGGCGCCATGACACCGGCGAGCGTTTAAAATTTAAATTTCAAATGACAATTTTATCTACCAAACCTTATTTTTCTGCTGAAATAATATATTTATTCGAAATAGTAGATACTTCCGAACATAATCTGACCATTTTTCAAAATCAGTCATCATGCCTATTATTATAATATATCCGGCACAGATGGCTTGTCTCTGGAGATAGGCTGATGCGGTCGAAATTCTGTCGGGATGACGTAATAGTGTGTCGGGAGCGTATGTTATGCTCGACCGATGCAATAGGAAGATCTTCCTCCGAGCCGGTGTCATGCTCGGGGATCCCAGCTGGGCCAACTGTTGTATCGGTCGAGCATAACATACGCTCCCGACATTGGTGACCCCGACGTGATTGGCTAACGTGGCCCCGTCATGTTTACGTCATTATGTAGGTATTGTGTGCCCCTACAAGTGTATACTGACCGTGCGATGCGACAGGTCTGTGACGGAGTCGTGTCTGTTGTCGAGGCTGCCGAGGCTGCAGCACGAGGCGGAGGAGGAGAGGCTGACGGAATCAGCGCGCGCGCGGTGCGGCGAGACCGCCACGTGCTTCAGCATTCCTACTGGCTGCACCTGCGGACAAGGACATGACATTACAACTCCTTCCTAATATACCTCTCGACTGGAATCCTCAGGGAACAAGTCATAATTAAAATCAAAAAAACACGACGGCGAAACCGCTACGTGCTTCAGCATTCCTACTGGCTGCACCTGCGGACAAGGACATGACATTACAACTCCTTCCTAATATACCTCTCGACTGGAATCCTCAGGGAACAAGTCATAATTAAAATCAAAAAAACACGACGGCGAAACCGCCACGTGCTTCAGCATTCCTACTGGCTGCACCTGCGGACAAGGACATGACATTACAACTCCTTCCTAATATACCTCTCGACTGGAATCCTCAGGGAACAAGTCATAATTAAAATTAAAGAACACGACGGCGAAACCGCCACGTGCTTCAGCATTTCTACTAGCTGCACCTGCGGACAAGGACATGGCATTACAACTCCTTCCTAATATACCTCTCGACTGGAATCCTCAGGGAACAAGTTACAATTAAATTTAAAGAACACGACGGTGAAACCGCCACGTGCTTCAGCATTCCTACTGGCTGCGCCTGCAGCCAAGGACATGACATTACAACTCCTTACTGATATGCCTCTCGACTGGAATCCTCAGGGAACAAGTCATAATTAAAATTAAAGAACACGACAGCGAAACTGCCACGTGCTTCAGCATTTCTACTGGCTGTACCTGCGGCCAAGGACATGACATTACAACTCCTTACGCGTATCACTTCGTGAACAATTTAGAGAGATTGGTGTTTTTACAGTGCCTTCACAATACATATACAATAATATAGTCTTTGTTAGGCAGAACATCAATCTTTATAAGCAAATAGGCGATACTCACAATCGATACACTAGAAACCGCCATAAGCTAGTAACAGCGTCGTATCATGTGCGCAAGGTGCAGAAATCCTTCGTGGGGTCGAGTGTACGCTTTTATAATATGGTTCCAAAAGAGTTTCTGGATTTGCCATTACATAGATTTAAAGACTGTGTTAAACAGCATTTGTTAAGTCGAGGTTATTACACTATCGATGATTTTATTAACGACAAAGTTGCGTGGAAGCAACCGGCCTCGCATCCAGTGACCCACAAGTCAGTGTAATACTTGTAACGTATGTGTTGTGTGGTCTACATATTGTAACCTTTTCTTTTCTATGAAAAGAGCAACTGCTGAGTTCTTGCCGGTTCTTCTCAGTAGAACAGCTTTCCGAACCGGTGGTAGAGTCTTAACGTTTCATAAGTGACATAAGTTGTCCTACATGAAATAAATAAATCATTTATCATTTATCAAATGCGAAAGTTTGGATGGATGGTTGGATGTTTGTTACTCAATCACGTCAGAATGGCTGAATGGGTCTGGATGAAAGGCATAGAGATTATACTCTGGAAGAAGACATAGACTACTTTTTATCCCGGAAAATTAAAGTAATAATGTATGTGATAGTGATAATTTTCGGATAAATAAAGACTTTTTTTAATTCAAGCAAAAGTTATATTCCCATTTGGAAACTAGTAAGAAAACCCGAAGTAGCAAACCAAGACTTTAATTTAGTCAAACAAAGTGAAGAACCGCAAACCATCACAAAATATCGGTTTAAAATTAACAACTACTTATTTCTAAGCTTTACTTATAACAATTACGACCGTGAAGTCTTTAAGAGAAAGTATAGTATTTGTCCATACAAATAAACAGTTATAATAAGAAGACAACAAAGTAAACTTCAGCACGTGCCGTCCATTAACAACCCAAACCCACACGTTGCAATTGTTGTTTGGTTAGGTCGCTTGACGACAGAGATGCGCCTTCCAGGAAATGTCTACCTGATGCACTGACCATCACCGTTTCTACTCTACAAATAAAACTTTAAATTCCTGCTAAGATGAACCGATATTTAAATTGTACTAAAATTTGCACAAGTAACTTAGTAAAATGACAGCCCATAAAAGTAAAGAAACATTGTAAAAATACGAGTCACGGCTATGGAAAATAAAAGTTCATATTATCTAGGTAGTAATATCGCTAAACATTTTACAGCCTTCTTAAAGATTTACTCAAAAAATTATATTATGTAACATGGAATATATAGTAGAAGTACATATGGTTGCATACAGTGGCGTGCAGTTCATAGAAGCATAAAAACACTCCTTATCCAAATGGAAATACGTCAATGCTCATTTTTCATCATGACAGTCAGTAAATAGGTATTCTTACTAACTAATGCCTACCCTATCGTTAAATCCTGTGCACGCCACTGGTTGCATAATACTATAAACTTCAGGTATTATTCAAGAAGAAAAAAACTAGCAATAGATCACGAAGTAACGGAAATAATAGTAATGTTTACGCAGCAATAAAAGAATCTTGTATGTAATTATTAACAGCAGATGGTTATAAATCACGGCAGTAGTGTACTTGCAAAGGTCATAGGATCGATGGGAAAATACGTACATCAGCAATCATCGGGTGAGATGAAAATTTAATCAATCACAACACAACTTATTATTTTGCAACAACGGATGCTGACTTATTATTTTGCAATGATTAATCGTCTATTTTGAGAAAAAATTGATAATTTTCAAGACTTGGATGTGAGAAATGAACTGGATCATCCTTATTGCATTAGCAAAACTGTTACACAATCGTTAATTGAGGTATTAGCGTTAGACAATATCCTAATATTAAGTAATACTTGGAATCAACGAGTATTGGCAACAAATATGTCCTACTATTTACTAAAATCACAAATTAGCTATCAAACAGTTCAGCTAAGAATCAATGGGTCTAGCGAAACGAAACAGTGCAGTGGTGAATTATAATTTAAGCATAGAATTTTGAGATGGTCGTGTTTTACAAGTGTATTAAACTAATAGAGAGGTAGTGTAGTTTCTTGTGCAATTCATTTTTTTGATGCTGTCATCTTCATTATTATTGTCAGCCTTTGGTTGTGGATGTTCAGTTTTTGACATAGGCCGTCCCCAGTGAGTAACACCCATAACCCAATCCACAGCCTTCTCTATATAGCCGCTTTTCGCCACCCATCACCAGATCGCCGAATCATCTTGCTAGAGGGCGCCCTACTTGTAGTGTCTCAAAGACTTTACAGCTCCAACGACCATCATTCTTCGACAAGCATAACCTACCCACTACCACTTCAATTTGCATATTATATTACAAACTGTATGCTAGTTAAGCTATGCTATCGCGACGGAGATTACAGAAGCCGGATCAATAAAAGACATCCGCGGTTCACACACTCAGCATTGCATCGGTCGGATTTAATTAATTTACCATTAATATTACTTGCATTTGTCATTGGTCAACGGGATCTTTCGACATGATCTCTTATTTGTATCCTGAGTTTTGACGTCTGTCTGTTTTCTTGATATCTTATTTTGATATCATCGATGAACTTAATGTGATGTGGGATTTTAATTGGCTTTTTGTAACTGTACTCGTTCTTATGGATAAAATATGTAAATAACTAAATTGTACTTTTATTTGAATAGTGTCAATGATATTCTATATTTTACTAGTATCTAAAGAATTGTTATGGCTTACGACGGTTGCGTTATGGTTTGGTATATTATATTTTTATTATTTTATCCAAACCCTACTTTTTACAACAATCAACTTGAAAATCATAAGAACCTAGAAACGATTGTTTTATGAATGAAATCAAGGCACTGTTATTATACATCACAGAAAACATAAATTAAATATAAATAGAACAAATTAGGTCAAGTTAGAAAGTATGAGTGACAACCGAACAAAAATTGTGTATATTATTTTGTGATAATTAAATGTATTTTGCTCTACAGCAGTATGTAATGAAAGAAATAAAATTCGTGAACTGAATGGTAATCGTAGATCTATAAAGCATATCACAGTAGGTCTACTCTCTAAGAGATATTCGTAACAATAGATCAGGGCAATAGAGCCTTTACTCGAACGCAACACCTATCAACATGTTGTTAACATTTACAGTTGTAAATTCGGCAGTTACACAACCCAAACAATGGAGCACGCCCACCAGTTTACACATCGTACTGATACGATGAAACACGAATGTAACGTATTTGCTAATATGGAAATTTTGTTTCTGGAATTTACAATTTTTTTTTGATATGTCGTGATTCGTGTCATAATCGAAGCGTGATTCGTTTTTTAACCGAATTCCAAAAAAGGAGGAGGTTCTCAATTTGGCGCGTATTTTTTTAAATGTAGGTTGGTGCATATCTCCGTGGTTTCTGAACCGAATTGATTTTTTTTTTTCAATCTTTAGAACAAGCTCTCGAGATCGTCCCATAAAAATTTTGACTCCAAATCCTCAATCCTGAACTACAAATTTAAAAATAAAAATTCTTTTTTTAAAAACCGACTTCCAAAGCCACTGTAAATTTGAAAATAATTTTGATTTCTACACACTATGTTTAATTCGGGCGAGTATAACAAAGATAAGCAAAGTTGACGCATCAGGCTCGTCCGACTTCAACATAGTGTGTAGAAATCAAAATTATTTTTTTACTTTACAGTGAATTTGGAAGTCGGTTTTTTTAAAAGATTTTTTTTACTATAGAGCATGCAGGTTTCCTAATGATCTTTTTCAACGTTCAATAGAGTGACGTTTTTCACGTAGAGTAAACGCCAGCCTGTGTTTTTAGTCTTGTGCTTTGGTCTGCAAAATTGTGGTGTAATATTAGATTTTTTATTAAAGGCTTTAAATAAATTAAATTAAATTAAAATTTCACTTGCTTGCTTGCATGCAAATATTTAAGGTAGACCTTTTATTTTGAACTAACACTAACTACATTATAACTTTCTCTTCGAAATGTTTCTAGAGATAAAGAAGAGCTAGCTTAAAAAAGTTATTTAAGTCTAGCGGATACCCGCGACTTCGTCCGCGTGGAATAAGTTTTTTGATTCCCACGGGAACACCTTAATTTTTCAGGATAAAAAGTATAATACTCATGCAAAAATCACGTCGATCTCTCAGTTGCGGCGTGATTGAAGGACAAACCAATAAACAAACACTTGCAGCCAGATCAGAACATGAATTTAAGAAACTTGTACAAAAAATATATATAGCTCTCGAAACCTCGCTTCTTTCCTTTTTTCTAACAGACGTCATTGTAATAACTGCTTGACATAAATCTGGATCTAATGGCGCAAGAAACGCTTCAATTTGTAGAGATTATCACTGGCTGCAATATACGTTTAATTAATAAGCTACGGTTTTATAACTCTCTGATAAATTATAAAGTCTTCATAAAACTAATGTTGCGTTTAAAAGTGATATATTGCTTTTATTTCCATATGCGTGACAGTGTAATCATTATCGACATTGATTTCGATTAATAATTGAAAAATTGCTGCAGTGTCTTTAACTTTTTAATGCTAATTAAAGAAAAGCGTACTTTTTACTAAAGCCTATCGACAAATTATCTGAATGTGGTTCTTCATTTTTGCACGCTCATGTTTTTGAGTCAATAAATTGTAGGATTGATCGATATGGTCGCAATTGTTATCACTGTTTGAATAATTGCTGAAAATCATATTTTCTAGTTTAAGACTTTTAGGTTATCATGAGATCCAGTTAATTAAATGCTTTCAACTTTGGAAATAGATAAGCTACTGCAGTAGTTAGTAGTCTAAGACCGCCTTTGCAACCCTGCTGTTTAATTAATTCTTCTGTATCTTGTATTTTTTTTCTTGCGAAATAGTTTCTAAATGTGTCTAAAATCTATACATAATATTTTAAGTGCGAAAGTTTGAATGGATGGATGTTATTAAATCACACCAGAACAGCTGAACGGATCGGGATGAAATTTGGTACAGAGATAGATTATTAGCCTGGAATAACACATAGGTTACTTTTTAAAGATTTTCCGCAGGAACAAAAAACTTCAATCCACGCGCACAAGTCGCCAGGTATCGGCTAATATCTAAATAATAACAAATTAAAAAAAATCTTAAATTGGGTCTTACTAATCTTATTTATTTTATCTTATTAACAAACAGCCGAAATACATTTTACATTGACCAATATATCAGTTCCAATATGGTGAAACATTAATTATTGTTGTATTATGAATTTGTGACTAGCTATCAACTCTTTTCAACTACAGCCATATTTGTGGTGACCGAATAAAGCCCTCGCAGCTGGTCAACACCAAATATATTCATGAGCTAATAATTTTATTGCTCGAACCTGATTTGAATAAATTGTCATCATGTCATTGTCTCTATTGTATTTTAAATGCTTTAAGATTGTGTTTTAATTCCTGCAAAATCATACACGTGGATTTGAGTATAATCTACACGAAGTTTTTAATTTTCCGGTATAATAAGTAGGGTTTTTTTAAATCAACTACAAGGTAGCCCTTTACTGCGATCTCACCTGATGGTAAGTGATAATGTAGTCTAAGATGGTACCGGGCTAACCTGTTAGAGGTATGGCAGTTATATTAAACCCATACCTCTAATCGGTTACTACACGGCATCATACCGGAACGCTAAATCGCTTGGCGGCACGTCTTTACCCGTAGGGTGGAAACTAGCCACGGCCGAAGCCTCTCACCAGGCAAATGTTACCCTTCAAGTCTTTCACAATATCTTTGAAACAATTCAATACAAAAATCACGTTAAGGAAAAAACACAGTTTCGCGTATAAAATGAGTAGTATTTGATTCAGCTACTTGTTCGCAGATCGATTGGAGCGTGATATAGTTTAAGATGTTTGAATTGCGGTTTCCAAGGCCTTCGCTAATTTAGTAACTTGATTTGTACCAAATTCCTCGTCCGTTTTCCTAGCATCCAATTCATAGTAGTTTCCCGTATCTATAAGCTAGAGACAGAAATGGATGTGTGTAGACATAGAGGCAGTACTTTCTGCAATACTCAAGGTTCTTGGGAATATTGTATAGTAAAGTAACAGTCTAATGCCTTCTGTTCTACCAGACATTCGACGGAGATGTCTAGACAGAGTAACGCTGTGGAGAGTATCTCTGACAGAATTTTTAGTATAGTACAAAATTTAGTCAATACTCGATTTGTTTATTTCATATCTACTGCCTTTCCCTTCTGCTACATCTTGTTTTCAAAGTCAAAGTCAAAGTATGTTTATTCAATTAATTATGTTAAAGAATAAAATCAATGCACATGTTGTAATTTTAGTCACTCTTTTTCTAGGAGGGAAAGTCACTGCAGCCTAAACCACAGGGTATCCTACATTAAGGCTACAGAGACCGACCATACAATGTATTGCAGTCCTAAGTCTTGCTTTTGTAAATTTTGTGTGAGAATAAATTATTTCTATTCTATTCTATTCTAAATTTATGTAGGTATACTACACTTGTTGACGTCTAGTTATTTATAAAATATAATGGTGATAATCAGTAATGCTATCTTAAAACTAAAGCTACGAGCCTTTACTCTACTACTACACAGTATATTGTGCAGCTTGGAGATAGGTATATGCGAAGGTATAGCCTGTGGTCTCTTTAGTCTACTACTACAAGTATATTATGCAGCTTGGAGATAGGTATATGCGAAGGTATAGCCTGTGGTCTCTTTACTCTACTACTACACAGTATATTATGCAGCTTGGAGATCGGTATATGCGAAGGTATAGCCTGTGGTCTCTTTAGTCGATAAGAACCACACTTACGCTGTGTTAATGTGCATTATGTACCTTATGTACAGACAGTGGGTGAATGCATCAGCATTCTTGTCAATACGTAACATTGCTTCCCTGGGAACTCCGCCAAGGTATCGCCTGTGGTCTCTTTAGTCTACTACTACACAGTATATTATGCAGCTTGGAGATAGGTATATGCGAAGGTATAGCCTGGGGTCTCTTTAGTCGATAAGAAAACACACTTACGCTGTGTTAATGTGCATTATGTACCATATGTTTAGTGGGTGAACGCATCAGAATTCTTGTCAATACGTAACATTGCTTCCCTGGGAACTTCGCCAAGGTATCGCCTGTGGTCTCTTTAGTCTACTACTACACAGTATATTATGCAGCTTGGAGATAGGTATATGCGAAGGTATAGCCTGTGGTCTCTTTAGTCGATAAGAAAACACACTTACGCTGTGTTAATGTGCATTATGTACCATATGTACAGACAGTGGGTGAACGCATCAGCATTCTTGTCAATACGTAACATTGCTTCCCTGGGAACTTCGCCAAGGTATCGCCTGTGGTCTCTTTAGTCTACTACTACACAGTATATTGTGCAGCTTGGAGATAGGTATATGCGAAGGTATAGCCTGTGGTCTCTTTAGTCGATAAGAAAACACACTTACGCTGTGTTAATGTGCATTATGTACCATATGTACAGTGGGTGAACGCATCAGAATTCTTGTCAATACGTAACATTGCTTCCGACCATACAATGTATTGTAGTCCTAAGTCTTACTTTTGTAAATTTTGTGTGAGAATAAATTATTTCTATTCTATTCTATTCTAAATTTAGGTAGGTATACTACACTTGTTGACGTATAGTTATTTATAAAATATAATGGTGATAATCAGTAATGCTATCTTAAAACTAAAGCTACGAGCTTTTACTCTACTACCACACAGTACGTTATGCAGCTGGGAGATAGGTATATGCGAAGGTATAGCCTGAGGTCTCTTTAGTCGATAGGAAAACACACTTACGCTGTGTTAATGTGCATTATGTACCATATGTACAGACAGTGGGTGAACGCATCAGCATTCTTGTCAATACGTAACATTGCTTCCCTGGGAACTTCGCTGCGTGCGTTGCGTGTCACTTTACATCACTAGAGGAAGTCCGTGTGTTCTTCCTACTGATTGGAATTACACTAATGATATGGTTCGTGTTACTTATTGTTCGTTTAGTACCGTTTTGTTAGTTGGCTTATTCGCACTTGGCTATCACCACCTTTTGACGACCATGGCGCACCTCCGTAGCGCTGTTGTCTTAACGTGCGGAGGTCCCGGGTTCAATCCCCGGCAGGGTCAATTTGGGAATTTATAATTTCTGCATTTTCCCTGGTCTGGCCTGGTGGGAGGCTTCGGCCGTGGCTAGTTACCACCCTACCGGCAAAGACGTGCCGCCAAGCGATTCAGCGTTCCGGTACGATGCTGTGTAGAAACCGACCAGCGGTATGGGTTTCACATAACTGCCATGCCCCTAACAGGTTAGCCCGCTACCATCTTAGATTGCATCATCACTTACCATCAGGTGAGATCGCAGTCAAGGGCTAACTTGTAGTGGATAAAAAAAAACACTTCACCTGTGCACTGTGCAGGTGATGCTGATTCAGTCTGAGATAGAACACGTTTCGTGAATACGCATTTTTTTTATAGTTACGTACGTATATATTTACTATGTATAGTATAAGTGTGAATAATACCTAACAGGATAAGGTTACCGTCCGTTGATGATGTTTGGGCGTCTATGACTTAGCAGCCCTGGTTTCAATGCTGTCAAAGTATCTTTTGTTTATTTCAGACCTTTATAAATGTCATTTTAACCAATAATTAAACTAGCAGATATCTTAATTGAAAACAACAACTTAGCTACTAATATAAATAAGCAATTATTTTCATAAAACTAGCACTTTCAGTGCAGGTTATATGGAAAATATAGTATGTGCCACGGGATGAAACACGATTTTAGGCGTCGGGTGATGCTAGCCCTCACTTCGGTCAAACAGGCAACTTCACCCTGGTCTAAAATAGTCTGTTTTCACCCTTAGACTATTTACTATACTGATAACTGAACTAATACTTTTGTCATTCAATTTGAACTTCACTTCCTGCTATTTCAGCTTGGAACGTTGAATTACTAAGTAGATTACACTGTAAATAACAGATTTTAATCCTGTGCTCCCAATAATGTATAATTATTATAGCTCTGTGTGTTGGATGTGCTCCTTAGTCAGAAAGGACATTGACCAAATTCGCCTAAGAATCAACATTTGTTTAAAATATGCAGTAATTCTTAGCTTATTCTTAGCTTATTCTTAGCTTAATTTCAAATATTAGAATTCGACGGACACTTCAAATTAATTACAAAATAAATAAATGGGTATTAAATTGATTACTATACGTTTCCGTCTCTCGATTATTAACCACAGATCAACAACTTACAGGTTAAAATAGTACAGGTTAATATGCAATACCACCGCTTGAGCGCTAGATATGTATCGTAAGAAACAAGATAAAAGCAGCTTAAAGTGCTAAAGTGCGCTAGTATTCAGAATCTCGCAACGCCATCTATTGAAAGTACAATGAATTAATATATCTACCGCCATCTGTAATGTTTTTGATGAACTACGGCGAATTTTTTCTTATCTACATACTGTTTACAGCTCTATTACAAATAGATAAAAATGGTATTTATTTGTTCAAGCAGATTTATTGTGAAAGTTAAAGTAACCTCAAAATTGAAACTATTTTTGACAATAAGTCATTTCTTAGGAAGTGTCCGTTGTTTTAATCTGCGCTGAAGTATAAAAAGGTATTTATTTGAACCCAGTAATCAATGTTTTATGACTGTTGGTTCTTAGGCGATTTTTGTATGGGGACGGAACAATGTCCTCTACTATGTTCTATCCCAAGTGCTCTCTCTCCCATTATCATAATCCGTTGCATTTCTTGCAGGCAACTTCACCCTCGTCTAAAATAGTCTTGTTTCACCTCTAAGCACACAATATACTATTGTTTTCATAATTTTGACGTTGATTTCCGATCCCCAAATCAATGTTACTTGTGTGGATTGTACTACATAAAGCATAAATTTATTCCGCATTAACCCTAGGCTCTTTCCTTTGTTTTGTGTTTGGAAATACGCCTGTGTTAGGAATTAATGCGAATTTATTTGCTCAGTAGCCATGTTCCTTTCGATTTACTGTTGAAGTATGCTAATGCGTTGCTTGTTTTGGCATGTGGTAGGAACGGTCAGCTTATTGATGTGATTTGATTTGCCCATTTGAGTTTCCACGCTGTGCAAACATATGGCAAGCTATTTATGTTTTCTTAATTGAATTCGATTACAATTGTTTGCTGTTATTTCAAATTCAAATGTTCTTTGGATAATTTACTTGTGATTTTAAAAAATACTGCTGCTTTTATCTATCGCTGCCGCACTGGTTCGGAATGAAAATGCAAGCAAACAATTCAGTGGTTGCTCTTTTTGAAAACAATCTAATATAACAATAAGTAGGTATGTATTAAGAAATAAATTTTATAAATAATGGATGGATCCGAGATGCCTATTCTTTTGTATATCCAATAATGTAGTATTACTATTTTACTATAGAATCAAGAAAAATCATGACCTATTGTGATGTGTAACAGGTATATTATAATATAGTGTATTCTACCAATTTAATAATTTACCTCTCAGGAAGTAGGTAATATATATTTTATGTTTCTTTTAAAATATGGAACAGTAGTTCAATGTAATGTCATATTTTCTCTCCCTTTGAACTTTCCGCATACAGGCAATTATCATTATTCATTTAATTTTTTTAACGAATTTAAAATCTGTATAAATATCCTCCTTAGAAGTGAACTAATCACTTCACTAAACGCGTCTTAATGGACAGAATCATATATTAAAATATAATTTAGTCCAAAGACGTAGGCAATTAATGGAATTTGTTGAGGAAACCATAAACGGAGACGGGATGTGGCGTATGTTTACGAAATTATTAGTAAACAAGATTCGATTGGACTATTTGGGTTCACGGTTGAATCCAATTACATTCCTGTTTTAGTACACGGAATGCTCTAGCAAATGGAAGTAACTTTTATTAGTTAACTATTCCGAAATAGAAGCGAGGCGATTTCGCGTTCCGATACGATATTGTGAAGAAACCAATTCAGGGGTGTGGGCTTAATATAACTGTCTTAAGTGTTAGTTAAGAAGGGGTTGTTAAGGGGTATACCCCTAACACTCCCACTAACGTCTTTGACTGCACGTTGCAAAATTATTTGCCTTTACCACCAAGTGAGTCAAAGTCAAAGTATATTTATTCTAAATTGGTACATAAGAACACAGTACACTTTTTGAACGTCTATTTAACAAAGAGTTGATGGTGACATGTGACAACTACGAGGATTCCAATCGCGCCCTGATCTGAGATGACACCACAAAAACTCAGTCGTGTTTTTTATTTTTTGAGTTCGCAATCAAGGACTAACTTACCTATAGTGGAGGAAATAAAACAGAATAATACTTACCTACAAATGTGCTGATTCACAATGACCGAATAGTACCTAGGCACGTCCTAAAGTGGCTTGTTCCTTTGATTAGTGCATCCAGGTCGCCACGTACTGCAGCAATTGATAAATACTGGAATTACCCGCAAGATCTAGACATTAATCATCGGAGAGACCTAAGCAGTCACTTGTACAGTGTACTACACGATGAGCAAATAATGATAGCATCATTAGATTACCTTGACAGTTACGTACCTATCTGTTGAATCGTGCACGCATCTCGCGGAATCACTAATCTAGGTAGCTAGATGTATTGTTTTGTATTGATGACAAAACCGCGTAAGGCTGTCCGTCTGTCTGTCTGATACCCAGTTTGGGATTTGTCACAGACAAGCATATTATTGTGTACGACAGTATGAAAAATGTCTTTTTGTGACACTACTTCGATCTACTGAAAGCGATGCTCTGGAAATGTGGTGCTGGAGACGCCTATTAAGAATAAGCTGGACAGCGCATCGAACCAACGTCTCCGTACTCAAAGAGCTTAATATAACTCAAAGGCTTTCGTCGCTTGTTCAACTGCGTCCTTTCCTCCTCCTTCAGTTCTTCTCCTCCTCCTTCCCTCCTCCATCCTCAAGTTCTTTGGGCATATCACAAGGAAGACTGGTACGATAGAACACCTCTTCGTACAAGGTCGAGTTGAAGGCATACGTCCACGTGGTCGTTCCCCTACTAGGTGGAAGGATTCTATCCGTTCCGCCACAAATTTATCCGTCTCCGAGTGTTCCCGAGATACCGCTAACAGAAGTCGATGGAAGGAGATCGCAAGAGCTCTGTGACGGCCCAATCATAACCACGAACACTCTGCCAAGAGTGAACGAATGAGAAGAAGACTGTAAGACACCATGAATTGATTATTTTCTTCCTTTCTTTTATTTTCTTTGATACGTTTTCGCTGCCAATATGCAGGCCTAGTAGGAGATTTTTTACCAACTCCTAGTTACCTACCAACATAGACTTTTACCCCTGAAAATCCTTGAATTCCCACCGGATTTTTAGTGGTCAATGTCGTGGGCATCATATATCTAGCCAAAAAAAAAATATATATGTTAGCTACTCTTACCGTGAAGTCATTTATATAAGGATATCAAGGATGTATTTATTGTGTTTTACCTTGTTTTCATTATCCATAAGAGTTATCACAACTCAAATAACCATAGAAAATTACAAGTCATAATTTACAAGTTAATATTTTTTATACGACTGCCTGAAAAAAGGAGTATATTGTTCATATATGTATGTATGTATGTATGTATGTATGTATGTATGTATGTATGTATGTGAGTTTGTATATTCCACCATAACTTCTCTACGCCTGAACCGATTTTGATAAATGAGGTATCGTTAGAATCCCTAGCTTATTCCGGGTGACATAGGCTAGTAATTTTTTTTTAAAAATTGATGGGGTGACCATGGTCCCGCATTAAAGACCAAAATAGAAAAAATAAATCGAAAATAAGGTTAACTATATAATCATCATCTAGAAAATGATGAGTAGATTCCAAAAATATATAACAATATTCAGTGATTCACAAAAAAAAACATTTAATAAAAAATGTGAATAAGATTCCAAAGGCTATATATGCAAATCGCTTCTTATGGAGGTAAACTCCAAAAATAATATGGCAGGGCAGTCGTATTTTTTAATTCGTTAAATTAATTTCACTTGTTACTTATAAAAGTTATTTTAGAAATGTCTCCTATTTAGGAAAATCGAAAGGCCGTACTTACTTATTAGTTTATATATATTATATTTAATTGATAATTCGCACAAAAACTAATTATTACAGCTTAATTGAGAATAATCCAAAAGTCTTAGCATAAATTATCATTTTAAATGAATATAATTATAGAAAAATCTCGTCGTACACTCTGGCTTTAGTTTAGGTAAATACTGTATGGAACGAAGTGAAAATATAACCGAGTTTCTTGCTGGTTTTACCGAGTTTCTTGCTGGTTCTTCTCGGTAGGAATGTCATTCCGAACCAGTGATAGATTCACTTGAAGATTCAAAAGTACTTGTAAAAGTTTATTCGAATAAAAAACATTTGAATTTGAAGAATGGAGCCCGCGTTAATCACAAAGCAGAAATTAACCAATCCGTCAAAATTCACATCAATACTCAAGTAATAGATACGAGATGAAGTTAATACTGTAATTCAATAACCAATGGTTATATCAGAAGATTTCACCGGGTCATTGCACCCGCGTTAAGGCGGGTACACACGTAACACGACACGCTATAAAAATATTAAGACCTATATCGGATAGAACAGGGCTCAGGTTACCTACAGGTATTTGATCAATGTGGGAGAAAGGTGTGCTTAGTGTGATGCGATGCAGAAACGGTACACATAACAAGTGTACAGGGTTTGAAGCTAGGGTAGGCATTGGTAAATCAGAATACCTATTTACTCATTGTTTTGGTAAAAATGAGCATTGACGTACCTATTTCCACTTGGGTAAGCAGTGCTTTTATGCCTCTATGAACTGCACGCCACTGCAAGTGTACCCCTTCTGTGTATTAAAGCTTCTAGGCCTATTACACTGCACTTACCACAGGGCCCTGTGGGTGGGCGTTACCGCTAATTAGAGCATCGCTTATTACGCAGCAATAAGGATTATTTAGGGGCCCTTGCTCCCTAACTCTTATTACACTACACTGATTCAAGTGTAAGGGTCCCTGTGAAAAGCCTATTAGGTACCAAAAAAAAAAAAGGTGTGCTCAGTGTGATGCGTTGCAGAAACGGTACACGTAACAAGTGTACCTCTTCTGTGTATTAAAGCTTACCACTACAACCCATTAACGTCCCACTGCTGGGCACAGGCCTCCGCTCTCATAGGAGAGTGGGAATTAGAGCTTACACCCACCACGCTGCTCCAATGCGGGTTGGCGGACTATAACGACTATTATCATGTTAGTGATAATAACTGGGACCGACGGCTTAACGTGCTCTCCGAGGCACGGGGGGGAACACCGCCAACTTCCTAACTCCGGGCTAGTACCTACTGAGAATTTCTAGTCAGAAAACCCCAATTGAAAAACCCAATTATTTTTATGCCCGACCCGGGAATCGAACCCGAAACCTCGTCGGCCGCAGTCGAACATGCCAACCACTAGACCAACGAGGCAGTTAAAGTTAATTTAATAATAGAGAAATAATAAAAGTTTGTACAAGCGTGTTAGCGTAAATTCACTTTTAGATTACACGTTTTCTAATAATTAACTGATTATAAACTAGCAATTTTTTGTGTTAATTCTTTAATTAAAGCTTTGGTTTGATTTTGGAAACCCGACCAGACCAAACTCTATTCTCTAATCTCAATTCTCTCTCCTACTTCTCCTTATATCGCATTCCTTTCCGACCTCATAGCTCAGTAAGTCCTCATACCTTACATAACAGCTTTGATAGCTTATATCACAGCTTATATCTCGGAAATCTGACACTTTAGAAGATTTTGACGACCTCCGTGGCGCAGTATGTACCGCTGTTGTCTTAATGTGCGGAGGTCCCGGGTTCGATCCCCGGCAGGGTCAATTTGGGAATATATAATTTCTGAATTTTCCCTGGTCTGGCCTGGTGGGAGGCTTCGGCTGTGGCTAGTTACCACCCTACTGGCAAAGACGTGTCGCTAAGCGATTACGCGTTCCGGTACGATGCCGTGTAGAAACCAAATAGGGGTAGGTATAGGTTTAATATAACTGCCATGCCCCTAACAGGTTAGCGCGCTACCATCTTGACTGCACCATCACTTACCATCAGGTGAGATCGCAACTTGTAGTGGGGAAAAAAAAGATTTTGTCTCATTTATTCATGACATAGTTATGGAAATAGATTAATTTATTCGACATAGAAATTACAGAGAAGAACCTACAGAGAAATAATATCATAGAAATAAAAATAATAATTTTGAAGTACCCCTGTCACTCAAATTGCATATGCCATAACGGGGTGACATGTCAATTATTGTATTGTTCATTTTAAATGCAAATATATGAATCTGAATCTGAGTGTACGGGCATGAAATAAGCGGGAGCGGGGCGACAGCGGCAGCGGGGCGACAGCGACAGCGGCAGCGGCGCGATGCGATTAGTCGGAGCTGGCGACGTATTCCGCCGCAATTTTGTCGTACTCATTTGAAAACTTTATTCACGTTTAAAACCGCAAAATTATTCTGGCGATTTGCAGGTATTATTCAAATTACTCAATAATTACGTGATCAAAATTTCAGATTGCCAAATGTATATTTTTTGGGAATTTTAATAAAATATTTTTGAAGACATATAACCGCAAACCCTCTACCAGAATGGCAGGACTAGATTCGCCTGTTGACGAAATTACATTTTTTCACAATTTCAGTTTGCCTAAAGGGCCTTCCCGAAATTTGTCGCTAGCCCTCGTACCACATCGCCCCGCTGTCGCTAGTTTCGTGTTTGACTCCTAAAATCTGAGGTGAGATTATGTAAGAATTGACGATCCAATCGTCAAAGTTCGGCATCAAGGTAACATAAACCATAACAGCATTGAATTAGAGCTCAATTTCGTGTGTCCATTCTCATACGTTTATGGTATCATAATATGATGCATACCTAAACGTATGAGAATGGATACACGAAATTGAGCTCTAATCCAATTGTGTTATGGTTTATTTTACTTTGACGATTAGATCGGCAATTCTTACATAATCGCACCTCTGAATCTATACTTGCTTATCTACAGTTTATTATATGTCAGCTATCGATTAATACAGGTTTTAAAAGTATTTCGCTATTTCGATAAAAAATAACATGACGGAGAAAAAATAAAATGACATGGTAGGGAGGCCAAAATAATCAAACCCCTTTCAGCTTAGAAATTAAGCTGCAATACTCGGTAATAAACTGGGAGATAATACAACACCTAAGTGACTCACTGTCATTTCAAATCGCTGGTTTAACATTCGGGTCCCGTTGCGTGTGATTGGTATGGGTCGCGTCGGTTTGGGTGTTTTTTGCGAACAAACATTCGGACAGACAGCGTTTCCGCTGGCTGTGGCTTGAATTATCATTAGCCTTTAAACCTCATGCCCGTCGTATTACATTGCTTTAGAAAAAAATGAGCTTAATTTTATTTGGGATGTAACAACTCAATTTATTTATTTGATTACTTCGATTTAGAAATTATAATCTATACTAATATTATAAATGCGAAAGTTTGGATGGATGTATGGATGTCTGGATGTATGGACTTATAAGTCACTTAAAAAAAACCATCTTCATAAGGAAACGTAGGAAGCATTTCCTGGATAAAGGTGGCACTCCTTGTGACAATATTATCTAGAAAACGCTAGGATAACCTGTATTGCAGAGGGTAGTTACTTCCAGTGTTTCATGTTGAAAATATAAATAAAAACAAATTACGGATGTTTGTTAGCTCAATCACGCCCCAACAGTTGAACGGATCTGGCTGAAATTTGGCACAGAGATAGATTATAGACTGGAATAGCGCATAGGCTACTTTTTATCCCGGAAAATTAAAGAGTTCCCGCTGGAACTGCAAAAAACTCTCAAACCACGCATAAAGATATAGTCGCTGGCATTCGCTAGTAATTATATAATTAATTCCACTCTTTGACATGCTCATGTATAATGTATTTTTTATCTTGAACATTAAAAAAAAAAGCTTATTCTCGCGACTTCACCGCGTTAAAATTTCTCAAATATTTATGACCTCTCTAGCGCAGCGGTTATCGCTTTTTTCTTATGAATGGGAGATGCAGGGTTTGATCCACGCCAGAGTCTATTTAGGAATGTATAATTTCCAAATTTTTTGGCAAGTGGTTTGGCGTTCCGGTAGAATTAAATTAGAAAGATAATTACTGCCGTACCGTCTTAAAACGTATTTATAATTTGTGATCACATAATTAAATACTTCTGTTAATTTGCAGAGAGGCATATTCGCCAAGCGAATAATCTCTTAAATTGGTGAGATCGCAATCAAGGGCTAACTAGTAGAAGATAAAAAATAAAAAATGAACCTTTCTGGAAGCCTGGGAATTAGGATATGGAATGCCCTTCCGGCTAACCTTAGGCTTTATGTATAAACAAGTCATAATTAAAAAAAATAAAAAACACGACTGTCCTGCCGAAAACTAACTAATAAGTTAAAAATCTAAATTAATCCAGTTAAATTAGAATCTTATTCACATATTTATTAAATGTTTTTTTTTGTGAATCACTGGATATTGAAGTATAGTATAGTGTTATATATTTTTGGAATCTACTCATCATTTTCTAGATGATGATTATATAGTTAATTAATTATTTTCGATTTTTTTTTCAACTTCTGCTGTCTTTAATGCGGGACCATGGTCACCCCATGGTGTTTGTTAAAATGTTTTTTAAAATTTTGTTTTTTCTAGCCTATGTCACCCGGAATAAGCTAGGGATTCTAACGATACCTCATTTATCAAAATAGGTTCAGGCTTATAGTATTTATGGTGGAATATACAAACTCACATACATACATACATACATAATATATACATCGATACATGCATGAACCCTGAAAACAATATACTCCTTTTTTCAGGCAGTCGTATAAATAAGGCCTAGCTGTAAAAACTGACTAGCAGTTTCTTGGCCCGGGGTTTTCATCTATACATTGATATGCTAGTCAGTATGCTCCTTGGATAAACGCAAGTAGCAACAATAAATGCGCGAAGCACACGACAAAATGGGAATCTCCAAACACATGATTAATATTTGTATCGCGTGCGAATATCTGAATACACCAGGTTAAAGGCGATTACATACTGTAAGTGCGCAGTACCTAAAATAATGAATCCTTATTGTTTAGCAAAATTTGTTACTTTCATAATGAAATATCTTCATCGAGAGCTTTATACGACTGCCATAAAAACATAATAGTAACATAAAATTACAATTAAAATAAAATTATTATACTATTAAATAATTAAATATATGTAAGTATGTGAGTTTGTATATTCCACCATAACTTCTATACGCCTGAACCAATTTTGATAAATGAGGTATCGTTAGAATCCCTAGCTTATTCCGGGTGACATAGGCTAGTATTTTTTTTTTTAAAATTATTGGGGTGACCATGGTCCGCATTAAAGACCAAAATTGAAAAAAAAAATCGAAAATGAAATTAACTTTATAATCATCATCTAGAAAATGATGAGTAGATTCCAAAAATATATAACACTATAGTTCAAAATTTAGTGATTCACAAAAAATATCAATTAATAAAAAATGTGAATAAGATTCCAAAGATTTGAATAATATGCAAATCGCTTCTTATGGTGGTAAACTCCAAAAATAATATGGCAGGGCAGTCGTATTTTTTAATTCGTTAAATTAATTTTTTAGAAAAATCTCTCTCTATCAATTCCTGGAAAATTAAGAATTCAGATATAAAAAAATAGCCAAGCCAAGCAATTCGAAAGGTAACAAATGGAAAAAAAAACAATAAGCATTATAGTCTAATCTAATATCATTTGGTAAAAAAGTTAAGTTGCAGGCAGTCAGTAAAATATTCAAATTTATCTATCTCCGATTAGAGATGGATTTATATTCTTAGTTTTGTAACGAATACTCATATCAATTCACAGTCACACAATAGGCATGATGACTGATTTTGAAAAATAGTCAGATTATGTTCGGAAGTATCTAATATTTCGCAAAAATATATTATTTCTGCAGAAAAATAAGGTTTGGTAGATAAAATTGGCATTTGAAATTTAAATTTTAAAATTCACGCCAAAACGCTCGCGTGTGTCATGGCGTCGTTTGTGACGTCACTATTGTTTTTACCGATGTACTCTGTGCAGTGTGCAGTAAACAATAGTATGATTGTCAAAGCTCGAAATCAAACAATTGTGACGTCATTCGCATTTTGGTGTTTAATCCATTATGGCGGATTGCTGTATTTTATAGTTTTATTTTATCAAAATAAATAGCAATCTCACTCGGAATAGAAAAATAAATACGTTTTTTACAATCCATGAATCCTATTTCATTAGATAAATTCATAATTTCATTGATTCTTGGTTACTGTCATCATGCCTATTTCGTTCAAATAATTATAGTAGACAGCCTTAACACTGGGAATGCGCGTATCCACATGGGAATTTAAGCCATGTGACCTTCACCTTGAGGCTTATTATCCTTCGCACCCACTTGTGGTTTATACGCAGAGTAAGATCCATTGTATGGATGTCACGTAGGTATTGTACGCCCCTTCAGAGCATAGGATCGAATATCGAGTATCTATATCTGGTTTCTGCAGTTTAGCTGCGATTGTTTCTTGGAACGAGATGAGATTTTTTACCATCTCTGAGACAGTTTCTCAATTTAATGGTTAGGTCAGGCTTAGCGAAAGTAAAAACATGTAAGGACTCCAGGATATTTTCAAAAATCAACCTTCTGTTTTCTTGAGAAGCTCGATTCACTGTAAAACGATTCTGCCATTGGCGTGTTTAGCCTTGAACTCAAACTCAAAGTATATTTATTCAAAATTGGTACCTAGTACCTACACAGTACACCTTCTGAACATCACGTTTACAAAGTACCTGTAAGACGTAATGTACGAGTATTCCAAACGCGCCCTGGTCTAAGAAGAGCCCACAACAAACCCAGCCGGAGCCTTGTTCAACTTCCATTTCCATGCATAATATTATAAATACGATAGTGTATCACTGTCCTGTGTCTGCCTGTATATAAATAAATAAATAAATTCTTTATTGCGTTACATTGTTGCACACTTAAAAAAAGAAAATAAATAAAAAAAAACTATTAAAAGGCCTAGCAACAACACAATAGGTTTCAAATATCTGTTATAGATCGCCGCTATAGCAATTTGGTTGAAATTTGGATAGTTTGCATGATGCATCCCGGTAAATCGCAGTTGACAAAGGTAAACCACATAGGTGTGGTTTTTAAAAACCCTTTGTCAACGTGGTCATATTTTATTTAAAGTGTTTATATTTTAAATTACAACCTTCAGCATGCAGATTAAAACGACGTTTACACTAGTAGCAGTAATAAGCCCATAAAACACTCGTTATAAAGCGATTATCTTAATCAGGGCCTATAATTAGTTCTCGACGCCGAGAGGAGTCCTAAAGCGGACCCGGGAATGTGGTCCCGTTGAATCAACTGACAATATCTTGGAAGAATATTGTAGGTAATACGTATTTTCAGATGTGTCACTTTAATAGTTTGTTTAAATTATACCTATCATTACAATTGTAATAATGCATAATAAATTAACAATATTCTGTAACGTCAAGGTGCAGGACTCTTATATTCCGCGAGAACTCTCTAGTTTTCAGGGATATAACCTATCCCTGTACCAAATTTCATCTAAATCGGCTGAACAGATGGGCCGTGAAAGCGTAGCAGACAGACAGACGGACAGAAAGACACACTTTCGCATTTCAGTAATTTTACTATAGACTAAACTAGCGGCACGCTATGATGGCCGGTTTGACGTTTGTCCGCTCATGAAGTTCCGTATTAATTGATAACGACTTTGAAGGAAATAATTGTATTACTTTATTGACGATAGTGATGTGCAGAGATTCATAAATTTTATCGAATGTAGTTTTAGGTTTAGGACTCAAAATTTATTTATTAAATTGATTTCTTAAATGTATACAAGTGTAGAAAAATCAGTTTGCACCATTTAAGGGGTGAATGTACTTGTGAATATGAACAATTTTCACTATGTGGACAAACCTCTGAAATCGCAAAAAAATATCAATAAATTTTTAAAAATGGAATCTAATACGATCGTCACATAGGATCGCTGGCTAGCACAACTACTACCTCCGGCAAACTCGCGTCAATGCTCAATGCAAAACAAAGCAGTTTCGAATTGACGTTGCTTCGAAAAGTATAAACTGTCAGTGCAATGCGATTGTGATATAGTTTTGACCTGGCTTTGGATTTCAAATATTGATACTGCATTACTGTTGACCCTTGCTCGTTAATTTGGACTCTGTTCAAGCCCTTTGTTGTGGATTTCGTCGATATGACCGAACGTACGCAGAGAACTGTTCTAAATAGTCAGACACGTGAGTTCGTAATACGCCTTCGTAACTATTTCGATCGTGAAGCTCAAAATGGAGGGCCAATTTTACCTATAACGTCAGTGGTTGAACGCGTAGCTGATGCGCTTAATATTGGACAACGAACTGTTAGACGGATAACTAAAAAAAAATATGGCGAGACTGGCACAGAAGAAAATAAACTTCACACACCAAAAAAGAGAAAACGAGCAAAACCAGTCGTAGGCATCGATAGCTTTGATGCCGATGCTATCCGAAGACATGTTTACGGCTACTATTTACAGAAGGAGTATCCAACAAGAAAAAAGTTGGTGCATTCACTGAAGGAAGCTGGATTATTCTTCGGTGGGGAAAGTTCTTTAACGAAGATTTTGAAGACCATTGGATTTCGATACAAAAAATGTAACAAACGCAAAATATTGATGGAAAGATTTGATATAGCGATGGCAAGGTATACTTTTTTACGGCAAGTGAAAGAAATCAAAAATTGGCAAAATGTTGTGTTCTTGGATGAAACATGGCTTAATGCTAACCATACTGTAGGCCGTTCTTGGAACGATGACACAGCAGCATCTACTTCCAAAGTTCCTGTAGGAAAAGGATCGCGACTTATAATTTGTCACGCCGGAACCATCAACGGGTTTGTCGAAGGTTCTCTCATGGCTTTTGCGTCAAAAACCACTGGAGACTATCATGAAGACATGAATGGAGAAAAGTTTACTGAATGGTTTACCTCAATGTTGTGTAGCCTCCCTGAACCATCTATTATAATTATGGACAACGCCCCATACCACTCGATGCAAATTGACAAGCCACCTGCCCAATCCCAAAAGAAAGCTGATATCGTCGCATGGCTTCGTAAAAATGGCGTAGATGCAAACATGAATATGTTAAAAGCGGAATTAGTACGTCTTTTAAAAGAAAACAAACCAACCAAGATCCGATACGTCATTGACGAAATAGCATTAGAACATGGGCACAGAGTTATACGGTTACCGCCTTACCATTGTGAGTATAATGCGATTGAGTTGGTGTGGGCTCAAATTAAGGGATATGCTGCAAGACACAATACAGAACCCCCATTTACCACAAAAAAAATGCTAAAATTATTAGAAGAAGCTTGTGAACATGTGACTAAAGGAGACTGGGAAAAGGTTGTGAATAGAACTGTTAAATTAATAAGGGAAGATTATGAAAGAGATGTGAAAATAGATAATATTATAGAAAACGAACATATAATTATTAATGTATGTGATGATAGCAGTGACGACAGTGAAAATAGTAGTATGGACGAATCTGATTAATTATGGCCTTTTGTGGCACCTTTTTTGGTATCTTTTGTATTCATATGTTTCTTGTGTGCATATAAAGTATGTATATTCATTTTCGTTCAAATATTCAGTTCGTTCAAATAAATTAAATAAACATATACATTTTTGTTTTATTAAACCTATTTAATCAGGTACAAAAACAAAACTTAATTGTTTTTTGTTCGAGAATAAATTGACATTCCACATCACTATTGTAATGTGTCAAACCGGCCATCATAGCGTGCCGCTGATATAGTATGGATTATTGTCACTCTATATTTTTATCTTTTCTCTCTTTCTTGATTCGAACCCACATTTTGACAGATTCTTATAAATATCTAGTTAGATTTCCGTTCGTAGAGTAATTTTATGAGTGGATAATTTGTATGTTTCCTTTATTTATGTATGCAAAAAGTCACTTTAATCGTTTGTTTAAATTATACCTACCATTACAATTGTAATAATGCATAAGTAATTAACAGTATTCTGTAACGTCTAGGTGCAGGAGGTAGTGGTGGTGGTGGGTACCAAATTTCATCTAAATCGGTTGAACAGATGGGCCGTGAAAGAGTAGCAGACAGACAGACGGACAGAAAGACACACTTTCGCATTTCAGTAATTTTACTATAGACTATTATGGATGTAGTATGGATTATTGTCACTCTTTATTTTTATCTTTTCTTCCTAACATTATTTCCGATTAATGTTTTCTTAATTCGAACCCACATTTTGACAGATTCTTATAAATATCTAGTTAAATTTCCGTTCGTAGAGTAAGTTTAAGAGTAGGTAAGTTATATGTTTCCTATATTTATGTACGCAAAAAAGTGCAAAAAGAGTTCAATCAATTCCCACTTCAATTTAAACTGAAATCATCACCAGAGATTTTATAAAAAATATATGTCATATCTTTATGATTTAACTGTTCTTTGGCAACCATACACAACTATAGGTGCACTCGCAAACAGCTATAAGTTCTTTTTAAGTAGCGATTAAGTCCGTGCCGTGGGAGCGTTGCGGTTTTGCGACAGTTCGCATTGTTCGACAGATTGAGGGTAGTGCAATTATACGATTACCTTCGAAAGCGGACACTTTACGAGGCGATGGTGGAAACCACAAGGGAAGTCTTTGAAGTCTTAATTAACTTTCGCATACTTAGGTAATTTTGTTTTGTCGTATTTTTATTAGTTAGACATACTATTTTGCGTAAGATGATGAAAGTGGGATGTTGCATAGAATTAAAAATAATTTTTTTTTTGTCGTTAATAAAAAAAAATATAATAAATTAAAAATAAAAAGGTAAAATAATAATATAATAGATTTTGTGGTAAGGACAGGTATTTTTGGACAATATTAAACATAACATAAATTAACACTTAACATAAAGCGTAACTGTGATTAATTACAATTACTGTTCGTCTTTCCTTTATATGAGTCATTTCGTAACCGACATCTAATTCAAGACAATAATTTGGTGCATTTTCAAGTCGCTTCATGTCCTAAATAAACGTTCGTACTCTTTACAGTTTACACTGGCTATCTTAATTAAACAAGACTATTAGACAAACTTCAGTATCATTAGTATTGCGTGCGGTTGATTCGGCTGAATTTAGCTAAACGGTGCAATTTTGTGGATTTACTTTCTATACACAAGCATAATATTTTCATTATTTAAAATCTGAGTACAGTCACGAAATATCTGAATAACTCCGCTTTAGTTGATATTAATCTTGCGATTATGTAGGTATATTTTGTGGAGTTAAGTAAAAAATAAAACTGAATATGAGTAAATAACCAATAAGAACTATCCATGTATAAAACACAAATATTTCCGAAACACAGACCGAAAAATAATAATTAATTGGTAGTATGAAGAAGGATTTTGTGTAGAGGTCGAAAAGAAAATTTTGAAAATTCTGAAATGATAAGCTCGTTTGGGTTGAATACCTTGTGAGAGTAAAATATTGAATGTCATAATTTACTAAAAGTTGGTTGAGACCTATGGTTGAGAGAAGGAAGAGCGAAGAGATAATTTATTCTAGGAGAAATTATATAAAAGGAAAAATTAAGAAAGAAAATTACTGTTATAAATCCAAAGATTGTATCTCTACGTTGAGGAGATAAACATATCAATTGTGTAGTTTAGTAAAATATTAAATATATCGGGCCAACCAAAGAAAAAAGTATTTAAATTATAAATAAGTGTATCTAATAATTGAACTAAACAAAGACACAACAATGCAAAAAGTAAATACAAAAGACAATAATGGCTTGAAAATACATCAGAGATTCCAATCTACTACAGACTATAAATAAAAGTCAAGTACCAAACTTCACAATGTAGTTTGAGGAGTATTATTAAACAAACGGGCATTCAATCGAGATTTATTATACGGAGGCAATCACCGTTACGATGCCGTTCCGCTACGCATTGGCATTAAGGCAATTATTTATTAGGAAAACAACATTAAGGTTATGACACCGAATTGAAGAGTACCATTGGTGCTTAGTTAGAGTAGTTACCTATAATAATAGACAAAACCACTTTACTCGAAATGGTACAGTAATTGCTGTTGTACCAAAGACACTGCTTGCCGTTTCTATGATTATTTTTTGCATTGCTCGCGCAAGAGTCGACACATCTTTCATGTTGACAGAGACCACTTGACAACATGACAGTCTTAAACAGACACCTATTAGATACTTGGAGATGCATATACCTTTGGTAGAGTCAATAAATTACATAACTGAAAGTAGAGTAGATTTCTATTCTATCAACACATAAAATTAATGCGTTCTTATATTCACTCCGCACTCGTAGTGTGAGATATATAGAGCATACTTTGACTTGGCTCTTACTTAAGACTGAGTTAAAATGAGATAGATTTATTCACACGAGTCCATTCCGTTCTAACTCCAAGTACAGCTTGAGCAAAGTCAAATTACGCTCTAAAGATCTCAGCAGTAGTGTTAGATTTATTAATATGGAGTAGAAACATACTCGTGGTTGAGAAATGATAAGTCAATATGTTTGGTCGTGATCTTCGAAGTTGCTTCGATGCTTGCGGTTGGATTGGTAACACGCGGATCTAGTTCATCATGTCAAACAGTATTATCTTCAACTGGGGTGATGGTAGATAACTTGTAGCGGATTTAGAACTGACAATGCTACTTTCTGAATCACCGATGTGAACAACCGCTTTTAGTCTAGGCAATAAAGCTAGTTGACCCCAACAATAATTCCTCAGGCGACAAAACTTTACAGTATGATAAAGTATCACGAGTTAAACGTTTATTATAAATATCCAATAAATAACCAGAAATGCGTAAACGCAGATTTGATAATAAAATCATTTAAAATATCGATGTTCTGCATGATTATTTCTTTTGATATTTCGGTTTTGAGTGATAAATACCTATACTTCCTGCTATTATTTTAAAAAGATATCGAGAAAATATTCAGTCATAAATATTAGATTTTAGGTATAAATACCTAACTTCCGGATGTTTTTTTCATCATCCAATACTAAAACCCAGCCAAGTTTCATCGACTGAGGATTTAATGCGGGGGTCTCCATACAACGGACCACCTCATTGCCTAGACTATTTGCTATTAATTGCAAGTGAAACAAAAAAAAATTGAAACTAGCTTTTGGCCTCGACTTCGTCCGCGTGAACTATAGCGTCAAGTTAGAAGTTAAGGTCTCAACATGTACCTAATTTTTCACAGAATCCAAAGTATTCTATCAGGTACTGTTATTCCAGATAACTTAAAGGGTCTTGTGATTTTTAATGACGAAATAAAATTGCACATGTTTAATGATTATAAAATGTATCTAAACGGTTCATTTTACGATCGTAAATACGAGAGCAAAATGACGCCACATAAGCTCCATTTAAAGCCATTTCTCAGTTCAAACAAGATATCAGCGAGGCTATCTTGCGATGTCGGCTAATTCCATTCAATTAAAGCACAATTAACACTCCTCACCCGCTTCCCACTGCTCATCGGTTTGTTACGAATTACTCTCAAACTGGGGCCATACTGCCAACGCTTTAATATATTGATTCATTATTGTTGCCTTTCGTGTTTCAGAATTATAATCCTTATTTTAGGAACGTCAAGGTACGTGACATCAAACTGACATTTTGAGTAATATTGCTTAAGTATTGCGTTGTCAGTATGGCCCCTGAGATAATTGGTGCAATTTGAAGACCTCGCGACAATATCGTGTGGGTGGTTGGATAAAGATTCCGGATCATAACTTCTGTATCGCAAAATAGCGGTAATTGTTTTGATATTACTATACAATGTCCGCGACTTGCGTGGATTTATTTTTTTTATATTACACTGGAAAATCTTTGATTTTCGAGCTTCTATCCATGCAAAAGTCCGTTCCAAGATACAATTACTTAGTAACAAGTTTACAACGTGTTTCAGTACCTCATCGCTAAAATCGACTAAAGTGATCAAAATCGAGTGCGGTGAACTGGTAATAAACAGAGAGATACACGTTCGCATTACAATAACAATAATAAATAACTATTCCAAACTGATGTATAATGGCATAATCGCTTAAAAGCGGTCTCGTCCAAGCAGCGAAGAAGAAATATTAAATGGTAACAAAATAGAAGAAGCAAAAACAAGAAATTAACTGTTGTTAACTGCTTTAATTGTTCGGTTTAGTAAACAAAAACAAGCCGAACACACAAAATTAAGAACAAAGAATACAGCTAACATCCAGATCTCAGCAATGCTTATACGCGTTACGCTCCAAATAAGTAACGCTTACCAGATCAGGGCATCAAGTTAGATAAACTGTCCATTGTTCTTGCACGGTGCGGCTTGTAATCGAAACCAGTTGGATGCCAGATAAGATAGCCACAAGGGGGCCTGTAAAGAACTAATGTGCGCAATAAGTGTTATTGATAGTGCAACTTTGTTGGTAGGTTTATAGTTATAGGTAGGTATAATAGTCCCACAAACTTATCTGCCCCCCAATTATGTAAGGAAATCGTAATCGTAATCGTCTGTCAAACGTATAATTCGACCTGTTTAAGAAGGTTATAGATGCTTGCACGTCAAAACGCATGTATGTACTCCTTAAAAAGTTCGAGTTATACGTTATGAGCTGTCAAATGAAGACATTTGGCCTCTGATCCGGTGGCCAAAATAGGAACTAATTTTTATGCCTGTCTAGTTTTTGTTTTTATTTTAATTCTCATAGATACTAGCGACGTTGTCACGGTCAGTTAAGTTTGTCGGACTATAAGACACTATTATTGGTAGCTATACTTTTTTATTACAAGATAGGAATGCTTCCACTCAACAACAAACATGCCTTACAATTCAACCATTATGGTTATAATTCTGGTGGGAAATTGGTTATGGCCAATTTTCAATTTTCAATAATTTGACTAACAGAAAAAAAACATTAACATGCGTGACATCTTATTACCAGCTATATACTTGTGACCCATACTTTATAACGTCATTGTGTCAGTTAGGTTAGGGTCAAATATTTGGACCTATTTCCACTAAGACTATGAGAACAGCACCAAAATTTAGGATACAGTAGAAATTGGCCCTTGAGAAACTTAGTTTTGAGGAAATAAATTGAGTAATAACATTCGTTGCTGGTTCAAGGATTCAGAAGAACGCTTTAACAATGACAAATAATTAACAGATTTTTTCTATTCAGTTGTCGTGATTGAACACTGTCGCCATACCTACTGCCAACTTAAAGCCTCTTTTGTTTCATTATTGTTAACTTTCGTGTTTTAGAATTTAGATCCTTAATATAGGAACGTCAAGGTACGTGACATCAAACTGACATTTCTAAGTAATATTGCTTAAGTATTGCATTATACGGTGTTAGAGTCTTAACGTTTCATAAGTGACACAAGTTGTCCTACATGAAATAAATAAATCATTTATCATTTATCGTTTATTATTTATCATTTATCTTTTATCATTTATCAATTATCATTTATCAATTATCGTTTATCATTTATCATTTATCGTTTATCATTTATCATTAAGCGTTAGCAGTATGGTCCCTGGGCTTCTTGCCTGATTGAATTCCCAACAATTCGATAATACTCAGACGACAGGATAGCTATCCAGTTATAATAAATCATCAATATTCAAAGCGTGCATGATGCACCTAACGCACAACTATGCAATCACTATACACCCATACACGATAGCACTGATAAAACTATTTGTCCGACACCAGCGATAAACTATAGATAGAGGCCGTAAACTTTTTCCATCACGGTTTACTGCGTACCAAAGTTTACAAATATTATTACGAAACAAAACATAAACCAAACATCTGGGAAGATAAAAGGTTATAGAATTTTTGTTTAGACAATTAAGGTACGATTTCGTCGGATTAAATATTTTTATCGATGAAAATTTTGCTGTAGAAGAAAGACGTTGCCCGGTCAGTTATGAAGTAAGTAGTAAAAATCTGATATTTATAATAAAGGTTGTCTTAGGCATTTGATACCCAAGGAAAATTACCTCAAATGTGTAAAAGTTGGGAACATCGAACTCAGAATTATAATAAAAACAGCAAAAGATAGTCTTGCTTTTTATCAGACTTCCAAAAAAGCTCTTGTTTAAGAATATGACCGCTAATTCTGTTGCATACAATCTCTAAACCTAAATCAATGCCCATAAAATAATAAGAGTAAAGTTTATTCAACAGTCTAAATATATAAAAGGAAAGGGTATCAACGCACAGCTCAAACCACTTTAAAGTTTTGTTTAAGAATATAACCGCTAATTTTGTTGCACACAATATCTAAACCTAGATCAATGCCCATAAAACAATATGAGTAAAGTTTATTCAACAGTCTAAATATATAAAAGGCAAAGGTGGCTGAATTTTTTATGGAAAAGGCGACTGACTAACTGACTGATCTATCAACGCACAACTCAAACCACTCAAAACTTTTGTTTAAGAATATGACCGCTTATTCTGTTTTACACAATCTCATAACCTAGATCAATGCCCATAAAACAATAAGAGTAAAGTTTATTCAATAGTCTAAATATATAAAAGAAAAAGGAAAGACTGACTGACTGATCTATCAACGTACAGCTGGTACAACGTACACACTGGTCGGATTGGGCTGAAATGTGGCATACAGATTGCTATTATGACGTAGGCATCTGCTGAGAAAGATTTTTTGAAAATTCAACCCCTACGGGGGTAAAATAGGGCTTTGAAATTTGTATGTAAATCAAATCTAGTTAAAACAAGAGCTAGTTAAAATATAAATCTTGAATACCTCTTACATAATTCTAAATGCTAGTGTTGTTTTCTTATACAGTAACCCAATCATATGTACTTCAGTTGGTACAAGCATGGCGCCGAGTTCATTTGCTCAATTGCCGACAGCTGCCGACCTCTCCGGACGCTTACTCATCCTCATCTGAGACAAGTCTTACCTAATCTCCTCTATCTTCTATATATATAAAAATCAATTGCTGTCCGTTAGTCTCGTTAAAACTCGAGAACGGCTGGGTTTTAGCTGATTTTGGTTTTGAAATGTTTGTCGTAGTCCAAGGGAGGTTTAAACGATGAGAAAATATGGAAAAATTGCGAGGAAGATAGGGCAGGACAACGTTTGCCAGGCCCACTAGTACTAGATATGATACTACTAGCTGATGCCCGCGACTTCGTACGCGTGGATCGAGGTTTTGTGGTTCCCGCGGGAACTCCCGGAATCAAAAGCCTATGTGCTACTCCAGACTATAATCTATCTCTGTGCCAAATTTCAGCCAGATCCGTTCAACTGTTGGGGCGTGATTGAGTAACAAACATCCATACATCCAGATATCCATACATCCATCCAAACTTTCGCATTTATAATATTAGTATAGATTTATAAGTTAAATATAACTTTGTTACGCTTTTATGCGATATCGTTTCCATGAAAGATCGCAACAATGCATTTAGTATAGTTCTTGCAATTCACGAGTGAGCTTGGCTCATCATTGTGTTAAAATTCTACCTGTACACATTTGTATACGTGCAAATGTGTACAGGTAGAACTAATGTGTGCATGTACGTAATTTCGCGTACAACTGACCACTCCGAGAGGCACCTACAATGTGTGTATTACTACAAGTAAAGTTCACACGCACTCCCGAATTGCAAGAACTAAATGAACTAAATTTATTTTTCATTGCAATGTTTTGTAACCTATCGGTTTAGTACCAGAAATATGCAGCAGGGTCTAAACTCTAACATGATGTCCACACATGGGTGAAGACATTGGAAAAATAATAAAGGTTTATAAAATTCCATCATAACAATTATGCCTATTTCCAAGCTATCTAGCCTCAGATATCTAATTCATTCAGTACATTATTTCGTTTCATTTAAGAGACTACACCTACATCTTGTTTTTTTATATCACCAACTCAGACATTTTTATAGCTTTTATCAGTACAAACATCCAAATATCCAAAGGGTGCCCAGTTCTTGTTACTGGCTTCGCAGCTAATAATAAAACGATGGTTATCAGTGCGCCCGAGCAGCCTTGCCGAACGGATGCTGCACACGATAGCTAAGTAAATACTAACCGAATATTTGTCAAGGCCAGAAATTCTAACAGGAAACCTTCCGACTCTGAAATATTATTATATAATTTTTGTTAACATTTCAATAATTCATTGAAACTTTAAGACCTCGCCAGCTTATAAAACAATCGATTCTACAAGTGATGAAATTCTATATTTCACTAAACAATGACGTCGAGTGATGAATAATGGATGTTTTCATATTACTTGTAAACTTGTATTTCAGAAATCAATGCAGTTGTAAGGGCAATGTCCACGGCTGGAATGCTACTAGAGGGAACAATGGTCAAGTGCTTGGGCCTGCGCATGCCAGCAAGAAAACCGTCCAATCATGATCCGTTTTGCAACTCACGATCACGACCAAAATATAGTATTTGATAAATCGTTCTGTATTGAGTTTATTGTAGAGTATTTTTATACGACTGCCTGAAAAAAGGAGTATATTGTTTTCAGGGTTCATGTATGTTTGTATGTATGTGAGTTTGTATATTCCACCATAACTTCTATACGCCTGAACCGATTTTGATAAATGAGGCATCGTTAGAATCCTTAGCTTATTCCGGGTGACAAAGGCTAGTAAAATTTAAAAAAAAATTGATGGGGTGACCATGGTCCCGCATTAAAGACCAAAATTGAAAAAAAATATTCGAAAATAAGATTAACAAAATAATCATCATCTAGAAAATGATGAGTGGATTCCAAAAATATATAACACTATAGTTCAATATTTAGTGATTCACAAAAAAATATCATTTAATAAAAAATGTGAATAAGATTCCAAAGGCTATATAGGCAAATCGCTTCTTATGGAGGTAAACTCCAAAAATAATATGGCAGGGCAGTCGTATTTTTTCATTCATTTAATTAATTACAATGATTTTCGAAAAAAATATTGAGGAATTAACTTTTAAAAACAGAAGGAATAATAATTATCTAAAAAGATAATAAATTTCAATATTTGTAAGCTTAAAACTAAAATATTCTGTATTTCAACGTTTTTGAGATCCTGGCTTTTAACTACGTACCAATGTACCTACATTAATTATAATTATATTTCTCAGATTTTAGAATTATACCTTCTGAAACATTTCTGAAAAGCATAATATTTAAATTAACTATGAAAGGTTTCCTGTAGCGCACTTTAAAATTAGGATTTGTTAAATTCAATATTTTTCAGAAATTCGCATATTTGTCCAAAAAATTTTCTGCTTATACTGAGCCCATATCGTATCGGTTTCTCCTAGTAATCGTGAAGTTTAAAAACTTCACCGGATTCGGTGCTTAAGTTATAAACGAATCTTGCCTACTGCTAACACATTGGAATGTTCAATTTCGTGTTATTAATCAGGTCTATTTAACTGTTCCACTTTAGCTTTATAAATAGTCGTTTGTATAACTTTGACCACGGTGGGTTTCATATTGATGATAATAATACTAACTTAGTTGAACGATAACGCAGTCGATTGCGATTGTTAGGCAACATTGACCCAAGTCGGTAACTTGGGTGACCGAATTTGGTAGTCCAAATTTCCTCCGTACCTCGGAGAGCATATTAAGCCATTGATCCCGGTTATTATCACTAACATCTGATTATAATAGTGAGAAACCTGAGAGTTAAATAGTACTCTTAGCCGAGTCGTATGTGGAAGGACCTGGGAACTCACCGCATTATTATCCCAAGAAAACTCCTGCCAATATGTGATTAATGGAAAGGGATCACAGGCCACGGCCCTCAGCAACGAGGGCCGTGGCAAAAAGAGAGAACTTAGTTAATAATGTGGGCTAAATTTTTAAAACTTTAAATAAGCATTTTTCTTATTTCGATGGGCTTTTTAGTACATTATTTGGGTTCGATTTCATGTTTAAACTAAAACAATCGCATATTGTTTTTTTTTATTCAAACATTATTTATTGTCACCTCTATATGAAATGGTTTAGACATTATTTGTAATAGTAGTCTATACAGTAGAGTTTGTTGTATAAATATGAACGTTCAGACAGTCAAAATATTTTAGTATCTAAATTTGGACTTTATTCGGATGACGCCGCCACAAAAACTTCTACAATGTTCGTAATAACAAAAACTTTAACCTTTAACACTGCCAGTCCATTACTTGACAAGATAATAATTCTTATTTAACTCTACGAAGTAAAGAACAGATAAAAGTTATTTACGGAGTTACTAAGTAGGTATCAAAGATAAAGCATTTATATAGCAAAAAATCTTTGCAATCCATCACATATATGTCATTATGCCGGGATTCAATTTTAATTTAAAAGATAATGATACGAGACCAAGTAATTATTATGCTGCACACATAATTGGAATACAAGAAAATCGCAATGTTTAATGAAATGTTTTCGTTACACAAAATACTGATGAATAGATAGGTACCACTTCTATTCTTGTATTCTCGAACGACGAGTTCGTCATCTTAATTGTACAATGTTTCTTGCAAATAAAAGATTGATTGATGAGTGCTCAGATATTTTAGAAGCTTGAATACCAGGAGTAAAAACGACAGCGAAAGGCTAAACACTCTGGTTAGCAACACAGGCTTATTAACTCGTAACTAGTTATAAGAGCGAAACACAAAGTGTTAAATTCCAGAATGTTAATAAGTGATTCAACACGAAACAGCTCGTGAAGCGTAAATAATGCGATTTCTGATGTAGAATAAATGCTTTCTCCTATACAACGTTGCTTCAATAGTTACATATGGCTTCATGACTAATACCTAGTCAAGAGGCAAGACTCATCATCAGTCCCCATCAGAGGCCCAATTAAGACGATACGGGAGGGCGGTTTCCCCATACAATTGTATTAGTCTGTTTTCTCCGTGCATCATTACAATAGAGAAAATATTTTTGCACCATAATATCTATACGTGTCCGTACCATGTCCCTATGTTTTGCTTTTTTCGATAAATTAATAATTTTAAGAATATGTAACTTTCTAAAATTGCTAAAAATTGCCAATTTACGCGTCATCATAAGATATCCCGCAAATAAATTTCACATATATAATCAAAAAAAAGAAAAATATACCAACATAGCCTTAGATTATTCTTGGAAAACTAAATTAAAATCAGCTCTTTTTTGGAGGAGGAAACAGAAAAATACGAGAGTAAGAATTGGACTGTTTTTCATAGGTATTATCGGTCCAAGCTGCAGTTGTCCCTATCGGGTGTTAAGGAGTTCTAATCGAGGAGCAGCGTGACGGCAATATAATTATTCAATACCTATTCTTAAAATTTCCGTTCATGTCATATCCTCTTAAATCAAATCGTAATCATTTGACGTATTACTCGAACTGTTTTAGGAGTTTTATCAACTTCTTAAACAGTTCGAGTAATACGTGTTTTCAAATACAGTTTTGACGTGCACGCATCTCTGAACTCCTTGAACAGGTCGAATTATACGTTTGACAAACGATTACGATTGCGATTTCCCTACACAATCATAATGAAACAATATGGCTATAAGTGTTGGCAATGGGCCCTGTGGTGACCGTTACAATAGCGAGACTTTGGTCCAGCTGTGGACTTTTATTCGCTAAGCCGAAGAATTTGATTGAGACTTGTGAACAACCTGTGTGTTTGTTACCTTTAAACGCCATAACTGTTGAAACTTTTCACGGGGATAGATTGCATTCTGAAGCCGTGGTATTGTGGCAAAATTTGCGGCATATTATGTGTTCTTCTAGAAACTTTACCGCACTAAGAGAAATTCCACCAGAGAATCACAAACTTTTGATTCTACAATTGGAAATTTGAGCTAAGTCGCGGGGAAATAACTACTTCATTTTTGCCATTTGTAATAAACAAAAACTTATGATTCATCCAAAATTAAAGCACACTGATCGAGACATTTCCGCTTCACTTTTGATGAAAACAAAAAAAAAATCCTAATTTCTCCTGACATTCACATTCCACAACTGTTTTTATTCATTAGAAATGTGCAAAAACTGTTACAATTTAGAAAAAGGCTGGTAAAAGTCAACCTGAACACGGGCTTTAAAATTAAATTGTATTGGAAAATTACAATGGCCTGAAATACTTGTTACGCATCAATGACTATCGATCTATAATAAATCGGTACCACAAGGTCCATGTCGTGCGGAAAAAAATGGTTTTTTCTTAGTTTAGATTAACTTTGGAGAAACAAAACGAAAAATATCCTGAAATAAAAAAAAAGAAACTATTCCAAAATCAAGGAAAATTCGATTAATATGACTTTTTTGCTTCATGGCTTACTTTGTGCCTAATTAGCTCACTGCGTAATTTTTTTTGTATGTTAAATTTATCACATAAATCTTTAAATCTTTGAAATCAATCATTAACATACTTAAAATTTTACGACACACTGTTGAGCAAAGGTCGCAAAAATGATTCACAAACGATTTGTGATCATGAGTCACCAATCATCAATGATGCTGAAGTGCAAGTTCTTAGAATCAATAAGAGTTGATGATGGCTAATAAAACCATTAAACAGTATAGTATTTTTCCGATCCAAATTTTACGTTGGCAAAGAAAGCCTAATGATTTTTAAAAATCAGCAAACAAACTAATCCACACACGTATTACGTCGTATTTTATTTAATCCAGGTAGCGCAAGACCAACAACAAGTGTTGAAGTCCTTGTCCATTTACGTCCATAAGTGGACACAGGACATCTATCGGTAAATGAAGGACACGTCGTATCATCCTTTAATTAGAAGTCGGTCAAAAGATTAACACATATTCAAAAGAGGCCAATGATTTCACATATAGAATAACAATAAATCAAGCCACAAATGGCTTTAGCTCGTCACCAGACAATCATCGGTCTGATTAATAATATCAATAAGGCAATAGACTCAACGATCTATTGATCTATTCAACTTCTCTTCGCCTGTCACCTTGTTAGATAACGTTACTGATACTTCTTATAATGTGGTAACTTTTTATGCAACAAGATTTAAAAAAAAGGTCTCCTTAACCAGTTTTATCTCGGGTCCTAATCGTTTTTTCTTTCCACCCTTCAAGTTTATTTGGCCTTGTTTATATTGCCTTTTTATATTATTTGGCTTGGAACTCGCTTAAGTAGTTGCATAAAAAATATTATTTATTTTTAAACTGGCTTACCAGTTTCTATCGCAATTGAGTATAATTAGGATTACAACAATTCTTGCTTATAAACTTATGACTCTGAGCATCAAATCTGTATATTGAAGTGAAAACTACTGGGACAGACATGAATATCATTTGTTCATGTGTTTAGTTAAGTAAATTGAAATTAAATTAAGTAAAAAAGATAAATCCATATAATCCAATCCATTATTAAGCATAAATGTGAAAGTGTATCACTTTGTAGAGTGATAGCGTGATACCTTCAGACACCAAAAAACCTATACTAGTAACTTAGTTACTAACTATCTTAAAACCGTGACCTCATAAACTTATAATAAAAACAAAGCAGATAAGAGCAACACAATCTACCCTCTTAAGGCTTCAAAGCACAAAGGCGAGTGACACGTCGATAATCCAAGCAACTGTCGCAAGAACCGCCCAAGAGAGCGTGAGAGCCTCCGAAGCCCATTGTAAAGGCAGTTCTCACACAAAAATGTGCAACGCATCTGTAATAGTGGAGCAGAATGCAGAAACCGCGAGAATGGCTGCCGCTTGCTCAAGAACAAACAATATTTTTTTCTGGAAACAAGATTGCACTGGTGATGCTGGTCAATGAACACTGTAGCACAAGTTTTTGTTTGGAAATTTATATTGCTAGACAGCTTTATGTTATACGAAATGATACATTTAGTGTGGGAAAGGATTATATAATAATAATAACCTACACTATAATAGTATTACAGTAACAGTAAAAGATAAAAGAAATGGACGATGCCCGCGAAATCGTCCGCGTGGATTAAGGTGCCAGCGGAGGGTGAATTGCCCATACAAACGTAATACCAAAATGATTCGTAAGTCGAGAATATTTCCACCAGATTAAGCGATTATTAAGATTGAACTTGTATTTATCTAGGCTCCTGGATAATTATGTTTTCAAAATATTTTCCCAAAATTAAATGTAAGCGCATAGCGTTTTGCTTGTTTTTACGACATGAATGACATGTTTTCTCCTTATTTGTATCATATTAAAACCGACGATATGTTACGTACTAATTGACCAGGAGCATAGCCTATATTGTCAAGTTCCCGAATAACAACACGAAGTGAAAAACACAACAAGTTATCATTCATCATTTTTGGTATTTACGGAACAAGGCTAAACGTATAACAAATTCTGTACGCTCATATTGCTATCGCGTTTGCACGCGATCATGTGTCATCAGCCAAATAGAGATAGCAATATACCGGCAAACTTATATTTGCGGGTTGAATAGAAATTACGAGTGGCCATCACCGGCCTCTTAAGATTTTTTTATTCCCGCGTGAACTATTTAATTTTCCGGGATAAAAAGCCGGGATGTAAACTATCCCTGTACCAAATTTCATCAAAATTTGTTGAATAGATGGACCCTGGAAGCGTCCACACACAGACACACACCCTTTTGCATTTATAATATTAGTATGGATTGACTCATGCGAACTATTACTGCTTGATATTTTTTTTACATAACAATAATTGATTTCGCAACTGTTATTTACAATTTGATTCACTTGACAATTCAAAAGCACCTGTAAAAGTATATTCCAATACAAAAACATTACATTTTTATAAATTTGGTCAAGACTGATTTTATTTTTAAATATATTTCTTATTGAGCTATAATAAACGGTGGTTCTGTTAAAATCAGCCAAACAATAGCAGAATTAAAATATGTTTTGCAAATAATAATCAAACTATCACATCCTCAAAGAGATAAGGTGCAGAAAAAGCATGCAATATGCGAATCAGAATACATACATAATTTACTAAATGTGAATTAAATCAAATTTCTATAAAATTAATGCAAATTAAAAGATTTTATAGGTGCTATAAAAACACAGCAAAGCTCGAATAAAGTTTTGATAAGCAAATTCCTGGAGTTTAAAAGCGTGAAATGGAATTCAATAATAAAACGAGTTAATATTGACGCTGCACTAAACAAGCAGGGGCGAATAAACAACCTCAATGCACACCACTAATTTAAAAAATAAGGATTTTAGTATACATCCTAAGTAAACAAAAAGCCACGGAAATAATAATAATGGCCAAGTAAAATAGGAACAGTAATTTGTAGTTAAAGAAATTCTCTTCTAAACTGTTAAATGCAACAGTAATTAAGATATAATGGCTACGATAGCTCATACTTTAGAGCAAAAGTGTTGAACTAAACAGAATAAAACCGTATTATAAACGTCTAAAACGTGTATTTTATTTCCTTTTTCTTGTAAAATCTCCAAACTTTGACAACCTAGATTTTTAATGGTTATCTATACTAGTATTATAAATGCGAGAGTTTGTATGGACGGGTGTATGGATGGATGGATGGATGTTTGTTACTCAATCAAGCCAGAACGGCTGAACGGATCTGGATGAAATTTGGCAAAGATAGATTGTAGTCTGGAATAACACATAGGTTTATTTTAATGCCAGAAAATTAAAGGGGACCCGCGGGAACCAAAAATCCTCAATCCACGCGGGTGAAGTCGCGGGCATCAGTTAGTCAATTTACAAACGAGGGTAAATGATCTACTAAGTAAAAGCACGGCTGTGCTCATGTCGATGGTAGGTACGAGACGATCAATTCAAGGTTATCATACCGGTACTATACCGGAACGCGTAATCGCCCATTGGTACCGCAGACCGCTTTACGGGTTAAAAACCTTAGATGAAAATACACAATATAATGTTTTCAAAATTATAGTTGTCACACTTTCGGTCTGTTGCTATTTCAGGGCACAACAGCTAAACCGATCTTGGTGTCTAGTACAGAGAAGCTGGCATTCCGGACGCTAAGAACCTGCTTTTAGTCCGGAATATTAAAGAGATAAAACTCAATTCTCAAGACCACTTATTGTACTTACTACCACTATATTGTGTGCCACTACCTACACTATGTTATCGATTACAAAACTGTCAAGCAGTCTCACGTCTCATGAATAAGTGAAACAGTAATAATTGCTGTTCTTATCGTGGTTTCTTCGCTCTCGGTCCCATAGAAAATGGAGCATAGCACCGTATAATCAGTATACAATCGATAGTAACAAAGTTAGGTATCAGTGTGGAAAAAATATGTAGTTTCAATCATAATAATATACTGTGTATCGACTTTAATGTCTGTCAAATCTTTACTTTAAAATGATTTATTTATAAATCTTATTTATAATTGACATAAAATTGTGTTGCAAAGGGTGCCGCAGTCGGTTTTACTGTGCATTGTATTAATATAGGTAAAACATGAAATAACAATTATAGCTTATGAAATAAACACGCGACGAACTTAAAATGTAAATAATTAACTTCAACTGTTTTTTTTTTTAATTATCTTAATTTAGTACCTACTTCTAGTGACAGAATAACTTCTCATATCAATATCTAAGAGTAGAATAAAACTAATTATATTGGATTGAAATTATTACTGTTAAATTAATATTTAAAAAAAAAAAAAAATATCATAAATCATTCAAAGAATTTTATTAACCGTGACAATGTTTGAAGAATAACAATAAATATCTATGATTGATTCAATTAAACACGGCATTAAGCATGAAATAGAAATTTGCACGCACGTACCAGTACTACATACCTAGAATGCTACAAACCGATATAAAAACAAGACTCGGTGCACGATGCAAAATAATGTGAAGTTACTGACAATCTTCAAGGTAAACTTGTTATGAGCAGTTGATCGATAGAAATACGATCAACTGCACTATACAAGTAAAGATAAGGTGTTCAATAATACTAACATAAATGATTTAAGAATACTTTTGAAGTTAAAATATCACCAGGAAAGAATGCTGAAGAGATACACTAAACTATCCACTAGCTGGCCAGTCCCAGGCCAGGGCTAAATGGGCAGGCTATTTTATACCTTAAAACGCTAATTTTAAGGTTTCGCCACACAGCTTCGCTAACGTTAAGTTGGATTTTCATGTAAATTTCAAACCCCTATTTCACAACTTGAGGGGTTGAATTCAGAAGTCCTTTCTTAGCGAATGCCTACGTCATAAAAGCTGTATGTATGCCCAGCCTGATCCATCCAGTCACCCGGTGACTTGAGCTATGCGTGGATAGATCAGTCAGTCAGTCACCTTTTACTTTTATTTATATTTACTTTTATACTATTTTGTAGATGACACAATAATGCCTTATTCGTAGTCTATTAAAGCTGACAAAGTTCATACATATTACATAGTTATCAAGATTTTCATGTATAAAGTAAAAGTCAATAATAAAAACTGAGACTGTAGCAATGATTTGAATTTTTGTCGTGAAAAATCCTTTGATTTCAAGTCGAACTATTTTGAGCGACTCCACAAACACCTCATCAAGTCATAGTTTGTAATCTATAGTTCGCAGTAGTTTGAATGCAGAGCTTATGTATGTGTCACCATACATACGCTTTGCATTCAACTTGCGCGCGTACTATACAAACTAAAAACCTACACACAAAATAAGAAAATCTACAGTTACATCAATAATATATTACAACGATATTAAATTCAACTAAATTTACAATTTTACACGTTTCGCAATTAGCACACGAGTGTTTTTAACTCTCCAGTTTCAGAACAAGTCTTAAAATCTTTAACTAAAAGCCAAGTACAGACTACTTTAACACTTTAAAGATCAATTATGAGTAATCAGATCCTTTTAGAACTAAATTTATTTAAACGTTATCGTTTAAATGCAACAATTTACCAAATAGCTGAATCTATTGCTCAATTGCATTACAAGTATTGGCGATTTAACCAGCACGACCAGTGAAGCTAGAATTATTGCTCAGCCACATTTAATATTGTTGCAATACGAATTTTAATTTGTTTGATTACAAAGAAAATAATATATTCGAAGGATTTCTGACTATTGCAAAGAAATAAGAGAAACTCATTTTGTACATTGAAAATTTTGTAACTTAATTTTTCTTTAACTTTTTTAAAAAGGTTTCTGTATCATTTTGAATCAAAATTTGTTGAAAGTGATGAAATAAATCTGGTTGTAGACTTTGCAAATTAATTAATTCGGTTATTGTACGTAAAAACTGAACGCGCGTACAAACAAAATACGAACATGTTTTCTGCACAATCGACAAGTGTAAAGTGTTTTATAGTTTTTTGTGTTTAGTGTTTTATTACTATAATAAATAGTATATTCATTGGTGTCCGAAGACATTAAAGTGTACCAGTGCGATGCATCATTCTCGCAGTGTTTGCAATACCACTACAGCTGGGCACAGGCCTCCACCTCATAGGAGACAGGGAATCAGAGCTTAGACCCAACACACTGCACCAAAGCGGGTTGGCGGGCTTTAAAACGACTTTTTTCATCAACTACAAGTTAGCCCTTGACTACAATCTCACCTGATGGTAAGCGATGATGCAGTCTAAGATGGTAGCGGGATAACCTGTTAGGGGTATGGCAGTTATATTAAACGCATGCTCCTAGTCGATTTCTACACGGCATAGTACCGGAACGCTAAATCGCTTGGCGGTACGTAGGGTGGTAAATAGCGACGGCCGAAACCTCCCACCAGACCAGACCAGAGAAAATTCAGAAATTATAAATTCCCAAATTGACTCTGCCGGGAATCGAACCCACGTTAAGGCAACGGCGCTCAATACTGCACCAGGGAGGTCGTCATTTTGTGATAATAACCGGGACCGAAGGCTTAAATTGCCCTCCGAGGCACGGGGGTGAAACGCCACCATCTTCCTAACTCCGGGCTAGTACTAAGGATTTCTAATGACGATAACCCAATACTTAATTATGGCCCGACCCGGAACCTCTTCGGCCGCAGTCGAACATGCTAACCACTGGACCAACGAGGCAGTTTGCAAAGATGTAACGATAAAAAGCCTTCAGATAGGCAGACATCAGACATAAAATATTTACAACAATTCGGGGCGTCAAGATTTAAATCAAAGAACTTTTTAGTACTTTATCTTGACAATGACAGAAGGTACTATAAGTTAATTGAGAGCAAGGTACCTTAATTTGATAACAAGTAGATCGGTATCAAGGTAATTTGTCTCATTAAAAATATACAAGGTTTTTGACACTAAATAGGGTATTTCGACTTGCATAGTAATAAATTATTTACTTTCATGTTTTAAGTAAATTATATTGACCGGTATAAATTGTGCATGTCCAATCACATATTAAATCCTTATATCGCCACTGTTTTACTAACTCTAGCATGTTTAATTCCTTCTATTTCTTTTTATTGTACTTTTATGACTAGACCACCTGCGTCGTTAGACGATCTGATTGCAATTATACTGATTTCTATCCCTCAAGTTGCATGTTCTATTACAAATGAACAAATTGAAAACTACTTCGATCCACTTGTCTTTTTACGTCCAGACACGTCTTGGGCTCTTGTAGTACCTACATTCCAAGGGTAAGTGCCTTTGATATAATATTAAGCTACTACAGATGTGCATCGGCAGCAAACTTTTAGCATGGCTATTACCTTGATTCGTGTTTTCTTAATTATTTTTATAACTCGGCTCTAACTGTTTCCGTATGTGATATTTAATAATAACTACAATCGGAATGCATTTTTTGAGATGAGATTTTAGATCCTATGCGACATCTTTCTATAGAAAATTATTTAAGTTTGAAATAAAATTTTGCTTTTATTAGCAAGGATTCTCTTTATGAAGTGCAGAATTATTGGAACATCTGTACAGGTTTTAACTCTAATCGGCTGAGATGAAAAGATCGAACATCGTTCATCATATCAATTCTGCGTAACGGAGAACTTCCGTTTCCAACAAAGCATCAAACGTATAGACATAAACAACTGTCTCAACGTGTTAGATTTGTAGATATTGAATCTTCGTGATGCACTCTCGTGTTCACACCAAACAACCAGCTTCTATTATCATTCCGTAAATTGTATTCGTTTCTCGCAGCAATTATGATGCCGACAAAGACGCTATAAGCATTTGGAAAGCGTACAATTTTATTGTTTTTACGACGGTTTATATTATACTCCCTTATTATTATACCCTTTGGACAGTTTTGGAATAACAATGATTTTTTTATTGCAGGGCTTGGAATATTGAAATATAAAAGGAGAATGAGATGAATACTTAGAAGGAAATAACTAGTAACTACTTACATGAGATGTGAGCAGTGATAACCTAATGGTTAAAACTTTAGCCTCCTGGTCGCGGCCGTAAGGTTCGAATCCTCTTACTTTCCGAAGTTATGTGAAGAATGACATCGTGAGGAAACTTGTCGGCCTGACAGTTCTCTGAGACGGTTGAGATTTGAGAATGAGAGTATTATCTTTTAACGCGCTAAGTATACTAAAAATATGAAAACAAGGTTATATTGCAGCAGGTAAGCACAAGAACTACGCAATATCTCTCTCACAGCATTAGCGAGAAAGTATTGTCTTACTGATTGTGCTTGAACTGTTAGCAATGAGAATTGCTCGTTTACAAAGGCTTATCAACTCAAACGGCTTACTGTCACTATATACAGGCATACTGGTATTTACCTTAAAAGGGGGCCTCGTATGATACTAAATTCGTTAACTTGGTGACATTTAGCAAAAAAAGAATGAAAAGTCGTGTAAAAAACCCAGGAACTGAACGTAAAAGAGTGAGTCACAAAACACCTTGTCGTACTAAATTCATAATTTATTCATGACAATAATGATTCATTTACAACTTTACAAACAGTGACTACTTGACCCGAGCAGCTTAATTTATTCAATTAGCAATTTACGCTGCAAAGATAACACGTAATGGATCCTTATAGAGTTAATGGTGTGAATTGTGATTTACCTTTGCATTTGCAGCATGCATTTTTACAACAGAGGCCCAAATGTTTAAGCAAATCATAATCATTTGACAGCTTAAAACGTATTCATGCTTACTTTTTGACGTGCATGCATCTATGAAGGTCGGATTATGCGTTTGACAAACGATCACGATTTCCTTACACAATGGAGGCTGATCTCACATAATTTGTATCTCCAATCATACAATCAATAATTTGTAAATCCAATAAATGGTCCAGTTCAGGACAGTGATAGAGCTTTGGAAACGTGGAAGACAGGCTTAAATTAATATGAGATTTTCCAGGATAAAATTAGGTACCCCTTACCGCCATAACGCTGAGGCTTGTCGCTTGAGCCAAATTCACCAAGTCCAGTTCAGTGGCCATGCTGCAACGCTTAAAGCAATATTTAACCAATACTACTCAAACAGTTTGATGTCACGTACCTTGACGTTCCTAAAATAAGGATTATAATTCTAGAACACGTATGTCAACAATAATGAAACAATATGGCTTTAAGCTTTGGTATAGCAGTATAGCATTCTGGTGGCTTTCACTGCTGGGCAGTTAAAGCCACGAGAATGTAGCAGTCAGACAAACATACTTTCCGATTCATTCTGGAAGTATATGTGAGGTCATACAAGATGAGTTAACTGTCATCTCGATAAATGTTTAAAATGTTAATTTATCTAAACGCCAACTCACTTAATCTTTCCAGGAAGATGATAATACAATATCAGCAATGCATGCGGCACTGTTGCCAAGTGAAATTAGCGTCCGTATATTTATAGAAAATATTAGCAAGTGGGATGCAAGTGGGTTTTATGTAGAGTTAAGAGTGTAGACCTTGGATTGTAAGTTATAACTTGTAAGCAAATAAAGTACGAGTACTTACAAGCTACAAATCAAGTAAGTCATATATCAAAAACATTACTAACTTTATTGAGAGCCTCTTTACGCTCACAGTTTCAGTCTTTATTACCTCATCTCATCTGAATGACATGAAGTAGAACAGCTTTTAAATTGAGACCTAAAGAAGGAGGAATAATTTAAATAGACTATTAAAATAATTAGACCTAAACTTGAAAAATATAGTACCTAAAACTAAAAATATAATTGAAAAAAATCCTAAAAGATATTCGAACCGCATTTGAAATGAAATGAAATGAAATGATTTGAAATGAAATTATTTATTTATTTCATGTAGGACAACTTATGTCACTTATGAAACGTTAAGACTCCACCACCACATTTATTGATCAAACTGTGCTATTTGTATTGAAAGCTGAACAATGCTAATAATATAACAAACTATAGCAATAAAATATATTTGAAAACAACATTTCAAGCATGAGTATGGACAGTTAAGAAAATCTACACATTTAATTCTATGATTAACTGTAACCAATCGGATTTATTAGTAGCACGGTGTGTTACGTTTTATGGTACAACTGAAGGTCAAGACTAAACAGAAATACTTGAGGCAATTAAACTTAATAGTTCACTTAAGATTCGAGGAGCTGCAGTAAATTAGTGTAGCGTAGTTTGTTAGACCAGACGTTTACAAGTGGAGGCAAATATAAATTATACAAAAATAAAACATATCTTTAAGATCACATATAAATTTAACTGATAATATCGGTTTATATAACATTAAAGTATTCTAAATTAAATAATGAATAGGAAGCTAGGTTTTATTCGTACTTTTACAATGATACATGAAGTTGCTTTTTGTAAGTTATTATATCATTATTACTTTATTTCAAGTTCTCAATATGCAAATTGACTGCCTCGTTGGTCCAGTGGTTGGCATGTTCGACTGCGGCCGACGAGGTCCCGGGTTCAATTCCCGGGTCGGGCCATTATTGAGTATTGGGTTTTTCTGATTAGAAATTCTCAGTCCCAGCCCGGAGTTAGGAAGTTGGCGGAGTTTCACCCCCGTGCCTCGGAGAGCACGTTAAGCCTTCGGTCCCGGTTATTATCACTATCATGATAATAGTCGTTAAAGTCCGCCAACCCGCATTTGAGCAGCGTGGTGGGTCTAAGCTCTAATTCCCTCTCTCCTATGAGAGTGTGGAGGCCTGTGCCCAGCAGTGGGACGTTAATGGGCTGTAGTGGGGAATATGCAAATTAAGATTCCCTGTGAAATAAGGTCTCATATACAAAAATATTATATCATTTATTATATCATAAATTATTATATATTATTATCAATAAAATTTAATGTTTACAATGCAAAAAAACTATAGGATTTTTTTTTCTTTTCTTTTCAGAGGCAATGATTTTTCAAAACTCACCGATTACAACAATTCCAGTGGCGGGTAAATCACACAGAATCAGCCCTTCAGGGCGACCTAAACACACAAACAGATACCATAGCACAATCCACACAGATCAGTCAATAGAAGCACAACACGGAAACATCGGAAACGCGCTCAGCACTGCAAGCGTCGCGACACGTGTGTCGCGCGCGGAGGTTCGACGCGAAATGACCAGAGTAGTATGTGCCAAGCTTCACGCGATTGTCCCTCCCCGCGGGAGCCTGCGCGTGCGACGCTTCTGAAAAACATTTAAAGGTCATTTCACATACCATTGCGTCGAACCACAGAAAGATTCAATTATCAAGGTAAGAGGTATTACACTGCACTTTTTACAGGGCCCTGTAGTCAGAGTGGGCGTGGCCGCAAGTTAGAGCGTCGCTTATTACACAGGAATAAAGACCGATTTAGGGACCCTTTCTCCCTAAATTTTATTACAGTACACTGATTCGAGTGTAAGGGTCCCTGTGCAAAGTTCAGTGTAATAGGCCTATTAAGCCCAAATAAACAATCTCACTGCAATGAACATGGTAATAAATAATAATAATAATGTCCTCCCGACCGAATTTCGGCCACGGCGGCCAATCTCCAGAGAGATTAGCCATCTGGGCAGGAGATATTATAGTGCACAAGTGTGTGCGCATACACAGGTGCACTCTCTGTTCCTTTACTCTCATAGCCAGATGGGACGGAAATCCGACACGACCGGAGAGAGATCAGGCGCAGGAGCGACGGCTTTGCGTGCTCTCCGAGGCACGGGGGTGAAACACCGCCAACTTCCTAACTCCGGGCTAGTACTAAGGATTTCTTACCAGAAAAACCCAATACTTATTATGGCCCGACCCGGGACTCGAACCCGGGACCTCGTCGGTCGCAGTCGAACGTGCTAACCACTAGACCAACGAGGCAGTACATGGTAACCATTGTGTCGAACCACAGAAAGATTCAATTATCAAGGTTAAGCCCAAACAAAATGATCAGCAGCTGTCATGTCGAATATTATGGCTGTACCTGTACTGGATAGTGTTAGATTTTTATGATTGGTCGTGAAACGACCGTGACTGCCTCGTTGGTCTAGTGGTTAGCATGTTTGACTGCGGCCGACGAGGTCCCGGGTTCGAGTCCCGGATCGGGCCATAATTAAGTATCGGGTTTTTCGATTAGAAATTCCCAGTACTAGCCCGCAGTTAGGAAGTTGGCGGTGTTTCACCCCCGTGCCTCGGAGAGCACGTTAAGCCGTCGGTCCCGGTTATTATCACTAACATGATAATAGTCGTTAAAGCCCGCCAACCCGCATTGGAGCAGCGTGTGGGTCTAAGCTCTAATTCCCTCTCCTATGAGAGTGGAGGCCTGTGCCCAGCAGTGGGACGTTAATGGGCTGTAGTGTAGTAGTGTGTCCAATATATTTCCCGTGACAGCTAGATTCGGCCGCATCAGGAGCACTGATGAATTGCCGAAGAGGTCAGAATAGACTTTGGAATGTCTGCTCGCTTCCTTCGAATTAATACAATATTCAGAAGTTACTAAATATGATATGTTTCAGAAAAATGCGAATTTAGCGACTCTAGGACCATAATATGAACTTCGATATTTGAAAAAACCAGAGAAGTCTGTATAAAGCGACTCTAGGGCCTAATATAGGACCATAATATGAACTTAGATATTTTGAAAAGAACCTGGGAAGTCTGTATAATTATTAATATGAAGTATGACTAGGGTCATAGGTACTAATAATAAGAATTCATGGTTTGCAGGACAAACCGTCCTTCATTCACGCCGCAATAGAGCAACGGATCGACCTGTTTTTTTTTTTTTTATCATACAAGTTAGCCCTTGACTTCGATCTCACCTGATGGTAAGTGAAGATGCAGTCTAAGATGTACGGGCTAACCTGTTAGGGGCATGGCAGTTATATTAAACCCATACCCCTATTCGGTTTCTACACGGCATCGTACCGGAACGCTAAATCGCTTGGCGGCACGTGTTTTGCCGGTAGGGTGGTAACTAGCCACGGCCGAAGCCTCCCACCAGGCCAGACCAAGGAAAATTCAGAAATTATAAATTCCCAAATTGACCCTGCCGGGGATCGAACCCGGGACCTCCGCACGTTAAGACAACAGCGCTATACATTTTTGGCTACTTTTTATCCTATATTTATACTTCTTGAAAATGAAGGAGTTCCCGTGGGAATAAGAAAAACTAATTCCACGTGGACGAAGTCGCAGGCATCAGCTAGTCCATACTAATATTATAAATGCGAAGGTAGGTCTGCTTGTCTGTCAGCTTTCACGGCCCATCTGTTCACCCGATTTTGATCAAATTTGGTACAGAGACACCTTACATCCAGGGGAAGGACTACTTTTTATCCCGGAAAATTGAAGAGTTTCCGTGGGAATAAAAAAACTTGTTCCACGTGGATGAAGTCGCAGGTATCATCTATTTTTTTTTTTTTTTTTTTTTTTTATTGAAAATAATACAATAGAACTTAATGCTAGCTAGCCTAACCTAATTACTATATAAATCATGCCCGCGTGGAATGGTGGCAAGAATGCTGGCTGCATTTCCGCGCTGGACAGCCAGGCTGATCCTTTGCGCAAAAAATGAGCCAGCCCTTCTGTCATTATCTATTAATTTATGGGTAAGATAAAATTCCCCAAGGCGCGTTACATATGGAATATAAACACGATTGATTTGCATATTGTAGATATTCCTCATAGGGTTTTCCAATAGCTCCTATGATCAGATGATAAAATCGGTGAGCGCACTTTTTTTTTCTTTTTTTTATCCACTACAAGTTAGCCCTTGACTGCGATCTCACCTGATGGTAAGTGATGATGCAGTCTAAGATGGTAGCGGGCTAACCTGTTAGGTGCATGGCAGTTATATTAAACCCATACCCCTATTTGGTTTCTACACGGCATCGTACCGGAACGCGTAATCGCTTGGCGGCACGTCTTTGCCAGTAGGGTGGTAACTAGCCACGGCCGAAGCCTCCCACCAGGCCAGACCAGGGAAAATTCCGAAATTATAGATTCCCAAATTGACCCTGCCGGGGATCGAACGGACCTCCGCACGTTAAGACAACAGCGCTACACACTGCACCACGGAGGTCGTCAAAAGAGGACGTCCTCATAACAATGTCGCCGTGTGTGGCCCCGGGGTCACTGACCCGCGGGCAAGGGGGAAACATTTAATTAGCTTTGTACTGTATTTTTAGACACTAATTGCATTATTGACTAAAGTTGTTTAGCGGTCAGTCTGGTGAAGCACAAACGGATTTCAGAATAGAGGCCAAACACTGTCACAAATCGTTCGTCTCGTTTTTTATACGACTGCCTGAAAAAAGGAGTAGGTATATTGTTTTCAGGGTTCATGTATGTATGCATGTATGTATGTTTGTATGTATTTATGTATGTATGTGTGAAGACGGTATCTTAAAACTAAAGCTACAAGGGTTCAAAACGCACCCTGGTCTGGAAGCCCACAAAAACTCAGCTGGGTTTTTATACGACTGCCTGAAAAAAGGAGTATATTGTTTTCAGGGTTCATGTATGTATGTATGTATGTGAGTTAGTATATTCCACCATAACTTCTATACGCCTGAACCGATTTTGATAAATGAGTTATCGTTAGAATCCCTAGCTTATTCCGGGTGACATAGGATTGTGATGAAAATTGATGGGGTGACCATGGTCCCGCGTTAAAGACCAGAATTGAAAAAAAATATTCGAAAATAAGATTAACTATTATAATCATCATCTAGAAAATGATGAGTAGATTCCAAAAATATATAACACTATAGTTCAATATTTAGTGATTCACAAGAAAATATCATTTAATAAAAAATGTGAATAAGATTCCAAAGGCTATAATATAAGCAAAAAATCGCTTCATATGGAGGTAAACTCCAAAAATAATATCGTCGTAGGGCAGTCGTATTTTTTAATTCGTCAAATTAATTTCACTTGTGTTCAGCTTCAGACCCGTTGTATGTAAATATTTTGGGTCTGTCTCTTAAGTGACTTTACGTAACGTAACGTAAGATAACTTTGAGCTACGGTTTGTCAGCGGTTAACCCAGCAATAGCATTAGTATGGATTGGTAAGTAACACACTAATGTATTAGGATTTTGACGACCTCCGTGGCGCAGTGTGTAGCGCTGTCGTCTTAACGTGCGGAGGTCCCGGGTTCGATCCCCGGCAGGGTCAATTTGGGAATTTATAATTTCCGAATTTTCTCTGGTCTGGCCTGGTGGGAGGCTTTGGCCGTGGCTAGTTACCACCCTACCGGCATAGGACGTGCCGCCAAGCGATTTAGCGTTCCGGTACGATGCCGTGTAGAAACCGAATAGGGGTATGGGTTTAATATAACTGCCATGCCCCTAACAGGTTAGCCCGCTACCATCTTAGACTGCATCTTCACTTAGCATCAGGTGAGATCGCAGTCAAGGGCTAACTTGTAGTGGATGAAAACAAAAAAAGGTCCTTACATATGAAATTGGCGTTTTGTGAGGGAGGAACATAAAGTCGATTTTTTTAAATATAATATATTTATTTAATCAAAGTGAAAAAAAAAACAAAAAAAAAAAAAAATATATATATATCAAAGTGTCTTCCATTGCTATCTATGCACTTTTGCCATCTCATAGGTGAACTACCTATGAGATGGCAAAAGTGCATACATCCTTGATCCATTGATCCTTTACTAAAAAAACCATTCGGACGGGAATTAATAAAATCTTTGAAGGCGCTTTGGACTGCCCATCGGAATTTTCCTTTGCAAGAAGTTATCCAAATTTCGAAAAAAATGGTAACCTGTTGGAACAAGTAGATCCGGGGAGTACGGTGGATGTCTTAGACATTCCAATTGAAGCTCCTCTAATTTGGTAGCCGTCTGTTGGGCAGTGTGTGCGTTGTCCTGAAGCAGCAATGGCCTAGAGCGATTGATTTGCTTCAGACCCCCTTTGCCAGTATTATTTAGATATTGTTTCGACAAATCCTAACATGACGTCCCTTATGATGTAAAGTAAGCTTATTAGAACATTGTTTTCCTAAGCGGTTTTGTGACGTCATTATGCAAATCGTTCTCTCAATGCGTTTTTTGACAGCTAGCATCATTGTTTTGTACGCATTTATGGGCATATGACGCAGGGCAATGACTGCCTCGTCGGTCTAGCGGTTAGCGTAGTCGACTGCGGATCACGAGCTCCTGGGTTCGATTCCCGGTCGGGCATAAAAATTGTTAGGTATTGGGTTTTTTAATTATGAAATTTTCAGTGCCAGCCCGGAGTTGGAAGTTGGCGGTGTTTCACCCCCGTGCCTCGGGGAGCACGTTAAGCCGTCGGTCCCGGTTATAATCACTAACATGATAATAGTCGTTAAAGCCCGCCAACCCGCATTGGAGCAGCGTGGTGGGTCTAAGCTCGTAATTCCCTCTCTCCTATGAGAGTGGAGGCCTGTGCCCAGCAGTGGGACGTTAATAGGCTGTAGTGGTGGTGGTGGTGGTGGACGCAGGGCAAAACGCTGTTCTCTACACCTTTTCTGGGTGTCACAGACGAAAGTGCTACATTTGCAATCTAGTTTTGTCTGTGACACTACTGGTGAATAAACTGTTTTTCTTTCTTTCTATTTACGTCACTGATCTGAAACCACCCTTACTAGTAAGGTTGCCAACAATACTTTATAAAAACGTATCCTACTTTATTTTTGGTAATTATACTTTATACTTTTGCATACAAATAAAGTATGTAATAAAGTATGCTTTATTTTCAATCTTTACTGTGATGCGTAAAACAAAATACTCATTATGGGTACTTAACTATTTAACGGTACACATAAGTTACAACGGGGGCATTTATGCTTTAGTGCGGAAAAGCCCAGTGAGAGAAGAAGTTACAACGGATGATGGAAACGATTTATAATTACTGAACGAAATGTTAGATGTCAGATGTGGTGTTATGAATGTGACAGGTCAGGTGACATTTTGACATAAAGTTTGAAAAATACTTCCACTACAGCCTATTAACGTCCCACTGCTGGGCGCAGGCCTCCACTCTCATAGGAGAGAGGGAATTAGAGCTTAGACCCACCACGCTGCTCCAATGCGGGTTGGCGGGCTTTAACGACTATTATCATGTTAGTGATAATAACCGGGACCGACGGCTTAACGTGCTCTCCGAGGCACGGGGGTGAAACACCGCCAACTTCCAACTCCGGGCTGGCACTGAGAATTTCATAATTGAAAAACCCAATACCTAATCATTTTTATGCCCGACCGGGAATCGAACCCTGGACCTCGTGATCCGCAGTCGACTACGCTAACCGCTAGACCAACGAGGCAAAAAAAGAAGTGAAAAATACTTATTGTTTTCCAAATACTTTTTTTTCGTATCCAAACCATTTTATACGTTTTTTTTGTGTTTTCTAAATACTTTTTTTTCCTATCCAAAAACATTTTATACGTTTTTTTTTGTCCAAAAAAAATGGCAACCCTAATTACTAGCCCAAGAGTAGTTGCCAATTATTGAGCACGCGTATAGTCTCGTGGCGGCGATAGGTATTATTATAAAATAATGGCATTGTTTCAGGGGCCGGTCCGCGGGCACGTGCGCGATAGAGCCTGCGCAACGATTACTAATCCGTGTGTTTCCTACCAGAACTATAGCTAATGCTCGCGACTTTGTCCGCGTGGATTGAGGTTTTTTGGTTCCCGCTGGAACTCCTTAATTTTCCTAGATAAAATAAGCCTATGTGTTATTCCGGCGTACTATAGACACGTCTGGCTGCTTGTAGAGATCAATGGATGAAGAGCGGGGAGGCCTTTGCCCAAGTTTGGGATGACCTCTAAATATAAAAAAATAAAGTAAAATATGAAAAAAAAGTTATATGATTATATAAATACATACATCTATATTAAAAAAAAATACAATAGAAAAAATACAAGAAGAAAAGAAGGAAAGAATATATAAAATAAATATAATATAGCTTTAGAGTGTGTTATTCCAGACTATCATCTATCTCTGTGCCAAATATCATCTAAAATCTATATCCATTCAGCCGTTCTTGCGTGATTGAGTAACAAACATCCATTCGTACATCCAAACTTTCGCATTTATAATATTATAGTATTAGTATAGATAGATATTTTCGTATATTCATGAAATTAACCAACAAAACCGAAATCAAAAGTAGGTACGAAACAAAGTAGGGGTCTACAATTTTTTAAGGTCGGTGCCTTTTTTATGTCGCTTAAGAAGTCGAGTGAATGCCTTTTCAAGGCAAATAAAATGCTTTTTGTTAGAATAATAATGCTTAAAAATATACTGAAAATGTTAATCAAAAGCAGAATACAACTACGTCGTAGGTACTAGCCCAAACCTAAAACCACTCAAAATGGTTATTTTTTTACTACCTACACCGCAAAAACCGGTCAAGTGCAAGTCAGACTCGCGCACAAAGGGTTCCTTACCACCAAATAATAAACATTGTTTTAGTAAATAACCAGAAAGATGTTATAATGTCAATACTAGAAATAAAAATAAACTTGTAATGCCTGCTTCTAGGCTTAGTAAAACTAACAATTCATTTGTTGAAAACAGTGTCCGCTTCTACAATAAGCTCCCAGAAAACATGCTGAAGATGTCTCTGAATAAGTTCAAAGTGAATGTAAAAAAAAAAAGCCCTTCTGAGTTTGTTGTGAGCTCTTCTCAGACCAGGGCTTGTTTGGAACCCTCGTATCTTTAGTTTTAAGATACCGTTACTGATTATAACCATTATATTTTATAAATAACTAGACGTCAACAAGTGTAGTATACGTAAATTAAATAAACATTATTTGACTTGACTTGACATTATTTGTCATAACACGCAATCAGCTGTGAAATACCTGGCTTGCATATGGCGACAATGCAATCAATTCAACACCCTAACCGTAACCGTACTAATTTACGGAACCGTTATAACCGAATTTTGTTTTTTTTCCTATACCTGTGCTATGCAACCTTGCTTTTTGCCAAATTTCATGATTCTAGGTTTTGATTTATTGCGAAAATATGCGGCATAAACGCCCTTTTCTTTCGATTGCGTTGACTTAGAAACTTGATTTCCTTACAGCTCCAGGGGACCGTAGACCTAAGTAATTATATATTAATTTCAAGTTGATACCTCCACGCGTTCCCGAGAAAAAGGTGTTTGACAGACAGACAGACAACGAGGTGATAAGTGTTCCTATTTTCCTCTTGAGGTACGCAACCCTAAAAATGGCACATTTTATAGCAGTTTTTTTATGGTAAAATCCTTTTTTGCGAGTCCAACGTTTAAGAGGTGCTTTAATAAATCACAAGGCCGCTGAACTTAAGTAGTACGTAGTTAGGTATTCGGTACTTAACAGTTGGGCGGCGGAGCGTGCAGATGAGTCATCGTTTACGTCTGCTCAGTGGTGACATGCGCACGAGTCGCTTTTGAGAGAGGTTATGTATGTATACCTACTTGTACAGTCTGATTTTTAAGACAAGTGAACTTAATTTAACGATTGAAAAAATACCACTGCCCTGCCATATTATATTTGGAGTTAACCTCCCTAATAAGCGATTTACATAAATAAAGCCTTATGAATCTTATTCACATTTTTATTAAATGATATTTTTTTGTGAATCACTGGATATTGTACTATAGTGTTATATATTTTTGGAATCTACTCATCATTTTCTAGATGATGATTATATATGTGATATTTTTTTTGATTTTTTTTTCAACTTTAGTCCTTAATGCGGGATCATGGTCACCCCATCAATTTTTTTTAAAATTTTACTAGCCTATGTCACCCAGAATAAGCTAGGAATTCTAACGATACCTCATTTATCAAAATCGGTTCAGGCGTATAGAAGTTATGGTGGAATATACAAACTCACATACATACATACATACATACATGAACCCTGAAAACAATATACTCCTTTTTTCAGGCAGTCGTATAAAAATAGCCCGGCTGAGTGTTTTGCGGGCTCTTCTCGGACCAGGGCGCGCTTGGTACCCTCGTAGCTTTAGTTTTAAGATGCCGTGGTTAATTATCACCATCACGTCTTCTACTTTGTAAACGTAACGTTCAGAAGGAGTACTTGTGTATTACCTATTTTGCCTACCTATTTTGAATAAATATATGTCACCGTAAGATTGTAAAAACCGTTAGATTATAATCTAACTCGCGAAATTGTAAACTGTCGAAAGATTGTGAACCGTTCAATGTTCTGAGTGTTATTTTTTGAAATATTCTTTGTATTTACGTTTTCTTGTCTCTTTGTTGTAGGTTAGGTTAGGGTTCGACATAAATAACTAGGTAGTTATGTTTTATCGGGTTAATATACCTAACAGATTACAATCTACCGAAAAATAATGCGTTAAATCTTTCGACAGTTTACAATTTCGCGAGTTAGATTATAATATAACAGTTTTTACGGTGACATATCCTACTTTGAGTTTGAGTTTGATTGAAAGTTGAAACTTTAGATTCAGATTCACTTAGATTCATATATTCGCATTTAATATGAACAATTGTACATCTGCATTATCATTATCGCTTACCATCAGGTGAGATCGCAGTCAAAGGCTAACTTATAGTGGAATTAAAAAAGAGATGATGTCTGCTTGTAAGTATGTGTATGCAGGTAAGAGAGACTGCTAAGTTTCTTGCAAGTTTTTCTCAGTAGACATGCTTTCCGAACCGGTGTACACAAAACAAGACGTAGCATAAGAGAGACCTGTAAGTCCTATATGAAATAAACAAACTGAATATGTTTCCCATGATAGTGGTGAAAACTTCACCCTCCATGTCTGAGGTAACGGGGTTTGAATCCTGGCATGCTTCTCTAACTTCAGAGCTATGTGCAATTTAACCAATTAAATATCCCTGCTCCAACGGCGAAAAAATACATCGTAAGAAAAAACCCATACCTATGTACCTGATGCGTATTTGACAAGCGTGGTGGACAACGACCTAAGAACACCCTTTTCTTTCTTAGAGGAGACCCGAGCTCCGATTTACCTGACCTAGCAGGGAATCAAATCATGAAACTTTCAGTTGTAAAGGTACTAGTACTAAGCCAGACTGTAAATAAAGGAAATCCAATACCTTTTTAATCTTCTGTTGAGTATCTTTTAGCTCTACAATATTTTTTTAGCTTCTGAAAAACTTTCTTAAGTAAATTGGTTCCTTTATAAAGTTTTTACACACACTTTACTCCGATTGGAAGTGGATTGCGGAAAAGAATCTATATAAAATCACGACTAAAATTAAAGTTAAAAAAGTCTTATTATTTCTAGATAAACGGATAACACAGAGCTCCTGCAGGTATCCGCGTTCCAATTTACCTGACCTAGCAGGGAATCGAATCATGAAACTTCCAGCTGTAAAGGTACCTACTAGTACTAAGACTGTTAATTATCTGTTGTGGTGTAAAGGAAATCCAATACCTCTTTAATCTTCTGTTGAGTATTTTTTAGCTCTACAATATTTTTTTAGCCTCTAAAAAACTTTCTGAAGTAAATTGGTTCCTTTATAAAGATTTTACACGCACTTTACTCCGATTGGAAGTGGATTGCGGAAAAAAAACTAGAACTAAACTATATAAAATCACGCCTAAAATTAAAGTTAAAAAAATCTTATTATTTCTAGCTATACGGATAACAATATTTATATGTTAACATATTATTTGGTTGAAATATTTTCTGGCTCTAATTCTTGGTAATTCTTTTACTGGCTCAGGGCTCTAATAATACAATCGTAAAAGCTCTTACGATTGTATTATTTTAAAATCAATAAATCGATTGTTTTACATTTTTTTCGCAAATTATGCAAAAAAGTACGTAAGTAAACCTACTAACCTGCTTAAATCTACTGAGTCAATGTAAACTTTTGCAGTAACTTTTGAATGAAAAAATTAAAATCGTCTCGAGTTTGGAACACATTGGAAGATTTCGTGTACTACGAGGACTAACCTAAATCACTTTAGCTTACGTAGGTATGATAGAGTTTTCTCTAAGTTACGTATATGTTAGGTAGGTACGTTACGTGACTTGAGGTTCCTATGAATATATTCCTTAGGGGAATCACGGGTGCTGAGTGCTGCCATCAGTATTAGAACATAATAATAATCATTGTTATGTCACGCTGCGAACTGCAACCACAGGCGTAAATAACGAGCTAATAATCGACCTCGACGCAAACATAGTGATTCAGAGGATAAAACTGGAAAATACGAAAGTCATGGAAGAAAATGCACTAATACCTACATACCAGTCACATTAATTTTAGAGGAAAACCAGCTTTAGCTCGCGACTGCGTTTGTTCAGACTACAAAAATTTCAAACCCTTATTTTACGTCCAAAATCCTGTCATAAAGCATATCTAAGTCATAATAGCTGAATGCCCAGCCCTATGTGTCCAGTGGTTTTAGCTGTGCGTTGATAGATCAGACAGTCAGTCAGTTTTGCTTTTATATATTTAGATACTAAAACATGATGCCCGTGACTTCATCCGCGTGGATTTAAGTTTTTGAAAATCCCGAAGGAACTTTAAAGTACAATTCACATAAACACGCCACGTCGAATCGCAGCGCATTTTATATGCGGTAAAGGAAATTAAAGTGTCAATTAATATGTATTAAAGTCCATATTTGCATGAACATATACCTTGCAGCCGAACTTAGCCGAACATAGTCGACTATGGTATGCGCGTTCCGTGCAAACTTTTTTTTTTTAAATATATAGGTTAGGCTGCAATCAGACTTACTTGCAAGTGGTGATGCAGATTAAGGTGGAGCGCGCTTGCTTAGAAGATGCCTATTCACTCTTGACTTGAAGGTACCTATATTAAAAGAGGAGGGGAAAATGGAAGCCGGAAGGGCATTCCATGTCCTAGCGGTTCGAATTAGAAACGAGGAAGCAAATCGCTTCGTACGAGCCCGCGGAATTTCGACTGCGTAAGGGTGCAGACCTTGTCGATGACTTGCGGTTCGATAATAAAAAGGTGGCGGAGGAACCAGATCGCATAGTTCTTGGGCACACTCTCCGAAATATATCCTGTAGAATACCAACAACCATTAATTACAACACAACTTACCTTTAATACGTATGTGTTGTGTAGACATTTGGATTTCCTTTACCGCATGTAAAATGCGCTGCGGTGCGATTCAATACGACGCGTTTGATATGAGACTTGTGTCGTGTTGTGTTGTGGCATGGTCGGGAAAATGTCCTTACAAGGGATGCAAAATAACTCTTTACCAAACTCACGTTTACGTTGGGCCTTGAAATCATAGCAGACAAATAGACAGACACACTTTAAAATAATATTAAGTTACAGGGATTATAACTATTTTAAAAATAAAATTTCACACAATATCTGGAATATACAAAATCCAGGTCATGTTATCGTAAACATTTCTATTGTAAAGCTGCTCCGGAATCGTGTGAACAGAAGCCTCATCATTTTATGCGCAGTTGTGTCAATAAACACTATCACATGTGCTGTTAAAATATTACATCAAAGCCGACCATCCATTGATAGCTAAAAAATGTAACGTTACATTTGCGAATCTAATGATTATTTGGCTATATTTAATTGATCTCTTCTTAGTGAGTACCTACCTCATTTTATTTACGTCGTCTATTATCTACTTAATTGGAATGTTACTGTAATTATGATGGAAAAAATAACATAATAATCTAAACAAGCGCTCCACATTAAGCTTCCATAGATATAAATTTTAATAAACCTGTGATTATTAAGAGGATCTTCCACAGTCCACTGCAACGCAGTTTTTAACTTTTGCAGGGTTATCGTTCGTGTATGTTTTTAAGTCCTTGGTTAATGTTTCTAGATTTTTTTTTTATTGTCTTATACAATAAAAAAAATTAAAAATAACGTGCCCTATTATGCAGCTGTTTCGCATATAGTTCGCTTGCAGTGGACTGAGGAACACAGGCAGTGAAGAATAAGAAGCTACTTTGCTCTAGTCTTGTAAGAAACAAACGAGGTCAGCGTTCCACATCAACGAAAACAGATACCTACATTATGTACCTACGTCTTTTCCAATCCATTCTAATAATTGCACCGTACATGTTACCGGAAATAAGTACATTGTCATTAAATCCGACATTGTATCAATCATTTTTAATAAATAAAAAAATTAAAAAACACGGCTGCCCTGCCAAAAAACGAACTAAAAAGTTAAAAATCTAAATTAATCTAGTTAAATCACTGGATATTGAACTATAATGCTATATATTTTTGGAATCTACTCATCATTTTCTATATTATGATGATTATATAGTTAATCTTATTTGCTATTTTTGTTTTTCAAATTTAGTTTTTAATGCGGGACCATGGTTATCCCATCAATATTTTTTTAAATTTTACTAGCCTATGTCACCCGGAATAAGCTAGGGATTCTAACGATACCTCTTTTCTCAAAATCGGTTCAGGCAATAGAAGTTATGGTGGAATATACAAACTCAAATAACAAAAAAAATAACATACAATACTATAACTAAAATAACATACATACATACATACATACATACATAAATGAACCCTGAAAACAATATACTCCTTTTTTCAGGCAGTCATATACAAATTAGACGATGCCTGCGACATTTTTCGGAATCAAAAGTAGCCTAGTCCTTTTTCGGAATGTAACTATCTCTGTACCAAAATTTGTCAAAATTGACTGTAAAGATGAGCTGTGAGAGCATAGTAGACAGACAGACATACTCTCGCATCATCTTATTTTCTCAAATATGTTACACTTTCTATTGTAAACTTATTTTCCTCCAATAAGTTTACATTCCATATCTTCTGTCTGTATTTTTTTTTAATCTTTTTCATGGGATTTTTGTCTGTAATCTTTAATAAACGTAAGTTAGCCTCTAAGTATTTAGGTATACGTATAATATTTGTGAGTTTCTTGCCGGCTCTTCTCGGTAGAATCATCTTTCCGAACTGGTGGTAGAGTCTTAACGTATCTTAAGTGACACAAGTTGTCCTCCATGAAATAAATAAATCATTTATCATTCATCAAGATTTGTACAAAATGTTTGATACAAAGTTATTGAGAATAAAGTGTTAGCATTATTACCGTTTGACATTAAACGAGAAGTATATTATCTGTCAATTTGACTCGTTTAATATCATTCAATTTAATCGGCGGGTACGGACGCCATATTGAAATTAGTTAGTATAAATACGAGTGTTTGACGATGGTAATTCAGTCTCCTGTAGGCAGACTCAGCGTTTATTGAATACTTTTGTGTTTAGATCGCAATTTGGTTTAGAGACTAACGATAGCAATCGTGGCCAGATCAAATAAATATTATTTTTAAGATTAGCTAACGTTTATCTAATTACATTATATCCCTCGTGGAACCTCTAAGCAGCGTTTAACCATTTACTCGTGCAAGTTCCAAATAAGAGTACAAATATATTAAAAGTGTCTCAATAATACCTACTTCTGGATTGTCAGTTGTCACTTGCAAAAGAAATGAAAAATCAATCACTTTCGATTCGAGATTTCATGCAGTCTTCATTATTTATTTTTATATTATTGGCTTAAAAGTTGAGTACCAGCTGAAGATAACAATCATTATAAGTTTAACTAGACTACATATTATCACTGACATGATAATAGTCGTGAAAGCCCGCCAACCCGCATTAGAGCAGCTTGGTGGGTAAACAGCTAAGCTCTAATTCCCACTCTCCTATGACTATGAGAGTGGAGGTCTGTACCCAGTACCCAGCAGTGGAACGTTAATGGGCTGTATTGTGGGTGATGGTGGTACTAAAATATAATCTAGCAAATACCTTATGTTCTTATGTAATAAATATTTAACTAAAAATAGCAAATCTTATATAATTTAGCTAAATAACGCACAAAAACAGTTCCTACAATTCCGAAGAGCTCAACAAAAGAACGCCAAATACTTAATTATGCAGTTGCCTTCACGGTTGCGTTGCGACGTTAAAAAGTTTAAAATTTATCAATCCTCAACAATGGCGGCGATACATCAGCATTAAGACAATGGACCGGCGCAATTTACACTAAACTAAAACATCCAGACAATTTAGCATCGGCGTATTATATTGGGTTTTCTTTTACAATTAATTTTGTATTACTTTCCGGTAGGTACATTGTCATGAGCATGACGATGGTTGGTCCTAACGAAGCTTCCATCTATACTAATATTATAAGTGCGAAAGTTTGGATGTATGGATGTTTGGATAGAAGTTTATTACTCAATCACGCCAGAACGTCTGAACGGATCTGGATGAAATTTGGAACAGATATAGATAGTCCAAACAGAACAACACAAAGGCTACTTATTATCCCGGAAAATTAGAGTTCCCGCGGAAATCAAAATACCTCAATCCACGCGGACTAAGCCGCGGACATAACTTATCATCATATATTATATAAAAGATACGCCATTTGTTGCAAAATGAGTATTATTTATGAAGAGATAATCTATGTAATGACGCTATTACTGAAGACGACTTCCTCAGATCGCCACAACAATGTCGTGTTCCCTTGAACTTCGCACTCTAAGTGCCTCTGATTCCATTCCAACAATAACAACATGGAGCATACTGAGCGATGAGTAGTTGTACCATTCCCTTACTAAGGCTTACAAATTCACTTGATTTTCACTTTTTTTATCCCACTACAAGTTAGCCGTTCAAATTTTAATTCAAATTCAAATGTTTTTTTATTCAAATAAACTTTTACAAGTACTTTTGAATCGTCGAGTGAATCTACCACTGGTTCGGAATGGCATTCCTACCAAGAAGAACCAGCAAGAAATTCGGCGGTTGCTCTTTTGAAAAAGAAAATTACAATTTCATGCGAGTCAAATCTATGCTCCTTTGTAATTTACGTAATCTTCAATAGTATAGTAAGCTTTTTTCTGGAGCATACTTTTAATGGACTTCTTAAACTTTTGTAAAGGCAAGTTTAAGATAGGTTGTGGAATTTTGTTATAAAATAGAACGCTCATTCCCACGAACGACCTTCGGACCTTTTTGAGGCGGAGTGATGAAGTCACGAGCCTATTGCGGCCTCTAGTTTGCCTATCATCCACCCACCACTACAGCCTATTGACGTCCCACTTCTGGGCACAGGCCTCCACTCTCATAGGAGAGAGGGAATTAGGAGCTTAGACCCACCACGCTGCTCCAATGCGGGTTGGCGGGCTTTAACGACTATTATCATGTTAGTGATAATAACCGGGACCGACGGCTTAACGTGCTCTCCGAGGCACGGGGGTGAAACACCGCCAACTTCCAACTCCGGGCTGGCACTGAGAATTTCTTAATTGAAAAACCCAATACCTAACAATTTTTATGCCCGACCGGGAATCGAACCCAGGACCTCGTGATCCGCAGTCGACTACGCTAACCGCTAGTCCAACGAGGCAGTCTACCTATCATGCAGATCGCATATTTTTTTGTAATTTTGAATGTTCTGTTTCTCACCGCGTTGACCGTTGACTGCGATCTCACCTCGTGAGTCATGGTGATTCAGTTAGGGATAGGCCTAGGTATGACAGTTATATTAATTTCATAGTCTTTCTACACGGCATCGTATCGGAACGCTAAAGCGCTGGTGACGAAATAAAGTGGTCTCGTTTTCATATTCATATAATATTTTGTATTCCAATTTATACAATGACTAATATAAGGTAATTATAATAACATTTGATATAATTTTACATTTTCCTTATTATAATAATAGATCCTTAATAATTATTTGATTAAATATATTTCCTTAATTTCTTTCTAATAATAATCCTGAAAGTACCTATAGGAGAGGTAAATTAATGGCAGCTAAAGCCTCGCTAAGTGACCGCCTTTGTTCAGCGCTCTAAACTTTCCCCCGGGTTTTCCTATTGTATTACGACTTTGACGTCCTATACTCAATACTCAATATCATTTATTCAATATAGGAACATTGTAGGTACACTTATTGACGTTAAAAATTACTTACTCATAAAACATGATGGTGATAATCGGTTACGGTATCTTAAAACTAAAGCTACGAGGGTTCCAAACGCGCCCTGGTCTGAGAAGAACCCACAACAAACTCAGCCGGGGTTTTTTTATACGCCGTGCAATTACAGAATACTTAATAGTACCCTACAGGGTGCAAGGGCTTTTAACGCCTTTCAGCGAAAAGCTACTTGTTTATTTTTTATACGACTGCCTGAAAAAAGGAGTATATTGTTTTCAGGGTTCATGTATGTATGTATGTATGTATGTATGTATGTATGTATGCATGTATGTATGTATGCATGTATGTATGTATGTATGTATGCATGTATGTATGTATGTATGTATGTATGTATGTATGTATGTATGTATGTGAGTTTCTATTTTCCACCATAACTTCTATACGCCAAAACCGATTTTGATAAATGAGGTATCGTTAGAATCCCTAGCTTATTCCGGGTGACATAGACTAGTAAAATTGCTTGTTACCTATTGCCTAAGCCATTCAACATTTTGTATTCCTACTTGTAATTCTGTTGGTAGTTCAAATAAAATAAATTAAAATTAAAATTTAAAAAAAAAATTATGGTGTAACCGCATTAAAGACTAAACTTGAAAAAAAATATTCGAAAATAAGATTAACTATAATATAATCATCATCTACAAAATGATGAGTGGATTCCAAAATTAAATAACAGTTCAATATCCAGTGATTCACAAAAAAATATCATTTTATAAAAATGTGAATAAGATTCCAATTTATCTAGATTAATTTAGAATTTTAACTTTTTAGTACGTTTTTTGGCAGGGCAGTCGTGTTTTTTAATTTTTTTAATTATGACTTGTTTCTAGTTATGGACACAGCCTAGAGATGCAATGGTAGTGGTAAGCAGTAAGCATCATTACAGAGTGCGGGCGCGTGACCAGGCGCGGCCGCACGCCCACTGCGCTGTGGCCTGTGACCGACTGTACAGTCCACCAGTGGCGTGCAGTTCATACAGGCACAATTTTTTAATGAATGAACTAGAAGTTTAATTCGCTATAATCCGCTACAGTAGACGGCACTGTGTGGTACAGTGCGTGTCTTTCACCTGCAACATGCGACACCCACCACCCAGCAATTCGCACAGGCACAACACCACACCACACAAATCCTCCAAATCACTCTCAACGTACGTTTCACTCCGACACCGGAGCATCTTCAGGAGATGTTGACTCGACAATGCACGATTGTGAAGTGATTGTGATTGTGTTGACTTCACAATCGTGCATTGTCGAGTCAACATCTCCTGAAGATGCTCCGGTGTCGGAGTAAAACGTACGTTGAGAGTGATTTGGAGGATTTGTGTGGTGTGGTGTTGTGCCTGTGCGAATTGCTGGGTGGTGGGTGTCGCATGCTGCAGGTGGAAGACACGCACTGTACCACACAGATTTGTCTACTGTAGCGGATTATAGCGAATTAAACTTCTAGTTCATTCACTATCATGGACTTCCGCAAAGTAACGCCTGCTTCTATTCAATACAACTTTTTAATTTTTATTTTTATTTATTCGGGACGATTAACAATGACAAATTAAATCTAATTATCACAATAAAAATAAAATATTAACAAATGTGTAATTCACCACACCATCCACGGGTTAACTATTTAAAACTAAAAAGAAAAAATGAAGGCGACGCAATGTACATGAATTGAAATGATCTGAGATAGTTAATATGCTAAAATATTACACAAAAATTTAATTTACTACTAATTTATAAACAAATAATTAGTAAAAAATGATGAGGTAACTACATAGATGATTACAACTTCTTGGTATATTCTATATTATACAATAGCGCTGCTTACCTAAATGGAAATGCGTCAATGCTCATTTTTCATGACAGTCAGTCAGGCTGATAAGACAGTCGTTAGACCTGTCGCATTGTATGGTTCTGAATGTTCTGCGGTGAAAGGGATGGATGAAAGAAAAGTACATGCGACTGAAACGCGAATGTTGAGATGGATGTGTGGTGTGACTAGAATGGGTAAGATTAGGAATGAATATATAAGGGGAAGTCTGAAAGTAGCGCCAGTGATAGAAAAGATGAGGAGTAATGGGTAGACAGGCATATTACGAGAAGAATGATAGATATGCATGTGGAAGGAAAAAAGAGTAGAGGGAGACCAAAGAAAAGATGGATGGATTGTGTGAAAGAGGATATGCGTATAAAAGGGGTGAATGATAGATTGACGGATAACAGAAGTGAATGGAAGAAGAAAATATGTTGTGCCGACCCCATGTAGCATGGGAAAAGGGCAGGAAGAAGAAGAAGCTCATTTTTCATCAAAACAGCTAGTAAATAGGTATTCTGACCGACTAATGCCTACCCCGGCTTCAAACCCTGTGCACGCCACTGCAGTCTACCACTGGGTACTAGCACAGTTTTTATACGACTGCCTGAAAAAAGGAGTATATTGTTTTCAGTATTCCAGTATTCATGTATGTATGTATGTATGTATGTATGTGAGTTTGTATATTCCACCATAACTTCTATACGTCTGAACCGATTTTGATAAATGAGGTATCGTTAGAATCCCTAGCTTATTCCGGATGACATAGGCTAGTAAAATTTAAAAAAAATATTGATGCACCCCACCATGGTCCCGCATTAAAGACTAAAGTTGAAAAAAAAATTCTAAAATAAGATTAACTATAATATAATCGTCATCTAGAAAATGATTAGAAAATTCCAAAAATATTCTATATTTCAATATCCAGTGATTCACAAAAAGAATATTATTTAATAAAAATGTGAATAAGATTTTATTTAACTAGATTCATTTAGATTTTTAACTTTTTAATTCGTTTTTTGGCAGAGCAGTCGTGTTTTTTATCTTTTTTAATTATGACTTGTTTTATTGCACTTATATCGTAAAACTGTGGTACTACGGCTGCCATCCGTCACGAATGTTTTGGGATTGCCTGCCTTTAATAATAATAATAATAAATAAATATTCTTTATTTCAGGCAATTTTACAAACCCATAGATAACAAAACAGAAACAGTATGACATTTAAAAAATGCATTATTAACATAAAAGCAAAATTTGAAGTAATTACAATGTAAAAAAAATTGTAATAATAATAATTCACAAATAAAAATAAATATAAGAATAGGGTAATAGTAAAACGTTAAAAATACCTCAATGAAAAACTAAAATCTACTTGGAACAATCTTCTCTGCCTGTCATTTTTATTAGAATGATGCATATTATTTACAAATCACTAAAGTAAACATCTTACTGAGAACAAAACATCCGCGCGAAACTTGTATAGTATAGTAGTATATAGTAGTAGTATGTATGCGCAATTAAAATAAAAGTAGGTAGTAAGTATTTTTAAATAATTCGAACTTTTTGTCGATAGACTAAGCTAGCTTGTCCCATAATTCAGCTAAGGTTATTATAGTCGGAGAAGTAAAAATACTGGTGACGATTTTAAACACAAATCTGTCTTTAAAATTATCACATAAACTAGAAACAACAAACAGATTATAATTTATTTATTAGATACTATGTTACAATGTTGATGCAAGAATAATTTATAGGTAACTATCTATTAAATATGAAAAGATAAAGATCGTTTTATCGTTATAGTTTTATGTCCAACAAGACAGTGTTTACGATCCGCTAGTTCTGTGCGTGCGTAAAATGATGAATTGGAGCAGTTTTAGAGTTTAGAGCTCAGGAGAATTACGACCATCGCCTTAAGCAATATTGTTTCAAAATAACAGTTTTATGACACGTACCTGTACGCCCCTAAAATAAGGATTAAAATTCAAAAACACAAACGTCAACAATATTAAAACAATACGGATTATGCGATGGTAGTATGACCGCAGTTTAACGCCTCAGACTGATTTATGACGAGAAACCGTCGATGTAGGTACGTTATGGATTATAAATCCCGGAAAATGGCGAGAAAGTGGCGTTTTTTACCCATTTCTACTAATTCGGCGGATAATATGCATTAAAAAAACGCTATTTTACTAACTATGGCATGATATGGTATTTTACTGACAATTGTTTTTGTGTAATTTGCCTATTTAGCCGTGTAGTTATTAAATAAATAAATAAAATAAAATTTGTTTATTTCAGACCATAGTATTTTGTTGTTAGTACAGTATTATTAGCTGTATAGTTTTCCTTTCAATTTTGTTTATAACCGCCATGAATTTTTTTCATTTTCTTTTTCTTAATTTTATTTAACATTAATTTTATTATCTGTTAAATTCTGAGAATTACAAAATATACTTGTTTTGTTTAATAATTTATAATTTAATTTCTATAGACATTAATCATATACAATTTATCATTTGGTATCTTCATGTATGTATTAGTTTCGTGGTATAACTGATTATGGTTTTATGAATTACTTTTAATAATTGAAACTCAGAACAAAACTCATGTTTTTAATTTGCACGTGAGTAATAACGAAACATGTTTGGTCAGATATAGTCTCAATTGTACAATGTTTCCAGCAAATAAACGATTTAAACGATTTACCACTTCTTCGTCCGCGTGATTAATTTTTTTTTCCTAATATTGAATACCATCGAGGTACTCATTTAACTACGATATAGCCTAACTAATTGGCTAATGAGCAGTTTTGCTTTAACCTAAACTTGTAATTTATCTTATGTACTAAGAAATTGTCCATTGACGCATCTTAGTCTTTCTTGATAAACTTAGTCACTTTGTTCACGTGTTTTTTAGCACTACACTTTACACTGTCACTTATCACTATACACTAACTCAAAAGATTTAGTCCTTTTTAGTCTTCACCCTAGTTTGGTTACATCGAACAAGTGGATTGATTCAACGTTAATGTGATGATGAAGCCGATGGTCGTGAGATTTGGCAAATTTGGTTATAATTTGATCCACGTATTCAATATTAAGGTCCCGATGAATATCGGCGTGATTTATAAGTACACTTATTGTATTTCCATGCCAAAATTACAGCATTTTAGTACCATTCTAGTACTAAGAGCCTCTGAGTTTGACAGTTCCCAGAGCTCGTTTCGCAGCGGAAACCGCATTAAAGCAATACGTATTCATAATTTCATATACAGGAGTTAACAAACACCTAATAAATTAATAACAATCGCTCCCACCTGCTCGTAATTTCAAAGGAAACCAACTAAATGTTGGAAGGAAACACTAAACAGCGGTCGAAGGAGGAAGTTGTGCCCCACTAAACGTTTCTGCACAATTCGTGCATTTCAATTGTTTTCCTTACACTTTCCGTTGCTTGCCTTATGAGGATTTTGATCCGAGGAAATGAGGCAACCAATTATACCTACCTAGTAGCTGAGTGTGAGCTTTGATCGCAAGTCGCGACTTCGCGGTCGAGAATACTCTGGATTCTGTACTAATATCACTATTACCTATTATGTGCATAATATTATAAATGCTAAAGTTTGGATGGATAGATGGATGTTTATTACTCAATCACGCCAGAATGGCTGAAATTTGGCACAGAAATTATAGTCTGGAATAACTCATAGGCTACTTTTTATCCCGGAAAACTAAAACGAACGAAAATAGTAGATATCGACGTAAAGAAAAAAATCCTTAGGTACTTATTATTATAAATAGGTAAGCGTGTCTATCTGTTACGCTTTAGTGGCCCATCAGTTTAACCGTTTTGAGTAAATTTGGTAGAAAGATAGGTTGTATCTGAAGGACAATTCTTCCAAAGACAATTCATCCAATCTTACTTGTTACTAATATTATAAATGCGAAAGTTTGGATGGATGTATGGATGTTTGTTACTCAATCACGCCCCAACGGCTGAACGGATCCGGCTGAAATTTGGCACAGAGATAGATTATAGTCTGGAATAGCACATATGCTACTTTTTATCCCGGAAAATTAATGATTTCCCGCGGGAACCAAAAAACCTCAAACTACGCAGACGAAGTCGCGGGCATTCGCTAGTTATTTCAATAATTCCAAACGTTTTCAACCGAAAACGCCATATCGAAGATTCCCTGATTAACATGGAATACCTATAGTTACGAAGTACCTACTTAATAGTTGTATTCAGTAGTTATAATGTGCATGTATAATGTTGTGAAGTATTAGTTAGTATTAATATGGTATACTAAAGAAGATAAACCGATATAAATAGGTACCGATAAATAGGTATAAAAATAAACATATTAGTTAAAAGTTAAGATGATGTCCATTATTTGTGCTCGCAGAACATCTGTTAGCAGTAAAAATACAAAGTATGACGCCACGACGAAAGTCATTCGTGTCAAGGCTATGTTTTCATTTCCATATGTTTTGATAACCGCAATAAAACATGAGAAGTATGCAGTAATAGTAACATAATCACAACTATCCTACAAACTTTTCTGACCCGGTGGCCAAAATTGGAACTAATTTTTATGCCTGTTTAGTTTTTGTTTTATTAATTAAATACTAGCAGACTTGCCCGCGACTTCGTCCGCATGAAATAAGTTTTTCCCACGGGAACTCCCTTATTTTTCGGGGTATGACACTCACAAATAATGAGGCTTTCTATTGGTACCAGAATTTTCAAAATCGGTTCAGTAGATCCAGAGATTACCCCCTACAACGTCACAAACTCACAAACTTTACCTCTATAATATTAGTATAGATCAGCTGTTTTAAGGGATGCCACCTGAACATTTATGCAAAAATTTTGAAGTCCTCATAACTCCCCCAGGATATGAGCTACGCGTCCCATGATATTTTTCCAGTATCTAACATAGGTAGCCGGCGGTATGTTATACCATTTACCTTACACCTTGTACATATAATATACTAGCGCCGCTGTCAGGTAAGGTTGTGGAACTATACCTATTACCTATATATTGCACTGAATTACTAGTAATTCAAATCGAACTTTGGATTTTGCTTTTAACCCCTTGCAGACGAGCGATTTTTTTTACGCCGGGCGTTGGTATTATTTTTTCAAAGAGAACATAAAAACGCACTTTCGTATAAGCGAGTACCTAATACCTATATCCCTGATAAACGTGGGCTCACTTAGAAGTTTTAGAAGTTAAAAAAATATACCAATTATAAAATTGCCCCTAACCCAAATACGATCATGTTTTGATAAACATTGCAATGCAAGCGTAGAGCTACGTAAGCTCGTTAGATAGTTGTTACGTTGAAAATACAACCCAATACGGTTATGTTTACGTTACGTAGGCGACAATGGCGCCATCTTTAATTTCGTCTGCGTAGGACGAGCCCTTCAGTATGAATCTGTTTTGTTATGTTTATCAACAGCTGTATAGTATGGATCGTTGAGCGTGGTCGAGACAAGACGAAAACTGAATGTTTACAACATTCTTTGTTTTGTTTGTTAGTTTCTTTAACATCTCTCCAGGATCTCCTTGCCACAGTGGTGACCACTGTGTTCTTATAATAGTAATAATAAAATAATAATAAGGTTTTAATCAAAGGCTAAGTTGCCCAGTATACATAGTTTGACACAAATAATTAATATAAATACAAAGAATAATATAAAATAAAATAAAAAGTAACTAACTACATACAGTAATGTATACATAAGACTTATAAACTATCTTATAAGTGGAAGGCCTCGAGTTAGATCACAGGCAGGGCAATTTGGTAATATTTAATTTCTAAGTTGCCTCTGTCAAATCTGGTGGGAAGCTTCGGCCGTGCCCAGTTACCACCCTACCGGCAAAGATTTAGCGTTCCGGTACGATGCTGTGTAGAAACCGAATAGGGGAATGGTACCATGCCCCTAACTGGTTAGCCCGCTACCATCTTAGACTGCATAATCGCTTACCATCAGGGCAGTCAAGGGCTAACTATTGGGGGATAAAAAAAAGACCTCGAGTTAGATCACAGGCAGGGCAATTTGGTAATATTTAATTTCTAAATTGCCTCTGTCAAATCTGGTGGGAGACTTCGCCCGTAGCTATTTAAGTATTTAGTATTTACCACTCTACCGGCAAAGACATACCGCCAAGTGATTTAGCGTTCCGGTACGATGCCGTGTAGAGACCGAATAAATGATTTTAGATTTATTTATTTCAAGTAAGACAACTTATGTTATATGATAAGTCAAGATTCAAGACTCTGCCACTGGTTCGGAAAACTGTAAAGCTGCACCAATCGGTGCTGATAAAACGTCAATAATAATCAACTACATAACTAAATGCAATATTAATTAATTGATTTTTAGAGCAGGTTTAATTAAAGCAATTTTATTTTAGTTTAAGATAAAATAAAGAACAAGTTGGCTCACGTATTTGCGCTCTATCTGAACTTAGCACTATTCATGTTAACCCAAATATCGATTTGTAGGCGTTTTAATATGCCACAATAAATCTGCTTCACGACCGACAACCGTTATTAATATCTGTTTGTTTATTGCATTCTTACAAAAATAATAATATTGTTTTCTTGTCAAAGTAATATAATTATACAGGAGTCAAATATAGTCTAATATAGTCCAGTCATTACGTCGGAAAAAACGGGTTAGAAATGCATGTGAATCGAGAAGGCTACGTTTTGGATATTAGGTGGGAGAGGCCTAGAAAAGCTTAACTTCAAATTGCCGACCAAGATTCCCTATGTCCATTTTCCGCCATCTTGAAAAAAGGGTTAAATTCAGTTTTTTCACATTAACTCGGTTCTCCGGTTAATATACTATCCTATCGATAGCTAGAAGTTATAAGATGTACAGAATACAGATACCTTACTTAAACTATAAAGAATTCATATTCATTAGTCACATGAACAGCACTCACAGAGGCGTCAAAGATGACGTTATTTGTATGTCGGGGATCCGCAGGCTGATTACGTAAAATGTTGCAGTAGCGACAGCAGTAGCAATGCGACAGCAAACACTACGCGATCGGTCGCAAAATGTCACTAGAATTCGTATTACGCAAGCCGATCGCACGTCTATTGCTCGCCTGTCGCAGAATGCACTTTTCATGCACTTTTGCTATCGATACTAGCGCCACTCGCGACAGGACAGCAATAGATGAAAACAAAATAAGCAGCTTTATCCATACCTTTTAAAGTCATCTTTGGTACGTTCCTTGAGTATGTTCCTCTGTGGTTGAATTTAAAGAGTGAAGTGTTCGACTGATCATAGGCTAAACCACAGAGTACATTGTTATGGCTAAACTATTATGTACTATCTACTCTGATCTACTCTCTATTAATATTATAAATATTTTGCCTTTTTTAAAAATATTTAACCTTTCTACGCGTGCCGTCTACCGTGTGTGAAACTATCTTACATTCAAAGATGTTGGTTTTTTAGGTAGATATTATTCAAATTGCTTGAGTTTATGTACCTACATATTTAAAAAACCACAGTAAACGCACTCGAAAATTACCCAACAATCACTTTGCAACAGGTGCAGAGGTTGTTGCTGTTTGACGTTTCATTTTGCTCGGCTGTCGCTGTCGTATTGCTGTCAAGAAAGCTTAGATAATACCAATTTGCTGTTACGACAAGGACACGAATGCAGTTTTTAGTTCATAGATTGTCCGCTAGAGGGTGAACTAGAGCTCGACTGCTGTCTGCTCTGTAGCCGCTGATACGTAATACAAAAGTGCCGTTTGACAGCAGCGATCGCGAGATTTACGCCTGTCGCAAGCCTGTCGCGAGTTAAGTAATCAGCCCGCCGATATGTGAAATTTGACGACCTCCGTGGCGCAGTGTGTAGCGCTGTTGTCTTAACGTGCGGAGGTCCCGGGTTCGATCCCCGGCAGGGTCAATTTGGGAAATTATAATTTCTGAATTTTCCCTGGTCTGGCCTGGTGGGAGGCTTCGGCCGTGGCTAGTTACCACCCTACCGGCAAAGACGTGCAGCCAAGCGATTTAGCATTCCGGTACGATGCCGTGTAGAAACCGAATAGGGGTATGGGTTTAATATAACTGCCATGCCCCTAGCAGGTTAGCCCGCTACCATCTTAGACTGCATCGTCACTTACTGATGGTGAGATCGCAGTCAAGGGCTAACTATTAGGGGATAAAAAGAGACCTCGAGTTAGATCACAAGCAGGGCAATTTGGTAATATTTAATTTAAATTTTTAAAAGGGTTCTCCGGTTAATATACTATCCTATCGATAGCTAGAAGTTATAAGATGTACAGAATACAGACACCTCACTTAAACTTATTCTTATCTTATTTCAGCAGAAAAATAAGGTTTGGTAGATAAAATTGGCATTTGGAATTTAAATTTTTAAATTTTTTTTAAATTCACGCCAAAACGCTCGCCGGTGTCATGGCGTCGTTTGTGACGTCACTATTGTTTTTACCAATGTACTCTGCGCAGTGTGCAGTAAACAATAGTGTGATTGTCAAAGCTCGAAAACAAACAATTGTGACGTCATTCGCTCCTTGGCGTTTCATCCATTATGGCGGATTGCTGTATTTTATAGTTTTATTTTATCAAAATAAATAGCAATCTCACTCGAAATAGAAAAATAAATAGGTTTTTTTATAATCCATGAATCCTATTTCATTAGATAAATTCATAATTTCATTGATTCTTGGCCTATTCATATTAGTCACATGAACAGCGCTCACAGAGGCGTCAAAGATGGCGGTGTTTGTACGTCGGGGATCCGATATGTGATATACGGCGCGTTTGATACCGGAGACGCGCGCTTTTTCTAATTGCTCTGGAAATAGAACATGCGCGCTCGCCGAAATGCCGCACTAAACGCCACCTGGACTCGGGGTGACCATGAGGTTTCAATTCGAAGGGGAAAGAAATCCGAACATTGCTAGATATTTTTTTTTTCTCGTTTATAAATCTTTTTTTTTTTTGCACCGATCATTAGTTAAATCGTAACCCTGGATTCGGGCTGACCTGACGGAGCAGTAAAGAAGAACAATGGGAATATTTGCGTTGCAGACAGGATCGCGGCGAAATAATAGAACTGCCTCGCAGTCGGTCACCAGCCACACATAGCCACGATTTATCTTTTAGGTATATTTTAATAATTTTATTTTGTAATTTCATTTCTTTAATTAAATTAAATTTTAATTTTTTTAAAAGTCTTTCGGTTGCCGCCGTATCGTAACTCATTGTTAGATTTTTTTTCTCGTTTATAATTTTTTTTTTTTTTGAGAAATCCGACCATTAGTTAACACATCGTAATAGTTAACACATCGTAACCCTGGATTCTCGAAGATGGCTAGATACAGCTAGGGACAGAGCTGAGTGGAAATCCTTGGAGGAGGCTTCTACCCGAAGGGGGTCCATACAAAACACGAACACTAATTTGAATTAACAAGTCTGAGTTTAATTATGCCATGCCATAATAATAATTTTATTTTATTTATTTATATTTATAGTCTTAACTTACCAATCAAATCATAATTTTTTTTTAAATTCTAATTTTATTTTTTTAATAAATAACGCTGATGATGTATAATTAATCAATAACTAACTTTGTATGGAATTAAATAAAGCTTTATTCATTCATTTATTCATTCACTCAACCCTGGATTCGGGCTGACAGAGCAGTAACGAAGAACAATGGGAATATTTGCGTTGCAGAAAAGATCGCGGCGAAATAATAGAACTGCCTCGCAGTCGGTCACCAGCCACACATAGCCACGATTTATCTTTTAGGTATATTTTAATAATTTTATTTTGTAATTTCATTTCTTTAATTAAATTATATTTTAATTTTTTTAAAAGTCTTTCGCTTGCCGCCGTATCATAACTCATTGTTAGATTTTTTTTCTCGTTTATATTTTTTTTTGTTTTTTGATTTTGCATCAATATTTTTTATTGAAAATAATACAATAGAACTTAATGCTAGCTAGCCTAACCTGATTACTATATAAATCATGCGCAAAAAATGAGCCAGCCCTTCTGTCACCAGATGAGGCAATTAACCGCGGTGTAATATCTCGCAAAAATTTTTTGGCACTAAGACACTGACACTTTTTGGCACTAAGGCATTTAGTTAGATTAAAAAGTCGTTGCTAATCTATGCTAATATTATAAATGCGAAAGTGTGTCTCTCTTTCAGTCTGCTGCAATTTCGCGATCCATTTGTTCGACCGATTTTGACGAAATTCCGGCGGACATAATATGTTATGTTTATAATATTGTCGAAATTTGCATTGTCCATGCAAATGAAGTAAGTACTTACCTGTTACTTCGTACACGTGAATTCAGATCATCATCCACTAAAAACATTTAATCTAATCTCATCTAATCTTACTAATATTATATTATAAATGCGAAAGTTTGGATGGATGTATGGATGTTTTTTACCGAATCACGTCCCAACGGCTGAACGGATCTGGCTGAAATTTGGCACAGAGATAGATTATAGTCTGGATTAGCACATAGGCTACTTTTTATCCCGGAAAATTAAAGAGTTCCCGCGGGAACCAAAAAACCTCAAACCACGCAGACGAAGTCACCATATCACTATTAACAAAGCGGTGTTCCGTCTCTATATAACTTATGGTCACCCGTCACCAGCCCGCAGTAAACAATAATCGCATTACGCTATACGGTTATACCCCCTGCATCACGTGCGATCTCCATAAATAATATATTAACTCCTGCTATACTGCCACAGTCTGTCCGTCCGTCTATTTCCAGACCACTATTTAACGGTAATTGACGTTTACGGTTGGGTATTGAAAAATTATCGTCTTAATGTAAATCATAAATAGGGAGACCGGTTCCACATCGGATGACTTTAAAAAAATATTTGGTGGTTTTGGACTTTTCTCACTCGAGAAATACAATATTTTGGTGTAGCCTCACTGGTGCAATGTAACTCCGTGGTCTTATTAGTGACAGGACCTGGGTTTGATTCTCGGAATTGTGTAATTTTTTCTGGTTTTCAGGTATTCCGCTAAAACATACAATCAAATGTGATGTACAAATACAACGTGCATAAGCTGATGCATATATATATCAACGTAAGATTGTAAAAACCGTTAGATTATAATCTAACTCGCGAAATTCTAAACTGTCGAAAGATTAGAATTTAACGCAGTTGATTGTTTATGTCGAACCCTAACCTAACCTACAAGAAAGAGACAAGAAAACGTAAATAAAATGAATATTTCAAAAATTTACACTCAGAACATTGAACAGTTTACAATCTTTCGACAGTTTACAATTTCGCGAGTTAGATTATAATCTAACGGTTTTTACAATCTTACGGTGACATATACGCACTATCCGCCTTAAAATATGCATGAAAAGTACAAAAAAATATTCTAACACTTTCTTTAGAGTGCATTAAGCATGTACATTTTCAAGGTAAGTATTATGTTAGCATTATTATTGTTTATCATTATATCTCATGAAACAGGAAGTATAGCATCAGTCAATTTGTCTCGTTTCGTGTCATTCGATTTAATCTGCGGATACCGACGCCATATTGAAAATAGTTAGTATAAATACGAGTGTTTTGACGATGGTAATTCAGTCTCCTGCAGACAGCCTCAGCGATTATTGAATACTTTTGTGTTTAGATCGCAATTTGGTTTAGAGCTTAACGATAGCAATCGTGGCCAGACCAATTGAATATTGTCTTTAAGTTTAGCTTTTATCTTATTACATTAAATCTCTCGTGGAACCGCTACACGTTGTGACCATTCGCTCGTGCAAGTTCCAAATGAGAGTACAAATATATTAAAAGTGCCTCAATAATACCTACTTCTGGATTGTCGTTTACAATTATGTTATGCAATCTGCATGAACAATGAAGATTTGTTTAATTTCATACAATATAGGACCACAGAATAGGATGTAATAGCTATATAGTATAACGTGGATACTGGATACTGGATAGTGGATAGGACTAAAATATAGTACCTGTCGTGGGCGACCCCTATTACAATAATCTATATAAAGTTTCAATAAAACTAAATAAAGGGTTAGTATGTTAACCCGTGGGAGCGCCGTGTGTACAGACCACGTAACCGCAACACTCGGTCCGATGGACCCGCCGACCCCAAAAGCAGCGTTTCGCACGGACGGCCGGGAATGTGGACGGGGAGGTATCAAGTGCCGAGGACTACACCTGCGGGACACGGGGAAACCTGTCTGTGACACGCCTGGGAGCGACGCACGTATCCGTGAGAACAATTAACAATGTCTGAAACTTGGCAAAGTGATAATAAATAATTAATTAATGGATTAAAAACAAAAAAAAATAGGTACAGCATTCTGCTCCTTTGAATTTACTACCATAAATTGTACCTCCACCACCACTACAGCCCATTAACGGCCCACTGCTGGGCACAGGCCTCCACTCTCATAGGAGAGCGGGAATTAGAGCTTAGACCCAATGCGGGTTGGTGGGCTTTAACGAATATTACCAAGTTAGTGATAATAACCGGGACCGACGGCTTAACGTGCTCTCCGAGGCACGGGGGTGAAACTCCGGGCTAGTATTGAGAATTTCTAGTCAGAAAAACCCAACACTTATTATGGCCCGACCCGGGACTCGAACCCGGGACCTCGTCAGCCGCAGTCAAACATGCTAACCACTAGACCAACGAGGTAGTTAAATTGTACCTCATAAGTATGTAATTAAACTGTTTGTATTTATGATTCGTCTCTGATCACGCAAAAACATCAGAGATGAATCTTTCGGAGGAATCTTTCTTTATATAATAAATAAAAATAAATAAATCATTTATTTTGCCAAATTGTGGGTAAAAACAGCTGTATGAATGGAAAGTTCCCGTACACAATCTACTGTCAGAGACAGTATGCAGTGTCCTACTTTTGTAAACTGTGGCATCAATAAAACAATTATTTATAATTTATTATTTGTTTATTTCAAAATAATTTGTTAAGAAACTTTTGCAATTGCATTTTTGCAATGAAAGAAAAAATCCCAGAAAACCTGCATAACGGAGAGCTTTGCATACTGTTCTCACAAGTAGGTCTCCCTATACTTTACTAGCATGGACAATAGCCTGAACTTTTCTCATTACTTGAAGTAGACAGTAATTGCTCAGTAGGTATTGGCGAGCCGTTAAGATGATAATGAAGAAATCTTACAGTAATTACCGCAGCCTGTGTAACTCGAGTAATAATTAAGCTTACAAATACTACCTTACCCATACAGGAAAAATTTAAATACACTATCTTGAAAGAAGAATTTTTTAACTATAATTTACGTCGCAAAATAGAACATCCTATAAATACGCGAGCAAAAACTGCAAACCGGTTGCGCACTGAGCCAGCTAATAATGCATACGGCGAAAGAACTACGAGCTATATCAAACCTCGTCTTACTCTTATCAATCAGTTGTCACCCGCTCTGCCGAGTGGAGTGACGCGTGCGAATGTGAAGCGGAAGCTAAAGGAATTTTTCTTGGGCAACATATGATGAACCTGCACTCAGATTTCTGCTTAATTAACTTGTTGCCTACAAGACGTTTCTTTGGCTCCTGCGGTGATGAATTTAATGATTGGTCTAGTAGGTATTTCAAAATAATTGTTTTGTATGTTATCTTTAGTTTTATTACTTATACTGTGGGTTTTGTTATGATTTTTATTTTTATTTATTTAGTTATGTACTTTTATTATAATTTTTTTTTTCTTTTTTACTACAAGGCGCAGACGCTTATACATTGAGGTCAAACCTCTGTGGTTTTTTTCAATGTATATTAAACTATTGTGTGTTATAAATTTGTACCTTGATAAATAAATAAAAAAAAAATATATATATATATTTGTATAAACTAATTAAACCTTAAATGAACATTGTTTTCAAGTAATCGCGTAATCTTTTCCCATAGCACACGTTGTTTTCGGATAGAGGCACGGACAATGGGCGGATCAGCCGCGGTCGGTAATGAGCTATTACCTACTTAGCGCGAGGCCACGGTCGAATGGACCTTGTGCCAAACAATGGACTAAGGAAGGGGGTTGATGCGACCGATGATAAGCTTTTGGACTCTAAAAGCTGTCTGTTTTACCGTCAAGTCAGTTTTTTTTTTAACCAGTTTAACCTCGCCCGGCTCCGGCCGTGGGTAGTTACAACCCTACCAGCAAAGACGTGCCGCCAAGGGATTTCCGTTCCGGTACGATGCCGTGTAGAAACCGAACAGGGGTATGGGTTGAATATAACTGCCATGCCCCTAACAGCCCGCTACCATATTAGACTGCATCATCTTTACCATCAGGTGAGATCGCAGTCAAGGGCTAACTTGTAGTGGATAAAAAAAACTAAAAATTAATCTTTAAGCTATAGTACTGATGCTACAGGTATAATAGCTTTTGGTACATAGGTCAAGAAATTTCTAGTAATTATTTGCGTAATAGGGTATTAGTTCTGAGTCGAATTTTCAAAAAATCCTACGGGTTTTTAAAAAAACCTGAAACTGTAACTACCTACACCAACTTACTAGTAAATAGCCACGGCCGAAGCCTCCCACCAGGCCAGACCAGAAAATTTTTGCAATTATAAATTCCCAAATTGATACTGCCGGGGATGGAAAGCGGGACCTCCCACGTTAAAATACTCAATACTCAATATCATTTATTCAATATAGGTACACTGTAGGTACACTTTTGACGTTTAAAATTACTTACTTATAAAACATGACGGTGATAATTGGTTACGGTATCTTAAAACTAAAGCTACGAGGGTTCCAAACGCGCCCTGGTCTGAGAAGAGCCCACAACAAACTCAGCCGGGTTTTTTTTTCTTTTTATTATCACCATCTCACAAATCATCTTAACTAAGGAACTATCAGAGCCATAGAGCAAATCATTGCCAAGCTTCCTTGTCGTTTAAGTAATCCTTTACATGGTAATAAGATTTTTCAATGAGTTTACGTTTTACATTAACTTTGAACTTATTTAGAGACATCTTTAACATGTCTTCTGGGAGCTTATTGTAGAAATAACAGCGCTCTACACTGCGTCTGGGAGGTCGTCAATACCATACTTAGTTATAAGCAGATTCCTTTTTTCCATGGTCAATACTTATATAAGTACTAGCGAATGCTCGCGACTTCGTCTTCGTGGTTTGAGGCTTTTTGGTTCCCGCGGGAACCTTTATCTTTAATTTTCCGGGATAAAAGTGACCTATGTGCTATACCAGACTATAATCTATCTCTGTGCCAAATTTCAGCCAGATCCGTTCAGCCGTTGGGGCGTGAATGAATAACAAACATCCATACATCCACACATCCATACATCCATCCAAATTTTCGCATTAATAATATTAGTAAGAAGTAAGATAAGATAGTTACTAATAGACTGTAGAAAAGGGCACATTTATGCTGGGCTGCATCAATACTTTTTGACGGCCATGTAACGTTTAAATATGGCGCTAACGAACGTAAGTCAAATAAGGCGTTGATTCACCATTTTTATAGTAGTTATAATAAGTAGGTAACTAGCAAATTAACAGACGTTAAAGTTCTTACGTGTGTTAAATTTAAACGAACGTATGTTACGATCGGGAAAAAGGGGGGTTGGAAGGCCAAACAAACGGTGGACTGATGATATAATCCAAACTGCAGGAAAAGACTGGATGGATCTGGGCAAAGACAGAGAAAAGTGGAAGAGGTTGGGGGAGGCCTATACCCGTAAAGGGGCTCATATCTAATAACACACCAAGCAACACTAACCATACTAACCCTAGGAAATAAGGTAAATGTACCACTAACACATCTAACAACATTCATGCTTTTATGTACTTACTCACCAGTTTTTTTTTTTTTATCCACTACAAGTTAGCCCTTGACTGCGATCTCACCTGATGGTAAGCGATGATGCAGTCTAAGATGGTAGCGGGCTAACCTGTTAGGGGCATGGCAGTTATATTAAACCCATACCCCTATTCGGTTTCTACACGGCATCGTACCGAAACGCTAAATCGCTTCGCGGCACGTCTTTGCCGGTAGGGTGGTAACTAGCCACGGCCGAAGCCTCCCACCAGGCAAAATATGAGAATAAATGGCTTATTTTTTATTTTGTTTTATTATGTTACGGTAACCAACAGTTTGAAACAACCGTACCCTTACTCTGAGTTTTAAGTGAGTTTTGAGTGAATTCGATTGATCGTATGAGCATTCGATGACATTAGCGTCAAAGTAAAATGAACTTAAATTGTATGAGTATTGAGCTCAATTTCGTGTATGCATTCATATACGTTTACGTATACGATACGTTTCCAAATTTAAATCTAATTAATTTAATGAATTTGTGACTTTAAATCAAGCGCTTTTGGGTCCATTTTACTGTGACGCTAATGTCATCGAATTCTTATACGATCAATCGAATTAAAACTCAGAGTAAGGGTACCGGCCCTTATTCCTCAATGGGCATGATGACTGATTTTGAAAAATGGTCAGATTATGTTCGGAAGTATCTACTATTTCAAAAAAATATATTATTATATTATATTTGGTAGATAAAATTGGCATTTGAAATTTAAATTTTAAAATTCACGCCAAAACGCTCGCCGGTGTCATGGCGTCGTTTGTGACGTCACTATTGTTATTACCAATGTACTCTGTGCAGTGTGCAGTGAATGGTAGTGCGATTGTCAAAGCTCGAAAACAAACAATTGTGACGTCTTTCGCTTCTTGGTGTTTAATCCAATATGGTGGATTGCTGTATTTTATAGTTTTATTTTATCAAAATAAATAGCAATCTCAATCGAAATAGAAACATAAATACTTTTTTTATTATCCATGAATCCTATTTCATTAGATAAATTCATAATTTCATTGATTCTTGGTTACTGTCATCATGCCTATTCATTCACAGGAACCAATCACTCGCCATCTCCAAATATACTACACTGATGTCAATACTACAAAGTTACAAACACAGCAACAAACTACGCACATCCGCTGTCGAGTAAACTTTCCTAGAAACGCAACTTTAAATAGATACTTCTTTTACTCGGTTTTTGTGTCAAATTATATCATTCGCTTAGTGTTTAATTCAGTTACATTAACAAGTGAAATTAGTGAATGAACTACAAGTTTAATTCGCTATAATCCGCTACAGTAGACGGCACTGTGTGGTACAGTGCGTGTCTTTCACCTGCAGCATGCGACACCCACCACCCAGCAATTCGCACAGGCACAACACCACACCACACAAATCCTCCAAATCACTCTCAACGTACGTTTCACTCCGACACCGGAGCATCCTCAGGAGATGTTGACTCGACAATGCACGATTGTGAAGTGACTATCGTATCGCAAGTTCCGGCTTATATACCTTTTTGGCATGGCTCATACTGACGCCCCGCCCCCTCCCCTATTACTGTATAAATTGAGTAAAGGTGAATTTGATACGTTTATTTGTTCATTTAGCAACTCAAATCCTTTATTATTGTGTTTAATTATTTCTAATTGCTCCCAAACGCACATTCGAAACCCTTTATTACATTTATGCATGATCTCATATGAATGGTTATTGCCCACCTCATGTCCACTGTCCAAAAGATGTTTAGCGAAGTGGGACCTTTGTGGTTGATCGTTCCTATAAGCAGACATATGTTCCTTATAGCGCGTCTCAAAATTGCGTCCAGTTTGACCAACATATGTGGCACCACATTCAGGACACTAAAGCTTATAAACACCCGATTTTTGATGATTCTTTAATTTATCTTTTCCATTGCAAATCCTCCGAAGTGTATTATTTGTCCGTAACGCGACATGCACATCATGTGATCTAAGCGTCTTTGCAATGCGCTCAGATATAGGTCCAAAATACGTCAAACTGGCTTTATATTTACTAATTTTATCCGATGTAGTCATGTAAAGATCTTTTCTAATTTGTGCTGACTGCTTTTTTTTAATTATATTACTAACAATATTCTGATTGTATCCATTTGAATGTGCGATTTGGTATATAACCTCTAATTCTTTCCTATAGTCCTCTTTAGACAGTGGAATGGACAATAACCTGTGTACATAGCTATGGAATGCTGCGAGTTTATGTTGCCAAGGATGACAAGACGATGCGGGTATAGTTGTGTCCGTAAATGTAGGCTTGCGATAAATTTTGAACTCATGTTTATTATTAACCCAGGATATAGTCAAGTCAAGGAAATTCAAAGATTTGCTCTGTTCTAATTCTGACTTAAACTTAATTTTTGGGTCCAATCTATTATGTTTTTTAACGAATACATCCAGTTGTCTCACTGTCCTCGTCCAACATATGTGAATAAGAAAAAAATGTGAATAAGACTCTAATATAACTAGATTAATTTAGATTTTTAACTTTTTAGTTCGATTTTGGGCAGGGCAGTCGTGTTTTTTAATTTTTTTTTATGACTTGTTTTCTTTCCTTACTAAAATTCTACATCAATGCTTTCAACACCTTGTTACTTACCTATGAACATTTAAAAAGTATGACCTCATCGATTACGCGGTTTAATTGCACAAAACTGGCCACATCCACCCAATTTACAACGTTTTTAATCAAAATGTGTTTCACAACAATTTCACCGACGACACACGCTTCCAGTTATTATGAAGGTTGATGGGTCCCCGTTACAAGTTGCGAACTCAATTTGGCCATCCGATGGAAAACGATAATTTAATTTAAATATCAAGGGAAACCGGGCAAGTTGTTGTCATAATAATTTTGATTTATAAAAGTTATTGTCCGGCTTTAATTACTTGGCTTACTTAAAAAGGAAGCGCGTTTCAATTCGTTACGTGATGAAGTGGAGATGACAAAACAAATAAATTCTTACTGTATATAAAATTACTAGCTGACAAAGAGCATAAAGAACCAGGGGTAGAGGTACAAGTCCATACTTAAGCAAAAAGCATTCAAAAATCTGCTTATCATCGCTGATACCCTGTAGTTCTTCTGCTTAGCTCTAGATGGCGTTAAAACGAAAGCTTTGAAATAAACTTTTTGCTATCGGATTTTATGAAAATTTTATATTTAATAGTTAATTAAACTTAATAAATAAATAGGTAAAATAAAGTAAAGCAACAAAATACATGTTTTCATTGAGTTTCGGTTGATTTAAACAAAATTTATACTTATTCGAGACACGTAACGCCATCTACAATTTATTTTAGGTACCCGTTGTATGGAGTTGTACCTCTACCCCTGGTTCTTTATGCTCTTTGTAGCTGATGACAGTGATTTCGTCCGCGTGTATTTGTTTTTTTTTATTCCCGGAGAAATCGCAACCTCTCCAAAATCCAGTGACACAGCAACCATAAATACAGCCAATCAAAAAATATATAATTAGGCTACCGATTCCGTAATTTACAGACAGGATTACAATTTTGCCTGGTGGGAGGCTTCGGCCGTGGCTAGTTACCACCCTACCGGCAAAAGACGTGCCGCCAAGCGACTTAGCGTTCCGGTACGATGCCGTGTAGAAACCGAATTTGGGTATGGATTTAATATAACTGCCATGCCCCTAACAGGTTAGCCCGCTACCATCTTAGACTGCATCATCACTTACCATCAGGTGAGATCGCAGTCAAGGGCTAACTTGTAGTAATAACAAAAAAAAGGAAAAGAACTAACGAATGGAGGACGAAATTCAGGCATCTATGGGGCGATCAGAAAACAGGGCTGGTGGTATTGGTATGTACTGTTACCTATTATGTGGTATGAGATTAAAGAGCTCCTCAGAACGCTATCCTCTAACGTCCCTCCACTCTTTGAGACTCGACTCCATAGTAGAGTTCATTTCGGGATTGTCCATAAGTCTAAATACTCGTTTTTGCAGGTAGCAAAAAGCTCATTATCTACATCCATAAAAACGTTCATCGAAACTTATTCCTCCAGCCATACACACATTTAAAACTACAGCATTCCTACAGGTTGCTCACTAAATTAATAAAGCAGCATCATTAGCATATTTTCCCACGTAAAGGCAGTATTTCAAAAATAAAAATAAATTATAATATAATTATCAAAACCGGTCAAGTGCAATGGAACTTTCTGGAAAGTGACTTCCTGCTTCGATGTTTCCTTTGGATTGTGATGGATCCACAGAATTCATAAACGTACCTAGGTATAGAGTATAGACTATAGGCAAAACTGAGAAGTTGTAATAAAAACTGACTTGTTATTGCTCATTAGTTTTGTGAAAACTCAATACGCTGGAACCTTTTTAAAAAAATATAAAATGATACACACTGCATAGAAAACCTTTTTTGGAAGTCTGTTAAAACACACGTATTTGTAAAACCTTATAATTTATCTAGCTGACCCGGCCACGCGTTGCTGTGGCTAAAGTTTTTGTTATATTACATTATAGTAAACAATAGTGACTGTCAAATAATAACAGACAAATAATTAGCTGAATTATACGGTATTTCGTTCACTACAAAATAAATTTAATTAATTTTATAGCGTCAACAACACGTGGTAATTATGCTGTTAAAATGTAGCTTATATGACACGTTCGTAGATTTACCATAGCAGCGCCATCTATTGATTACTTACTCAACCCAGTCGAAAGGTATCGACATCTGTTAGAATCATTTGGAGTTAACAGATAATTGTGACTGTCAAATAATAACAGACAAATAATTAGCAATAAATTAAAATTGCGACTATAATTTGAGATTTAAACTATCCTATCTCTCAAGTTGGATCGAACTGCACATGGTGTGCGAATTTTATTATAATCGGTTAAGTGGTTTAGGAGTCCATTGAGGACAAACATTGTGACACGAGATTTATATATATTAAGATTTAGGTTGCTTAGGATAATTCCTAAAATTAGCTTATTGAATTTTTGCACACTAGCTGGCAGTTTTGGGTGTAATACCTACTCTTGTAAACAAAAATTTTAACAGCTATACATAATATAACTATGCACATCCACACCCACGTAATATTTATGCAAATAAAGAACTGAATGTAAAATTCCTTACTACATAAACAAGTTGTCCCAATAAAAACCCTTTCTTAAAATAACTATGTGGGTGTACCTACATCCTACGCCATAGTCATTAAAATATGATATTATAATGAAGACAAAATTAATATTTCCTAACCTAAATACCATAGGTAAATATTACGAGTACATATATATAGTAGGCGTTGGTATGTAAAATAAATAATAATGAAAAGACTAGAAGTTTAATTCGCTATATTCCGCCACAGAAGGCAAATCGTATGGTACAGTGTGTATCTCGAACCTGAAGCCCGCGACATTCACCACACCACATAAACCCTCAAAAATACCCTCAACGTACGTTTCACTCCGATACCGGAGCATCTTCAGGAGATGTTGCCTTTACAATCGTGCATTGTAAAGGTATTTTCAAAGTCAAATAAAAGTCAATTCAAAGTAAATCAAAGTAACGCCTGCTTCTATCCAATACAATAAATGATAATTTATTCGTTAGTTCGTTCGTTTCTTACTTAAATTCCCACTTTCCCCTTTGATTTTCCGGGAGAAAATTAGCGTCCATGTATTTGGATAAGATGCTAAATTGCTATAAACTCCCAATTATTTTCGTGATAACCAATTGAATGGATGGGCCATAGAAAAGTAACAGACTGAGATACGAGACATAAAATTCGCGTATCAAACGCTGAGCAAACGCTGAAGAAAAGTTCCACAGACTTTCTCATTCTCCTTCTATATGCGACCCTAGGAAGACGGCGATTTACATGTGGCAGAAGCAGCCGTACCAACACCCATAACTCATGTAACCAGGGTATTATATCACCCAGGATGAGTCCAATGGTCATTGCAAGAGTTCTTTAAGAGTTCCTGGAGCTTTCCATTATGCTCAGAGGATGGCCACCGAGGGGGTTTTAGTGAGTAAAAATCGTACATAGCCCGTTCTCTCCCCCAGTAGATCGGCTACCATTACTTTATTTCTGAAGATCGCAATGAAACTTACACCCACAATTTTTTTTAAAGATCTTAAAGAAGGAAGGGTTGATGACTCCCACTAAACCTATAACTAATCTAGCAAAGGTATCGTATGTCCAACTTGTTTAATTACATAATCAACGAGCGACTAACGCCTAGACTGGAATGCTTGGGAATCCAAATAAAGGTGGCAGAGGTACCGCTAGCTGCAGGGAATGTGCTAAAAAAGCGCCACAAAAACAACTCACTCGGTAATCAGCTTTATTGGGTGACGCCGGATGTGCGGCCTTGCGAGGTCGTCGGGGGTTGCGCTCACACCGATGCGAACGCGTCTGTATTCCTACTGAGTTAGAATCAGCGATGTTTATAAACACCTATTCGCAATAGAAAAAGCTATAAGCGAACAATGCTAATGCTATAAGGAGGTCACCCGAGGCTAATATATTTGTAATTGGAAAATAATGTTTTTCAAGATGGCTGCAATAATTTCTCCAGGACTTCTCAAATTGGTAGAACGCGCAACTATAATACATATAATAGGTCTATCACCAACTTTAAAATCACTTCCCTAATACATACTTCCTATCCTAATCGCCTAATATAATTAGAACTGTAGCCAAAGAAATTAGGTACATTTTTTTTTATAAGTTTGCAAAAAGGTTATAGCTAGAAGTTATAAGACTGATGTACAGATGTAAAAGGTGTCGACCTCCGTGGCGCAGTGTGTAGCGCTGTTGTCTTAACGTGCCGAGGTCCCGGGTTCGATCCCCGGCGGAGTCAATTTGGGAATTTATAATTTCTGGATTTTCCCTGGTCTGGCCTGGTGGGACGCTTCTGCCGTGGCTATTTACCACCCTACCGGCAAAGACGTGCTGCCAAGCGATTTAGCGTTCCGGTACGACGCCGTGTAGAAACCGAATAGGGGTATGGGTTTAATATAACTGCCATACCTCTAACAGGTTAGCCTGCTACCATCTTAGACTGCATCCTCACTTACCATCAGGTGAGATCGCAGTCAAGGGCTTACTTGTAGTGGTTAATAAAATGCTAACTTTGAATATCCTGCCTGCTTAGTCAGAACGCCACAAAGAGGAAAAAAATAAAAGTGTAAACGAACGGTCGGCATAAAGAAATTTTTTTTCAGTTTTAGTTTAAATAAATGTAGAATTGTATTGGATAGAATCAGGCGTTACTTTACGGAAGTTCACGATTTAGCAAGAAAAGATTACAATTATTTTGCTATAATCCGCCAACAGGAAAAAATTCTTTATGGTTAAGCATGCAGGTACAAGCGAAGCACCGTTTACCTTCCCAAGCAAGCAAGAAAGCCAAATTCCCAAGCAAGCAATGCCACCACAACTCACATACACCACCACACAACACTTTTATACTATTCTCGACACACGTTTCGCCCCGACACCGGAGCATCTTTAGGAGATGTCGACTTTACAATGCAAGATTGTCTAGTCCAAGTTGTACAAAGTAGCAGGTAAGGGAATAGAGAATGCACCTGTGTTTGCGCTCACACACTAACTGTGCACTAAAATACCTCGCGCACATCTCTGTGGAGATTGGCTGCCGTGGTCGAAATTCGGTCGGGGAGAAACTGCTACTGTAAGCGTACTAGTCGCTTAAAGCAAAAGCTCTGTAGTCTCTGTGTAGTCGCTATGGTTTTAATATTATTAACGTTCGTGTTTTAAAATATTATAATCCTTATTTAAGGGGCATCAAGGTACGTGACAAAACTGTAATTTTGCAGTAGGAATACTGCTTTAAGCGATGGTTGTAACCCTGGACGATATATTGATAACTAGCGAATGCCCGCGAATTCGTCTGCGTGGTTTGAGGTTTTTTGGTTCCCGCGGGAACTCTTTAATTTTCCGGGATAAAAAGCCTATGTGCTATTCCAGACTATATTCTATCTCTGTGCCAAATTTCAGCCAGATCCGTTAAGCTGTTGGGGCGTGATTGAGTAACAAACATCCATACATCCATACATCCGTACATCCATACATCCATCCAAACTTTCGCATTTATAATATTAGTAAGATTGCATGTGTTCCGTGTCGGTGTAAACGCGGCCAGTATCACACTACTACGCATGGAACCGGTCGCGCTCCACGTAACTGTCCACTTCGTCTCAACAGTGTCGATTACTATTACGTAACAAGTAATACGATGACACCGTAGTATTAAATATACTAACTTTATATATATTTTACTAGCGAATGCCCGCGACTTCGTCTGTGTGGTTTGAGGTTTTTTGGCTCCCGCGGGAACTCTTTAATTTTCCGGGATAAAAAGTCTATGCGCTATCTGTATACTATATACGACTATAATCTATCTCTGTGCCAAATTTCAGCCAGATCCGTTCAGCCGTTGGGGCGTGATTGAGTAACAAACGTCCATACATCGATGCATCCATACATCCATACATACATCCAAACTTTCGCATTTATAATATTAGTATAGATTAGTATAGATTTAATACGACATTACAATAAAACTACCTAGCTTATCTTACTGTACAAATCATGCTCGCGTGGAATCTCATCATCGCGAAAATGTGCTGAAATTTAAGTATGAAAATATATCTATAAATATATATATATATCACCCTAGTGAAATATATCTTGGCCAGTATTTTTGTTTTTTACTAAGATTTAATTTATGCATACCTACCTCGTATACCAATCTAATCCATGTTCACGATGACGAATGAACCGTGTGTTGCAACTACATGCCGGGAAATTGTGCACCTTATTTATTATGTTACATTTGAAACAAGATTACATGCGATTATTTCTGTAATACACCTAACTAAGTTATAGTATAGGTTACATGTAATAACATAAACCGATCATTGCTAAACTGGGCCGGATGTTACGGGTATTGTGACAGTTTACTTATTGTAACAAAAAGTCGTTCTACTTTCGAATTAGATTTCATTTACACCTAATTAAATAAAAGTAGGTACAGCTTCCTCTTACCTTAAAGTTTAAGTACAACGTACACCTGCATAGTGAAGAGAAACGATAGTAGTAGTAACTAGTAGCTGATATCATAAATAAAATAAAATAAAAAAGCCTTTATTATACTGAAACACAGTCAACATACGCACATAAACATTAAGTCATAATTCATGATAAAGTTGCACATTAAGTTTTTGTACTTTTACCCATTTTAATTTTCAATATATATTTTTCGGTTCCACACAATAAATTAATTGACAATAGGTAATACGGATAGCATAGCTAGTGAACAACCATTTTTTAAAAGCAATATCTAATCTATGAGGTAGGTATTAATAGTATAATTACGGGAGCAAAAGAAATACTACTAAAAGAGGAATTGTAAAAAACTATTATTAGATTCGTTGATATCATAAAAGACATATAAATATTGAACACTGAGGTGTGCATCAAACCTAAAAGATTTTGTCACTATGGGTGGACGCAAACATGCTGAGTCGAGTGGAGTTGAGTCCTTGTGAGAACTATATAATCTGAGCTTTATGAACTTTGAGATACCGTTGAAATTTGTATACTGAAAATAAAATATGGAGAACGCGCATAGGGTATGTGTGGGTCCGAGTTAGCCGCGACGTGTTATACCAAAGTATTTTTTTTAATTTATAGACTAAGCTTTTGGCTGCAATCAGATTTGCTGGCAAGTAGTGATGCAGCTAAGATGGAGCGTAGTAGGTAAAGTAGGTAACAATTAAAGTTCAGTAATTCCCCACCATCCGATTGCCTGGTTTTCTTTCATCGCTCATAATTGGGTATTTGACAACTAGTCAAATCACCAACTTTTTTTTCAAACGTCAAAACGCGTGCTTATTATGGATTTTGTATGAAATTTTTAGTTTCACAACTTAAAATTTCATACAAAATCATCAAAGTGCGACGCACTTTTTTTACTTTGATCGATAGTTTAAAATGGTTATTCAAAATAAAACTAGCAGGGGACGTGGATATTACGACTTTTGGGAGATCCTTTATTTAATAATCACTAAAAAATAATTTATTTCGCAAGTAGGCAAATACCCAATTTAGGTACTTTCTGCTCTTTACCTGTTTTTGGAACCAGCTTCTGATATTGTGTTCTCCTAAAACAAATTTCTTAAAAACCTGCATTGCATTGGTGGTCATCTGGTGTTACAAGTGTTCACGGGCGGTAAGTTCACTTGAGATCAGGTGACCAGTCTAATAATTACATAAGATCAGACCCCGATTGTGTACGAATTGCCGATCAAGTCGTCAAAGTTCGACGTCAAAGTAAAATAAACCATAATAGCATTGAATTAGAGCTCAATTTCTTGTATCCATTCTCATACGTTTAGGTATGTACGATAACATAAACGTATGAGAATGGATACACGAAATTGACCACTAATTCAATGCTGTTATGGTATATTTTACTTTGACGCCGAACTTAGACGATTTGATCGACAATTCTTACACAATCGGGGGGCAGAGGTGTGATTATGTAAGAATTGCCGATCCAATCGTCAAAAGTCGGCGTCAAAGTAAAGTAAACCATAATTGCATTGAAATAGAGCTCAATTTCGTGTGTCCATTCTCACACGTTTATGGTATCGTACATACCTAAACGTATAAGAATGGATACACGAAATTGAGCTCTAACTCAATAATGATATGGTTTATTTTACTTTGACGTCGAACTTTGACGATTGGATCGGCAATTCTTACATAATCGCACCTCAGGGGACCAGCCTGCTCGTTGCAAGTAAATGTAGGTATAGCAATAGGTACCTCATTTGCCTAGGATATGCCGGTGTGTGCTGCGCCTATGGTTGTAGGTAGATCCTCCACGGCAGCAGTATGTTATCAGTAGCTTTGCATTAAGAACAGACACACGATCTCTAATATAAAGGTAGCTAATAGGCAATAGCTGTGCATCATGTAAGGGTCTCATCAAACTTATCGATGCGGAATTTGGTTGGGCCGGTCAGAGTGCTGAGAGAAGAGCTCAAGAGCTGTTATGTGAACTTTATGTATATTATGTAAATGATAGAGGAGCATGGATTTGATCACTCCAGCAGTGCTAAGGACAGCGGTTAGTTATGTATACATTGATATATTAATTGTAACTGAAATATTTATTTAATAAAAAGAGCAACCATCTAGTTTCTTGCTGGTTCTTCTCGGTAGGAATGGCATTACGAACCAGTGTTAGATTCACTTGACGATTCAAAAGTACTTGTAAAAGTTTATTTGAATAAAAAACATTTGAATTGAATTAAACGGGGCGGGCGACGTCTTTTCCACTCTTATTCCTTACTAATATTACTATAATGGCGAAAGTGTGTCTGTCGTTGTCTGTCTGCTACACTTTAACAAAAAAAGATGGGCCTCTTTTCAACCGAATTAAAAACCGAATATTTATTTATTTTTGATGAAAGTTGGTACAGATGTAGGTTGTACCACGGGGAAGGAATGTTTTATTGTACAATTATGTAAATGAATCTGAATCTGAAGAAAATGGCTACTTTTTATACTAGAAAATGCCAATGCTCGGCAATGCTGAGGTTATCTCCAATTGTTTTGTTGTTAGTTTTATTTGTCATTTAGTCGTAAGATAGATTGTGCTCAACCGCTAACAATAATGTAAACAAAAAAGCTTTTTATTTATTTATTAAAATTCAGCAGTTCCCGCGGGAATACAACGACCGTTATCCCTCATCTAGTACCATAATACATAAAGCTTTATCTGCCCGGCTCAAGCCAATTCCGCGCCGATAGATGTGGTGAGACCCTAAGTCGTTACACTTGATCGCGGTTCTTGTTACCTTATCTGGAAGCGTGTGGGAGCGGTGTCAGGTTCGACTCCCGGCGGCGGTCATTGCTGAACTGATTAGTTTAATTTGTGCAATCGCACATTGTGTAACCGAAACTTTATTGCAAAGACCATGAGAGAGATAAACATATGAGAGATGACACTTACAGATTTCATTTCAGGGTTAAAATTGCACATCTTAGCTACTTTACATAAGGTTTCTACCTTTTTAAGAGCGATTAGCGAGGAAAAAATTATACTATTAGACAAAGGAATATCTACAGGAATTTGCACTAAGGATGTTTTGGCCTTTTCATCGATTTTGGATTACATGATTGGAAAAATAATTTTAGACATACATGACACAGGTCAAGAATCGAACCCGCGCGTTATAATGGCATGCTTTATTCGTGTATATTGGATAGATTATGATAATAATATTTTTGTAAGAATCACTTTCAAATCAATCATCTTTTTTCTCTACAATATTTGTAGAGAAAAAAGTTATTCATTTATATTTTTCATTCACAATTTTCTAAGTTAGTCATTTGATTAACTAAGCTGGTGCGGCATTATTAAAGGACAACAAGTCATAATAAAAAAAAAAAAAAAACACGACTGCCCTGCCAAAGTTCAAAATCTAAATTAATCTAGTTAAATTAGAATCTTATTCACATTTATTAAATGATATTTTTTGTGAGTCACTGGATATTGAACTATAATAGTGTTATATGTCTTTGGAATCTACTCATCATTTTCTAGATGATGATTATAATATAGTTAATCTTAGTTTCTGTTTTTCAAATTTAGTCTTTAATGCGAGACCATGGCCACCCCATTATTATTATTTTAAATGTTACTAGCCTATGTCACCCGGAATAAGCTAGGGATTCTAACGATACCTCATTTATCAAAATCGGTTCAGGCGTATAGAAGTTATGGTGGAATATACAAACTCACATACATGCATACATACTCGTACATGAACGCCGAAAACAGTATTCTCCATTTTTCAGGCAAAGAAAAAAATAATAAAAATAAACAAACATAGTCGTTGATCGTCGTCATTTATCATTGATTGGCAAAATTCAGTAAAAAAGACTTAAATATTTTTTACTGTTGATTTTTGTTGGCATTTTAATGATAAATCGGATCATTAAAGTGTCAATAAAATTAAACACTGAATCCAAATTATCAAAAAAAAAATATTTTTACGATATGTTTTTATCGAATGTTGTATAATAAGACGCCATATTTGAGCTTCTCATTGCCCCCACACGCCCCCATGTGACAAGTAATAATATATCAACCTTCGAAACCCTTTACCTTAAGTAGGGCAATCATTCATTTAAAGCTATTTAGGTATTACTGATCGAAACAATACTTTTCAAGCAATTAAATCTATACTTCTATACTTAATACTTAATATTATAAATGCGAAAGTTTCGATGTTTGTTACTCAATCACGCCCCAACGGCTGAACGGATCTGGCTGAAATTTGGCACAGAGATAGATTATAGTTTGGAATAGCACATAGGCTTTTTATCCCGGAAAATTAAAGGGTTCCTGCGGGAACCATAAAACCTCAAACCACGCACACGAAGTCGCGGGCATTCGCTAGTAAGTAATAAATAAAATTATAATAAATAATGTCCTCGTGACCTAATTTCGGCCACCGTAATCTACTTATCTCCAGGCGAGCTATCTGCGCGGGACATATTATATACTTATCACAAGTGTGTGTGCATACACAGGTGCACTCTCTGTTCCTTTACTCTCATAGACCGGTGGCCCGTCTCAAACACAGAAAGCCGACATTTGCACAGAGGATCTCTGTATAATGTAAAACAAGGATAAAAGCTGGATTTTCCGAAAATCCGAGAGCAAAGCCGCCTGCTGTCGATAGTACATAAATGAACATATAGGAAAGAACAGCCTCTGGTACTTATCTACACTTCGAAGCTCTGCCTAACTGCTCATACTGCACATTGCAGACTTTGATAAATCAATATTATGACACTGCAGAACCAATATTAAAATTTTGTATACGTGCATAAACACATTGACAGATTCAAGAAGAAAAGTGATTGTCATAATGTCAATACTAGAAATAAAAATCAACTTGTAATGCCTGCTTCTAGGCTTAGTAAAACTAGCAATTCATTTGTTGGAAACAGTGTCCGCTTCTACAATAAGCTCCCAGAAAACATGCTGAAGATGTCTCTGAATAAGTTCAAAATTAATGTAAAACATTAACTCATTGAATAATCGTATTTGCATGTAAAGGATTACTTAAACGACAAGGAAGCTTGGCATTGATTTGATCTAATGGCTCTGATAGTTCCTTAGTTAAGATGATTTGTGAAATGGTGATAATGAAAAAACAAAAACCCGGCTGAGTTTGTTGCGGGCTCTTCTCAGACCAGGACGCGCTTAGAACCCTCGTAGCTTTAGTTTTAAGATACCGTTACTAATGATCACCATGATATTTTATAAATAACTGGACGTCAATAAGTATAGTATACCTACCTAAATTGAATAAACACTATTTGAGTTTGAGTTTTGAGTTTGATAACAGAAAAATTACTAATATAATACATAAACAAGCGATCCCTTTGACACGCGTGTGGCAACTTGACCCCAATGCCATAGTTTAATGTTGTTATCACCTTCCGATAACCGTGGGCGCCGCCCACAGCACCCGTACATAGGCAAATATCCTAAACCGATGTTTACCTTGCCTACGTAGTTTACGTAACTTTAACGTAAGGTCACCAAAAGGTTACAAAATCTTAATTTCAGCACCATATGGGCGAATATTTTGACAAAAAGGGCAAAATATTGAAAATGTTGAATAAATTATAATAAATTTGATGATGTCCTCGACTTTGTCCGCGTGGGTTAAGGTTTTAGATTCCCGCGGGAACGATTTAATTTTCAGGTTTAAAAAGTAGCCTATGTCCTTCCCCTGGATACAAAAAACCCCAGTACCAAATTTCATGAAAATCTGTTGAACAGACAATTTTTTTCTATTCACGCGGGAACTCTTGACTTTTCCAGGATAAAAAGTAGTCTATGTCCTCCCCCTGCATATAAACTATCACTGAAAAAAATAGTCGCCATGTAAAGATTCGTAGAGAAAAATGCCACGGATAAGGAATATTATATTTATCACTACTTTTGAAGTAACGAGATAAGTAACCATGTTAGCTTCGGTAGACAAGAGATAACGGGTAGACATAATTTTAGTCGTTGTGCGCATGCTATCCATACTGGATACTGTAAGTGCAAAATACATACTGCAAGTGCAAAATACACACTGTACCACATAGAATTGTGCCACCAATTGTGGCGGATTATAGCAAATTAAATGACATTGTTCCGTCCCCATACAAAGTTCGCCTAAGAACCAAAAAACATTGATTACTGGGTTCAAATAAATACCTTTTTATACTTGAGAGCAGAATAAACCAACGGACACTTGCTAAGAAAAGACTTATTACCAAAAATATTTTAAATTTTGAGGTTATTTCAACTTTCACAATCAATCTGCTTGAACAAATAAATATCATCTTTATCCAATTGCAATAGAGATGTAAACAGTATGTAGGTAAGAAAAGATTCGCCGTAGTTCATCAAAAACATTACAGATGGCTTTAGATATATTACATTATTGTACTTTCAATAGATGGCGTTGCGAGATTCAGAATACTAGCGCACTTAGTACTTTAAGCTGCTTTTATCTTGTTTCTTACGATACGGATCTAGCGCTCAAGCGGTGGTATTGCATATTATTTTAACCTGTAAGTTATTGGTCTGTGGTTAATAATCCACAGACGGAAACGTATAGTAATCAATTTAATACCCATTTATTTATTTTGTAATTAATTTGAAGTGTCCGTTGAATTCTAATATTTGAAATACAGGTTATAAAATAAGCTAAGAATTACTGTATATTTCAAACACATGTTGATTCTTAGGCGAATTTGGTCAATGTCCTTTCTAGTTCCTTCGTTAGCATCTGGATTGGTTTATACATCCTGACCTACCTTTTATTTTTACAACCCGTAAATGCAGATACACGTAGCGGCCATGAGCCCCCTACAATGTTATTAGCTTACAAGTTTACATTACACAAACAAACCCTACAGTACAGAATTAGATGACTTTACAGCACTGCTCCTATCGTGATGTTTGTGCTGCGCTTGTATTGTTCGAGTAACTCGAAATATAAAGGATTGATTTCAAGTTACTAGACCAATCAGCTCACTCAAGTAATGAACTAAACATTAAATAAATAAATTAATAAAATCATAATTTTTTTGTCTTTTGACTTTTATTATTGAAAATAATACAATAGAACTTAATGCTAGCTAGCCTAACCTATAATTAGTATATAAATCATGCCCGCGTGGAATGGTGGCAAGAATGCTGGCTGCATTTCCACGCTGGACAGCCAGGCTGATCCTTTGCGCAAAAAATGAGCCAGCCCTCCTGTCACCAGATGAGGCAATTAATTTTTTATTTGGAATTACGATACACAGTGAAGGTACACACACAAACTTACTAGTAGTAAAGAAAAAAATTAATAAAATAACTTACGAACTGGACTGTGACAAAATAATTCCAAAAAGGGCATCGGCTCAGCGTGATGCTGTTATGGTGGATACACCATAACAGCATTACATTATTCTAATAGCTTGTTTCAATTCTTGGTGAATTTTGGTGAGAGTTCGATCAAAATAGTCGCATGTGTCATGAGTGTGGAAGTATAACGCGACAATCCTAAAAATGCCGCATTAGCAGTAGGTAATAAGTCTAGGTATTTGGTCTATTTCACACTTAATTACTCACGTGACGCTAAATCACTTGGCAGCACGTCTTTGCCAGTAGGGTGGTAACTAGCCACGGCCCAAGCCTCCCACCGGGCCAGATCAGAGAAAATTCAGAAATTATGAATTCTCAAATCGACGCTGTCGGAGGACCTCCCAACAGACAACTTTTTTTTCCAGGGGGAAATCTTCTTAAGATACCCAACTTCTGGGGGAGAAGTCGGGTTATGTAGGATGTGTACCTACTAAAACCCCGTCGGTGGTCACCCTCTGCATATTGGGAGGCTCCGAGATCTCTATAAAGAACGCATCGGTGCCTCCCTTGAGCAATGCCCGTTGGGCTCATCCCGGTGCTCACACCCCAGACTACTCTGCTCTCGCTGTGAGATATGGCTGCTTGAGCCACAGCAAGCAGCCATCTTCCCAAGGCCACTTAATATATGGACGATGGAACGACTGGAGCCCCTACCCCAGCCGCTCGTGACCTCGAGGTCCCTTACATCGGGTCTTACGGCATCGCCCCGGCGCCTTCGTCTCCTGGTGCGATGCAAATCTCCAACTCTACATAATGGGAGGCTCCGAGATCTCTATAAAGAACGCATCGGTGCCTCCCTTGCGCTCATCCCGGTGCTCAGACCCCAGACTACTCTGCTCTCGCTGAGAGATATGGCTGCTTGAGCCACAGCAAGCAGCCATCTTCCAAAGGCCACTTAATATATGGACGATGGAACGACTGGAGCCCCTACTCCAGCCGCCCGTGACCTCGAGGTCCCTTACATCGGGTCTATTGGATGGACTGGCCGGCTTACGTTATCGCCCCGGTGTCTTCGTCTCCTGCCAGGATCGGCTAGTTCTCGGACCCGCTCAGCAGCCTCCTTCTCAACCATTACGGTTTCACAGAAGGAGCCCAACAGACAACCTAACAGCGTTCAACACTTCGCCAGGGAGGTGATCAAATCTTTTTTTTTTATCCACTACAAGTTAGCCCTTGACTGCGATCTCACCTGATGGTAAGTGATGATGCAGTCTAAGATGGTAGCGGGATAACCTGTTAGGGGCATGGCGGTTATATTAAACCCATACCCCTATTCGGTTTCCACACGGCATCGTACCGGGACGCTAAATCGCTTGGCGGCACATCTTTGCCGGTAGGGTGGTAACTAGCCACGGCCCAAGCCAGGCCAGATCAGAGAAAATTCACGAAATATGAATTCTCAAATCGTCGCTGTCGGAGAACGAGCCCGGGCCCTCCCAAAAGACAACTGCGTTCAACACTTCGCCAGGGAGGTCATCAAAAGTATAGTAAGTAAGTAAGTATATAGTATTAGTAGTATTCAAAATATAAGTATGGATTACTTACTCCAGCAACTCTCCAACGTTGAACGGAGCACGCCGCCCTTCCACGAAACATTGTAACCCTTTTGGCTGTTTCCGCCGCTTCCGGCCGCGCAATGTCAAGTTTGCGTCTGCGCTCGTAAACGCGTAAACGACAAAAAGCTCCTGAGCGTTTTACGACTGTTGTTCCGGAGGAGGATGGACGAATAACGTGCTAGGGATGATTCCTACCCTTGAGGCATGAGTCACGACCCTCACCAAGGAGAACGATGCAGAGGGAGGTGATGTTGATTAGGTATTTTCTTAAGTTTATTTATAAAACTCGCGAACTCTTCTATTTTCCGGGATAAAAAGTAGCCTATGATCTATCTCTGTGCCATATTTCATCCTGATCCGTTCAGCTGGGCCGAAGCCACCTACCGGATTCAACAGTTCAGAGTTAAAATTAGCCTGTATTTTATCATTGAAGGACGTCTTGTTTTATTTTAATGACCCTTGCAAAGGATACTCCGGCCAAATGCATATAATATACTCGCGCGAATTGACTAGCTCAAGGCGTACTTGTGTCTTTCTTACAACCTTGAAAGACCACCAGGAAAGTTACTTCATGGAGATCTCTTTTAAGATGCCTACATACCTACCGATGGTTAGGTGATTTCACGACAATAAATGTTGTAGACGACAGACAAAAGTCATCGATGTGTCTATGACTTTGCGTCTGCGATTTTCGCAATGTTACATATGAAAAATACATATTATAACACATGTTTAACACAATCTCTAAACTATACTAAAATGATAGCTTAAAATGATGAAATCTAGTGCTGCCCCTTTCTACAGGGAGTAATAAGAAAGGGTTAGAATTTTTTTTAATGCTGTCATTTTGTTCTAGTTTAGACATTGTGTACAACCGAATCAGCCCCACTAAGCCCATAGCCCCTAGCTAACCTGCAGCCTCAGCTTCGCTTGAGTATCATTTAGGAAAATCGTTACTTTTTAGAGGTCTTCTCTAGAGAAACGAGCGCTTCGCTATGTTGTCTTCTGTATTCACAACAATCAAAGAGTTCCCCACGGACTAATCCATTTGTAAGTACCTACACGGCATCGTACCGGAACGCTAAATCACTAAATCGCGTCTGTGACTGCATGGTAGTAGTTAACTATACAGACCGAGGTCACGTCCCAGGCCAGACATCAGAAAATTAAGGAATTATAAATTTTCAAATTGACCCTGTGGGGGATCGACCCGGGATTTAACGTTCAGTCAGTCACCTATGCCCCTTGGAGGTCTTCATAAGCTTCGCAGAAGAAAACAATGCTTATATGTATAATCTTAGTGGGCTTCTAGGCCCTAAAAATCTATTTTCTATCTTGTATAACAATCGAAATTGAACTCGAACCACGTAACAGTTTGTAACCAGATAATTGTAATTAAATGCTAAACCCAGCTCGCCCACTGCCCACCGGTGGGCGGAAGGGTTTCGTAAATGCTTTAAGTGGCACAAAGGGCCGAACCTTGTATTCTGATATCTTGTATTAACATACATGTAGGCAGTACGTATATCGCCCACTATGATTGATTAGGAGAAAGTTCATGAGTCAATGACGAGGAAGTTGGAACAGTAAAAATGCCGACACTTGGTAATCTAAGGCCGGTCATACTCGGACTGCTCGAGCAGTTAGCCAGTGATCAACTTACACAGACTGGTCAAGCAGTCATAGTCAACAGCTTGAAGCTACCATTGATAGAGTATAGTTAAGAAGCTGCCAACCAAGACTGCTGCCAACCGCCCAAAGCAGTCGTAACTGCTCGAGCGTAGAAGACTGTAGTTCATTATGCAGTCGCAACTTGAAGCAGTCAATCCTGACTACTTCAAACTAACTAACTAACTTAAATAAGAATGGTAATAAATATTTCGTAAAGATGACCGAAATTATTATTAGACCCAATGTGACACAAATCGTACATAAAGAGATACATAAGAGACAAGATCTCTTTTAATTATACGACTGGCTGAAAAAAGGACTATATTGTTTTCAGGGTTCATGTTTGTATGTATATATATTCCACCACAACTTCTAAACGCCTGAACCAATTTTGATAAATGAGGTATCGTTAGAATCATTAGCTTATTCCGGGTGACATAGGCTGGTAAAATTTAAAAAAAATTGATAGGGTGATCATAGTCCCGCATTAAAGACTAAAGTTGAAAAAAAATGTTCTAAAATAAGATTAACTATATAATCATCATCTAGTAGTAGTGAGTAGGTTCCAAAAATATATAACACTATAGTTCAATATCCAGGGATTCACAAAAAAATATCATTAATAAAAATGTGAATAAGATTCTAATTAAACTAGATTAATTTAGATTTTCAACTTTTTTTGTAATTTTTATTATAGATCACTATCAGATCTACTAACAGATAACCTCACACTAGGGAAGTTTCTAAACTTATCTTAAATACATATCTAAAATTACGGAACCGTCAGGATTTGAACCCGGACAAAGGAATTCCGGGCGCAATTCCCAGAGACGCAGGTTCAAATCCTGCCGGTTCCGCATGTACTTACTTATTTAATAGTTTAGAAAATCTCTACTAATCATACTTCCTACTTATTATAAAGTATAAATGCAAAAGTGTGTTTGTTTGTTGCTTTGCTTTTAACAATTTCAAAACAGACTAAGTGATTGAAAAACGTCTTTACAAACGTTATTATTTCGGCAATCGTATTAAAGTGTTTTAAAACCTTTTTATCTTGTTTAATTAATACCTACTTCTACATATGTACATGCTAAGTACTGGTAGTTATTAGAAATCACTACTAGTGGGTGGGTAAAAGTTGTAAAACCATTACAATAGATTTATTGTCAGGAGGCGGGATCGCGAGACTTTTTTTATCCACTACAAGTTAGCCCTTGCCTGCGATCCCACCTGGTGGTAAGTGATGATGCAGTCTAAGATGATAGCGGGCTAACCTGTTAGGGGCATGGCAGTTATATTAAACCTATCTTCGGTTTCTACACGGCATCGCACCGGAACGCGTAATCGCTTGGCGGCACGTCTTTGCCGGTAGGGTGGTAACTGGCCACGGCCGAAGCCTCCCACCAAACCAGATCAGGGAAAATTCAGAAATTATAAATTCCCAATTCGACCCTGCCGGGGATCGAACCCGGGACCTCCGCACGTTAAGACAGCGCTACATCATTTTCAAGATGATAATAGTTAATCTTATTTTCGTTTTTTTTTTCAAATTTAGTCTTTAATGCGGGTCACCCCGATCAATTTTTTTTAATTTTACTAGCTTAGGTAACCCGGAATAAGCTAGGGATTCTAACGGTACCTCATTTATCAAAATCGGTTCAGGCGTATAGAAGTTATGGTGGAATATACAAACTCACCATACATACGAGTATATACATGAACCCTGAAAGCAATACTCCTTTTTTCAGGCAGTCGTATAAAAATGATTTATCTCACTAGTAGTCAAATACACAATTCTTAAAGCTATGTTAAACTCTACAACAATACTATTCCGATTTCCGAGTTCCGACTTCCCAAAAATATGGTAAGTAGGAATAAATACAATAACCCTCGTGTGGGAACGATCAACAGATGCGTTTCCAGCCTCCCACCGGATCTGCGGCATCTGGTGTCGATTCCCCGACCGACGACCTCCGTGGCGCAGTGTGTAGCGCTGTTGTCTTAACGTGCGGAGGTCCCGGGTTCGATCCCCGGCAGGGTCGATTTGGGAATTTACAATTTCTGAATTTTCCCTGGTCTGGCCTGGTGGGGGGCTTCGGCCGGGGCTAGTTTACCCTACCGGTAAAAACGTGCCGCCAAGCGATTAAGCGTTCGGGTGCGATGCCGTGTAGAAACCGTAGATATAACTGCCATGCTAGGGGCACAGGTTATCCCGCTACCATCTTAGACTGCATCATCGCTTACCATCAGGTGAGATCGCAGTCAAAGGCTAACTATTACTGGATAAAAAATAAAAAAATAAAAATCCCTATCAATAAAACAAAGGTTATTCCCACAGATCAACTGTAAATCTGATCTGTCTGGGACGAATAGTGAACAACAAATATTTGAAACTTGGGTCAATTGGAAGCAAACGGTACCCAAAAACATGAGAACAAAAATACCTCAATGCCTAATTAAAGACCTTGTTCCAAAACCGCAAGAACCGAAAATGGAGGCATTCCGAAGTGAAGACCAATGTTTTTCAAACTGTGCCATGCCATACCGAGAAAAGCCAGCAAAAAAACTCGGCGGTTGCTCTTTTAAAATTATCAAAAATTACGATTTGACTAAGCTCTTAAGTACATTAAATTATGAGTTAACGGCAATTCCACCACACTCAATAAATAATTAATTTAACGAATTAAAAAATACGACTGCCCTGCCATATTATTTTTCGAGTTTACCTCCCTAAGAAGCGATTTGCATATATAGCCTTTGGAATCTTATTCACTTTTTTATTAAATGTATTTTTTTGTCAATCACTAAATATTGAATTAGTGTTATATATTTTTGGAATCTACTCATCATTTTCTAGATGATGATTATATAGTTAATCTTATTTTCGTATTTTTTTTTTTCAATTTTGGTCTTTAATGCGAGACCATGGTCACCCCATCAATTTTTTTTAAAATTTTACTAGCCTATGTCACCCGGAATAAGCTAGGGATTCTAACGATACCTCATTTATCAAAATCGGTTCAGGCGTATAGAAGTTATGGTGGACTATACAAACTCACATACATACATACATACATACATACATACATACATGATCCCTGAAAACAATATACTCCTTTTTTCAGGCAGTCGTATAAAAATGCCAGGATACCGCTTGTCGTGTGTGGCACACCACACAACCTGAAAAATTACTATAGCCTAGCAAATTGCTGTCAATAGCCTCGTAATAATCCTCATCCTTATCCTTACTTACTAATATTATAAACGCGAAAGTTTGTGAATATGGATGGATGTATGGAAGTTTGTTACTCTTTCACGCCAGAACGGCAGAACGGATCTGAATGAAAATTGGCACAGAGATAGATTATAGTCTAGAATAACATATGGGCTACTTTTTATCCCGGAAAATTAAAGAGTTCGCGCGGGAACCAAAAAACCTCAATCTACGCGGACGAAGTCGCGGGCATCAGCTAGTAATTAATAATACAAGAGTAATACAGCGCTGAATTACATATAGGTCCCTCATCAATGTTATTCCACTCGCCACGGCTCCATAAATACTAAGTATGAGTGACTTTCTTTATTCGACCATAACTTCTAACAGCCTGAACAGATTTGGATGTTTGGGGTATCGTAAGAATTTTAATTTATTTTTTTTAATTTTATTTATTTAAGGACATCCAACAGGTTACAATAGAATAACAGGAAAAAATAAAGCTAGTTAAAAGAATAATATGCATTATTGTAAACCCACTTAGAGGCTGCCACCGCTTGCAATATTATTTTAAAAACACACTATGGGTCGGAGAAAAAAGAAATAAAAGAGGAAAATTCACTTAAATTAGCTGTGATAAGATCCAGCATGCCATAGCAGACAGCTAACCGGATCTAGGTCCGTTACACAAAAAAAACAAACAAAATAAACAATTGAATGATAAGAATATTATAACAATACAAATTATAGCTTTTACTTAAAATACAGGACTGATTATGATGTAAGCAGAACAATAAATCACTATAACACAAGTTAAAAGTTAAAAATAGATTCGTTACGATATTGACATGTAAAGTAATCCTAAGAAATCATAAGAATCTTTACATCATCCCGAGTGAAACTGGTTTCTTTTTTTAAAAAAAAAAATAAGTATGGCGGTTGTATGACGCCTTTTTTTGGCTATAAAGCTAATGCAGTCACGATTTTTTATTTTTTTATTATGTTTTTAAAGTTTACGAAACCCCTCCGTCTCCAGCCGGTCTCCAGTGGCGGACAAAATGTCAGTCCATTTAAAAAAACTCCTGCATAATTAAGGTTACCCTTACCTATCACATAATATAAAAATATCTGAGCTTTAAGTTTGGAAATCGCTGGCTTCAAAACTTCAGTAAAAACAAATCTTCAAGCCAAAAATAGCTTTATACACTTAGAAATAAGTACCAAATTTGTGTGTGTCAAAAAAAGCACAAGATAAGGTGACAGGTGGCAAATCTCGGCGATTCTAGTTCCCACAACACACAATAGATTTTTTATTTACGACACACTTAAGTAGCATCTCTTACAAGCGAGAAAAATAATATTTTTAAGAAGAGATCACAATCAAGGACTAACTCGTATAGTATAGTAAAAGAAAGTTCATACTTCATACAATTTCTGATGAATCTAACGAGAGTAACTATCAATGTGATAGAAGAGTGGTAAATATAGAGATATAACAAATGTTGACTGCCTCGTTGGTCTAGTGGTTAGCATGTTTGACTGCGGCCGACAAGATCCCGGGTTTGAGTCCCGGGTCGGGCCATAATTAAGTATCGGGGTTTTCGGCTTAGAAATTCTCAGTACTAGCCCGGAGTTAGGAAGTTGGCGGTGTTTCACCCCCGTGCCTCGGAGAGCACGTTAAGCCGTCGGTCCCGGTTAGTATCACTAACATGATAATAGTCGTTAAAGCCCGCCAACCCGCATTGGAGCAGCGTGGTGGGTCTAAGCTCTAATTCCCTCTCTCCTATGAGAGTGGAGGCCTGTGCCCAGCAGTGGGACTTTAGTGGGCAGTAGTGGTGGTGGTATTTGAAAACTACAACGCTCAGATTATGCAGTCCCTATCACACACTGTAGTGATGATGTGATGCTGAACAAATGTTCCTAACCTATTCGACTACGCTAAAAGTTAGGTAAATAATCCGTGTCACGAAAGAATTTCTCTATGATCTATCTGACCCGGTGAAATCGCTAATATCCATGTAAAATAAAACAAAAACAAAATAAATAGGCATAAAAGTTAGTTCCAATTTTGGCCACGAAGGGTAGAAGCGTCGCATGTTCATACAATTTTTGTGTGTACCTATTTGCTTTACATAAACTAGGTATTATTATCCGTTTGTTATTTTGTGGTTTACTTTGCACGCTAGAACCTTATGTAGTGCGACTTTGTAGGATTAAAATAAGATTAAAATGTTATTAGTTAAGACTATAGGTTAGATCAGTATTGGGGCTGATTCTGTACTGCACAATCTCTAAACTAAACTAAAATGAATTATTGCTAACCCTTTCGTAATAGTCCCTTCGGAAAGGGACATAACTAGTTTTAAAGCTGACATTTTAGTTTAGTTTAGAGATTGTGCACTACAGAATCAGCCTCATTGTAATCTGTTTTAGTTGCCAAATAAGTAAATATAAAAAAAGGTAGTAGTTCCACAGTTCGTGGCACAGGCTATATATGTCACCGTAAGATTGTAAAAACCGTTAGATTATAAACTAACTCGTGAAATTGTAAACCGTCGAAAGATTGTGAACCGTTGAATGTTCTGAGTGTCAATTTTTGAAATATTTATTTATTTATTTATTTCTAGATATCTTTATTGCACACACAAAATATACAGAATACAGTTTTAAAGTATTAATTACTAGTAAAACTAGATAGAAATGTGCAAAGGCGGTCTTATTGCTAAAGCAATCTCTTACAGACAACCTTTGGTGAAAGAATAAATAAACGGAAGCGCGGGATGGTGCTGTATTTAAAAAAAAAAAAAATAGATAAGAAATGCATACATACATAATAAAGTACATACATTTTAGACCAATAAATAGATGTAAATATATACTACTACTACACAACTACATATATAAATATACCTATATAAATAAATATATATCACTATATTCTCCATTATAGAATAAAGTAAAATATTCATTGTATTTACGTTTTCTTGTCTGTTTCTTGTAGGTTAGGTTAGGGCTCGACATAAATAATCAGGTAGTGCGCGGCCGCAGGCCGGGCACTACCTGATTATTTATCGGTTTTATCGGTTTTAAATACCTAATACTATAAATAATAATACCTATTTAAGGTTTTATCGGTTTTAAATACCTAACAGATTACAATCTACCGAAAAATAATGCGTTAAATTGTAATCTTTCGACAGTTTGCAATTTCGCGAGTTAGATTATAATCTAACGGTTTTTACAATCGTACGGTGACATAGACTACGTACGACGTACGGTACTATACTATTAGCACCGAATACTAGTATAGAGTTCAGCGAATCTCTTGATATACTCACATACTGGATATACCTACATAATAGACACATTGTTCATGTTCTCCGAAGTTGTTCTTATTGTTTTATATTTCGTTCGCACGGCTGCGCCTGTGACATGAAACTTGAAGATTATACTTCTGCTAATTGCACTACCTATCTATTATAACAACCTGATGAGTATAGGGATTAGGTTTCACGATTAAAGTGGGATATTATTGCCTAACTATGTCAAAAATAAATTACTTTTTAGTGATTATTAAAGAGGCAAAAGGCGTAATATCCACGTCTCATGTAAATTTTAATTTTTGTGTTTGATAACCATTTTAAAATATAGATTAAAGTAAAAAAAAAGTGCATTGACTTTTGGTGAAGTCACAATTTCACAAATATGAAATACTTATCATATAAAATCTTATCGTAAAGTCTATATTTAGTTTATTAATCGCGGGAAAAATACACTGCCGTATCGTGCTGTTTATGGGCGCAGGCCCTTACACTGCGTTCCGACTAGGATATGAAGCTGTGCTTTAATGCCTCTATGATGCACGCGTTTATAAAAGTTTTTATGTTCCTAATTCCTATACATAAGTATCTACCTATGTACTACACGTCTACATGGTACTATTAGTATATACTACCAAACCAATCATCGTCCGTGGATCTCCGCATTGCAACGACTAATCATGGCTGACTCACGCGCCTGCTCTATTGTTGATTTGCACAGTGCAAAGTGCATAATGACTATACCTATTCACTGTTGAGATTTACACAAAGTGCCTAGGTTCTATTACACGTAGAGCTATTTCTTTGGACGTACACTTACTTAAAGAGCCAAACAAGTGAAGTTTGGAATTAAAAAACAAGACTGGGCAGTCTTGTTCCCCTTGTGTCCCATATATATTTTTTTTCAAACATTCATAGCCGTGTCACTTAGAATGATACAAGAACTCTAACGATACAAAAAAGGAGTGTTGAGTGAAATTTTGAATGTATGGGACATTCAAAATTTCACTCAACACTCCTTTTTTGGACAGTCGTGTAAAACATGACTGCCCTGCCCACTGAACAGGGAGTCTGCTCAATTGTTAAAGTGATCACTCGGGATGATCATAGAAGACGTAAGGATTCTAAGGAAATCATATTATGAATCCAAAATATGTTCAGGCATTTTTGTTTAGAAGTTATTGTGGAATTAAGAAACTCACATACATAGATAGATACGTGAACCCTAAAAACATTGCACTCCTTTTTTGGGCAGTCGCGTAAAAACATGACTGCCCTGCCGTATTGGTTTTTTTTAATTCATTGCCTGTGTCACTCGTAATGATGTAAGAGGATGTAAGGATTCTAACGATACCCCATACATCTAAATTCGTTCAGGCATTTAGAAGTTATGGTGGAATAAAGGAATTCTCATACACACATGAACCCTGAAAACCTTACACTACTTTTTTTGGACAGTCGCGTAAAAGGAATGGCATGGGCGCGATAAACACAGTAAATTTTTGAATGCCCATTATAATATGGTGGATTGTAGACCATGTTCTTCAACTGGTAAAGTAAAGTGATGATGGCCTTCTGGTAGGAGGCTTCGGCTGTGGCTATCAGACGGTTATTTGGTCTCCCTCTACTCTTTTTTCCTTCCACATGCATATCTATCATTATTCATTCTTCTCGTAATATGCCTTTCTTCCCTCCGCCTTACATGCCCATACCATGCTAGCCTATTACTCCTCATCTTTTCTATCACCACTTTCTACTTTCAAACTTCGCCTTATATATTCATTCCTAATCTTATCCATTCTAGTCACACCACACATTTAACTCAACATTCGCATTTCAGTCGCATGCACTTTTCTTCATCCATCCCTTTCACCGCCCAACATTCTGAACTATACAATATTAACCAGACAACGTACTTATTTGGCATAACTTGCCATGATGATTCGTTATGGTGAATTAGGCAAAAAAATTGGTCAATTACAAAAATTGACATAAATTAAGGAAGTGGAAACTTCGTATTATCCAATTGAGTTCACTCGTCCGCCATAACCTGACGACTGACAACTCCTTAACCTCAAGGTGAAATTGACTAAACCGCTCTTTGACACCTTAAGTTCGGCGTTTGCTGTTCTTTCCTTTTTCGGTTCTACATAACTAGGTATATGCGAACAATCGTTTTCAAGCATGAACATTATCAAGAGTAAACTGAGAAGTCGTCTTATTAATGAGAACTTGGAATCATGCGTAAAATTAAAACAACAACATACAAACCTGACTTATTCAAACTTTCCAAGGAGATGCAAGCACATTGTTCGCATTAATAAATATTTATTAAGTATGAAATTTAGTTTTATTTAATGTACTACTTATTTAGTGTATTAAAAATTTACTAAATAAGCAGATTTGGCTCCCAATTTATTTTTAAATTGTTGTAATGTTCATATTTGGCTCTTTGGCTAATACTGGACTAGACGAATATCGCTAAAAGGCAACGAAAGCATCGGGCTATTCGGGGGAGTCCGTGGTTTTAATCCCAGCAACGGACCAGTACTAGCTTTTCGTAAATGATAAATGATTTATTTATTTTATTATGTCATTTTAGAAATTATGACATTTTTTTTGATGAAGATACGACATTGTAATTTGTAAATAACATTATTTAAATTTTATATGGCTAGGTACTTGGGTAACTTATTAATTTTTATGACTTAACAATGTACATTTATATTAATTGTATTGTACTTTAACGATCTGACTTTCGTAAGCGCTTTTTATAAGTCTATGCGAAGAATAAATATAAATATACCTACAAATATACAAATATTATAACATTCGCCGCGTATATGTCACCGCAAGATTGTAAAAACCGTTAGATTATAATCTAACTCGCGAAATTATAAACTGTCGAAAGATTGTGAACCAAATGTTCTGAGTGTAAATTTTTGAAATATTCATTGTATTTACGTTTTCTTGTCTGTTTCTTGTAGGTTAGGTTAGGGTTCGACATAAACAATCAGGTAGTGCTTCTACCGGGTTAATATAATACTAACAGATTACAATCTACCGAAAAATAATGCGTTAAATTGTAATCTTTCGACAGTTTGCAATTTCGCGAGATTATAATCTAACGGTTTTGACAATCTTACGGGGCGGGCACTTAGGTTCTATCGGGTTTATAAACCTAACAGATTACAATCTACCGGAAAATAATGCGTTAAATTGTAATCTTTCGACAGTTTGCAATTTCGCGAGTTAGATTATAATATCTGACGGTTTTGACCATCTTACGGTGACTTAAAGAATTCTCAATCTTAGAACTAGATCGAGACATCTATCGAGAAAGACATTCCATGTAAGACATTATACTTTGTAGTGCTACACTAGATGGCGTTGTAAAGATAAATAAAAAACTAATCATTTTTCAAGATTTATTATTTAATGTATTTCTACATAAAAATTACAAAATCCAATAGGTTAAGTATAAGGTATTTATACTGTGTACACTTATTTGAAAATATATTAAACTTTTTTTTTTTTTTTTTATCCACTACAATTTAGCCCTTGACTGCGATCTCACCTGATGGTAAGTGATGATGCAGTCTAAGATGGTAGCGGGCTAACCTGTTAGGGGCATGGCAGTTATATTAAACCCATACCCCTATTCGGTTTCTACACGACATCGTACCGGAACGCGTAATCGCTTGGCGGCACGTCTTTGCCGGTAGGGTGGTAACTAGCCACGGCCGAAGCCTCCCACCAGGCCAGACCAGGGAAAATTCAGAAATTATAAATTCCCAAATTGACCCTGCCGGGGATCGAACCCGGGACCTCCGCACGTTAAGGCAACAGCGCTACACACTGCGCCACGGAGGTCGTCGAACTTACTGAATTAAAAAATGTGTAGGAACTAGATTCTATAAAACAATAACAGAAACTGTACAAACAATTGTTTACACTCATAAATCACAATTTATAACTACTATACTAGCTGATGCCAGCGACTTCCCTTCCTTGGTTGGACTATAATCTATCTCTGTGCTAAATTTCATCCAGCTCCAATCAGCTGTTCTGGAGCGACTGAGTAAGAATCATCCATCCCAAATTTCGCATTTATAATATTAATATAGATTTAGATATAGAGATATAGATTATTCACAGGTAATTTTCACAATTCACTTGTTCTCCTTGAACAGCTCATAGAGTACTGAGCACAATCGGTACAGCGGTAGACCCACCACAGTGAAGTAGTCCCCCTCCACTCGCTCCACAAACGTGCCCCCCACACCCTGGATACCGTATCCCCCAGCCTTATCCCTGGACAAACAAAATACAATACATTAATAACAGAATACAATCTATAATAGTATTATAAATGCAAAAGTTTGGATGGATGGATGGATGGATTTTTGTTACTCAATCACAGAATGGATCTGGATTAAATATATTTAATGTAATAATTTTTTATAACGTTCAATAAGTGTACAAGTTTTGAATAAAATCTTTGACTTTGACTTGGATAAAATTTGGCACAGAGATAGATTATATAAAGTAGCCTATGCCAGATGGAATAACACATAAGTTACTTTTTATCCCAGAAAATAAAACAGTTGCTGCAGGAACCAAAAAACCTCAATCCATGCGGCCAAAGTTTTGGACATCATCTAGTACAATAATAATATCTACCAACAATAATAATATCAGAATCTGAAGATTATAAATTGATGAATAATTTCGTTTTCGTTTTGTTTAAGAATCTTTGATCATCCAACAATTTAATTTAGTTGACAACTCAATTACAATAAATACATATAAATTCCAAAGTACCATTAATTTAATTGAACCTATTTCTTGTGACTTAGTTCACTTATAACACTATATTGATGTCGGCAACTTTGTCCATGTGGATTAAGATTTTTTTATACCCACAGAAACATTTATTTTAACGAGATAAAAAGTAGTGTATGTTCTCCCCAGGGATGGAATTTATCAGCTATTTCTGTACCAAAATTGGTAGAAAAGTTGAGCTGTAAAAGCATTGCAAACAAATTATCACTTTTACAATATAAGAATTATATTTACGGCATTCCGAACCAGTGGTAGGTAGATTCATTCGAAGATTCAAAAGCACTTGTAAAAGAAAATTTAATTAATTGTAAATGTAATTTGAAAAAAATACATTTGAGTTTCGAGATCAGTCTGAGTATGGATAGTCCAGACTTCATATAATTCTGTAAGCGTAAGTAGTTTATTCTTACATAGGTTCGCCGGTGGCAATATATCCCTTGATCTGCTCATCATCTAGTTTGCCAAATACAACGTCCGTCCTCTCTGTGAACTTCACAACTTTGTCTGACACCTTCACCACTACTCCTGTGTACACAGTGTGACACCGGCCTGATAAGCTGAAAAATAAAGTTTTTGTTAGCTCCCCTTAGTCAAGACTTCATACATTAATCACTTTAGTGGTGGTTTTCTTGAGATACTTAGTAATAATTTTCTTCTGACCGAATTTCCGCCAAGGTGGCCACTCTACAGAGAGATTAGCCATCTACACCTGAGATATTATAGTGCATCAGGTGCATGCTCTGTTCCCTTACTCTCATAGCCTGAAAGGACAGACATTCAACACAACCAGAGAGATCAGGCACAGAGCTGACAGATCAAACAACTCCTAGGTACCCAGATTTTTCCACATATTATTATTCAACTAAGATTTGGCACAAGCATTTTATATTTAACTTATAACAATAAGTAATTATTAAAAGATTAATGCCTATAGTATGTATAAAAATTGGGATTGATAGTTTAGAATGCTCTCTAAAGCATGGAGGAAATGAGGCAGCCTTATTTAGATAGCTATAATCTGTAACTCATCCAGTTACCAACTCAGATCAACATTACTCTGATATATACTATTGCAACTAGGCCACTATTCCCTACTTTTCCCAAAATTCTCTTTTTTTAAGAACTTCAACAACCTTTTTGATTTGTAATAGTGAGGTTATTAGTACCTTTTTAACATATCAAAAGCTTCCATCTCCGAAGTTGGCTTGCCAAACATTTCCCCGTCCAAAGTGACCATAGTATCAGCCCCAATGACTACATCGGGAGGCCTGGCTTGCGACTTCAACCTGCTTTCTACTTCAACAACTTTCTGCAAAGCAGTCTCTTCCACAAACGCCGAGAAGCTGCTAAAAGTCTTCGGATCCAAATTTTCCTCAAATAGTGAGGGGCAAAGTTCCACTGTTAAGCCCTGAAATTGATGTACTTAATTTTAGTAGGCTTTAGCCTAAAATGTAGGTTCATTGTTGCAATATTCTTAAATCTTACAATATTTTCGACTAATTCTCTTCTTCTTGGTGAACCACTAGCGAGAATAATCTTCTTTTGCTTCAAAACATGCTTTATTGGTTGTAACATTGTTCAATATTGTAATATTGTAATTACTAATTATATCCCAAGATGTTTAGACCTATGGAACAGTTCAGTAAACAGTCTAGTTCTTATCTAGGTACGCCTAACAGAGACGTACATTTAATTGAATCTAATACTTCAAAAGAAAGAAACAAATTGGAAAAGTAAGGTTAAATTTACCGCGATTATGGACTCCTTATTATGGAGTGTAGCGGTAAGGAGGAACATCTCTATAAATGAAAAGCAGAGACAAGTAACAAGGATATGAAAAGTGTTCGTCAAAATGCATTAAATTGGGGGCGCCACATTAGCATCAGGGTAAATTTTAGAGAAAGCGCCAATTATTATTACTAGATTATGTTTGAGAAATAAACAAGGAAAGAAAACATTCGTCATTAGTTTGTACAAGGTAAGTTTTTGAAATTTTCAATAATTAACTAGTTACTTTAGTCGACATTAATACTAAATTTTTTAACTCGGCATACTTCACTCCATCTACAATTGCTAATTCATACCATACCCTTTGCCTACACCAGCGCCACTGTGGAAGGTTTTTGAACTGTTATTAATAGCAACCACTGGACACTTTTTCAACTTTACCTTATGAGATGATACTCCTTACCTCTACCCTCCCTAACCGCGATAAAATCCTCAGTTAAAATCAGAAAACCAAAAAGAAATTACAGTACCACAGAATGTTGTTATATTAATATCAACAAACATTCTTACTCCAACAACCATAGAATAGATTAAATCCACAAATCTTGTAAAATGTGATAAGGCTAGGCAAAGGCTAGATACACACACTTCCGACACCTAGTTATGTTGAACTGTCCTTCGTAGTCTAATCTGATTCATCGGAAGTCGGAGATTGCCTGCCTGTCGTTATATTGCTTAATATTAAACTTTGCTAAGTATATTGAGATCAAAGTATTGATATTCATCTGTGTTATACCCTATGGATAGAATAAAATTAAAAATACATACGTAGGTTATTTATCTACGACACTCTATGTTGTCTTTGTTGCTGTCGTTGCGATAAAATTGCGGCTTCAATTTTTGTTTTCGATTTATGAAATTACTTTTACTAATTGCTAACGGTAACCGAGGTGATGGAAATATAATTACAGTAAAATGCAGTCCATAGTGGCTCGAGTGCGCGGCTATCTAAGCTGGTTAGTTGGTGAAGACGATACCGCGATCAAGACAAGCTTCAAAAGAGACAGGTATGGATTTGACATGTCTTGTTTACTACATTGAACATTATTTTCTAGTTATGGCGGCAAAGTCCGCAAAGAATTACTTCTAAGCTTTGAAATTCATTAAACCAAAATGATCAAGATACCGTTAAACGTAGCTTCAAGGTTTTGGAAGTGCGTTTTCACATTTTACAGTTAGAACGTGGTTTGCCAAACGTTCGAATAAAACGCTTTTTCTGTTTCAGACATGACGATGATATCTCATCTGATGATGATTTTCCATCTCTACAGAGACAAAAGAAACTAAGGAAAACTTCCTTCCCCGACGTATTAAGTAGTAGAGGTAAGTAATAATGTAATTTTATTTATAAGACTGCGGATCTGCCATTCTAACAAATGAACATGCATAAATTGCTTCAACTAATTAGCTTAACCAAACTAAATGTACAGTACAATGTTGTACAATAAAGTACACATATGCATACATATAGGTACTGTGTACTTATTAGCACTGTTTGCTCTACCACACATGCAGGAAAAGCAAGTCAGCAATCTATAATCAAACATACATAATATATACTTCATACATTTCACAGAGCGACCCAGAAACATCCTCAGAAGATGCATTTTTCTGTGTAGGAAAGTGGCTTGCTTTTCAGGCGGTACAAAAAAAAACCTACCTGGATGGATATCCATTCAGGTTTTTATTGTTGCCTATAATTAAAACTATAAAATGCCTGTTCACTCTTGCCTTGAGAGTACTAACGTTGAAAGTACTCTTGGCAGGAAACATGGTTGCAAAAGCCTTTACAAAATTAAATAGCCACACATATATATTCTGTTTTGCTATGGGAGTGGTTAACAGTTAAATTACTACTCAATTTACCTACAAAGTTAAAATATTTTCAGATATGTGGGATGAAGAACACAGGTCAGCTAAAAATGTTAGATACGTACCAATTCAAGTCGAAGCAGGCCATCCAAGCACCTCCACACCTAATGAGGGGTCCTCCAAGTATGGCAACCAAGTGCGAACAGTCCCTATTAAGTTGGTGGACAGATCCAACGGGCCTTCGACTCCGTCACGGAAGTCTCGGTTGCAGCCCGTGAAGCCAATTGTTCACACTGTTGTTGATGATTCAGAGGATGATGATGATGAGGTATAGTTATTTAAATAAACCAAAATTAACTAGAGTTTTTTGTAGACTCTTCTAAAACCAGAATTCGTATGGAACCCTTGTAGCTTTAGTTAAGGTACTGTACCTGATTATCACTATCATGTTTTATAAGTTATTGGACATCAATAAGTGTACAGTGAACCTAAGTAATCTCAATAAATAAATATTGATGCATTGATTGCTAAAGGAGTAACTGACTAACATCAACTTAGAGGAGGAGAACCTGGATGTTGCAGCCCCTGAATTGAGCATAAGATTTTTTTCTATCCTTACAGGTACCTAACAAAAATATTAACAGTAAAAATATACTTAATTAACTACATAAATATGAAGATGAAACAATTCATTATTATTCTACTACATGCTAGCCCTTGACTGCAACCTCATCCGGTAGTAAGTGATGATGTAGTCTTAAGATGATAGCCGGCTAACCATTTAGGCATATGGCAGTTATATTAAACTCATACCCCCTACTTGGTTTCTACAAGGCATTGTACTGGAAAGCTAACATTTTGAACTAAATGTGTTGTGTTTATTGTTTTAGGTTATATTGGTTCAAACAAAACCTCAAAAGCAGGCACAATATTACAAAGCAATAACAAAGCAGAATGATGACGATGATGATGATGATGATGATGTCATATTCATCAAGGAAGTCTCAACACCGACCCCTTACTACAGTGTCAGTAAAAAGAAAGGTCAAAGGGATGAAGGGGTCAAGTACTACAAGTTATGTCGGAACCTCAATGAAAGGGGCACGAGTCATTCACCTAGGGAATTTAGCAAATTCAAAGGCACAGCAGGAATCACGAAATCATACAAAAAAACCACTCCACTACCAAAATGGATGCAGTCAAATATGTCACAATCACGAAATAGATTTTCAACACTTAACGGAAATGCTCGATCGACATTATCAGAAGTTTTCAACTTGGACGAAAAGAGGAGTTACCAAGAACTCATAAAGAAAGTTGCCGATTCTATGAAACCGTCGTTGGTAAATAAGCCTTTAGATATTTACAGTTTAGCGGACAATTCAGCTTCGTTGCGGTTAACACAAAGAGCTCAAAGGAACGCATTAAATGAAATAAAACTAGTCGAAAAAGGCATGAGTGATGATAAGTTAAACGAAGTATCCAAAGAGTATGATCCGATCACAATAGCATCTATAAACTCCTCCGATTCCGAAGTGGAAATCATCCCGTCTGAAACATCAACATCATCTTCTGTAAAAATTGATAGGATTAATACTCTAAAAGATTCCTTTAGAGACAGAGCGCTGACTTCGAATGACTGGATTTCAAGACTAGACTCTAAGTATAAGAAAAAACAATGTGATACCCAATGCAAACTGTTGGATGCGAGGCGAGAATCTGATATAATATCCAAAGTTAATTTGGAACAGAAGTTAGCGCATTTAGAGCATAAGTTGAAGCACGAACTGAGCATACCAGAGAGTCTAATAGAAGAACCTCAGCCTACAGTGGAACTACCGCCATTGACTCTAGAACAAGAGAAGTTAGTTAAAAGAGCACTGGGTCCAGGGCCACCCGGACAATTATTAGTAGAGAAATTTAATTTAAGGATACACAGGTTAGTAGGAAACCGTTTGTCTGTTGTTGATTTATTTTAGTCTTTGTGTTATTTTTTTTATTTTGTTGAAAATTAGAAAAGTATTGGATACCAATCTATCAAACTGACTATAAAGTAGACCTTTACCTCACATGGATTGTAATTTTAATCATAAACTCATAAAAAACTATTACAGTGCTAGTGCAGTAATTTAAAAATACTGTAGTAATGAAATTTTCAATATTACTGCACAGCTTCATATCCTTATAACTATGTCAATATTTTTATCACCCTAGTGTGGTAACTCTGTCTTATGGTTGAAAGCGACAGTCCAGAAGTAGGTATTAATGAAACACTTAATATATTTGTCCTCTCATTAGAAACTTGCACAAGTAAACAGTTAAATGTGTAGAGGTTCCACAAGAGATTTAATGTATTTAAATAAAAGTTGGCTATACTTAAAAACAATATACATTTGATCCAGCCACAATTGGCATCGTTAAGCTCTAAACACAAAAGTATTCAATAATCGCTGAGTCTGCCGGCAGGAGACTGAATTACCATTGTTCAAACACTCGTATTTAAACTATTTTCAATATAGCGTCCGTATCCACAGATGAAATCGAATGACATGAAACGAGTCAAATTGACAGTACTTCCTGTTTCATGAGATTTAATGACAAACAGTAATAATGCTATGTATATGTCACTGTAAGATTGTAAAAACCGTTAGATTATAATCTCGTGAAATTGCAAACTTTCAAAAGATTACAATGTAACGCTTTATTTTCTGGTAGATTATCTGGTATTTGTAATTTATTCGGGATATTAACCCGATAGAAGCTAAGTGCCACTACCTGATTGTTTATGTCGAATCCTAACCTAACCTACAAGAAACAGACAAGAAAACGTAAATACAATAAATATTTCAAAATATGACACTCAGAACGTTCACAATCTTTCGACAGTTTACAATTTCGCGAGTTAGATTATAATCTAACGGTTTTTACAATCTTACGGTGACATATACATGGTACATGGTGGTGAAATAAAAGTCACTTTATAGTCAAAGCTTATGATCTGTATTCCAGGCGTGACCTCCAAACCTTAGCTGGGCTTAACTGGCTGAACGATGAAGTGATCAACTTCTATATGAACCTGCTGATGCAGCGGAGTGAGGAGCGCAAAGACTTACCACGGGTCTACGCCACCAATACATTCTTTTATCCAAAGCTCATGCAAAGCGGCCAGGCTGGCCTCAAGAGGTGGACCAGGAAGGTTAGTTCAGCTCTCTCTCTCTGTGTAGTATTCCTCATTGCTGAGGGTCATGACTCCATTTTATTAATCACATAATGTCTGGGGTTTTCTTGGGGTAGTAATGTGGTGGGTTCCCAGGTCCTTCCGCATGCAAAGAGTACTGTTTCTACTCTTAGGTAAATAACGATTATAATCAGATGTTAGTGATAATAACCGGGATCGAAGGCTTAACGTGCACGGAGGAAACGGCGAAATTCGGTTACCCATCCAGTTACTGACTTGGATCAACGTTGCTTAACAATCGCGATTGACTGTCCATTCATCCCTCAAGTTACTTCATATACTAGTAGCCATATTTAGGAGGTCGTCAAGGTCGGTATAACAATTAATAACGTAGCGTTGGTGCATTTCCAACATTCGATGTATTTCGACGACCTCCGTGGCGCAATGTGTAGCGCTGTTGTCCGGGTTCGACTCCCGGCAGGGTCAATTTGGAAATTTATAATTTCTGAATTTTCCCTGGTCTGGCCTGGTGGGAGGTAGTTCGTGCCGCCAAGCGAATTAGCGTTCCGGTACGATGCTGTGTAGAAACCGATTAGGGGTTTGGGTTAAATATTTATTTATTTATTTCTCCACTTACAACTAGCATTACAGGTTTCCCTAATACACTAGTGTAGCTAAAATAAGCCTTAACTATATCATAAACTAATTAACTATAACTGCCATGCCCCTAACAGGTTAGCCCGCTACCATCTTAGACTGCATCTTCACTTACCATCAGGTTAGATTGCAGTCAAGGGCTAACATGTAGTGATTGAAAGAAAAAAAAACCATTCCAGGTGGACATATTCGCGCATGACCTTATGGTGGTCCCGGTACACTTGGGTGTCCACTGGTGCCTCAGCCTCATACACTTCAATGAGAAGCGGATCCACTATCTGGACAGTATGGGAGGCCGCAACCAGGGCTGCCTCGATGCACTGCTCAAGTACCTGCGCGATGAACACAAGGACAAGAAGGGACAGCCCTTCGATGACAGCGGATGGGTCACCGAAAATCTCAAGGTCTGTTCGTGATTTCGTAGGTCACCGAAAATCTCAAGGTCTGTTCGTGATTTCGTAGGTCACCGAAAATCTCAAGGTCTGTTCGTGATTTCGTAGGTCACCGAAAATCTCAAGGTCTGTTCGTGATTTCGTAGGTCACCGAAAATCTCAAGGTCTGTTCGTGATTTCGTAGGTCACCGAAAATCTCAAGGTCTGTTCGTGATTTCGTAGGTCACCGAAAATCTCAAGGTCTGTTCGTGATTTCGTAGGTCACCGAAAATCTCAAGGTCTGTTCGTGATTTCGTAGGTCACCGAAAATCTCAAGGTCTGTTCGTGATTTCGTAGGTCACCGAAAATCTCAAGGTCTGTTCGTGATTTCGTAGGTCACCGAAAATCTCAAGGTCTGTTTGTGATTTCGTAGGTCACCGAAAATCTCAAGGTCTGTTTGTGATTTCGTAGGTCACCGAAAATCTCAAGGTCTGTTTGTGATTTCGTAGGTCACCGAAAATCTCAAGGTCTGTTTGTGATTTCGTAGGTCACCGAAAATCTCAAGGTCTGTTTGTGATTTCGTAGGTCACCGAAAATCTCAAGGTCTGTTTGTGATTTCGTAGGTCACCGAAAATCTCAAGGTCTGTTTGTGATTTCGTAGGTCACCGAAAATCTCAAGGTCTGTTTGTGATTTCGTAGGTCACCGAAAATCTCAAGGTCTGTTTGTGATTTCGTAGGTCACCGAAAATCTCAAGGTCTGTTCGTGATTTCGTAGGTCACCGAAAATCTCAAGGTCTGTTCGTGATTTCGTAGGTCACCGAAAATCTCAAGGTCTGTTTATGATTTCGTAGGTCACCGAAAATCTCAAGGTCTGCCCCCCGATTATGTAAGGAAATCGTAATCGTAATCGTCTGTCAAACGTATAATTCGACCTGTTTATGGAGGTCATAGATGCTTGCACGTCTAAACGCTTGTATGTACTCCTTTTGAGTTATACGTTCTGAACTGTCAAATGAATACGATTGGCTTAGATAATTGGACCTCTGTTCGTGATTTCTTCTTCGTATCTGTCACCGTAATATTGTAAAAACCGTTAGATTATAATCTAACTCGCGAAATTGTAAACTGTCGTAAGATTACAATTTAACGCATTATTTTTCGGTAGATTGTAATCTGTTACACGTAAATAAGTAATTAGTTTTTAGTTATATTTTCACATGTATCACTGGAAGGAACTACCCTCTGCAATACAGGTTATCCTAGCGTAGAGGGTAGGGACCGTTATTTAATCATGTCAATCATTTATGAAAATAAATATTATTCTTATTATTCTTATTCTTGTTCTTGTTAGGTATATTAACCCGATGGAACCTAAGTACCTGATTATTTATGTCGAACCCTAACCTAACCTACAAGAACGACACAAAAATACATAAATACAATTAATATTTCAAAAATTTACACTCGGAACATTGAACAGTTCGCAATCTGTCGACAGTTTACAATTTCGCGAGTTAGATTTTAATCTAACTGTTTTTCCAATGTTACGGTGACATATCGTTATTTGGTTTTGTCGCACGCTTTACGCTCTGTGTCAAAATTTAGAAAAAAACATTCTTAACCAATTTTTTTTACTGCCAGTAAAAAAATTGGCACTTAATTTCTTTATATTTATTGCTAGCTATAAGTATAATATGATTTTAATTTACAGATAGACCAGTGCGACAACACTGGTAAAATAATATAATATTACCACACAATCTCAAGGTGCCAATAAGTGCGCTTATTTTTATCGCACGAGTGCGGCAATAGTGTAATCTCCACAGTACTGCAAGTCTATCCTTGTAAATATTTGACGACCTCCGTGGCGCAGTGTGTAGCGCTGTTGTCTTAACGTGCGGAGGTTCCGGGTTCGATCCCCGACAGGGTCAATTTGGGAATTTATAATTTCTGAATTTTCCCCGGTCTGGCCTGGTGGGAGGCATCGGCCGTGGCTAGTTACCACCCTACCGGCAAAGACGTGCCGCCAAGCGATTTAGCGTTCCGCGGGCTGATTACTTAACTCGCGACAGGCTTGCGACAGGCGTAAATCTCGCGATCGCTGCTGTCAAACGGCACTTTTGTATTACGTATCAGCGGCTACAGAGCAGACAGCAGTCGAGCTCTAGTTCACCCTCTAGCGGACAATCTATGAACTAAAAACTGCATTCGTGTCCTTGTCGTACCAGCAAATTGGTATTATCTAAGCTTCCTTGACAGCAATACGACAGCGACAGCCGAGCAAAATGAAACGTCAAACAGCAACAACCTCTGCACCTGTTGCAAAGTGATTGTTGGGTAATTGTCGAGTGCGTTTACTGTGGTTTTTTATATATGTAGGTACATAAACTCAAGCAATTTGAATAATATCTACGTAAAAAACCAACATCTTTGAATGTAAGATAGTTTCACACACGGTAGACGGCACGCGTAGAAAGGTTAAATATTTTTAAAAAAGGCAAAATATTTATAATATTAATAGAGAGTAGATCAGAGTAGATAGTACATAATAGTTTAGCCATAACAATGTACTCTGTGGTTTAGCCTATGATCAGTCGAACACTTCACTCTTTAAATTCAACCACAGAGGAACATACTCAAGGAACGTACTACGACTATAAAAGGTATGGATAAAGCTGCTTATTTTGTTTTCATCTATTGCTGTCCTGTCGCGAGTGGCGCTAGTATCGATAGCAAAAGTGCATGAAAAGTGCATTCTGCGACAGGCGAGCAATAGACGTGCGATCGGCTTGCGTAATACGAATTCTAGTGACATTTTGCGACCGATCGCGTAGTGTTTGCTGTCGCATTGCTACTGCTGTCGCTACTGCAACATTTTACGTAATCAGCCTGCCGGTACGATGCCGTGTACAAACCGAATGGGGTATGGGTTAAATATATCTGCCATGCCCCTAACAGGTTAGCCCGCTATCATCTTAGACTACATCATCACTTACCATCAGGTGAGATCGCAGTCAAGGGCTAACTTGTAGTGGATAAACTAAAGCAAAAAAATATTGAAAAATGCAATAATTCCACCACAGGACATACCTCAGCAAATGAACGGCAGCGACTGTGGAATGTTCGCGTGCACATTCGCCGAGTTCAGCTCCCGAAACGCCCCCTACACATTCACCCAAGCGCACATGCCCTACCTGAGACGCAAGGCTGCACTAGAAATCCTGCAGGCGAAGCTCTTACTGTGACCACTTGCCGGTGAGTGCACCCCAGCTTCCTCGGGTTAGAGAAACTGTTACACCTACCGAGTAATACAGTCCCATTGAAAATTTCATACAATGTAGTTGCATAATAGTGTAAAAATTGCTTACTTAATCAATTGTAGAGTCAGTGGCGTGCACAGGGTTTGAAGCTAGGGTAGGCATTGGTAAGTCAGAATTCCTATTTACCCACTGTTTTGGTAAAAATGAGCATTGACATATTTCCACTTGGGTAAGCAGTGCTTTTATGCCTCTATGAACTGCACGCCCCTGTGTAGAGTGATCTATTCTATCCTACAGGCGAAGCTCTTACTGTGACCACTTGCCGGTGAGTGCACCCCGCTCCCTCGGGTTAGAGAAACTGTTACACCTACCGAGTAATTCAGTCCCATTGAAAATTTTATACAATTTAGTTGCATAATAGTGTAAAAACTGCTTACTTAAACAATTGTAGAGTGGTCCTCACCTACAGGCGAAGCTCTTACTGTGACCACTTGCCGGTGAGTGCACCCAGTTCCTCGGGTTAGAGAAACTGTTACACCAACCGAGTAATACAGTCCCATTGAAAATTTTATAAAATGTAGTTGCATAATAGTGTAAAAACTGCTTACTTAATCAATTGTAGAGTGATGCTATCCTACAGGCGAAGCTCTTACTGTGACCACTTGCCGGTGCGTGCACCCAGTTCCTCAGGTGAAAGAAACTCACGTCAACAAAGTAATTCAATTCTGTTGAGAACTTTATACAATGTAGTTACATAATAGAGTAAAAATAGAGTCATTCTAATCAATCACTTTTGATGGTTGAAAAAAATTGTGAAAAAAAGTATCAGCATGCACACTAAAGTTTACATTCCAGTTTCATAATAGTACATTGTAATACAAGGGTGGTAAGTAGGATATTGCAAACGAGTTGACGATTATAAGTATATAATACGATAGTCGCGAGTTTGTAATAAACTTAACGCCTGTGTATCATACGACGTTTTTCAATGCGTTCTTAGTTGAGTAGATAGGCGACTCGTCAGAAGATAAATATTTCTTACTCCATACATATCCTTGTGTCCCGACATTTTGATTGGAGAAAACTATTTATTATTACTATAATAATATAATACTTAAAAACTTGTTTTGAATTAGCTGATGCCCGCGACTTCATCGGCATTGATTAAGTTTTTTTTATTCCCGCGGGAACTCCTTAATCTACTCAGCCTATTTCCTTCCCCGGGATGTAACCAATCTCTGTACCAAATTTCATCAAAATCGTTTGATGAAATTTGTTAAAAAGATGGGCTGTGAAATCGTAGCAGACGGACAGACAGATAGACAAACTTTCGCATTTATGACATTAATATGGATTGGGTAACACTTTACCTCACGGAAATTGGAAAACAAATAAAAAAATTACACAAGTGCAGTTAAATCATTAACTTTCAAGCCAATTTAAATAGGTATTGCCGTATGGCCCTACAACATGAGAGCAATTTTTACACTAATAATAGCGACATTGTATTGTAAAATCTTACAAATATCGACATTAGGCATGTTAGCGCCTCCCATTAGATATAAATTGATCTAATTCACACGAAGAACTCCTGTATTTATTGAATAAGTCATGAGTATGTGATAGTGACTGCATAATCTGAGCGTTGTAGTTTTCAAATACCACCACCACCACTACAGCCCACTAAAGTCCCACTGCTGGGCACAGGAAAGAGGGAGTTAGAGCTTAGACCCGCCACGCTGCTCCAATTGCGGATTGACGGGCTTTAACGACTATTATCATGTTAGTGATAATAACCGGGACCGACGGCTTAACGTGCTCTCCGAGGCACGGGGGTGAAACACCACCAACTTCCTAACTCCGGGCTAGTCCTGAGAATTTCTAGTTAGAAAAACCCAATACTTAATTATGGCCAGACCCAGGACTCGAACCCGGGACCTCGCCGGCGGCAGTCGAATATGCTAACCGCTAGACCAACGAGGCAGTTTTCAAATACAATTTTAATAAATTTAAGCCCGCTTGAACAAGGCGGTAACATTTTATATACCTGTTCTTTTCACGTTTACTCCAGAATAAACTCATCAAAAAATGACAGCATCACAAAAGGCTGATAATGCATGGTTGGCATTTATTTTTATGCACCCGCCCATGAATGAGGTTTATGGTTTATCGGTACCAATTGAAGGGTGTCTTAAATCATTACAAAACCGCCATATTGAATTTAGTGTGACGTCATTTTATTTTTCGTATTTTACTTACCAAGAGTAAAATATTAAAAATAAAATGACGTCACACAAAATTCAAAACCGCCATATTTTATTTTGTGAGACGTCATTTTATTTTTCGTATTTTACTCTTGCTGAATCAAACAAAACCGCCATATTGAATTTTGTGTGACGACGAAAATAAAATGACGTCACACAAAATTCAATATGGCGGTTTTGTAATGATTTAAGACTTACTACGATTGACATTTGAAAGCTACTCTGACTCAGGCATGCGTGTATGTTTGTGTGTGCGGATTCTAACGATTCCAATCAGACTTGTCTATTCCTAATGAACAAGATACAAAACAATATATTTCAAGACTGATTCGAATGTTAGATGTTATGCTATTACCTAGATATAAATAACTAGCTCTAATTAATTTAGCTGTACATAGTTATCTAGAACGATTGCGTTCTTCCAGTAATACTAAAGTATACTAAAAGTTGCAGTGAGCGTCTCGAAAATTTAAAGTTATTACCTAAAGCGTATATATGTCACCGTAAGATTGTAAAAACCGTTAGATTATAATCTAACTCGCGAAATTGTAAACTGTCGAAAGATTGTGAACCGTTCAATGTTCTGAGTGTCAATTTTTATACGACTGCCTGAAAAAAGGAGTATATTGTTTTCAGGGTTCATGTATGTATGTATGTATGTGAGTTTGTATATTCCACCATAACTTCTATACGCCCGAACCGATTTTGATAAATGAGGTATCGTTAGAATCCCTAGCTTATTCCGGGTGACATAGGCCAGTAAAACTTAAAAAAAAATTGGTGGGACCATGGTCCTGCAAGACTAAATTTGAAAAAAAAATCGTAAATAAGATTAACTATTTAATCATCATCTAGAAAATGATGAGTAGATTCCAGAAATATATAACACTATAGTTCAATATCCAGTGATTCACAAAAAAAAATCATTTAACAAAAATGTGAATAAGATTCTAATTTAACTGGATTGATTTTTTAATTGAAATATTCATTGTATTTAAGTTTTCTTGACTGTTTCTTCTAGGTTAGGTTAGGGTTCGACATAAATAATCAGGTACTTAGGTTCTATCGGGTTAATATTCCTAACAGATTACAATTTACCGGAAAATAATGCGTTAAATTGTAATCTTTCAACAGTTTCTAATTTCGCGAGTTAGATTATAATCTATGGGAATCAAAATCTCCCACTAGGGGCTCTGTTCATCACTGAGCACGAGTCACCTCTGACACTGAAAATAGTTTAGGCCATAAACCACCACGCTTTCCAAGTGCGGAATTGGCAGCCTTCACATACCTTTGAGATGATAACAGATAACTCTCAGGCTTGCAGGTTTCCTCAAGATGTTTTCCTTACGAAAAAAAATCTGAAAAGTTAGTATCAGGGATTCGAACCCCGATCCTTTCGAAAACAAAGGGCTTTGAAGTTATACAAGTCAACTTGAAAATTTAAGTTATTTTGTACTATAATGTCTGTATAACAAGCTAATATTGTTTATTTTCACCTTTTGTGTTGCGACTATACATTTACTAGAACCGTATTCATACTAATTTTTTGTTGTACGCCCATCTTACTTCTTATCATACTAATATTTTGTATTATAAATGCGTAAGTTTGGATGGATGTATGGATGTTTGTTACTCAATCACGCCCCAACGGCTAACCGGAATTGGCTGAAATTTGGCACAGAGATAGATTATAGTCTGGAATAGCCCGTGGCGTGCACAGGTTTTGAAGCTAGGGTAGGCATTAGATAGTCATAATACCTATTTACTAATTGTTTTGATGAAATATTAGCATTGACGCGTTTCCATTGGGTAAGCAGTGCTTTTATGCCTCTATGAACTGCACGCCACTGAGAATAGCACATAGGCCAAAACACCTCGATCCACGCAGACGAAGTCGCGGGCATTAGCTAGTGTCTTAATATTATTTACGTAGTTTATAATAATTTGAATTTAAAAAAAAAGAAATGCCTCTCCTTTGGCATAATTCTTGTGATTGCGATAATTACAATCAGTATAAAACTACAGCATTCTTGTTAACCCAGGTTTAGCGCTTAAGTAGTTTTTTTTTTGTTAAAATCAAGACTCAGCTTTATTTATAAAAGTATATGGTTGAAATTGAAATGAATGAAAACAATTTTATTTCAACCACTAGCTAATGCCCGCAACTTCGTCTGCGTGGATCGAGGATTTTTGGTTCCCGCGGGAACTCCTTAATTTTCCGGGATAAAAGTAGCCTATGTGCTATTCCAGACTATAATCTATCTTTGTGCCAAATTTCAACCAGATCCGTTCAACCGTTGGGGCGTAATTGAGTAACAAACATCCATACATCCATACATCCATCCAAACTTTCGCATTTATAATATTAGTTTGATATACTGATTAAAATAAAGCCTACTTTCGGTTGCCATCTCAAGACACTAAAGATGATAAAAGTATTGAATGACAACTAATAAGTTCCAAAGAATTGCGATTGTCGCATTTATTGCTATCAAAGTCTAGTGCTACGAGTAAAAAAAAATACCAGTACGAATGCGGTCTTAATTCCATGTCATTGGAAGAACCTAGGTAGTAAATGTTTAAAGTAAAATGAAAAATCTGATATTTTTTTTAATAACTGTTGAAGACATTATTGTTTTTTTTTGAGTAGGTAATATAAAATCAGTATTTGAAATTAATATTTTTTGTTTGTAAAATCCATGACAGAAAGTTAAAACTAATAGATGCCAATATAAATTAATAATTATACAGGGATTATTTTTATATCGTACGTATTTTTTTCTAGGCTGAAAAAAAATGGGGGGATAAAATATTAACTTTGATTTCATAATGACTAATTTAAACCAATAATAAGTTAGATTATAATTAAAAAATTGAGATGTAAAATGTCTAATATTTCCCATACAGACCACAACAGCTAAGTTTTTATGTGTATAATTTGTAATTTTACGTTTATAATATAAGAAAGAAAGCATATACTATGTATATCTTAGTTAATATTGTGAAATTAACACCCTTTGTCTGCATGTGTATGAAATCTAACTAAGCTTAGATCTGAATGACAAAATCTGCTGGTCGGAAAACATCCAACATTGATTTAAACTTTTTTTTTTCGTTACTACACGCTGAAATTTTAATGGCTGTATTTCAAAATACACTCAATACAGTACATATAAAAAATCTAGACAATTCAGAATTAAAAAAATTAAAAAACACGACTGCTTTGCCAAAAAGCGAACTAAAAAGTTAACAATCTAAATTAATCTAGCTAAATTAGAATCTTATTCACATTTTTATTAAAAGATATTTTTTTGTGAATCACTGGATATTGGACTAAAGTGTTATATATTTTTGGTATCTACTTATCATTTTCTAGATGATGATTATATATATAATCTTATTTTCGATTTTTTTTGTCAACTTTAGTCTTTAATGCGGGACCATGGTCACCCCATCAATTTTTTTTTAAATTTCACTAGCCTGTGTCACCCGGAATAAGCTAGGGATTCTAACGATACCTCATTTATCAAAATCGGTTCAGGCGTATAGAAGTTATGATGGAATATACAAACTCACATACTTAAATACTGTTCAGGACACTGATAGCCGTGGGTGAAATGAAAAGCATTAAACCCCGAACGTATGAGCGTTTATTCTGACCATTGTTCAAACATATAGACCTTTAACGGGTACCAAGCAATAGCACGAGTTATTGACGTACAGCGCCATCTATTTATTAATATGAACAACTTTAAATATCTGCAACGCAAAATTTCTTATTTAAATTGAACACATACATATATACATACATACATACATACATACATACATACTTACATACATACATACATACATGAACCCTGAAAACAATATACTCCTTTTTTCAGGCAGTCGTATATAAAACAAAACTCGAAAGCGATCTCGATCCAATAGTAATGCATCGCGATAATTTTGCTAAGCGCGGGCATGGAAGCAAGTTTATGCCGTATTACTGCGTGCGAGAGTTCATTTTGCTCTGTACATTTATGAATCGCTGATCACTTTGTCGTCAGCGTGTACTCGAGTAGTACCTGCTTTAGTTTAACGAATTACTGTAGTTTCTCACGCTTTCGAGTTTTTTTTTTTACTATAATATATTTTTTTACATATATATATTTTTTTTTCATTTAACTCTATGTTCCGATGGTAGGTACTACTCAAAGCAAATCGTTCCGCTGCGGGAATAGTTACAATCATTAAAATTTTACGCCGTATAACTAAAAAATTATGTTGTGAGTCTTTCTGTCATGGTCATATTATAACGTATAACAGTTTGTAAAATATTAAATTTAAATTAAAAATTCAGTTTAATTTTTCTATTTATGTACCTAACTTTTCTAAGCGATCAAATAAAAAGAATATGAAATCAATTGAGCCTCTTTTATTTATTATCGAAACGACCACAAAAATGTCACAAATCACAAAATTACAGCATTTTAAGTACATATCAAAATGGCTCCACGACTTTGTTGTTCTATTTTTACAGGAATATTTTTTTAAACCAATTCGTTGGCAATAAAATCCTATTTTTATTGTAATATACCTGGTATTTGATAGAGAAAAATGACAAGAAAAAACTAGTTGTGTTCGCCATTTTTCTCTATAAATTCTACGTCATTTTATTGCAAATTTACCACATTTTAGTGTAGGCAATGGGGAGACCCCTGCAATAAATCCTCAGGCGATGAAACTTGTCTGGGTTTTAGTATGGGATGGTCCAAAACTTACACAAAAATATCCAACAAAAAAAACATCCGGAAGTTAGGTATTTATACCTAAAACTTAATATTTATAACTGAATATTTTCTCGATTTCTTTTTAAAATAATAATAGGTAGTATATTTATACTTAAAACCGAAATATCAAATGAAATAATCATGCAGAACTTCGATATTTAAACCGATTTTATTATGAAATCTAAACTGCGTTTACGCGATAATGTACCTTCCTGCTTTGACAATTGGGTATAGCATAAAAAACATAACTTTCTGATTTTTTATTGGATATTTATAATATACGTTTATCTCGTAATACTATAAAATTTCCTCGCTTGGGGAATTATTATTGGGATCAACTAGCTTTATTGCCTAGACTAATTTGTCAACATTTCTGAACATAGAAAATGTTAGAATGTACGAAAGAGGGAATCTTAGGTTACCTTGCTGCTTAAACGCAAGGCGGGATGAGAAAGGTCATCCATTAAAGGGAGAACCACACAGGGAGCGGGCGCGGGCGGGGTCAAATACGCGTCGGGTAGAATAGGCATGATGACAATAACCAAGAATCAATGAAATTATGAATTTATCTAATGAAATAGGATTCATGGAATATAAAAAACGTATTTATTCTTCTATTTCGAATGATATTGCTATTTATTTTGATAAAATAAAACTATGAAATACAGCAATCCGCCATAATTGATTAAACACCGAGAAGCGAATGACGTCACAATTGTTTGCTTTCGAGCTTTGACAATCACACTATAGTATACTGCACACTGCACAGAGTGCATTGGCAATACAAAAGTGACGTCACAAACGACGCCATGACACCGGCGAGCGTTTTGGCGTGAATTTTAAAATTTAAATTTCAAATGCCAATTTTATCTACCAAACCTTATTTTTCTGCTGAAATAATATATTTTATCGAAACAGTAGACACTTCCGAACATAATCTGGCCATTTCTCAAAATCAGTCATCATGCCTATTCCTTGTATTTATATGGACGACATCACACAGAAAGCGGCCGCGGGTCACGCGAGTGGTGGGTGACGCTGTGTGATGTCCAATTAATATGTCAAAATACTCGATAATCATTTTTAATCATACTTTATTACCAATTTACACACAAACCACCGTACAACCATTCTTGACATTATACACCGATTCCCCAAGCCAAGTGCTTTCAATCGCCCGTCACTCGAGAGTGACGTAGTCAGACCATAGATAGACCATAGATGGATCTGTGAATGTCGGTCTAACAATATAAATACAAGGAATAGGCATGATGACAGTAACGAAGAATCAATGAAATTATGGATTTATCTAATGAAATCGGATTCATGGATTATAAAAAACGTATTTATCTTTTTGTTTCGAGTGACATTGCTGTTTATTTTGACAAAACAAAACTATAAAATACAGATATCCGGCATAATGGATTAAACACCTAGAAGCGAATGACGTCACAATTGTTTGTTTTCGAGCTTTGACAATCGCACTAATGTTTACTGCACACTGCACAGAGTACATTGGCAATACAAAAGTGACGTCACAAACGACGCCATGACACCGGCGAGCGTTTTGGCGTGAATTTTAAAGGACTTGACCGGTGGAACTATGGCAGCTTGCCTAGGTGTCAAAAATCAATGTTCAGCAATGATTTATTTGTTATTGTAATCGTAATATTTCACTGTTTTCAGATAAAAAAGTTTCAGGAGTCTGAAGGCTAGGAAAACTGCGAAAATGAACAAAAAAGTTTCACCTAAAGACTGCTTTCCCACACTAGATGGCGCTATTTATTGTGTTGAGCGAGTCTAAAAAAATATTCTCAAGTATTATTTCTTTATTATTGTAATTGTAATATTTTATAGTTTTCAAATAAAAAAGTTTCAGGAGTCTGAAGGCTCTGAAAACTGAGAAAATAAATAAAAAAAGTTTCACCAAAAACTGCTTTCTCACACTAGATGGCGCTAGTTATTGTGGTGAGTCTAGAAAATATTTATAATTATTGGTCACCACTTTTGGTTAACAAGTTCAACTATTCGACCACAGATGGCAGCATATGCAATGTGAAAGGGCGTTCCTTTAAACGCAGTATTTCAAAATGCTTTGTTCGATCTATTAGTTTGAGACTTGTCAAAAAATAAAAATAATTATAAACAAAACATACATTTCCTTTTCATTGCTATTTAATTGATCAAAAATAAATCATTCATAATATAATGACTAAGGTACTTAGATGGTACTCATGTAGGGTTACAAGATTATTATTAGGCATGGATATAATGGAACGTCAAAATGGAGTAGTGCTTAAAGAGGAAAGCGGACGCTCAAGATTTAAACAATAAACGTACTGTTTTGTTTTGTCATTTGAACCCTGACCTTATTTGGAATAATAAATCCATAATAATTTCGTTTTGAATTTTTAAACCTTACTGTAAAAACGGAAATCCTGTGCATTGTCCCGAATCGGAGGGCAATTACTGGTCATGTCCTTTAAATTTCAAATGCCAATTTTATCTACCAAACCTTATTTTTCTGCTGAAATAATATATTTTTTCGAAATAGTAGACACTTCCGAACACAATCTGACCATTTCTCAAAATCAGTCATCATGCCTATTCCTTGTATTTATATGGACGACATCACACAGAAAGCGGCCGCGGGTCACGCGCGTGGTGGGTGACGCTGTGTGATGTCCAATTAATATGTCAAAATACTCGATAATCATTTTTAATCATACTTTATTACCAATTTACACCACCGTACAACCATTCTTGACACTATACACCGATTCCCCCCGCCGAGTACTTCCAATCGCCCGTCACTCGAGAGTGACGTAGTCAGACCATAGATAGACCATAGATCGATCTGTGAATGTCAGTCTAACAATATAAATACAAGGATTTAGCAAGAAAAGATTACAATTATTTTGCTATAATCCGCCAACAGAAAATATTCTGTATGGTCAAGTTACAAGCGAAGCGCCGTTTACCTTCCCAATCAAGCAAGAAAGCCAAGCTCCCAAGCAAGCAATGCCACCACCACTCACATGCACCACCACACAAGACCTTTATACTATTCTCTCTTGCTAAATCATGAACTTCCGCCAAGTAACGCCTGATTCTATCCAATATTTAAATACAAGGAATTCAACCCCCCGCGCCCGCTCCCTGTGTGTTTTGCCCTCGTCAATATCAGCGGTAGGTGATATTGACGGTGTCTTATAGGCCTATTACACTGCACTTTTCACAGGGACCCTTACACTTGAATCAGTGTAGTGTAATAAGATTTAGGGAGAAAGGGTCCCTAATTTGATCCTTATTGCTGTGTAATAATTGAAGCTGTAAGTAGCGGCTACGCCCACCCTTACCACAGGGCCCTGTGGAAAGTGCAGTGTAATAGGCCTATTAGTATGGTAGGGGTGTGGTCGTTAGTCGCACACGCGTATGAGTCTCAGCTTGCCGCGACGCAGCAGCGCGACGGACGACTCGTTGGCGCCGCCGCAGTAGCGCGACGACGAGAACACAGACACGAGCCGCCCGCGCAGCTGGCACTGTTGAGCGCGAGCGTACGTGGTGAGGGTTGCCGTACGTCATAATGGCACTGTTGAGCGCGAGTGTACGTGGTGAGGGTTGCCGTACGTCATACTGGCACTGTTGAGCGCGAGTGTACGTGGTGAGGGTTGCCGTACGTCATAATGGCACTGTTGAGCGCGAGTGTACGTGGTGAGGGTTGCCGTACGTCATACTGGCACTGTTGAGCGCGAGTGTACGTGGTGAGGGTTGCCGTACGTCATAATGGCACTGTTGAGCGCGAGTGTACGTGGTGAGGGTTGCCGTACGTCATACTGGCACTGTTGAGCGCGAGTGTACGTGGTGAGGGTTGCCGTACGTCATACTGGCACTGTTGAGCGCGAGTGTACGTGGTGAGGGTTGCCGTACGTCATACTGGCACTGTTGAGCGCGAGTGTACGTGGTGAGGGTTGCCGTACGTCACACTGTCACTGTGGAGCGCGAGTGTGCGTGGTGAGGGTTGCCGTACGTCATACTGGCACTGTTGAGCGCGAGTGTACGTGGTGAGGGTTGCCGTACGTCATACTGGCACTGTTGAGCGCGAGTGTACGTGGTGAGGGTTGCCGTACGTCATACTGGCACTGTTGAGCGCGAGTGTACGTGGTGAGGGTTGCCGTACGCCATACTGGCACTGTTGAGCGCGAGTGTACGTGGTGAGGGTTGCCGTACGTCACACTGTCACTGTGGAGCGCGAGTGTGCGTGGTGAGGGTTGCCGTACGTCATACTGGCACTGTTGAGCGCGAGTGTACGTGGTGAGGGTTGCCGTACGCCATACTGGCACTGTTGAGCGCGAGTGTACGTGGTGAGGGTTGCCGTACGCCATACTGGCACTGTTGAGCGCGAGTGTACGGCTGTTCATAGCTGACAGTAGTGACTCACCATGAACCCGTGCTGATGCAGCTCGTGAGCGCGCAGCACGAGCGCGAGCTTGTTGGCGCTCAGGAAGCGCTCGAGCGCGCGCCGGTCGAACACGTGGCCGGCGCCGCGGCGGCTGTTCATCGCGAACCCTTCGTTGGCGGACAACTCGAGCGCCATCGTTGCTGTTATCTTGTTTGGCCTTTGTTGACAGACATGAGGGAGATCTTTATCTATCTATTTACTGGAAATAGCGTTTATGAGTTCAAAGAACTCATTTCATACCTTATGATTTATCCACTGCCAAAGGTCACTGGTAGAGTATAGAGATCTTTATTGAAATACAGAAACAGAACAGAAATTGAAAGATACTGGACTGCCCGAAGAAGTTATCAGGATCTTCAAATATTGGTATCGAAATCAGGTCAATGTCGTGCGATGGTCCGAAACTTATTCGCAGCCATATAGGTTGGAGTGCGGGGTTCGACAGGGGGGCTTAACTTCCCCTAAGCTCTTCAACCTTTATGTCAATGCGCTGTTGGAGGCACTCAGTACAACTCATGTCGGTTGTCATATTGATGGAGTATGTCTCAACAACGTCAGTTACGCAGACGACATGGTGTTGCTGAGTGCATCTGTTTGTGGCTTAGCAAAACTGTTAAGCATATGTGAAAATTCTGCTCACAGTCACATAAAACGTTATAAAAAGCGAATTCATGGTCTTTCAGGCCAAAGGAAAATCCTTGCCCGCAACTGTTTATACGGTAACCACCCATTAGGTTATACGGTACTCCGTTAAAAAGGTTCTTTCAGTTTAAAAATCTTGGTCATGTGGACCAAGATATTTAAACTGAAACAGTTGAGTTGCCTTTGACCTGAAAGATGATGCTGATAGAGAGAGAGCGCAGGGCGTTGTCTGTTAAGGCGAACATGATCGCTCGTAGGTTTGCTCGTTGTTCCGCCTCTGTTAAAGTAACGCTCTTCAGAGCTTACTGCACTTCTTTCTACACGAGCTGCCTGTGGATCGACTACACGCAAAAACAGTACAATGCCCTGCGTGTACAGTATAATAATGCATTCAGGATGCTGATGGGTCTGCCTAATCAGTGCATTTGTACTGCAGTGCATCGGAGATGTTTGCCGATGCGCGTGTGGATTGCTTCTACACTACCATGCGCAAACGGTACACATCCCTGGTGCGCAGGGTTTGGGCTAGCTCCAATGGCATCCTGAGGGCATTTGCCTACAGGTTTGATTGTCAGTACCTGAACCATTGTCATATGGTGCACGTGCTGACAAATCAAGTCTGTCTTAGATAAGGTTTTAAGATTAGGTAGTTTTAGATTTACTAACATTAGGTTATTGTGTGTTACTTACTAACAAAATTTTATGATCTATAAGGTCGAATTATAGGATTTTTATTTTATTTATTAACGACAAGTGCTTCCTTGTCCGCCGTGTTTCTGACTTTCTACGTATTTTATAACTTTTTGGTACATATACAATAAAAAAGTTACACCTCTAATAGGAAAGGCTAGGCTCTTCAAAAGTCATAAGGATGAATGTGTGGAGCAGGTGATGTGTGCTCAAACATAGGGAGATCTTTTTCTGCACTTTCATAATGTTATATTATATCTTGGAACTTCTTTAGATACTTAGTGCTCTGAGGAACTCATTAGCGCGATGGAGGCTCTCTTCATTGGAAGTTACTCTGTTCCGATCCTTTTGTACAAACCTAATACGATCGAGTGCAATCAATGTGACATAATGTGACAATTGAGACAAAAAGTGGCTTCTGCACTTGAAACCGGTAGACTTCCTAAAATCCAATCCCGTTTTCCTAATTATGATTGTTGTGTTTTATCAGTCGTAGCCTTGGACTAAAGAGCTGCTAAGTTAATGTGTGAACAAAGCAAAGGGATTTTGAGGTTCTTGGAAAAAAGTGTTCGCTAAGTTAGAAGAACCAGTTATGCCAGGACATAGTGTAATTAAGTGGTCCTCACTTGACAGGATCGTTCCACAGCAGTTCCCAGGCTACCGAGCTCTGGTCGTTTGGCCGGGGCAGGGGCACGGGGATCTTGTCAATGACGGAAATCAGTGGGCACACCCAGGGTGGAGGGATTCCGCCGTGGCAGCAGAACACCTGTTAACAAACTTGGATTTTTTTAACCAAGCTTTAAATTCGGGAAGCAGTGCATTTGTGGGTTCCCTAAAGAAATCTAAATTATCTACACATATTTATATATGGTTATGATTCGAGTGACGATAACGTACCTATGGTTTTTGAAATTTTTTGTTATTTACAAATTGACAAAAAAGGATTAACAATATTAATAACTTGGCAAATGTGGCTTTGTTGATTTTCGTAGTCTCTCTGTGTTCGAGTAATTAATGTTTGTTTAGTTCTAAATTTAATAATAGATGGCGCTAATCGTAATTAAATCTCGCTATCGGGTAATTTTCTTGACTGGTTAATTATAAATACGTATTACAATACGGAGCAGACATGTGTTACTTATGTGATGTGAGTGTCTTATGTACTAATTTACAAAATACTTTTTTAATAAAATAAGCAAGCCCAGGTCTGTCTGGCGATAAAAATATTATTAATTTATTATTTAGCAATGATGAGCCTATCCGGCGACAAAAATAAATTAATAATATGTTTATCGCCGGATAGGCTCATCATTGCATTCAAACCTAACTCCAAGCCTGTTTGGCGATGAAAATATATTTATAACATTTTTTTTAAAGCAATGATGAGGTATAGGTTGTAATCTGCTTTCCAAGACGATACCGGTTCACTCTTGCCTTGTCTCTTGAATTTTAAAAGGATAAAGGATATTTCAGAATAGGTAGTACGTAGTACCACTGCCCTCATTCGCTATTTTCAAAATTCTTGCTCTCTATATTTTGCTCACCTTATCGTCAACAACCGCCGCTAACGCCAACACATCGAACACCTGGTTGATGGCGTTCCATATGTGAGCTCCTTCCACTTCACCGTATTTGGCGATACATTCTCTGCAGAAAATGTCATACAGTTAACTCGTTATTCTACATTTAAAAGTTATAATATATTTTTTATTGCGAAATAGGCTTGCGCTTGACGACAATCATGCTTAGTACAAAGATGAGGTCTACGTTGGAACGTGCTTGCCTAGAAGATGCCTATATACCTACTCTTGCCTTGAAGGTATGTAAGTCGTACGTAGTAGGTACTATCAAAGACAATCTAAAAAGGAAAACTTCTAACGTATGAAAAGTGAACATCTTCTGTATATCCCTGGTCTCGTGGTTCCCTCGGATCAGATACACTGAGTTAGGCCTCTGCAGCTTGGCGGCGAACAAATACGCCATGAGCTCAGTGCCGTGCGGGCCTCTGTCCACGTAGTCCCCCAGGAAGAGCAGGTGAGCTGGCACCAGCGCTGGACCGCTGGGCCACAGGGCCGCTTCCATGGCTAACAACGCTCCGAGATTACCGTGCAAGTCCCCTGGAAGAACCCAACCCATTATTATAGGGCTATTCGAGAGGAACCCGCATTGGAGCAGCGTGGTGGGTCTAAGCTCTAATTCCCTCTCTCTCATGAGTGGAGGCCTGTGCCCAGCAGTGGGACGTTAATGGGCTGTAGTGGTGGTGGTGATTCGAGAGGCGGATAAATAAATTCGCAACGCAACTGCGCTTCGGGCAGGTAGGTACTTAAAATGTTCATGTGCTTTAAATCACTTCATTTAGGTGACCTGCTTGCTCGTTTGCATGATATACTTGCTAACATAATATTATGAGAAAAACCTAGAATATTTGACGACTTCGCTATAGCGTAGTCCACAACATATGAGAAAAATATCTGGAATATTTGACGATCTCACTAGTGGAGTCCAATACGCTCCAGGAGCAATTTGGGGATTTATAATCTCTTATTGGTTTTGGGTCTGGACTTTGGTGGAAGGCGTGCAGTAAAGCGTTCCTTGCACTTATAAAAGCCAAAATCTCAGTTTTTCTGTGCATAAACTATTCAAACTAAACAACATGGACTATGGAGAACATACTGCTCACGGTCACGGCAGCCAATCTACTTAGTAGCTAACATGTGCACTCACTATTGGAGGCTTGGCAATAATTTGCTCTATGGCTCTGATAGTTCCTTAGTTAAGATGATTTGTGAGTTGGTGATAATAAAAAAAAACCCCCGACTGAGTTTGTTGTGGGCTCTTCTCAGACCAGGGCGCGTTTGGAACCCTCGTAGCTTTAGTTTTAAGATACCGTAACCAATTATCACCATCATGTTTTATAAGTAAGTATTTTTTAACGTCAATAAGTGTACCTACTGTGTATATACTTAGTCAGTTTAAATTGAAAAAATTATATTGAGTATTGAGTATTCGCTCATCTTCATATTATATTCCGACAGAACGATAATCCTTACCAATAGCGTAAACCGGTGAGGTAAGCTTCAGCAACCTGGGCTCGTTCATACAGATGGGCCGCACCGCTTCAGCCAGTTTCAGCAGCAGAGCTCCCAGAGCTGACTCCTCGCTGGGATCCAACCATGAGAAGGGGTTCTTGTGTTGGGATATAGAACCGCCACCCGATGTGCGCTTCTGAAGACAAGATGTGATAAAACTTTATTCATGTTTAGGCAGAATTTGTTCATTGCACTAAAAACTCCGTGGTCCCAGATTGTCAGTGATTATCCGTTGTACATATGCACTTGCGCCCTTTACAGCTTTCAGCCAGACGTATCTAACAGGTGCCGGTCTAAGCGCCCGTTTCGGTCTACCCATAAGATCTCCGGCTGATCTCGAGTAATACGCTAATTGTAATACGCAGCGACGCTGTCACCGGGTCAGATAATTTACTGGGACTATACAAACGATATTCTCTTATTTTTCTATAGTGAAAGGTCTGCAAAAAACACAAGAGTATGTTTACGTTGACAGGCTTCTCCAAGCCTGCTGCAAAGTAGTGTATGGCTGCGAAGGTTTCCGTGGGAGCCGCTCCGACGCCCAGCTGTTCCAGCGAGTTGGAGGCCGATATGAGCTTCGAAGTGGATGCGCTCACAGCGTCCTCTGGGGAATATGATCTCTTTTTATGCAAATAAACTTTTAAAGTGTCTTTTAAGAATCTACCACTTGTACGGAATTATGTTCCTACCGAGAAGAACCAGCAAGAAACTCGGGAGCTCTTTTGAAAAAATTAATTTACAGTTACATCAATGTGCAGATACATAAGTAACCGCAGTCCTAAGCATTGCAGAAGCGAGTCAAATCCATTAGGTACTTCCTACTAGTACTAGGTGTGTTTGTTTGTTGGTTTGTCTTTCAATCACGCCGCAACGGAGCAACGGATCGATGTGATTTTTGGCATGGGTACCTATAGCTGGGGACCTGGAGAATGACATAGGATACTTTTCATCCCGGAAAATAAAGGTTCCCAGCGGGAATCCAGCGGTTCCCCGCGGCTCTCCTGATGTCATTAGTCCACCTAGTTTGTTGTCAATGCTACGCTCAGTGTGGTGAGTGGTAGGATCGATCTGTCGGTTCCCCAAACTATGTGCCCGCCTATTGCCATTTCAACTAGTTTCAATCTTCAAGTTAAGTCGGTAACCTATGGGGTACGGAGCTCCTCCTTTCTGAGGTGCGATTATGTAAGAATTGCCGATCCAATCGTCGAAGTTCGACGTCAAAGTAAAATAAACCATAACAACATTGAATTAGAGCTCAATTCAATGTATCCATTCTCATACGTTTATGGTACATACGGTCTATGGTTTATTTTACTTTGGACGATTTGATCGACAATTCTTACACAAACGGGGGCTGATCCAAAATATCGAAATATTTTATCCATGAGTGTGACTAGCTTTTAACATTTATCAAGCACTGGATGTTGCTTCAAACACACATGAAGGAGTTTACAGATATATCGCACTGTTCGCACAATGAGACGAAAACACTTTCACCAAACAAACAAGATGTCGCCACCGGATCTCCAATCTCGCTATGGTAGTTTTCTCTGCGGGCAACTATTACCAAACAATATTACAAGATAAAAACAATTGGATTAAATTTAAATTTGTCAAAACCGATTCCTACTGTGTTAATTAATTTTATGTTGAAGTGAAAGTTTGTTAAATTAAGTTGTCATTGTTTATTAGGTACATATATAAGTTTCACCGCGGTTAATTGCCTCATTTGGTGACAGAAGTGCTGGCTTATTGTTTGCGCAAAGGATCAGCCTGGCTGTCCAGCGCGGAAATGCAGCCAGCATTCTTGCCACCATTCCACATGGGCATGATTTATATTGTATTATTTTCAATACAAAAAAAAAATGTTTAATTGAATGTATAGAGTATCCTTAATTTAGAATAGTCAATGTTGCAATGCCCTGACGGGGCCTCATGTCTCTGTGTTTGCAATAAGAAAAACATGAAGGCAATAAAAAAAAATATTGATCTGTTAATAATAAAAAAAAACTGAATTTGTTGTGATGTGTACCGTCTATTTGCAATAAGAATACTGTACATGAAGGCAATAAAAAAAAAAATCTGTTAATAGAAAATAATAATTAAAAAAATGGATCTGTTGTGATGTGTACCGTCGAATGTGCTGAGGGGCATCATCTCGGGCGAGGCAAGCGGGCTAAGGCGCACCACACACGTGGCGAGTGAGTACTCGCCCGTACACTGTCCCGCGCCACTGCGGGCCTGTAACGTGTCTACTGACTTGCTGCCTTTGACTTCCCCTGCTGTACGGTGGAGAGGGTTAATTAGTCTTTTACGGCTCACGCTTAAAATTAAATGTGTATTATGTATGTATATATGTGAGATATTCCACCATAACTTCAATACGCCTGAACCGATTTAGTATGTATGTATGTTTGTGAGTTTGTATATTCCACCGTAACTTCTATACGCCTGAACCGATTTTCATAAATGAGGTATCGTTAGAATTCCTAGCTTATTCCGAGTGACATAGGCTCGTAAAATTTAAAAAAAAAATTATGGGGTGACCATGGTCGCGCATTAAAGACTAAAGCTGAAAAAAAATATTCGAAAATAAGATTAACTATATAATCATCATCTAGAAAATGATGAGTAGATTCCAAAAATATATAAAACTATAGGTCAATATCCAGTGTTTCACAAAAAATTTCATTTAATAAAAATATGAATAAGATTTTATATAGATTAATTTAGAATTTCAACTTTTTAGTTCGTTTTTTGGCAGGGCAGATTATGACTTGTAATTCAAAAGAGAAGTGTATTTTTAGCTTCAAAAAAACAGTCAAAGCAGAAAGTAAAATGTCAGACTAGCGCACATCTAGGTTTTTATTATACCTAATTGGAAACTTTTCAATTTAGAAATGATCGATTTTAATATAATATGTGCCTCATTTATATCCGTGTGGGTTAAGAGATTGTAAACGGATAAATTATTATTATATTAAACGGATAGGTATCATTTATATCCATGTGGGATAAGAAATTGCAAACGGATAAATAATAGTATTATGAGAATAGCTTGCCTTGACTCGGTACTGGTTTTAGTCCTGAAGATGAACTTTGAAGTTCACGCTCGCTGCAAAACAAAACAACGTATGTAGGAATCTCGTTAAGATATTATGCTACGAGTAAGTCCTCTGCCTAAGAAACGTGGCCAGGACAGTAGGGATAAGTAGAGTGTAATAAATTGTGGGGAGTTAAAAAGATACCGGGAACGCGCCAAAAGCAAGTGCCAAACCACTAGCAAGCGCCCTCCGACAATTCGGCCTACGAAACCGCGAGTTCGTGGGGCCCGTGGGATGTGTAGGATTTTGTTGCAACACATCAGAACAAAATATGCCTTCATGGTGACAAAGTATCGACAATCATTAACTACCATGGGGATTAAACATTAAAATGGGGATTGCGTAATGCTTGCCAACGCTTGCCAGTGATGCTTGCAAAGTAAAGTCAAACATTAACATAGGGATTGCGTAATGCTTGCCAACGCTTGCCAGTGATGCTTGCAAAGTAAAGTCAAATATTAACATGGGGACTAAACATTGACATGGGGATTGCGTAATGCTTGCCAACGCTTGCCAGTGATGCTTACAAAGTAAAGTCAAACATTAACATGGGGATTGCGTAATGCTTGCCAACGCTTGCCAGTGATACTTGCAAAGTAAAGTCAAACATTAACATAGGGATTGCGTAATGCTTGCCAACGCTTGCCAGTGATGCTTGCAAAGTAAAGTCAAACATTAACATGGGGACTAAACATTAACATGGGGATTGTGTAATGCTTGCCAACGCTTGCCAGTGATGCTTGCAAAGTAAAGTCAAACATTAACATAGAGATTAAACATTAACATGGTGATTGCGTAATACTTGCTAACGCTTGCGAAGGATTTTGCCAGTACCTATTATTTGCTGCACTACATCACCAAGAAATCAGCCCTGAGACTCGAAAACATCGTGGAGGCGACGTCTTCCTGTGAGGCTCGGACCACGGCTTAGTAAGACGTTGGGACGAATGGAAGGTCGGTTGGAATAGAGCTATTCCAACCGACCAACCAATTTGACGACCTCCGTGGCGCAGTGTTGAGCGCTGTTGCCTTAACGTGCGGAGGTCCCGGGTTTTATCCCCGGCAGGGTTTGGAAATTTATATTTTCTGAATTTTCCCTGGTCTGGCACGGTAGTTACCACCCTACCGGCAAAGACGTGCCGCCAAGCGATTTAGCGTCCCGGTACGATGGGGTGTAGAAACCGAATAGGGGTATGGAAAAAAAAAAGCTAACTGTAGATCCCTCAGGTAATCGGCGAGGTTGTAAGGCGCACGCAACAGGTCCCCAATGCCGCGTACGTGTTGCTCATCGACGCTTCGTAGGAAGTCCGATAGCGACAGGGGCGCGTTGGAGTTCAAACCCAGCTGCCTGCCAACCGACTAACTTTAATAGGCACATCAAGCTTCATCATCATCATCATCGTCAGCCAATATGCATCCACTGTTGGACATAGGCCTCTTTAAGATTGCGCCAACTTTGTCTATCCCTGGCTGTTAGCATCCACTTGATGCCAGCCACTCTCCGGATGTCGTCGCTCCACTTAACCACATCAAGCTTAATCTATACTAATACTAGCTGATGCCCGCGACTCCGTTCGCGGGATTGAGGTGTTTTAGTAGTATGAAAAATAGATAGTAGCCGATTCTCAGACCTTCTGATTATCCATATATAGATAGTAGCCTACTGAACATGCATATAAAATTTCATAAGAATCGGTCAAGTCGTTTCGGAGGAGTATGGTAACTGACATTGTGACACGAGAATTTTATATATGTTTAAGATTATAAATGCGACAGTTTGGATGGATGGATGTTTTTTACTCAAGCTCAATTCACGCGATAAGTTAATTCTATAACACGAAACTCAACAATGAAATAATATAAATAATGAAACAATATATAATGTCACCGTAAGATTGTAAAAACCGTTAGATTATAATCTAACTCGCGAAATTCTAAACTGTCGAAAGATTACAATTTAACGCATTATTTTCCGGTAGATTGTAATCTGATAGGTATTTAAACCCGATAAAACCTAAGTAGCCGGCCTACGGCCGGGCACTACTTGATTATTTATGTCGAAACCTAACCTAACCTACAAGAAAGAGACAAGAAAACGTAAATAAAATTAATATTTCAAAAATTGACACTTAGAACATTGAACAGTTTACAATCTTTCGACAGTTAAGAATTTCGCGAGTTAGATTATAATCTAACGGTTTTTACAATCTTACGGTGACATATTATGGCAAATATTGGATAGAAGCAGCAGGGCGACCGCGTATCTCTGACAGCTACAGTGTAACGATCGCAATCACCTCTGATTGGATAACACTCTTCCACTATTGGACAAAATCCATTGACGCAGCAACAATACCATAAATTCAGCCAATCACAACAGTTGATGCTGTAACAATGATTGATGCAGAAGATACGCGGTCGCCCTGCAGGCGTTACTTTGCGGAAGTCCATGATAGTGAAAGAACTTGAAATTTAATTCGCTATATTCCGCCACAGTAGGTAAATCTATGTGGGTATCTTGCAATATTCACCACACCACATTAATCTTGCAATATTGACTTACTGTGGCGGGATATAACGAATTAAATTTCAAGTTCTGTGAAAATGTCCCGGCTTTAAGCGTTGGCATTAAGGTCATAAAAATATAGGAATAGGTGCCAACTTAAGTATAAGATCAGCCTCTCGCGCAACGCTGAGCGCGTCCACGGGTAGTTGCCGTGCCGACCGGACCGCCGCCATTAGCTCCTTCAGCTCAACGAACTCCAGCTTCAGGTCTCGATTACTGTCGAAATATCTGGTAACGGCAAAATCCATCAGCGTAAATGGACTTAGCAGGTATTTATTGATTCTGGCATACCTATTTTTTATACGACTGCCTGAAAAAAGGAGTATATTGTTTTCAGGGTTCATGTATGTATGTGAGTTTGTATATTCCACCATAACTTCTATACGCCTGATACGCCATTTTGATAAATGAGGTATCGTTAGAATCCCCAGCCGGGTGTATTCCGGGTGACAAAGACTAGTAAAATAAAAATAAAAATTGATGGGGTGGCCATGGTCCCGCATTAAAGACTAAATTTGAAATAAAATATTAATATATAATAAAATTAGCTATAATATAATCATCATCTAGAAAATGATGCGTAGATTCCAAAAATATAGAACACTATAGTTCAATATCCAGGGATTCACAAAAAATATCATTTTATAAAAATGTGAATAAGATTCTAATTTAACTAGATTAATTTAGATTTTTAACTTTTTGTTCGTTTTTTGGCAGGGCAGTCGTGTTTTTTAATTATTTTAATTATGACTTATTAAGACAACTCTCATTAGTACCTATAACTACTTAAGCCAGAAATCTTATTAATAAAACTACTATATATTACTTTGGTTAATTCACGAACCTTTGATGTTGTACAGTTGGCTTGTATAGCCCCACTAACTTATCAGATCCGGTGACAGGGTCTCGAGGATATATCATACTTACAAATGCGAAAGTGAGTTTGTTTGTTGGTTTATTGGTTTGTTGGTTTGTCCTTCAATCACGCCGCAACGTAGCAACGGATTGGAGTGATTTTTTTGGATATAGTTAAGGACCTGGAGAGTGATATACGATTTTTATCCCGGAAAATGTAGGAGTTCTCGTCGGAATAAAAAAAAAATGCACCCGAACCCGCGAACGAAGTCACGGGCATCAGCTAGTATTTTGATAAATTGCCATCATCGGCGACGGCTCCTTAAATGGATCTGGATGAAATTGGGCACAGAGATAGATGACAGTCTGGAATAACACAATACTACTTTTTATCTCGGAAAATTAAAAAGTTCCCGCGGGAACCAAAACCCTCAAACCACGCGGACGAAGTCGCCGGCATCAGCTAGTAATTGATATTTTATTATACCTCAGTACCTAAAAATGTATCTGCATCGTATTTCAGCGGGCACGCCGGTGTGCTGCGTGTGGGGCTCCAGCGCTGCTGCCCACAAGAGCACCTCCAAGAACGACAGACCACCGCGGCCGCTGATATCTGCCGCCCTGTGTATTATGTGCATAGGCCGTTTTAACCCGTTCAACTCATTTGCTTATAGTCCTTGGACTGATCGCAGATTATGCTAAGACAAAAAAAAAATCATAACGTTTCTATTAAGGGAAAGTTAAGTCCATCATTCATTTCCAATGGAATCCGGCATGCCTGAAGCACTGAACTGTGTATATATGAGAAAAAAGGAAAAGAAAATGAGTACAAAACTACTACAAGCTAAACTAAACATCTGACGTTGATGAGACATTATACAACCAGTTAAAACAGACTCTACTGAGAAGAAATCGGCAATAAGCTTAGCAGTTACTGAAATTGCTGATTGAGACCAGTCTTGAAAGATGGTGACTTGCGAGACCGAAACATGCATAAATAAAAAATAAATGCGAATGTGAGTTTGTTTGTTTATTTCACGGCTCATTTTTTCAAACAATTTTGATCAAATTTGGTGCAGATATAGGAACTTGTTTCCCGAGGAACGACTTTTTATCCCGGAAAATTAAAAAGTTCTAGTGGCAATTCAAAAAAAACTTAAACCACGCGGACGAAATCACAGGCATCGGCTTGTAAAACTTAAGTTTTACAAGTTATTAGACATCTGGAAATTGGGTGCCATTAAATGGAATATGGATGCAAACAGCCAAAGGTAGATACTGATTATATTATTATGTCATGAAAACTTATGATGATGATTAACTATCCTATTAGGTATTCGTATTTTGAAGGTACCTAAAGAGATTGGGGCACTGGGCACGCTCCCACCCGTGTTCAATCATGAACTGCGTGAATACCGTCGCACTCATGTACAGCGCTGGATACACCATCGAGATGAACTCGCGATACAGCCGCATTTGATCTGAAACGTGGACGCTATTGAGCCTATTGTCAATGTTCAATCTATACTACATACTATCTATACTAATATTATAAATGCGAAAGTTTTGACGGATGGATGGATGTCTGTTCACGGCCAAACGGATCTGGATGAAATTTGGCACAGAGATAGATTAGAGTCTTGAATAACACATTTACTAGCTAGCTGAGCTACATTTTAGTATGGCAAATTAAAGAGTTTCCGCGGAAACTAAAAAACTTCAATCCACGCGGACGAAGTCGCGGGCATCAGCTAGTCATTTATAAAGAACAGTTCAAGATAGAGTTTGGTAGAGAATATCCGTAGGATCACAGCTATTGATAGACCGGCTTGCAACTGGAATTGAAACCACATACTGGGTCTCTAATGCCCTACCCAATACGTTGTTTTCATTCCAGTACTTTCCATTACTTTAATGCGAAAACCATCCCGCTGGTTGAAGACTTTGTTAAGATCGTGGAGAGGATTTGGATGAGACTGACACTGGTACCTATGTCTAACAATGGATGAATATTAATGGTTGAAAGGTAAGAAAGCTAAAGCTGAATAATTTCCTTTCCATGTTTCTGTCTAAGCTAAAAATATGATGATGTAAGTAATGGATTGATTATTCGAACTGTCTGCCCCAGCAGAAAGGAAAGAGGATCCAAAAATGGTAAAGCACGTGAACAAAAATTATAAGGGAGTCATGAATGGCGATTATTAATGATGGGACTGTGGGCTGCTTAGTTGCTTGTTTCTAACCATCTCTGGTGTATCCAGCAGCTTGCAGCAGCTGGCAGTGCGGCGATGGGACCGCAGTTGCACCGCCGGCCACGTCAGCGCCGATTAGTACATTGTCCTCACATATTTCCACCAGCATGCCCGTTTCCATGCCCTGCCACATGAGTAAGAGACTTAATATAAACAGACCAATATGAGAATTTGTATGTAGTATTTAAATTCGATATTTTTGCAAATTATCTTATCCCTATTTTTCACATTATGTTGGTTTTATCTATTAAGAAGTGCCCATCTTCAAACTAAATCCTTGATCAGACCCTTATAACAATACTATCTCAATCCTCAATCATTATGGCCTGGCTTCCTCCTTTAAGAAGCATATCTTTATGAAGGGAGTCCCAATCGGAAATTTCCTAATGTTACACTTTGCGTGTCTTATAATGATAGGTCCTTGAGACTGGAATAGTGAAGACTCCTTACAGAGTCATCCTTGGGCACGTCTCCCTGAGTCATCTGCGCGAATAGCACCAGCTCGGGGCTGCGCAGCGTGGTATGCGCTCGCTGTCGCTCCAACTCCGCCGCTGAGAACCACTGCAGGCGGTTGCGGATGCCCTGCAACCTCTTTATATCTTTGTTATTTATGTCTTTTATCGATTCCACAAACAAGAACCTATTAATTCAAAATAAATTAATTCCTGCCACGTATAACTTAAGTACAATGAAGTGAATAGCCATCTTCTAGGCGAGCGTGTTCCAACCTAGAACTCATTATTGCTTTGCACTAAGCATGATTATCGTCAAGCCCTAGCCAGGCCTGTGTCACTCTTGGTACTTGCGCGACGAAAATACCGACGATCGCGCTCATTCCCGGAATGCTTACGCAGTCGGGGCTGGCGCGTTATAAGCGAGCGACGTGCTAGTGAATTTAACGCTGTTTTCGTAAATAGTTTTTTGAAAATATTTGTTTAATAGTTTAAGTTAAGTGTTTAGCATATTAATTATTTGTAGGATAAATAGTTGTAGACATTTAAACTCATGTATATATAATGGTCTATCGATCTTTAGAATTATAATGGCAAAAAGTCGCTGCAACCATAAGTAGTCAATAGTACTTCTATCACGGAACAGGTACAATTCATGTCAAACTTAAATGAGCCTCTTTTCAAGTAATTTTTTTGAATCAAGGCACGAGCTGTAGGAAGTACAAACGAGTCGCAGGGAATACGCTCGCCCTAGTTAGGCCCTTACTCCCTAATTCTTATTACACCTTACCAATTTAGAGTAAGGGCACGGAATATATATTTATATATTTCCGTGATCGAAGTGTACCTACCTCTCCGAGCGAAATATTATGTTTCGCCGCACTGCTTCGCCGCGACGAATGACCTTGCAAGTTGCGTGCGTAGTGAAGAACTCACTGTGTAGCGACACACAGTAAACACAGTCGATCATAGTCAGAGTAGGTACTTTACTTACCAATTCGAAAAACCTACTGTATGGTTGTACTGTTTGCTGACAGCCCTAGACAAGCTCGCAATGTCGTCCGTGACGTAGGAAAGGGAAAAGATGCAAAGCAATACGGACACTCGCGCGCGGCGATAAAGTATAATTTAGCTTGCGTGCGTGATTTATCTTTTTAATAATAATTATGTAGGCTATTAAAACGTCGGCAAGTAGTCAACATCAAAGGAGTGAGACTTCTGTACGTCAGTACTATTATATTATTCTGTGCCCTAGCCTATATCAAAAAGACATGAGATCCCATTTCCCAGACGGTAGACCCCAAACGGAACTCCAAAAGGACATTTGAATTTCTGCGTCCCATTTAAAGTACAATTTATTGGTATTTGCACAAGCAGGTTCGTTGCCTGATCATCAATAACAAAGTATTAATTACAGGTTGAGAAATGGAACAATATGGCTCTGTTAGGGCAGGCGTAGGTATGTGAAGTAGGAGTCAGCGACAAACGCGACACCGCGACTTGATACGAACCGGCACAACAGTATCAAACTTCACGTGGCCTGCGTTGTCGCCTAGACAAGACTGTTATTTTTTATGGAGTCATATCGCGTCGCGAGGCTTTCATCGCTCACCTCGACATAAAAGATTCGGATAAAAAGGTCAGCTGAACAATGGAAACGAAAGGTCTGGGTGGTAAACTCATTCTCGGGACATACCTACCAAATGAAGAGCCAAGCTATAACTCACAGTTCTCAACTTAGTTCGTTTCTTCACATCAGCTTTCACGGAGACCTTGTACACCGAGTGGTAGACGCACGGTTTGGAGTGGTTTGGCAGCCAGATCTTATACATGCGGATTGGTTGGCATTGCGACATGGTGTCCATTCCGAATATCTGGCAAATAGTATTCTTTATAAAATACCTGAACGTTATTTATTCATTCTGGCATAATCTTCTGTGGTACAGTGCGAAGCTATTTATTATTTCTGGCATAGTTTATATGTTGTCGGACGTCGGTACAGAGCGAATAAAATTGACTACAAATACCTAACTACATATTATTATGTGCACAAATCTAATATTATAAATGCGAAAGTGTGCAGTCGATTGAGAATGAAGCTTTACGTCACGAGTATAGGGGAGCCCAAGAGGGGATTTTTGGATTTACTCCAGCGCGGCAGATTAATATAAAGGGGGATTCTTTGGACCCTGTAGAGTACCTTCACCATATATGAGCCCTGTATATTGGTGGGTCTGTCTAGGACAGCAGATCAAATAATTAGATAAATAAAATCGATCATAAGAAATACTCGAGCGCGTCAGATTAAGGTAGAGTGAGTTAATTACGTGCTGAAAAGTGTACATTCAAATAATCTGATGATTTGAGCGAGACCTAAAGGAGTTGGAGTTTTTAAAGTTTGTAACTTTCCAACTCCTTTGGGTCTCGCTCAAATCGTCAGATTATTTAAACGTACACTTTTCAGCATGTAATTAACTCACTCTACCTTAATCTGACGTGCTCGAGTATTTCTTATGATCGATTTTATATATCTAATTATTTGGCCCCTCTTGGGCTCCCCTACTATTAGCTGTATGCCGCCAGAGTCGTTCACCAATCGAATTACCGACTTCGGTCAATGAAACTAGGCCATGCTATGCCAGTTGCCACCCTAATAAGCCATCTTAAGACCCTCTACCTCAAAATTCATCTGATGCGCAGTCAACTTCCAGCAGTTCTTGGGACTTTTGCTGGAAGGTATCCAGTACTCGCCGTTGCTCTCCTTGGTCAGGAGATACGAGCGCTCCGACGGACAGTACACCAGAAGGGAAACCACATCGGCGATGTCGTGGTAGTTTTTGAACATTCTGATTTGCCAATTTTGGTGTAACTTTCAAATTTTAATACAGAAACGTGTAGGTATTTCTAGAAATTAGTATGACAGCTAATTTTGGCATAACCTAAGGAAGGTATAGGTATAGACAAAGTACTCTGTGATGGAAGCATCGCCAACAATGATTGCAAGGTCTCTATCACACCTCAGCAAATAACCAATGAGATAAAAGTCCATAAACCAAGAGAAGAAGAAGAGATAAAAGTCTTTATTTAGTGTGATTGTTATTTCAAAATTCCACGTGAGTAGGTAGGTACTACTCTTGTAGTAGTAATAATTCCTGTTTTATTATAGACTGCACTTATGGTAACTATCGCTAGAAAGGCTGATTTCGTATTTGGTTGGTCCTAGGTTCCACAGCTTCCACTGGTGGGAAATCTGCCAATCTGGCCACATGCGCATGGGCCTTCTATAGGCAGTCCCTATGACTGCCAATTATTTTTTTCTCGCCTACGCTAGAGAAACACTAGTGTGTTTTCAGACATTCAGACGTTCCTTGCTTTGAGTTCTTTGATGAATTCTGACTAGCAAGGCCATCTATTAATGGCATCATCACATGAGTAAAAAAAAGATCCCTGGCATCATGCATCGATTATTGGTAAGTCAATGTAAAAAGCTTAGAATAGACAGAGAAATACTTCTCTTTCTACGTGCTAAAGTATGTAGTTGCCGTTGCCTATCGCTAGATGGCAATACTGGTATTTTAAACTTTCAAATTCTTCTCGATTATAAAGTCAAAAATACACTAGTGTATTCCATTTTTATTTGTCAATTTTATTATTGCTTTTGAATTGTCTATAATAATAAAATAACTTTTATATTCTGTCAATTTCTCGATACTTTCTAACTGCTGCAGTCAACATCTGTAAAATCCCTTAGCATTACTAACTCGCGATGTCGAATCAGAATATTTTTGCCAAGTTAATGTGAGTCCGTTTCTACTCAGTAAAACAGTAGGTATCGGCGTAGAGCTGTACCAGATCTCCATAGCAACTGCGACTTGCAATGCGACTGCCATCATGCCTTAGAGTTCAACACTCATGAAATCATTTCAGCTCCAGAGATGTACTCTCGCAGCCTCAATACAAGCAGAAAAAGAATATGTTTTTTCCAATGAGGCGAATAGTAGGTACTTCAATGGTTTCTTCGTTGCGACTGTAGTGCAAATTCATCTCCATTTTTAAATAAACTGTAAAGGTAGGTATATATTAAAAAAATTCAATAAGGGTACAAATTAAAGAAGTACAACATACAACTCCCCCCATACAAACTTGAGCAGATTTTGATGTAGATTTTAGTTTTAGAATTAGGTAATTACCTACAGAGCTACTTACTATAATCAGAGCAGGTGATTTTTACTATGCACCTATAATAGGTAGATGTTAGTTCTATTTACCACAGTTTTGTTGAATAAAACATATATAATGTACTCTGTGAATAAAACGCTACAACGCCCATTCAAATTCTAATAGTTACTCGCATTGCAAGCAATAGATGGCTCCCCGTAGCTTAAGTTTAACTGTATAACTAAGTATCATAGTTTGCTATTTAAAATTATTCAGTAGACTACATATTATCAACTATTTTAGACTTTTTAGAATAAAAGGAACACCATTAAATCAATATCTACATTCTTTGAAATTACTTTCACAATTTTTGTTACGGGTTATGTATTGATCAATACTCGACAGTGTGTAATAGGTTTATATGTATGTAGTATGTGACGTAGTGATCACGCCACCTTTTCAGACTGCTTGCCGTTTTCTGATTGGAGGATTTCCCCACCCCCAATGAAAACACGGCTCATTCAACATGTCCAGTGATGTGCCTATGAATCGATAATGCAGTGCGAACATAATCGAGTAAAATACGAATATATCTTTCCTTTTTCAATAAATTTATATATTAGGCTTGTCAAAATATTATGAAATGTGCATTATAACGTAAAAAGTCATAGCTTTTTTAATAAATTACACAATTTAAGCATCATTTAGTGTTTATTACAAACAACTAAAACGTGAACGTTTCGATTCTGATGTATCAGAATCGAAATATTGACGTTTGGAAAATTTCTGAAGTGGTACGTCACTAATAATTCGGGCTGCGGAAGATTTAGAGGTTCTGCTAGTGTTTATCAAGTTTAATTTAAAATTCGGTGATAATTTACAAGTGATATTTAATTTGCGAGGACAGAAGATACAAACCCAGCTACCAGCGGTAAGTCAATGCTTTATAATTTTCAATATTACAGGAAAAATGCGGGTTGCTTTCAAAGACAATTCTACTCTTATAACCTCTATTTCGTGTTTATAATTCGATACTTAGTGGCTATTTCTCATAAAATATTTGTAAAGGGAATATATTATTAATCGTACTTACAGATTTTTTAGAATATTGCTTACGTATCGTAGAAATTGTAGTTTGTCGTTAGGTTCCGGTAACAAGCGGTTTTATGACTATGACACGAAATCTACCCACTTTTCTAAATAGGTAAGTAATTATTACTTTAATGTGAATATACCTACTAACTAATGAATACGTACCTAACTTGGATTATTATTTCTATTATCTATTGTCTAAAGTTTTAAGGAGAAAAATATTTTTTTCCCCTGCTCATAATTTAGAGATCAGAAATCCATAAATATAAAAAGATGAATGAGTTCAACTGACATATTACACACAGCTTATTTAATAAATTATAAATAAATTAGAATTAAACTTATATCTGTCACCTTAAGATTGTTAAAACCATTAGATTATAATCTAACTCTCGAAATTGTAAACTGTCTAATTAATATTAATATTGCTGTCCTTTGTTACAAATGTACTTTACCCACCCTTTGATAAGTTAAGTAAAAAAATTTTTATCACTGTCCCTTGTGACAAGATTATGTTATCACTCCAGACAGCCCTTCCAGGCTAATGATAAGGTATCTTTTGACCTTCAGTCGATAATAGGGTTGAAGTTCATGGACTACGGATGCAAATATTTTCATAAAATACATATTGTTATTTTATAGGTGTATAAAAAGTTTTTGATTTTCTCCCTAGCACAGCAATGAGAGAGCATGTGTATTATGACACTGCAATTGGGACCAGACCCAGGTTAGTTCCGTCAACAGCTGCAATTTGGGAATATTTAACTGGCTTCGGACGGGGCTAAATATCAGCCTACTAAAGATGTGCAGCCAAGCAATTTAGCTCTATGATGTTTAATTCAACACTTGATTTTATGGCTTGCTTTTGATGAAATGAGTATAATATACTTCGCCAATGACACGCTTTGAGGTGATAGCTAGGAGGTTCTAAGCATCCAGCTTAATTTAAATTTAGTTGAATAAAAAATAAACAAATCGGCTAGTTTTCTTGTTGCACTAGTTAATTAATGGGTAAAGGTTTAGTGATTGTCTTAAAAAATTGAGTAACAATGCAATATAACATTAGTTACAGTTCAGAATTAGTTAACATTGCAAGGGAGATAGGGTTGCATTTTAATGCAGTAGCCAGAAGTTATAACTCTTTTAGCACCGGCATTTAGAGATTTAGTTAAGTAATTAGTTTTTGTATGTTATATCACAGTTCATAACTACATACTTACTAATTATTTATTCTAATGAGAGCTTTATAAAGAATATGCCCAAGGCTTAATTAGGCATAATTTGTGATTCTGACAAAAACTTGGAATGGGAAAAATGCAGTTCCTTCCAATTCACTCATTTAAGTAAAAAGTTTAAAATAAAAAACCTAGATCATTTTGATCTCACTCTGCGTCGTATTCCTCATTGCTGAGGATCACGACCCCTTCCATTAATCACATAATGGCAGAGGTTTATTTGGAATATTAATGCGGTGGGTTCCCAGGTAATTCCACACTACTCAAGACTAAGAGTAGTTACTATTTCAACTCTTAAGTTTCTAACAATTGTAATGAGATGTTAGTGATAATAACTAGGACCGACGGCTTTACGTACTCTCCAACAAACAGAGGAAACAAAAAGGTCATATTTGGATTTCCAAATTCAGGCACCCATCTAGTTATCAACTTGGGCCAATGTTGCTTAACAATGGCAATCAACTGATATGCGTTGTCACAACTAGGCCACTCGTCCCTCAAATCATAATTTATGGCCGGACCCTTTTTATGCGCTGTCACAACTACACAAAACCTGGGGCCCTATTACCATCCTATAGCAATCATTTTACCAATAATACAGCAGGTATTGCTTAAACTTTTGGAATTATTTTGTCACAATCTAGTTCGTAAGTTATTTTATTTATTTTCTTTACTACTAGTAGGTTTGTGTTTGTACCTTCATTGTGTATGGTAATTAAAAATAAAGATTTTATTTATTTAAAATCCTTAGTCGCAACAAGAATACCAATTGAGATTGTAATTAAGATTGCTACAGGTTTTTCGCGTTAGCGTTACCATTTCCACCACTAGTTTGAACAGTACTCTCTTAAATAAAGTTAGTATTCACGAAAGACCCTAAAGCTTGAACTATGTTGGTAAATAGTTGGCCACTTATAATTTGGCGCATTGCCAACTGCTATGCACCCCCAACTCACCCTATTCACTTACACTATGCTGTCCCTCGAATTTTTTTTACGTCAATATAAGTTAACCTTTGGCTACAATCTTATCTGATGGTAATGCCTAAGATGGTATCAGGCTGACCTGTTGGGGTGTGGCAACTGCCATAACTATATAAACCCATACCCCCAATCGGTTTCTACACGGTATCGAACCGGAACGCTAAATCCCTTGGCGGCACGTGTTTGCCGGTAGGATGGCAACTAGTCACAGCCGAAGCTTCCCACCAGGCTAGACCAGAGAAAAATCAGAAAATTCCCGAATGACTCTACCGGGGATCTTACCCGGAACATTTGCAAACATTTTAGTTTGAAAGTCGCAAGAGATTCGTAGGGTTCTATTCTCGTCCGGGCCGGGACATTGGACTTCGCCCCGGGCCATTATCCCATCGCGTCCCGCCTCTCCCGACGCTCCACGCGACCGAGTATCGCCTTCCGTTATCCACCATCCGCTAGTAGGCGCACCATATCGTTCCCTCTATTGGGACAGTCCTATAAGTCCTTAAAGATTTTTTTAATCCATTGTTGGACGTAGGCCTCCTCATGTGCACGCCACTCTTACCGATGTTGGGCAAGCCTCCTGCAAGTTTTCCCCGCAAGTTTGGTGGTGTCGTCAGACCAACGAGATGGTTGTCTTCCTACGTTTCGTTTTCCGATATATGGTCTTAATTCTAGTAGAAACAGGTCTACTAGTTACATTAGATCAAACAGGATATCTTAATATGAAAATGATTAATTTGCCCAGTCTAAAAGATTTTTATGTATTTTTAAATCCTTTACGGCCGGTTTCTTCTACTCTGTATAACGTTAAACATACAAATAAATTTGAATTTTTTGACAATTCCTGTGCAACATCTATCAACGGCCCATTTCATTCATATGCCCGTTTGCAAGTTAGCCCGCTACCATCTTAGACAGCATCATTACTTACCATCAAATGAGATCGCAGTCAAGGGCTAACTTGAAGTGGATAAAAAAAATGAATCAATGTTCCAACAATATTTATGTATTACATTTAGTGCCCTTTTCGATCAAAGGGCATACGATTGTGATAATAACTATGTTTATATTTAAATGCAACTGCGAGTATAAATAACTCATAAATTACTCGAAGATAATAAACTAATTACATACTGAAGATAATAGGTGTTATTTAATTTATTTAATGCTTGATGATGTCCGCAACTTCGTCCGCGTGGTTTTTTTTTGTTTTTTCCCGCGGGAACTCCTTAATTTTCCGGGATAAAAAGTAGTCTATGTCCTTCCCTGGGATACCAAATAACTCTGTACCCAATATCAACTAAAACGATGGAAAAGATGGGGTGTTAAATCGTAGCTGACAGACAGACTTTCGCAGTTATAATATTAGTATAGAGTATAGATATATTGCGTACCGCTGATTACGTTCGTGAATTTATTTGAGTATTCCTCAAATAGGGTTATATTTTCAGTACTTTTTTATACTTACTTTTTTTGTGTGCAAATTAGTTTATTTCTATATGTTGCACCATGGTTGCCCTGTCACGACGATCCTTGCTTAGGTCATTCCTCAGACACTTCACTATTGTCTTACGCGTGTAGGAGTGTTCCAGATGAAAAAGGCTTAGTTGTCATTCTCAAAACATTAGATCCTATTTCCATGCGATAGAGATCATTCTCCTCTGCATGGAACCTTTAGCCTTAGATTATTGTATCCGTAGCGATTTACCAGTACCGGTTGTGATTGGTATATATGCTATTTTATGCCATTAGTCTTTGTCAATGGTTTGTCTATGCTAGAATGTAGTAGGAGGTTAATTCTTCTAACATTTGTATCGTCTACAATCCAATACAATATGACAGGCGTGCATTAAGGCTCTGTGCCTACGGTATTTAAGACGGTTAATGTTAGGTTTTCATTCTGGTATCCATTAAAGATAGTCCTACTAATCTCTGACACGTAGGACTAGGTTTTTATAAATATTTTACCTATTAAAGTTTTTGTTGTCAAGTGTAGCATACTACACTAGCGGCACGCTATGATGGCCGGTTTGACACATTACAATAGTGATGTGGAATGTCAATTTATTCTCGAACAAAAAACAATTAAGTTTTGTTTTTGTACCTGATTAAATAGGTTTAATAAAACAAAAATGTATATGTTTATTTAATTTATTTGAACGAACTGAATATTTGAACGAAAATGAATATACATACTTTATATGCACACAAGAAACATATGAATACAAAAGATACCAAAAAAGGTGCCACAAAAGGCCATAATTAATCAGATTCGTCCATACTACTATTTTCACTGTCGTCACTGCTATCATCACATACATTAATAATTATATGTTCGTTTTCTATAATATTATCTATTTTCACATCTCTTTCATAATCTTCCCTTATTAATTTAACAGTTCTATTCACAACCTTTTCCCAGTCTCCTTTAGTCACATGTTCACAAGCTTCTTCTAATAATTTTAGCATTTTTTTTGTGGTAAATGGGGGTTCTGTATTGTGTCTTGCAGCATATCCCTTAATTTGAGCCCACACCAACTCAATCGCATTATACTCACAATGGTAAGGCGGTAACCGTATAACTCTGTGCCCATGTTCTAATGCTATTTCGTCAATGACGTATCGGATCTTGGTTGGTTTGTTTTCTTTTAAAAGACGTACTAATTCCGCTTTTAACATATTCATGTTTGCATCTACGCCATTTTTACGAAGCCATGCGACGATATCAGCTTTCTTTTGGGATTGGGCAGGTGGCTTGTCAATTTGCATCGAGTGGTATGGGGCGTTGTCCATAATTATAATAGATGGTTCAGGGAGGCTACACAACATTGAGGTAAACCATTCAGTAAACTTTTCTCCATTCATGTCTTCATGATAGTCTCCAGTGGTTTTTGACGCAAAAGCCATGAGAGAACCTTCGACAAACCCGTTGATGGTTCCGGCGTGACAAATTATAAGTCGCGATCCTTTTCCTACAGGAACTTTGGAAGTAGATGCTGCTGTGTCATCGTTCCAAGAACGGCCTACAGTATGGTTAGCATTAAGCCATGTTTCATCCAAGAACACAACATTTTGCCAATTTTTGATTTCTTTCACTTGCCGTAAAAAAGTATACCTTGCCATCGCTATATCAAATCTTTCCATCAATATTTTGCGTTTGTTACATTTTTTGTATCGAAATCCAATGGTCTTCAAAATCTTCGTTAAAGAACTTTCCCCACCGAAGAATAATCCAGCTTCCTTCAGTGAATGCACCAACTTTTTTCTTGTTGGATACTCCTTCTGTAAATAGTAGCCGTAAACATGTCTTCGGATAGCATCGGCATCAAAGCTATCGATGCCTACGACTGGTTTTGCTCGTTTTCTCTTTTTTGGTGTGTGAAGTTTATTTTCTTCTGTGCCAGTCTCGCCATATTTTTTTTTAGTTATCCGTCTAACAGTTCGTTGTCCAATATTAAGCGCATCAGCTACGCGTTCAACCACTGACGTTATAGGTAAAATTGGCCCTCCATTTTGAGCTTCACGATCGAAATAGTTACGAAGGCGTATTACGAACTCACGTGTCTGACTATTTAGAACAGTTCTCTGCGTACGTTCGGTCATATCGACGAAATCCACAACAAAGGGCTTGAACAGAGTCCAAATTAACGAGCAAGGGTCAACAGTAATGCAGTATCAATATTTGAAATCCAAAGCCAGGTCAAAACTATATCACAATCGCATTGCACTGACAGTTTATACTTTTCGAAGCAACGTCAATTCGAAACTGCTTTGTTTTGCATTGAGCATTGACGCGAGTTTGCCGGAGGTAGTAGTTGTGCTAGCCAGCGATCCTATGTGACGATCGTATTAGATTCCATTTTTAAAAATTTATTGATATTTTTTTGCGATTTCAGAGGTTTGTCCACATAGTGAAAATTGTTCATATTCACAAGTACATTCACCCCTTAAATGGTGCAAACTGATTTTTCTACACTTGTATACATTTAAGAAATCAATTTAATAAATAAATTTTGAGTCCTAAACCTAAAACTACATTCGATAAAATTTATGAATCTCTGCACATCACTATCGTCAATAAAGTAATACAATTATTTCCTTCAAAGTCGTTATCAATTAATACGGAACTTCATGAGAAACTACATTCGATAAAATTTATGAATCTCTGCACATCACTATCGTCAATAAAGTAATACAATTATTTCCTTCAAAGTCGTTATCAATTAATACGGAACTTCATGAGCGGACAAACGTCAAACCGGCTATCATAGCGTGCCGCTAGTTTAGTACAATAATATATTATTTGAGTATCTAGTCTAGGAGTATATATATTGTGATCTTATAGCTTCTATTTTATCTTATCTATGTAAGTTTAATGTTTGACTGGGTTGGCAGTCTATGGAAATTTATGACAATTTGAGCGTCCCGGAACCTGAATGATAAATTATCTTTGAAGCCTTTGTGAGTAACTTCAATCTATCCTTTAATTTATATTTACCTTCTAATAGATATATCTCTTTTGTGTTTTCGTCAATAAATATCAATTTTGGCATTGATTCGATTAACTTTAATAATTGATAGGTCACTAACACCTTTAGTACTTATTACATAAGTATTCATATATGATTCACCAATATTTCGCTTTATGCTAGGAAATATTCAAAAACATTAGTCGGAATTTGCTGTTCCTATTATCTCCTACCCTACATTGTTTCTATGCATAATTTACGAGTAATTTATGAAAGAGACCTGCAGGGGTCTTATGTTTTCTTACCGAAGAGCATTAATTTATAAGTTGTCAATACACTACAATACGTACACATATTACAGTACGTGTACACATATTTGTCACGAAGTGATGGATTGGCTTTGCTGAGAGGGGCTTATCCCGGAGGATTACATTTACGTACAACCTCAAGGTGTATCTTGCGTCAATAACCAATGCATAGCCGAAGTATTACAGGGAGAGGATTAAAGAAAAAGGCGAGTTGAAAATTTCTCGACTCAATATTATGGTAGTACAAAGTTAAAACAGTTTGTCCCTGTACTTTTTCTATGGTACTATTTGAGAATGGTGTGTATGTTTGTGTTTCGACCCGCATACTGTAATAGCTCTGTGTGTTGTAAGTGCTCCTCAGTCAGAAATCTGCTATGTTCTATCCCAAGTGCTCTCTCTCCCATTACCATAATCCGTTGCATTTCTCGACGCTCGGCAATAAATCTTGTTATCTGCTGCAAGCTGTCGATTCGATTTTCAAACAACGATATCCCGTCCATAACCTTCCATAATTAGTTCCGCGTGGCGCCCGAAGGACGTGATTCGATTTTCGGATCCCGTTTCCCGCCCCCTCTTTTCGTGACATCACGGTCGCCCGAGTGCAAGTGCACTGAGCTCATTCTATTTTCGATCTTTCGTTTCTCAGAGAAAATAGGGTTGACTGCGTTAACTCCAAATTGTATTTACTTTGAGGATTATAATGCAATTACTATTGATATTTTAACATTTTTGTATGCTATTATTGTTTTGAGTGCGCTTCAAGTAACAACAACTGACTATTTTGAAAAAAATATTCCAATTCGAACGTATAGAATGTTGATATTGCTCTAACAATGAGATAGACTCGAATATCATGCGGATAAAGTTGAGGGTATTGAACTAATGACATTAATAAAGAATTGAAACTCAACAACTAAAGTGAGTTAATAAAGAAGTTACACTCGAACTAGGTGATAAAACGTGAGTAAACACAGATAAAAATGCACATTCTTTTGTTAAAGATTTTATACGTGCTAAAATGTCTTTGTCTCTGTAGATATATGTATACTTTTGTGATAATATTTTAAAAGATTGCAAACAAAGTGTTATAATAGAGGCACTAGAGCAGGTGAGTCCTTTGTTTTTGCTTCACCGGTTCCGACCATCTTGGGCAGGTTTATTTACTTATTCGTTTTTTTGCACTTAATAGACCAGTTACTTCGCTAATGCCAATAAGATGATATTTTATGGTTGGCGCTCTTATCGACGTTGATTTTATACTTTTTTCAGTGCTAAATCACTGAACCGATCTTGAAAGAATTTTGCACAGAGAAAGCTTTCAATCCAGAGTAAGATATATACGAATCTTGTGCGGTTAAAATCGAGAACTAGACATTTTTCGATTTTATGCAGTGAGATTTTATAAGCTGTAATCAATTATACGATTAAAAAACAAAGTTAGATTAGGTAATAAAACTTTGTTTTTTTATTTTTTACTCTATAACAAGGACTAAACTTGAAAGCGTGAAGATAAAATCGTTGAAAGAAATAAACTAATGTCTTTATGGTAAAAGTTAGCAAAGTCTGTAATATGTACTGCGGTCTGCGGTAGAAGTGAGTAGAACGATAAAACTAAAAGTTAATGAATTCTGTACTGCAGTAAAACGGATTAAAAGAATTGGCAACCTTCGTTTATCGTCAGAAATACGGAAGAACCACTTAATGAATAGTTGTTTTAATTTGTCACTCATTTTGTAAAGGAAATTCCAAAGTCCAATGTCTTTGTTTTGTACCGATCACTGACGTCTTTAGTACTGACATAAAGTCATAACAATGATATTCCAAAGTTATAAAATATTTTATACTGTGTACGTGTTATTTAATATGGATTACTAGATGATGCCCGCAAAATCGTCGTGTTTTAAAATTTCCGGGCGTATTTCTTTGATTTTTATAATAACCAAGAATAAAAGATTCGCCGATCTTTTGATTAAAGGGCAAACAGACACCTTCATATTTATAATATTAATATTAGGATGTAGGTCTATACCTATATATTCACCTATATGAATGATCATAATAGAGCGCCTTTAATTGCAATATAATACCCACCTAACACAAATATTGTTTTAAATGTGTGAAATGTGTTTTCCCTTTCACATTGTCCGCAATGATATCAATTAACCACATATGCCGATTCAATACTTTTTTATATATCAGATATCGGAAGTCCGTTATGTCTAACACCAATATAAGAATGAAAAATGGTCTAATATATTTTACTAGATCTTTTGGTGTGTCGTAACTGAAGAGGTAACGTAATCTGGCGTGATTCGATGTCTTTTTGACTGTTATCGTCCTACGGTGCTCGAAATCACAAAACGGGGACTCAGCTTTTGTCACAATCTCCTCTGGTTAAAATGCACAGTTGCAGCAAGAATCGCGAACCACAGACTCGATTAATTACAACATAAACGATTGCTTTGCGCTATGGGAGCCGATCAACCCAATAATGAGGCATTTAGACTTTTCAGTCTAATATGAGGTTAGTTAAACAAGTTTAGTCAGTAGACAATCTGTCTGTAAAATTCAAATGGGTTTCTCTCGATGACGTGTCAAGTTGTCAACCCTAACGTTGATCACGGCCACGGATCCTAAACGACGGAAACGGCGAGAAACAAGCATGAAAACGAAATTTCGTTTCGAAATCAGTTGCCTAACGGCCGTCGGGCAGGTCGCACGTTTTTGCGCGTCCATTATAAATTAATTTTTTATTTTAAATTTATTTTGCTTATTTAAATAAAACCAGTGTCTGTGATAGTTTAGTAGTGCTAGTTCACGAGTAGTTACGGTTATTCAAGAGTTGTTGTGGTAAGTTGTTTTCTCTTCTGGGTTTCATTTCCCGCGGCCACGTGAGGAGCAAAGTTTAACCAGCCTATTACGTGGTAACTACTGTGGTTACTCTCCCGTAACACGATTTCCACCACACGTGAAAAAAAGTCTGGTTAAAAAAACCTGTTTAAAAATAAGCTTTTAACGACGTAGAAACGATAAGTTCAGACGTTTTAAAAAAAAGATTTTCATGCTGACCTTCGTCGCAGATTATTGTATTTTCATCTGGCTGGTTCTTCCCGGTAGGAAGGGCATTCTAAATCGGCGTTAGATTTGATTCGAAAGTTCTAGTAAAGAAACTTTCTTTTTTATCGATTACAGAAAATAAAGAAAATTTGAAACAAGAAGTACAGTAAATGCATTTTAATTGAGATCAGGCTAATAATTTGAAAAACGAGCATCAAGTCTATGCATACGATTAACTTTCCAAAAAACTACTGCTCTTCGTAGTTGAAGCGATAGTAAATAATCATCTCAAACGGTTAACTGTAGGTCATTGACTCCCATTTAAACCTCACACTTTTATTTACTGTTAGTGGATTACGTAAGCGTTAAATCGAAAACTATCAATTACAAATAACTAATAATATTATGTCGGCCGCTAGGGTCGTTGAAGGAAAATTATAGTTTATCACATTAATTTTTTATTGTTTTATTATTATCGTTTTAGGGTTATTATGTTATACAATTAATAAATTTATCATAGGGCTGTCAATACCTTCATTTCTGGACGTGTCCTGCTTTTGAGGTCATTATGGTGTCAGTATTTTGTTTTTCTCAATAATATAATTAATCTATGAATTTTTTGAATCGCTACTCTTCGCATTGATAGCCTTGATTATGTTAGGTTATAAATAATATAATATTTCCTCATTGAAATATGTAAGTCGTAACATACAAGTACCTACTTATGTTTATATAATAGGTAGGTATCATACTAATATTATAAATGCGAAAGTGTGTTTGTTTGTTGGTTTATTGGTTTGTCCTTCAATCACGCTACAACAGAGCAACGGATCGACGTGATTTTGTATGGGTATAGTTGAGGACCTGGAGAGTGACATAGGCTAATTATCCCGGAATATTAAAGAGTTCCCATGGGAATCAAAAAACTTATTCCACGCAGACGAAGTCGCGGGCATCAGCTAGTTAAAATATATGTTGAATTTTCAATCCTCTATTGAATGGTGGGTCGGTTCTCCTGGGATGTCGACGAAAGATACAGCATAAGCAGATTGCATCCTGGGGAAAGATATAGGCTATTATTATTGAAATATTTTTATCCCGAGAATTCAGAGGATTTATAGGTAAATCAAATCAGAATTTAAAAAAAACCTAAGTCGGACCTAACCTAAGAAGTCTCGGGCATCATCTAGTTATTAAATAATGTTAGTTGAGTATCATGTATTGAATTCCTCTATTTTAAATAGGTAAGTAGATATACCTAGGACGTGTAACAAAACATCCGTTGTACAGAATTGCTGAAACTGGGTCGTGCCCTTGACATTGCCATCTAGGCTGTGGTGTGAGCTCCTTACTAGGTATACCTGTGTATTATGTACACAGATTCGTTGGTTTCATCTGTTAGCACAAATATTGGTATTGTTCCTTTACTCATGTGATAAGTAACGCAAGACTTTTACGTACAAAATATCGAAACCATAACGATCTGTGGCGGTCTTCGCAGTCCGCACATAATCCAATAGATGGCATTACTAGTACGATTCACTCGACCACGAAGAGCCCAACTCACGATTACGAAGCGTTCTCTGAATTACGCTATATATACGACCTCCAACGATGAACGGTCGGACCAGTGGTCCCCGAGCACAACACCCGCTCGGAGGATGATCATCCTTTGTTACGGTTGAGCCATATCACCTGCTCCCGTACATACCTATTAGAAGATCACGTATAAAAAATGTGTACCCTTATCTGTTATTTACCTATTGGTGACTGATTTTGAACACCTGAATAATTCGATTATACCTCGTAGGAGGTCCCGTATCCATTGACGCAGCAAGAATACCATAAATTCAGCCGATCACAACAATTGATACTGTAACAATGATTGATGCAGAAATTACGCAATCGCACTGCAGGTGTCCAAAGTCAGTTACAAATAAATAACAGATGAGGATATAAATTTCTTATACCGGATCTTAGACCATTATTGTTATCGCAAAGAGTTCAAGCGGGTCCATTTCTCTTCAGTTTTGTGTCATTATTGAAAAAGTACTTATTTTGTTTTATGACAGTTTTTCTGTAATGAAGCTTGTTTTGTAACCCTATAGAGAACATTTTAAGATAGTCCTCCAATATAGTAAGTTTCGCCTTCGTAGTTCGTACCAATACATCTTAAATATATAAAATTCTCGTGTCACAATGTTAGTTACCATCCTACTCCTCCGAAACGGCTTGACCGATTTTTATGAAATTTTATATGCATATTCAGTAGGTCTGAGAATCATTGTAAAAGGGTGTTTATGTTGTGACTTGTTATTATTTCTAAGTTTCAAGTATGAATCAGAGGTCCGCTCGGGTCGTTCACTTCCGCGAATCGTATGTAAATATACCCATAATATTATGTTATGTTTGTGTGGGAAGTATATTTGCTATATAAAATAATGTACATAACCATAATTGCGGAAGCGTAGGTGACTATATTATTATATTTAAGTATAAACTATTAGGATTTACAAAAATTATACGTTTTATCTATTTTCTATATTAGTGATGCCTGCGATTTCGTCCGCTTGGGCTTAGGTTTTTTCATAATCTCTAGTCCTTGTAGGTCCTAGAGATATTCATTTTGAACCAAAGCTCTATTGCGGCTTGATTGAAGGGCATATCAACAAACAAAATTACTTTCGCAATTATAATATTAAGTATAATTGTCATATTAGGTGTAATTGCGGCTTAATTGAAGGACAAACAAAATTACCAGCGTAAAAGGATAGCTCATAGCATTAGCATAGCATATTTACATTTAAGTTTAAACACCAGTCAGTTTTACCGCAAGGCAATTTTGCGTACTATCGAATAGGCATGATGACTGATTTTGAAAAATGGTCAGATTATGTTCGGAAGTATCTATTATTTCGAAAAAATATCTTAATTTCAGCAGAAAAATAAGCTTTGGTAGATAAAATTGGCATTTGAAATTTGAATTTTAAAATTCGCTCCAAAACGCTCGCCGGTGTCATGGCGTCGTTTGTGACGTCACTATTGTTATTACCAATGTACTCTGTGCAGTGTGCAGTAAACAATAATATGCTTGTCAAAGCTCGAAAACAAACAATTGTGACGTCATTCGCTTCTTGGTGTCTAATCCAATATGGCGGATTGCTGTATTTTATAGTTTTATTTTATCAAAATAAATAGCAATCTCACTCGAAATAGAAAAATGAATACGTTTTTTATATTCCATGAATCCTATTTCTTTAGATGAATTCATAATTTCATTGATTCTTGGTTACTGTTATCATGCCTATTAGCACCAGGGGGCATACTACCATCGCTTAAATCCGTATTGCTTTAATATTGTTGACGTTCGTGTTTTAGAATTTTGATCCTTATTTTAGGGACGTCAAGGTACGTGCCATAAAACTGTCATTTAGAAGTAATACTGCTTTAAGCGATGGTAGTAATCCCGCAGGTGTAGGTATTTTAGCCGCCAACCCGCATTGGAGCAGCGTGGTGGGTCTAAGCTCTAATACCTAATATCACATTGTCAGATGATTCTCTCTGTTTTTTTTCCCAACCCTGTATTATAAATTTAACTGCCTCGTTGGTCTAGTGGTTCGCATATTCGACTGCGGCCGACGAGGCCCTGGGTTCGAGTCCCGGGTCGGGCCATAATTAAATGCTGGGTTTTTCTGACTAGAAATTCTCAGTACTAGCCCGGAGTTAGGAAGTTGGCGGTGTTTCACCCCCGTGCCTCGGAGAGCACGTTAAGCCGTCGGTCCCGGTTATTATCACTAACATGATATTAGTCGTTAGAGCCCGCCAACCCGCATTGGAGCAGCGTGGTGGGTCTAAGCTCTAATTCCCTCTCTTCTATGAGAGTGGAGGCCTGTGCCCAGCAGTGGAACGTTAATAGGCTGTAGGCAGTAGTAGTATTATAAATTTTATACAGCTAAGTTCTCTTTTTTTTTTTATTTATCCAGATTTTTTTCTTTTAAACAATAGTTAAAATGAATGTTATATAATTATTAATAGTTATTTTCATTATTTTTTTATAGTCTTGTATCAGTAATCTTAATTATTTATTAATAATTCCCCATTGTATTCTGGTGTCAGTTATGTACGACTTTGCCTATGTGAATGATGTAACTACCTATAAATTGAATTGCTTGTTACCTATTGCCTAAGCCATTCAACATTTTGTATTCCTACTACTTGTAATTCTGTTGGTAGTTCAAATAAATTAAATTTAATTAATTGCCTCATCTGGTGACAGAAGGGCTGGCTCATTTTTTGCGCAAAGGATCAGCCTGGCTGTCCAGCGCGGAAATGCAGCCAGCATTCTTGCCACCATTCCACGTGGGCATGATTTATTTAGTAATTAGGTTAGGCTAGCTAGCATTAAGTTCTATTATATTATTTTCAATTAAATTAAATTAAATACCCTCTCTCCTATGAGTGTGGAGGCCTGTGCCCAGCAGTGGGACGTTAATGGGCTGTAGTGGTGGTGGTGGTAGGTATTTTATAATCGAAATCAAACATTAATAAGTGCAGGAATTGGATCACGTGTAGGTATGTAATGTGTATGCGCCGTCGAGCGTGCCGTTTGTGATGAAACTCTGGTCACTGTAGTGTATAGTTGACTAGTTTCGAATTGATACTCGCTTTTGACGTCACCGAAAAAAACTTCATCCCAATCATCTTGATACTCGGTTTCTTTCACTTTCCGGTATGCTTTATCTCTACTGCTAAGAACCTTTAAAACGGGCAAATGGTGGAACCAGTTTCAGCCTGCAGTAATCCATCGAAAATAAAAGAGCTAGAAAATTACATTTTGGGCTAAATATACACTAATATTATAAATGCTAAAGTTTGGATGGATGTATGGATGTTTGTTACTCAATCACGCCCCAACAGCTGAACGGATCTGGCTGAAATTTGGCATAGAGATAGATTATAGTCTGAAGTAGGTAGGTGCTCAGTGGCGTGCACAGGGTTTGAGGCTAGGATAGGCATTAGTCAGAATACCTATCTACTGACTGTCATGATGAAAAATGAGCATTGACGTAAGTAATTCCATTTGGGTAAGCAGTGCTTTTATGCCTCTATGAACTGCACGCCACTGATAATGTGCTACTTTTTAATCGGCACGCATTGTGAAGAGGATTCCTCAATCTTTCAATTATTTAATAGGTAACTAGCTAATTCCCGCGACTTCGTCTGCGTGGATCGAGGCTTTTTGGTTCCCGCGGGAAATCCTTAATTTTCCGGGATAGCCTATGTGCTATTCGAGCCTATAATATATCTCTGTGCCAAATTTCAGCCAGATCCGTTCAACCGTTGGGGCGTGATTGAGTAACAGACATCCATACATCCAAACATCCATATATCCATACATCCATCCAAACTTTCGCATTTATAATATTATACCTAGTAAGACTAGTTTCGAGTTGATAGTCGCTTTTGACTTCACCGAAAAAAACTTCATCCCAATCATCTTGATGATAGGGATGATGCCTATATCAAAAATAAATTATTTCTAAGTGATTATTAAATAGACGGTCTTCCAAAAGACCTAAAATTCACATCCTCGGTTAGTTTTAAGTTTGATTACTATAAAACATAGATTTAAAGAAAAAAAGTGCTTTGAAATTTGATGACGTCACTATTGTGAATTTCATACAACTTCCATACTAGAAGTGCGTTTTTAAGTTTGATAAAGAGTTGCTGATTTGATTGAGTTGTCATCATCCCTATTGGTTTCTTTCACTTCCCAGTATGCAATGGTGGAACCTGTTTCAGCCTGCAGTAATCCCTCGAAAATAAAAGAGCTAGAAAATTAAATTTTGGTCTAAATAATTTAGTACTTCTTTTGAAAAATTAAAAGAACGCGTTGCCTTGAACGAGTTACGCCCATTAATCATGTGAAGTGTTTGTTGTTTTAACGTTTATAGTTCTGGTTTTTGTTTCGGTCAATGATCTTTCTACTTAGGTATTTCAAGGAAATTTCACGTTGCTGTTTTGGGTCAAAAAAGGCCGAATAACAAGATGTGTTTGTTTGAATTCGTTAGTTTTTTGATTCCTGCGGGAACTTCTTGATTTTCCAGGATAAAAAGTAGCCTATTTGTTATTCCAGGCTATAATTTATCTCTCTCTCTGTGCCCATGTCCTTCCCTGTCCCTAATTTCATCACAATAGGTTGAACGGTTGGGCCGTAAAAGCATAGCAGACAGACAGACAGAGACACTTTAGCATATATAATATTAGTATGGATATGCGGCCCAGATTAGCGTCAACTTTGGCTTCCACACAGTAATTATAAGGCATTTTATTTTTGTTAACTTTTCATGTACCAATTTTTTGCGTTATTCGAAAATAATTTAATTAAGAAATTTTTCAATTGATATTTGTTGTAAAAATATGATGAGAAGCGATATTTAAATGAACGAGAAAAACTACTTTTGTATACTTCTGGCAAGAATAGTGCGTCTGAAAGTTAAAATCCTTAACCTTAGGTAGAGTATCATATCCATTTATGATACTTGTTTACCCTAAAGGGATTGTGTAGGTCAAACATCTGGCGCTCCCTGGAGGCCAATTTCTGAGAGTAAGGATAAATAACGGAATGAAATTAAAAAAATTATCTTGTGTGAAAATGAATCACAGTCCATCTGATCTTGGAATAAAAAATTTAACTAACGAAATAAACCTAATACTGGTCTGCAAATGTTTTCAGTTTTCACAAGAATGTCACTTTAGGTTCAAATAAATCCAAGAATCAATGAAATTATGAATTTATCTAATGAAATAGCATTCATGGATTATAAAAAACGTATTTATTTTTCTATTTCGAATGAGATTGCTATTTATTTTGATAAAATAAAACTATAAAATACAGCAATCCGCCATATTGGATTAAACACCAAGAAGCGAATGACGTCACAATTGTTTGTTTTCGAGCTTTGACAAGCATACTATTGTTTACTGCACACTGCACAGAGTACATTGGTAATAACAATAGTGACGTCACAAACGGCGCCATGACACCGGCGGGCGTTTTGGCGCGAATTTTAAAATTTAAATTTCAAATGCCAATTTTATCTAACAAACCTTATTTTCTGCAGAAATAATATATTTTTTCGAAATAGTAGATACTTCCGAACATAATCTGACCATTTCTCAAAATCAGTCATCATGCCTATTTTCAGCTTTGCCCGCGGCTTCGGTCACGTCAGGATCGATTTTCATACCAAGCCTTACAAAATTAACTAAAAATCCTTTTAGGCAGATTCCTACGTCATAATAGCTACGAGTATCTGAATGTCAAACAGCCCGATCCGTTCAGTTGTTTGAGCTGAGCGTTGGTAGATACTGATCTTATCACCTTTTACTTTTATTTGTTATACGACTGCCTGAAAAAAGGAGTATATTGGTTTCAGGGTTCATGTATGTATGTATGTATGTGAGTTTGTATATTCCACCTATACGCCTCAACCGATTTAGATATATGAGGTATCGTTAGAATCCCTAGCTTATTCCGGGTGACATAGGCTAATAAATTAAAAAAAAAATTGATGGGGTGACTAAAGTTGAAAAAAAATATTCAAAAATAAGATTAACTATATAATCATCATCTAGAAAATGATGAGTAGATTCCAGAAATATATAACACTAAGTTCAATATCCAGTGATTCACAAAATAATATCTGTGATAATATAATTTAATAAAAATGTGAATAAGACTCTAATTTAACTAGGTAGATTATTTTAGATTTTTAACTTTTTAGTTCGGTTTTTGGCTGGGCAGTCATGTTTTTAATTTTTTAATAAAGACTTGTTTACTTAGATGATTTAACATGGCGATTTACATATAACTGGAAAATAATATAGAATGTTAAGTGTGTGATGTGTTTCTCTATAGCTACTTACTATTTTATCGGCTTAGCCAACAACAACTTCTCATTCTGTGATAACTTATTAATAACTAAGTTATATAACAGATAAGCAATCCAATAATAACAGTTATGTTTGTAAGTAGTTTCTAACATATTATTTAGTGCAAAGTACAAAGTACTTAGACTAAACATCAATTACTTGATATGAGTAATTTACAAGTTACAACTGTAATGCCAACTCTCAATTAACGATATTATAATAATAGAACGTTGACAGATTTGCCAACAACTTGAGACTCGTACAATCTAGTCTATGCAATAAAGCTAATCGACCCCAATAATAATTCCTCAGGTGACGAAACTTTACAGTATGCTAAAGTATCATGAGCTAAACGTATATTATAAATATCCAATAAAAAATCAGAAAGGAAGTAAGGGTTTTTATGCTATACCTAATTGTTAAAGCAGGAACCGATTTTATTATTTAGGTTCTATAATAAAATCGGTTTAAATATCGATGTTCTGCATGATTATTTCATTTGATATTTCTGTTTTGAGTTGAAATATACTACCTACTATTATTTTAAAAGAAATCGACAGAATATTCAGTCATAAATATCAAGTTTTAGGTATAAATACCTAACTTCCGGATGGATTTTTTGTTGGATATTTTTCTATAAGTATTGCTTCATACCATACTACAACTCTGCCAAGTTTCAACGACTGAGGATTTAATGCGGTGGTCTCCATACAACAAACCGCCCCATTGCCTAGAGTAATCAGTAAATCTCACGACACACTCACGACATCTACATGTATGGTTCAATTGTACTAGTCACAAATGTTTCTTTCAGTGGTTTCGCTCAACTATATTCGCAGTGTTTTTCTACCCATTAGCTCGAGATGAAAGTGTTCGTTGGCTCATGGATTTCAGTCTGAGATATAAAGAGCGAACTTTGACTTTGCTTAGACTTAAACATGGTTAAAACGAGACAGATTTATGTAACTCACATAAGTCCATCTCGTTTTAACTTTAAGTAAAGTCTGAAGTCTGAGCTAAGTCAAAGTACGCTCCATAGATCTCAGCATTAGAGTGAGTCACCAGCAGTCACCTGGCAAAGTGCGGATTGGCAGACTTATTAACACACCTCTGAAAATATAATAGATAACTCTCAGGCTTGTAGGTTTCTGTACATCTTCCTTCGCTGTTAAATCATACATACATCTTTTATACTTGTAAAAGGAGGAAATTTGTGACATCAACATAAATCTTAAACCGCCAGCACCTGGAAGCTTTTAAGTTTTCTCTTATGATCATAACAGATATCTCAAAATTCCGAACGAAGCTGGTAACTGCATATGATAGTGGCGTCCATAGAGCACAGGTTATCAGCCGTTCGTTGGTGATGAATTGGACTTGTATCACATAATCGAGCTCCGATAACCCGATAGGTGCCGGGTTCAAAGATCCAATCGGTCGACTGGAGGATATTCACTGATAAAATAAGACATGTTTTCCGGAGCGGGCTGAAATTGAATTTAAAATAGATCTGTTTAATTTGCCCGTTACGCAACCGTCGCAGAAGATAATTTTATCGCGACTTTTGACTTACCACATTATTGACTTACGCCTGCTTGTTGACTGCACGCGAATTTTACATTATTAATCACTTTACATTATTAATAACTAGCGAATGCCAGCGACTTCGTCTGCGTTGTTTGAGATTTTTTGGTTCCCGCGGGAACTCTTTAATTTTCCTTTAAGTAGCCTATGTGCTATTCTAGACTATAATGCATCTCTGTGCCAAATTTCAGCCAGATCCGTTCAGCCGTTGGGGCGTGATTGAGTAACAAATATCCATACATCCATCCATCCATGCATCCATCCAAACTTTCGCATTTATAATATTAGTAAGATTTTAAACCAGTTTTTCATTGCTTATCAAAAATAATGGCCTAAATTAAAACTAACAACGTTTTAAAATAGAAGGGAATGAAGTTTAAAAACAAGACATTTTCACTTCAAAAATATCGATATTATGCAAATGTGATACTTTTTCAGTATCCATACTAAGTGTGTCTGTCATCTGTATGCCTGTCTGTCTGCTACGCTTTCACGGCCCATCTGTTCAACCGATTTTAATGAAATTTGTATTAAGGATTGTTAGTATCCCGAGGAAGGACATAGGCTTTTTATCCCGAATAAATAAACTTAATCCACGCGGACGAAGTCGCGGGAATCATCTAGTTTTCTATATGATGGGTTATATTTATTTAAACGCTAAGATAGGTAGGTATCCGGTCTTTAAACAAATTAAATAACATAGACGGATTGGTCATTGGATTCGTCATCGCATCTAAATAGAAAATCTTGATACTTGAAAACGAATAAATTGCAATTAATTCACATTTAATTTCAATTATTGTTCGTAACACTTAGAAGTAAGTTGATCTTAATACTAATTAGACACGAGACAGCGTTTAACCTTCAGAACCGGCGGAATTAAGCTGAGTTTCGTGAGTCTCAAGTGAAGAGGAACAATGAGTGTGTGACGACTAACATGATATAACAAGGTGATTGTTAAATTATTCTACTGATATATGCAATTCTCATAACATAATCGTAATGAGAAAGAAAATATGATTTGTTCCTATAAGTTTTAATTTATTTTGTTTAGGCTGTTCAATAAGTCAGATTGCATAGAGTTTTTGGAAAAAAATTAGGATCGAATTCTGACGACAATAATAATTGCTGTCAAGTACTTTTGAGGAGTCGGACTGTTTCTCACGCTTGTTTAATTCATCGATGATTATTTCACAGGGCTGCTTTAATTGCTATTTTTATACGACTGCCTGAAAAAAGGAGTAAGTATAAATTGTTTTCAGAGTTCATGTGTGTATATATGTGAGTTTGTATATTCCACCATAACATCTATACGCCTGAACCGATTTTGATAAATGACGTATCGTTAGAATCCCTATTGTATTCCGGGTGACACAGCCTAGTAAAATTAAAAAAAATTGATGGGGTGACCATAGTACTGCATTAAAGACTAAATTTGAAAAAAAAATCGAAAACAAGATTAACTATAAAATCATCATCTAGAAAATGATGAGTAGATTCCAAAAATATATAACACTATAGTTCAATATCCAGTGACTCACAAAAAATATCATTTAATAAAAATGTGAATAAGATTCTAATTTAACTACCTATATTAATTTAGATTTTTAACTTTTTAGTTCGTTTTTGGAAGGGCAGTCGTGTTTTTTAAGTATTCAATTACCTTGTAATTGACCCATGTTAAGTGACTTATTGAACAGACTCTCCCTAGTTCTGGTGCAGTGCCAATATTTATCTCAATGAATAATGTAACTATTATAATACTAAATGATTCCCGCGACTCCGCTCGCTTGGGTTAAGATTTTTTTATTCCCGCGGGAACTCTTTTTCCGGGATAAAAAGCCTATATCCTTCCTCAAAGTCGCGGGCATCAGCTAGCTTCAATATTTGACACACGATGTAATGATACGGTACAATTAGATTAGACGACATTAGAAGACGGCTGATGACCTGTATTGTGGACGTGGTGGACTTTGACAGCCACATTACGTGTATGTGGGTCGCACGCATTGATAAGGAAACTATTCAGCTAATCGCCTTTTTCTATCCAACTGGGTCAAGTAAAGTCAAGTTTGTTTATATACCTACCTAATTTTTTAATTATCAACTTGCTAACTGGTGCCCGCGACTTCGTCCGCGTGGATTGAGGGTTTTTGGTTCCCGCGGGAAAACTTTAATTTTCCGGGATAAAAAGAAGCCTATGTGCTATTCCAAACTATAATCTATCTCTGTGCCAAATTGTACCCAGATACGTTCAGCCGTTGGGGCGTGATTGAGTAACAAGCATCCATTCATACATCCATCCAAATGTAAAATAATATTTATTTCTAACTTTACAGAATGATTGTGTACACACACTGCTTCCAATATTTTTCACTTATTTTTTTCACTATACCTATCGTCTTTCCCTCTAAAAATCATAGCCATCCCTGTCAATCAGTTATTGGTATCATAGTCACCTGTTCATTCTTTTTTTAAAGTCCATGCGAGTTAACACGGCTCTGGATTCCGGGCTGTTTACTTTTTCTGCAAAACATAACATTTTTCTACATAGCAAATCACAACACAAACATTAGCATTTATAATATTAGCATAAGTAGATTAGGATACTAGATGACACTTTTCTCGCCTTTTTTGTTTCAAAAATTGAGGTTTTTTGGTAGCCTATGTGCTATTCCAGACTATAATCTATCTCTGTGCCAAATTTCAGCCAGATCCGTTCAGCCGTTGGGGCGTGATTGAGTAACAAACATCCATACATCCGTCCAAACTTTCACATTTAAAATATTAGTAAGATAAGAAGTAAGATAAGATTACAAATTAACAGTGGGTCGAACCAAGGACATCCGTGATCAAAATACATTCATAGTTTTGATACCTACTTTAATGGGTGTCCTACTGTCTACGACAAATTGATCCATCTAATAGTATCGATTGACTAATTGTGTTTACAGGGTGTCGCTTACAGTGCTCATTGATCGTAGATTGGTGTCATGACACTAACAAAATGTCAGCTTCATTCCACTAAATTGATCAAGGTCGTCCGAATCCGAAGGACGTTCGTCCAATTAAACAACAACAATGAACCTTTTACTGCATGATGAATTGATTTGGTTTCGGTTCCCATGATATTTTATTAATTATTAACTGCTAATCTTATATATGTCACCGTAAGATTGTAAAAACCGTTAGATTATAATCTACTCGTAACTCGCGAAATTGTAAACTGTCGACGTTAGATTATAATCTAACTCGCGAAATTGTAAACTGTCGACAGATTGTGAACCGTTCAATGTTGTTCTGAGTGTCAATTTTTAAAATATTAATTGTATTTACGTTTTCTTGTGTCTTTCTTGTAGGTTAGGTTAGGGATATATAATCAGGTTTTTAGGTTCTATCGGGTTAATATTATACCTAACAGTTTACAATCTACCGAAAAATAATGCGTTAAATTGTAATCTTTCGACAGTTTGCACTTTCGCGAGTTAGATTATAATCTAACGGTTTTTACCATCTTACGGTGACATATATAAAATTCTCGTGTCACAATGTTAGTTACCATAGGTACTCCTCCGAAAAGTCCTCCTGGCTTGACCAATTTTTATGAAATTTTATATGCATATTCAGTAGGTCTGAGAATCGGGTACTATCTATTTTTCATTCCCCTAAAACACCTCAATCCACGCGGACGGAGTCGCGGCCATCAGCTAGTAATAAGTAAGGATTATGGTCTGTTAAACTTATCTGGCCCGGTGGCCAAATTGGAACTAATGTTTATGCCTGTACCTACTAGCGACGCTGTCAGTCAGATAAGTTTGTGGTAGGTACTACAGAATTAGAGCATTGTTGACATAGTAAATTTCTAAATTGAAGGTTAATATAGCATTAATTTGGAAATGGAATACTTCATATTGCCATCTTACTAATATTATAAATGCGAAAGTTTGGGTGGATGTTTGTTACTCAATCACGTCCCAACGGAACGGATCTGGCTGAAATTTGGCATAGAAATAGTTTATAGTCTGGAATAGCACATAGGCTACTTTTTATTTTGGAAAATTAAAGAGCTCCCGCGGGAACCAAAAAACTTCAAACCACGCAGACGAAGTCGCGGGTATTCGTATAAACTAAACATGAACAAAAACGAAAAATCTTTATCTATCAATTCTTGATACAAACAATAATTCGGTTTACAACATAGTTGACAAAGCCTTCTGGCTTGACTCGTGGCTTTAATTTCGTTTCGTCTTCCGTGACATTTTAGGTCAAGGTAGGTCAAATGGAAGAGCGTCAGTAGATATAAAACGACGAAAACTTGCCTCTTCTTATACGATGGATGACTTAAGCGATTTCCGATTTTCCGCCGCGGAAGTGGGCGACACATGTCTGACCTTTCTTGTTTTCTTTCTTTCTTCATCGCTGAGCTGGTTTTCGCACGCGTGACCTTTATGTACCTAGGTATCTGTTGTGCAAGAACGTTTCCAGTCGATTTTGGATTTTGTTTTAATGCTTTTTGCTTTCGATCATCTTGTAATATTTCCGCATTTCCGCAGAGTAATGTCTCATCTCAGAAAAAAAAATTTGTTTTTTTCTGCTTATCATTCAGTTAACAAAAACAAACAAAAGAAGGAGGGAGGGCCGTGGCAATTCAACTCTCAATATTCGTTCTTTCATCTAAATAAGTAAGTATATAAAAGGAAACGGTGGCTGACTTATTGAGTTACCGACTGACTGATCTATTGACGCACATCTCAAACTACTGGACGCATCGGGCTGAAATATGGCATGCAGATAGCTTTTATGATCAGGCATTCGCTAAGAAAGGATTTTTGAAAATTCAACCCCTAAGGGCGTAAAATAGGGCTTTGAAATTTGTATGAAAATCAAACTTAACGTGAACGAAACTGCGGGCAAAAACTAGTATAAGAATAAAAGGCGGTTTCTTAAATAAACCTGTAATATCGAGTCTAGAAGATTGACGAATGAAATCAAGTTACGCTTTAAATAAATTACCTACACAGCAGGGAGCGTGCAGATACGAGCATAAAATCAAAGGAACATGATTTTGGAACGAGGCCAATGTAGAGCATTATTGAAACAACGACGAATAATCGACTGATTCACCCGCAGAATACCCGCTGAAAATTAACAAAAGAATTATCGCACTATTTCATTGTTACTATCACAAAAGAAACAATCAATTAATCGTACTGCTATTGCCCCTATATTATGGAAATTGGAAATGGCGCGTAGGTGCTGTAAAATTATCGCAGAGGTCCATCTCCCTCCCTTTCAACTATTAACGCCAGAAGAAAAGAAACCTCAGAAAATAAGTAGATTAGGATAAGTTTAGATACTACTGTATTTATTTTTATCATCACCCATCGCCGGCCCACAGCTGAGCATGAGTCTCATCTCAGAATGAGAAGGGTGTTGGCCTAAGTCCACCACACTGGCCAAGTGCAGATAGGTAGACTTCATACACCTGTGAGGACATGATGAGAATTCCGAGGCATGCAAGTTTCCTCATGATGATTTCCTTATCCGCTTAAAAAACAACTGATATCTGAATGCTTAAAACGCACATCAATCCTAAGTTCCGAACAGATAGAGGCACCCCGTGCCCGGAGATAGAACCCCGGGAACCGGAACCCTCCCATGCCGAGGTCTATATCCACTAGGCTATCACCGCTGTCGATTTATTCTACTTGCAAGGGATTGTTGAAAATCACACAGTTTTTATTCCATCTTCAGAAGTCATACCGCTGAACTGCAGCCATACTGCCAACGCTTTGGCAATATTACTCAAAATGACACTTTGATATCTTGAAGTTCCAAAAATAAGGATTATAATTCTAAAAATTCTAAAACACGAAAGTCAACAATGATGAAGCAATATGGCCCCTGAACTTTTAGGCTTATAATGAAACAAAGCTAGAATTCCTAAACAAAGTCCAATTACTTATCATAACATAGACGCATGCATTGATCCATGTCGTGCGTCAGGTCTCAGTACACAACACTGATTGCCGGATGAATGGCGGTGTTTTATCAGTAGAGTACAAACACTTGTCGTGGTCTGACCACTTGGGTGCAAAGTCCGTGTTTTCGTTTCAAGATCGGCTGTTCCGTGTAGTTATCAGGGTTGGCAACTTTAACAAAAAAAAAATTCAGAACAAAAGAATGGATTGATGTAGAATTACTTTTGGTACAGAGAGTTGAGACGATTTTTTGAACGCACTCGAGTTCTTTGTTGTTGTAATTCTTAAGCTTTTTCAATAAGTCACGTAGTTTTTGGTGTGTTTTTAAAAATTTTTTTTGTCCCGAATCCTGCTCTCAAACCAGCGTCAAACAACTGAAAACAGTATTTCTTAGTAATCTGATCTTAGCACTGTCCATAACAATCCACATTAACAAAACAATAAACCTGCCTGTAAAATTTCAAATTTACTTGGCCAATGATGTTCTATATAATATAAACTTAGCGATTTCAGCTGGAGGATATTGTTATTCGTGGGCTGGAGGATGACACATAATGTGTCAGCTCGCCTCCTTTTATTTAAAGAGAAAATTATTATCGTTTCAAGAGTTGTCAATCGTCAACCCTATGGACCCACAAGCGACGATTGTCTTCGTGGACTTCGGACCACATTGTCTGTAACTCTGTGACATCGTGTAAGCCGCTATCGGAGTCTGCAATTATCATTAAACCTAATTCCTTGGCATATGCGGGCTTTAGATTGTCGCTAAATGTTGCTAATGCTATTTAATAGTGTGAGTAGGATATTTATTTAAATCGCAGTTTTTTAAATCGAAAACAAGTTTACACTTTAGTGATAGTTACTACCGGTAAAAACGAGCTAGTTATCACCCTACCGGTAAAGACGTGCCGCCAAGCGATTTAGAGTTCCAGTACGATGCTGTGTAGAAACCGAATAGGGGTATGGGTTAAATATAACTGCCATGCCCTTAACAGGTTAGCCCGCTACCACCATAGACTGCATCATCACTTACCATCAGGTGAGATCGCAGTCAACGGCTAACTTGTAGTAGATAACAAAAAAGATCTCACGTGCTGGACTTCCAGTTTTTTTAGTGTTATGTTGTAGCAGCGTCCTCTATTTCAGAATTTAGATTTTTATTATTCTAGACCGGTTTAAAACATCTTGTTCCAAAAGTCGTCAAACTAGATACGTCGTGTTATTGTCATGTATCACTAGTATCAACGTACATCAAAAGCAAAACCATCAACTAACGACATGTGCGTGGACTGCGTGGTAGAGATATTCGGATATAACTGTTTTTTTTACTGCTTCTACACACATTGGAGTATTTTTGTGGTCACGGTCATAATAATTTTAATTTCGTGTATTACGTCACTGGCTCTCCAGTAATTACCACACAAGTGATACAATTTTAGCCACTTACAGGCTCCATTGCTAATTGAGATCTATCGCACTCATTACAGAAGTGTCGTGCTCGGACGTTTGATTAAGTTAATATTTGCTACGTTTTTTCTGGTTATATTCTTCATCATCATCGTCATTTCAGCCTGCAGACGTTCACTCCTGAACATAGGCCTTTCCTAAAGAATGCCACCACACCTGTTCATCAGCCTTCCATATCAAGCCACTTCCCGTAGCATTGATCATTAGACTCTTAAACTTAATCTCCTAAATATTAAACATGGTCTTTGTCGTAGGGTTAAAAAAAATTGGCAGTCGGCAAATTGGGACTGCCGATAGAAGTGAAAACGAATATTTAATTATTTTTAAAAATAAAAAAAATAGTAAAAATATTTAAAATACTAAAAATATAAACCTTAAAACTAAGGTGTTAAAGTTTAATTACGAATGTACTATATTTATATTTAAGACCTTTTGTCTTCGGTAACAACGCTAGGTTTCCACATTTTTACCCTCTACCAAAAAGTGCTCAACGCGCCTAAAGAAATTTTCACTTCAAAAAATTGGAAAATAATACCTTTTTGTTATATTTCAAAATAACTGGTCAATAACAGTGCAGCCCTATCTAAAGTAAATCGGGTTTCGTACATCTACAAGCCAAATGTGTACTATGAGTTTCCGACTTGCGACAATATTGCGAGGATAAGTTTGCTTTATAACTTTAGTTGATTCAAATTACAATCAAAGTTAGGTAACTTGGAAGTCAGAACAGAGTTGGATATTATATTTCTATTCATCCCTATGACTTCTATAAGATTTCCTCTCAATAGCGTCATGTTTGTGTGGCGGTTATTAGGTTTTTACGATTAATTCCTTTACTGAGTTATAAATTACAATTTACGTCCATTGAACCGATAATTGGTGACAAATGAGGCAAAGTTCCGTCGGTGAACGTGACTTTGCGCTAGTTAAGTTGCAGTTACGATTGTTTTTAGATTTTTCCGGTGAGCTGTGACGTGGATGTTCGTACCTTTAACCATACAATCCAAGGGAATTCGATGTGTCATTTCACATTTTACGCTAACGTATTCGTTGGTTAATGAGCTGGGATTTCATTTTCAATTATTAATCTACGAGGTATAATTTTCAATCATGATTCAGTGTTGAACTAGATAGTGCCTACCAGAGGCCCAATTGTAGAAACAAATCGTGACCATTTGACAGCTTAAAACGTATTACTCGAACTGTTTATGGAGTTCATACATGCTTTTTGATGTGCAGGCATCTATGAACTTCTTAAACTAGTCGAATTATACGTTTGACAAACTATTACGATTTCCTTACAGAATCGGGAGGACGTCGAACGTCACTGATACCATTATTTGTCTGGTTTAGCGTATTCTATCTCAGATTCAATAACACTATTTATATTATTGTACTTAAATCGTATTATAAAAATTATTTTTTACGGAATATCATACGCAAAATTAACCTGAATATTCGGGTTCGGAATGCCTTTCCTACCAAGTCTTACAGCAAGAAAATCGGCGATTGTTCTATTAAAAATTGTTGCATGGGCATAAATGTTATCCAAGTTTTCTTTGGAAAAAGTGCGTCTTACATTGTTAGTTGGTACGAATATCGCCATTGGAATGAGTCATAAATTAATTTTCAAACTATCCCGTTGGACCAGCGTAACTTGTTTATGCTTTATAGGTCAAGTTTGCTCAGCAGAGAGACTGTCCTTTGTTCTGCACGCAAGGCGTACTTCGCCCTTCGCGTATCCAGGTCGTTACACTTGGAAGACATCTGTGCTGTCATACATCTGTGTATCTTTAACAGACTTTCGCGAATTGAGTCTAAATGGATGTACATTACACTGTGAACATTCTTTGTCATATACAACAAAATGTTTTTCACCACTGTTAAAATTATCAAATTCTTATGCAAATTTCCATGGACTGGAATCGTAATTATTCAAAATTGGCTCACTCCACGCCTTTTTTTTGATAAATATCAGACTTTCGCTTCGTTGTATTTGTCGTTGATGAACGCTCGAATACCTCCAAATAATGGTGGGGAATTGGAGATAGTAATGCCGTGGGCACAAAGATTCTTCCGTATAGCCTACTACCTACATAATCTTCTTCTTCTTATATATAAAAATCAATTGCTGTTCGTTTGTCTCGCTAAAACTCGCGAACGGCTGGACCGATTTCGATGGAATTTAAATTGGAATTAAATGGACTTTTTGTGTACGTTGGAGTGGGTTCAGGGCTGCTTTATATTCATAAATGGACCCGGTAGGGGATGCTGCAATCGGGTTCTAGTTTCAGGGCAGGACAACGCCTGCCGGGCCCACTAGTACAAATTAAGTATTCTGTGCTATGACTACTAATAAACTTCTACATAACACACCTTGCAATGAGTCGTTCTTTCAATAGCTTTTTGTCGTCTAAAAATATAAAGTCGTTATGTATAAAATGTCTTGACGCTAGACTGTATAATCTCGAAGATTGTGTTACTAAATCGGTTTCATATTTATGTACTCGAATTTAAACTGAGCCTTTTAAATCTACGCTTTTTATTACACCGTAATCATATTTTGATTGTGTCATAATAACAAGTAATTTAGAGTGGATTTGTGTTATTTCAAAACCTACAACATCCTCACAAATCATGTATTGCTATAATCATTTCAAATCTTTTGTCTGACTGATAACGTTATCTAACATATTTTCGTCTTCATATCTACGCCCTGTATTGATGATTTATTTGTATGATGGGTATGTAACGTGTAATGTTAACGCCTTTTACGCGGATGTAGTGTGTATAGCATGTGCACATTTGAATTTTGAACACATAAAAATGTAACACCGGTTGGTGTGGTATCCAGCTATCCACAGTCCACATCTCAAAAAGGTAATAATAATAATAATAAATCGTTTATTTTCAGGCAATAGACCCTTAAGAAATACCGCTTGCCTAACAATTACCGCCTTCTGTTCGTAGCGTATACCGCATGATTACATTCTTCTTACAAAATTTAGGTTTAAGGTTCCGTGAAGGCCTGTGCCCAGCAATGGGATGTTAATGGGTTTAAGTAGAAGTTTAATATCAGTTTCTTTAAACTTTCTTCTCAGTGTTTAATGTTCGTAGCATAGTCCATGACAGAATGCTTTTATGCACTACGCCCGGCAGTTCTATCAGAGTTCATAATTTGGAATCCGCTTATTATAGTGTTCAATTGTTACCTAGTTCTACCAGAGTATCTTTCAAGGTTTTTAAAAGCAGATTTATCTATATCCTGTATCAACCTATATAATAAATATTTCTATATTCTTAATGGTACCTATCTACTTACCTACTATTCAATAATCACTACCCAGTACCCATACCGTAAATGCCAAAGTGTCTTAATTTGTCGATTTGTCTTTCAAGGATTTGAGTTTATGGAAGGCCTGGAGAGTGACATATTTTTATCTAAAAAAATCAAAGAATCCCCATGAGATTTATTAAATCCTAAATTTACTCGGCTGAGGTCGCGAGGGTCGTCGAGTTTTATATATTCAAAACACAAGCCACAAAATCCATTTCTCTGTACCAATGTCACCGTAAAATTATAAACACCGTTAGATTATAATCTAACTCGCGAAATTGTAAACTGTCGAAAGATTGTGAACCGTTCAATGTTCTGAGTGTCAATTTTGGAAATATTCATTGTATTTACGTTTTCTTGTCTGTTTCATGTAGGTTAGGTTAGGGTTCGACATATATAATCAGGTAGTGCCCTTAGGTTCTATCGGGTTAATGTACCTAACAGATTACAATCTACAGAAAAATAATGCGTTAAATTGTAATCTTTCGACAGTTTGCAATGTCGCGAGATAGATTATAATCTAATGGTTTTACGATCTTACGGTGACACCAATGTTCCGCTGCTATTTGCTCGCTGACTTCGACTTGTTGCCAACATTCCATGCAAAAGCTTGGTACATTTCGTCTATAATTAGACGGGGGGCGCGGCCAAACGTGCTGGAGGCAAGACGTGTAAACAATCATGGCGTAATGATGCCATCGACCCGCCAAATGCGACTTGCGAGTACGTGCTAGCCAAACTTTATACGCTACACACGCGCTGGAAATAGGCATGATGACAGTAACCAAGAATCAATGAAATTGTGAATTTATCCAATGAAATAGGATTCATGGATCATAAAAAACGTATTTATTTTTCTATTTCGAGTGAGATTGCTATTTATTTTGATGAAATAAAACTATAAAATACTTACAGCAATCCGCCATATTGGATTAAACACCAAGAAGCGAATGACATCACAATTGTTTGTTTTCGAACTTTGACAGTTACATTATTGTTTACTGCACACTGCACAGAGTACATTGGTAATAACAATAGTGACGTCACAAACGGCGTCATGACACCGGCGAGCGTTTTGGCGTGAATTTTAAAATTTAAATTTCAAATGCAAATTTTTTCTGCTGAAATAAGGTATTTTATCGAAATAGTAGATACTTCCGAACATAATCTGACCATTTTTCAAAATCAGTCATCATGACTATTAGTGCTGGTCGCTGGAGGCAAGACGTGTAAACAATCATGGCGTAATGATGCCATCGACCCGCCAACTGCGACTTGCGAGTACGTGCTAGCCAAACTTTATACGCTACACACGCGCTGGAAATAGGCATGATGACAGTAACCAAGAATCAATGAAATTGTGAATTTATCCAATGAAATAGGATTCATGGATCATAAAAAACGTATTTATTTTTCTATTTCGAGTGAGATTGCTATTTATTTTGATGAAATAAAACTATAAAATACTTACAGCAATCCGCCATATTGGATTAAACACCAAGAAGCGAATGACATCACAATTGTTTGTTTTCGAACTTTGACAGTTACATTATTGTTTACTGCACACTGCACAGAGTACATTGGTAATAACAATAGTGACGTCACAAACGGCGTCATGACACCGGCGAGCGTTTTGGCGTGAATTTTAAAATTTAAATTTCAAATCCAAATTTTTTCTGCTGAAATAAAGTATTTTATCGAAATAGTAGATACTTCCGAACATAATCTGACCATTTTTCAAAATCAGTCATCATGACTATTAGTGCTGGTCGCTGGAGGCAAGACGTGTAAACAATCATGGCGTAATGATGCCATCGACCCGCCAACTGCGACTTGCGAGTACGTGCTAGCCAAACTTTATACGCTACACACGCGCTGGAAATAGGCATGATGACAGTAACCAAGAATCAATGAAATTGTGAATTTATCCAATGAAATAGGATTCATGGATCATAAAAAACGTATTTATTTTTCTATTTCGAGTGAGATTGCTATTTATTTTGATGAAATAAAACTATAAAATACTTACAGCAATCCGCCATATTGGATTAAACACCAAGAAGCGAATGACGTCACAATTGTTTGTTTTCGAGCTTTGACAGTTACATTATTGTTTACTGCACACTGCACAGAGTACATTGGTAATAACAATAGTGACGTCACAAACGGCGTCATGACACCGGCGAGCGTTTTGGCGTGAATTTTAAAATTTAAATTTCAAATCCAAATTTTTTCTGCTGAAATAAAGTATTTTATCGAAATAGTAGATACTTCCGAACATAATCTGACCATTTTTCAAAATCAGTCATCATGACTATTAGTGCTGGTCGCTGGAGGCAAGACGTGTAAACAATCATGGCGTAATGATGCCATCGACCCGCCAACTGCGACTTGCGAGTACGTGCTAGCCAAACTTTATACGCTACACACGCGCTGGAAATAGGCATGATGACAGTAACCAAGAATCAATGAAATTGTGAATTTATCCAATGAAATAGGATTCATGGATCATAAAAAACGTATTTATTTTTCTATTTCGAGTGAGATTGCTATTTATTTTGATGAAATAAAACTATAAAATACTTACAGCAATCCGCCATATTGGATTAAACACCAAGAAGCGAATGACGTCACAATTGTTTGTTTTCGAGCTTTGACAGTTACATTATTGTTTACTGCACACTGCACAGAGTACATTGGTAATAACAATAGTGACGTCACAAACGGCGTCATGACACCGGCGAGCGTTTTGGCGTGAATTTTAAAATTTAAATTTCAAATGCAAATTTTTTCTGCTGAAATAAGGTATTTTATCGAAATAGTAGATACTTCCGAACATAATCTGACCATTTTTCAAAATCAGTCATCATGACTATTAGTGCTGGTCGCTGGAGGCAAGACGTGTAAACAATCATGGCGTAATGATGCCATCGACCCGCCAACTGCGACTTGCGAGTACGTGCTAGCCAAACTTTATACGCTACACACGCGCTGGAAATAGGCATGATGACAGTAACCAAGAATCAATGAAATTGTGAATTTATCCAATGAAATAGGATTCATGGATCATAAAAAACGTATTTATTTTTCTATTTCGAGTGAGATTGCTATTTATTTTGATGAAATAAAACTATAAAATACTTACAGCAATCCGCCATATTGGATTAAACACCAAGAAGCGAATGACATCACAATTGTTTGTTTTCGAACTTTGACAGTTACATTATTGTTTACTGCACACTGCACAGAGTACATTGGTAATAACAATAGTGACGTCACAAACGGCGTCATGACACCGGCGAGCGTTTTGGCGTGAATTTTAAAATTTAAATTTCAAATCCAAATTTTTTCTGCTGAAATAAAGTATTTTATCGAAATAGTAGATACTTCCGAACATAATCTGACCATTTTTCAAAATCAGTCATCATGACTATTAGTGCTGGTCGCTGGAGGCAAGACGTGTAAACAATCATGGCGTAATGATGCCATCGACCCGCCAACTGCGACTTGCGAGTACGTGCTAGCCAAACTTTATACGCTACACACGCGCTGGAAATAGGCATGATGACAGTAACCAAGAATCAATGAAATTGTGAATTTATCCAATGAAATAGGATTCATGGATCATAAAAAACGTATTTATTTTTCTATTTCGAGTGAGATTGCTATTTATTTTGATGAAATAAAACTATAAAATACTTACAGCAATCCGCCATATTGGATTAAACACCAAGAAGCGAATGACGTCACAATTGTTTGTTTTCGAGCTTTGACAGTTACATTATTGTTTACTGCACACTGCACAGAGTACATTGGTAATAACAATAGTGACGTCACAAACGGCGTCATGACACCGGCGAGCGTTTTGGCGTGAATTTTAAAATTTAAATTTCAAATCCAAATTTTTTCTGCTGAAATAAAGTATTTTATCGAAATAGTAGATACTTCCGAACATAATCTGACCATTTTTCAAAATCAGTCATCATGACTATTAGTGCTGGTCGCTGGAGGCAAGACGTGTAAACAATCATGGCGTAATGATGCCATCGACCCGCCAAATGCGACTTGCGAGTACGTGCTAGCCAAACTTTATACGCTACACACGCGCTGGATGTTTACTCATATTCGTTACTTATTCTAGCCGATGCCCGCGACGATTGAGGTTCGTAGTTTCGGAAACTGTTTAATTTTCCAGGATAAAAAGTAGCCTATGTTTAATTCCAGACTATAATCTAACTCTGTGTATAATTTCATCCAGATCCATTCAACGGTTCTGGCGTGATGGAGTAACAAACATCTATCCAAACTTCCGCATTTATAATATTAGTATAGATGTACTTGTGTTTGATTCATATGAATTTGATTATTTTATGGACGTTTTCGTTAGCTCTGTGGCCCCCGGGTTAGATGCCTTGCAGGAGTAATTTAGGAACTCAATATTACCATGATAATTATCTCCCTAGTCCAGGGTAGGCGAATCTTTAGGTATCAACGTGCCATTTTTTTCAAAGAAATGTTTAATGAGGTCACAGTCGTGCCATCGAATAAGTTTGACTTTGTGATTATTGGGAAAATACATTTTGCAATGTCTCAATTATACGTGTAATTTAAAGTAAAGTAAAATTAGTGGCAGATTAGATGACAAATAACTTATATTAGGGTTCTAAAATGTTACTTTTAGCAGAATGAATGCTGCTGGGCGACCGCGTATCTCTGACAGCTACAGTGTAACGATCGCAATCACCTCTGATTGGACAACACTCTTCCACTATTGGACAAAATCCATTGACGCAGCAAGAATATCATAAATTCAGCCAATCACAACAATTGATACTGTAACAATGATTGATGCAGAAGATACGCGGTCGCCCTGCTGAACTGCAGTCATCTGTCAAACGGTTTTCTAACCGAGTCTTTAATGTTATTCCTCTCTGAAAATAATGACCCAAACACTCCGTAGCGTAGGATCACTTGCGTTCGCTCGTCATAATATTATAATACCTAATTCACACTTTTTCAAATTCAAATTCAAATGTTTTTTATTCAAATAAACTTTTACATGTACTTTTGAATCGTCAAATGAATCTACCGCTGGTTCGGAATACCATTACTACCGAGGAGAACCAGCATGAAACTCGGTGGTTGCTCTTTTTGAATAAATATTTCATTTACAATTATTTTATCAATGTATACTTAAGTAACCGCTGTCCTTAGCATTTTTTTGTTCTTAGTGCATAATGAATTTTGTGATCGGTGTCGTGCCCAAAATATGGCCATCCCATCCCTGCCATAGTGTGATGGGACTTGCGAGTATTCGGCCGTAGATTCGAGTAACAAGTTTATACGCTATTGGAAAATTATGCTGCTGGAACTGTACACGCCTTCCATGTTGGCATTTAGCATACTTCCATATTACCATCGGGTGAAAGTCAAGGGCTTATTTGATTAATTGATACATCCAGTATTCTTGAATATAAAGAATGAGTACCTAATCTTGGTTAGCGGCATGGTTATCATTGCGATTTGCGATCAGAAATTAGTGGAACATAATAAAATAATAATCTTTTGGTACAAAGTGCACTTTAATATTATGATAAAATAATTAATTAGGTACTTGTATATTTGGGACGATGTCTTCATGATAGTCGTTAAGTACTTAGTAGACTATACAATACAAACTGAATTTGGTACAGAGATAATATAGGTTTCTTTCCGGGGAAGGCCTATATAGGCTACTTTCTATCGCGTATAATCAAAAAGTTCCTACGGAATCCTTCGTAAACCTAAATCCAATATCGCCAGTATTGGATTCAGGTTTACGAAGGATTTGCGGTCCTTCAAGAAGTCGTGGGTATCATCTTTTTTTGGAGTATCATCTTTTTTTTATCCACTACAAGTTAGCCCTTGACTGCGATCTCACCTGATGGTAAGTGATGATGCTGTCTAAGATGGTAGCGGGCTTACCTGCTATCCCGCTACTACGGCATCGTACCGGAACGCTAAATCGCTTGGCGGCACGTCTTTGCCGATAGGATGGTAACTAGCCATGGCCGAAGCATCCCACAGGGCCAAACCAGGGAAAATTCAGAAATTATAAATTCCCAAATTGACCCACCCGGGGATCGAACCCGGGACCTCCGCACGTTAAGACAACAGCGCTATACACTGCGCCACGGAGGTCGTCATCTATTAAATAATAAAACTTATGTTTTCGATAGAGCTTTTCAGATATCATAACAGAACTCTAAAGATTCTACTTGACACCTCCATGCGTTCTGGAGAAAAAGGGCGTTGACTGACAGACAGACGGACAACGAAGTGTTCTATTTTAGGGTAGTCCTTTTTTCCTTTCGGGGTACGGAACCCTATAACCATTAGGAGAACACGTGTTGACCAGCAAATGGACATTTAAATGTTCACAAAATTACATTTCCTGAGGCACTCTTCAATTTTCTGGGATGAAGAGTAGCCTTTGTCCTTCCCCGGGATGTAAACTATCTCTACCAAATTTCATCAAAATCGGTTGAATAGTTGGGCCATGAAAGCGTAGTAGACAGACAAACAGACACACTTTCGCATTTATAATATTAACAAGATGATGCCCGCGACTTAGTCCGCGTGGATTAAGGTTTTTGATTCCTGCGAGAACTCTTGAATTTTCCGGGATAAAAAGTAGCCCATGTCCTTCCTCGGAATACAACCTACCTCAATACTAAATTTCATCGAAATTGGTTGAACGGATGATCCGTGAAAGCGTAGCAGACAGACAGACGGACCAGTGGCGTGCACAGATTTTGAAGCTAGGGTAGGCATTAGTTAGTCATAATACCTATTTACTAGTTGTTTTGATTAAAAATGAGCATTGAGGTATTTCCATTTGGGTAAGCAGTGCTTTTGTGCCTCCATGAACTGCAGACAGATACACTTTCGCATTTATAATATTCGTATGGATTGATTAATTGATTCTACCATATAAATGACTGTGCAAGAATACCAAGGTATTAAATGATTAGTCTTAGATACAATCATATCACCATGCAGAAAGTGATTCACCGTCGTTAATCAAAGAAAAACACGGCCATGCTCGTGAAAGGTGATAAAAAGTGAACTTGATAAATGTTTTTTTATTATTATTTGTGATTTACGATGGCTAATAATAATCGTTTTATGCTATCTTTCATCAGATCTATTAATCATCATATTTTTCCTAGATTAATAATAATTCATCGATATAAAATTTGATAATTTCATTTCCGAAATATTTGATTTGATTTGCGGCTGATTCTATCTATACACAATGTCTAAACTGAACTATTTATTGCCTTCCTTTGCATAATGCTTCCGTCGGAAAAGGACAGCATATGATTTAGTCCTTTCTAAGGACTGAAAGAGTAACCGAAATAAGGGGTTTAAAGACTGTTTTTTGAAACTGTTTTAAAACAGAAACACTTATAACGGAAACAGAAACGATACTGTATCTCAATCAATCTGTAACCTTTTATTTCTGTTAATAAGTGTTTTTATCTGTAACCCTAATAGGTACATGCCCTAAAAATCTGCTCTTTAAAATTGGACTTTACACACACTGACGCAACATGGAAATGTTTTTCTTAAAACAATTGCAACCATCGGTGCTTTCACCTTAGGTTCAAATCTGAGTACACATCAACAGTAAATTCGGCAACGTTGCTATTTCGGTTACACTTTATAAACACTTCAAAACCCTTTATTTCTGGTACAGGTTGATTTCTGTTACAGAAATATAAGTGTTTCGGCTTAACAGAATTAAAAAACACATTCCAAAGGGTTACAGTTTCGATTCTGTTACATTTTGATTCTGTAACACTTATATTTCTGTAACCTTTATGAATCTGTTTTTCAGTCCCTGGTCCTTTTAATACTATGTGACGCTGGATGGTAACTGATGTATTTTCTTAAACTTGTCCGCTTTTCTTGTCGAATATTATTAATATGTGATTATTTTTGTTACAGATTGAAGGCGGATAGAAATGTTTATAGACGAGAATGATACGTAAGTTTATAATATTATTTTTGAAAGTAATACTACTGGACCTCATAGTTCTACTGGAGCAGGGTCCAGGAGAACGTTAGGACAGTTGTATACGTTGGTCCAGTGGTAAGCATGTTCGACTGTGGCCGACGAGATCCCGGGTTCTAGTTCTGGGTCGGGCCATAATTAAGCATTGGGTTTTTCTGACTAGAAATTCGCAGTACTTGTCTGGAGTTAGGTAGTTCGCCACCGAACTTCAGACGTAGTCCGTCGGTCTTTCACCTGATCTCTCTCCGGTCGTATCGCATTTTCCGTCCCATCGGGCTATGAGAGTAAAGGAACAGGGAGTGCACCTGCGTATGTGCACACACTAGTGCACTATAATATCTCCCGCGCAGATGGCAAATTTCCCTGGAGATTGGCCGCCGTGGCCGAAGATCGGTCGGGAGGACATTACTGATTTTATAGGCATAACAAATTAAAAACCCTCACTCTATATAGCTGGGTGTTTGGGTCTGGCTGCGATTACGCAGGCGATGGCCGGCCATTTATAAAGCGGACCCTACACGAAGGGACAAAGCTTGTGCAGTGCAAGCACCTCATTAATTACCCACTAAGCAGGAGGCGAATTGGCTTTATAGTTTAGCGAATTTAAGCAGAGTGCATATGGGTAAATGACCCAATAGTTACGTCAAGAAAAGCATCGCGAAGAGACCTGCCCCCCGATCATGTAAGAATTGTCGATCAAATCGTCAAAGATCGGCGTCAGAGTAAAATAAATCATAAAAACATTAAATTAGAGCTCAATTTCGTGTATCCATTCTCATACGTTTAGGTATGTACGATACCATAAACGTATGAGAATGGATACACGAAATTGAGCTGTAATTCAATGGTGTTATGGTTTATTTTACTATGACGCCGAACTTTGACGATTGGATCGGCAACTCTTACATAATCGCACCTCTGATTGTCCAAGAATTCTTCATAATGTTCTCGAAGGTTGTGAAGTCTGCCAATCAACACTGGACCAGCGTGGTGGAAATTCGTTCGGGAGGACATTACTATCTGATAGCTTATCAACGAGTGCATATTATAACTAATGATAACAGCTATTACCTCTCAGTTATGCCGAGCAACTGCTTACAAACGGTTAACGTTTAATGCCGCCGCGGTTTGAGACTGTACTGTGCAGTTATAGTGATATCAGGATATGGGAGTGTATTCTTATAAAATGTAAGTTATTTTTCTAAAAAATGATATGAAATGTGCACATTTGATACCCTGTAAATGAGTTCGAAAGTTAAACTTCCCGGCCTAGGCCAGTAAAGAATGTATGTATTTTCATTACATATCATAAGTTTGAATTTGGAATCTATCTTCCTGAATATCTTGTAACTTGTTATAATGTTCATTGGCCTAAATAGTTTAAATTTGGAACTCTACCGTATTACGCGTTCAGCACTCACAGCGCAAAAAAATATATAAAAAAAAAAGTCACTTGTTTCATTTTTTAGAAAAGCACTATACACTCCTCGACCGGGAGAGCATTTCTGGTCTCGTATATAGTCTAACTAACACTCGACCAGAAAACGCGTACTTCCCGGTCTCGCGATGTAATGTACTAATGTGTACCTACATCCTCTATACATATTAGAAGAATATAATAATGCCCGCGACTTCTTCAGCGTGGTTTGAGGTTTTTGATTCCCGCGGGAACTCTTTAATTTTCCGGGATAAAAAGTAGCCTATGTGCTATTCCAGACTATAATCTATCTCTGTGCTAAATTTCAGCCAGATCCGTTCAGCCGTTGGGGCGTGATTGAGTAACAAACATCCATACATCCACACATCCATACATCCATCCAAACCTTCGCATTTAAAATATTAGTAAGACTAGAGGTCACCGGCGACTTCGTCCGTGTACGGTTTCTGATTTCCTACAAGATTATGATATTCTTCCCGCTGCAAAAGGATTACTTATAGCGGCTATGATATAGCTTTTGCAGGTTTTTATTATTTAAAACTAATAACTTTAATTTTCATGTCGTTAACTAAAAAAAGGACTTTCATACAAACTTCCAATCCCCATTTCTCAATACCGTTCCTTAGCTGATGTCTACACCATAGAAGGAATCTACCTTTCAAATTTCAAGTCTGTATCCTTTATTGTTCCTGAGATATCATGATTAGTAAGTCAGTGAGTGAGTGAATGAGTGGTATTTCGCTTTTCTATACTAATATTATAAAGTGGTAAAGTTTGTGAGTTTGTGACGTTGTAGGGAATAATCTCTGGATCTACTGAAAAGATTTTGAAAATTCTGCTACCAATAGAAAGCCACATGATTAGTGAGTGTCTTAAGCTATATATTATCCCATCAAAAACATAAATGTAAAATGAGAGCCAAGTTCAAAATTGTGATATATATGCCTTGGTTGTTGACTTCAGCGACAAAAGAAGTGAGATCTAAATGGGTGCCAAGTTCAATGGTCAGTCCTGCAATTTATATATCCCATCAAAAACATAAATGTGAAATGGGAGCCAAATTCAAAATTGTGATATATATGCCTTGGTTGTTGACTTCAGCGACAAAAGAAGTGAGATCTAAATGGGTGCCAAGTTCAATGGTCAGTCCTGAAATTTATTTATAAAAACATATAATATTTTATAACAACTTAAAATATCATTTCTTCTTATAACGTAGTATAAAATGTTGAAGACTAAGGCTTTGGCTTGGCTAGTTTTCATATACGAATTATAGCGTTCACAAGTTGTAAAGCTGTAAGTTCTTATTTTATTCTTCCGAAAATTTGGCTTGCTGGTAGAAACTGTACTTTTAGGTACCTACTAAATAATAATTCGTATATGGAAACTAGCCAAGCCAAAGCCTTAGTCTTCAACATTTTATACTAAGTTATAAGAAGAAATGATTTTTTAAGTTGTTATAAAATATTATATGTTGTTATAAATAAATTTCAGGACTGACCATTGAACTTGGCACCCATTTAGATCTCACTTCTTTTGTCGCTGAAGTCAACAACCAAGGCATATATATCACAATTTTGAATTTGGCTCCCATTTCACATTTATGTTTTTGATGGGATATATAAATTGCAGGACTGACCATTGAACTTGGCACCCATTTAGATCTCACTTCTTTTGTCGCTGAAGTCAACAACCAAGGCATATATATCACAATTTTGAACTTGGCTCTCATTTTACATTTATGTTTTTGATGGGATATCATTACTTTTTGTACAGAAATTATTGAACTCAATCTCAAACTCAAAACATATTTATTCAAAATATGTACCTACAAAGTACAGCTTCTGAACGTCATGCTTACAGAGCATAAGACGTGATGGTGATAATTAACTACGATATCTTAAAACTAAAGCTACGAGGGTTCCAAACGTGCCCTGGTCTGAGAAGAGCCCGCAATAAACTCCGCTTTTTTTTATTATCACCATCTCACAAATATTTGAAATTATATATATGTACTTATAATATAACATTACATAATCAGCCGCTGTAACAATTCATACCCATGCCTTGCTATCATTCAAATAATCCTTTACACTGTAATAGGACTTTTCTATTAGTTTAGTTTACGTTTTACATTAGTAGGTACTTATTATTCGGTGTAAGGTCAGTGTGTCACCCACCAGTAATTCTATTGTACGACTCATTGTACAAGATAATTAAAGACGAGAATTCTCAAGAAAAATATATAGTGTACCTAGAGTTACACTGACATTGACAGATTACATCTATGGTCAGACTACCTCTACAGCACATTTCTACATCTCATCAATTTTGATTGCAAAAGTTCAAAATCAAAAGTTTTTTGTGAAACATTGAAAACAAGCACGGTAAACAGTCGATATCACTAAAACCACTATAAACAATGAATACAAATCACAATGACTGACAGCTTGAACTGACGACTTCAAATACGTTTCTTCTTCTTTTCTGTCAATGACGTTTCGTTGCACAAAATGTATGAATACGAAGGTAAGGTTTTAATGCAACTATATTATTATTCATTATTATTTACATTAAAATAATAATTATGTGTCATTTTCAATAGTTAAGGAGTTACTACCACCGCTTAAAGCAGTATTGTTTCAAACTAACGGTTGAATGTCACGTACTTTGACGTCCTTAAAATAATGATTATAACACTACAACATTAACGTCAACAATATTAAAATAATACGGCTTTAAGCAATGGTAGCATGCCTCGTGTCAGAGTTTTGATCTATCCTTTGATCATAAAAATGACGATTTTTGTACGTTTATATCTAAATAACCATTTGAGGTGTGCTTATGAAATTTGGAGCACATATGTATCTCACGGGTCTCAATATATGCGCCAAATTTGACATGTTTATGTGAAATAGTTTTTGAGTTATGAGGGGGTCAAAAGTGGCTCCAAATGGTTCGTGTAATATTACACACGGTGCTGCTCGCCAGTTTTTTTGAACTTTGGCTGGACACGCTTCCGCGTGTCTTGATCCCAAAAAATTAGGGAGTTCCAGTGGGAATTTCAAAAACTTATTTCACGCGGACGAAGTCGCAGGCAAGTCTGCTAGATAATACTGGTCCTGAATAGTGACTGACTAACCGATCTATCAATGCACAGCCTAAGCCGCAGCAGTTACTTGAAATGTTAAGGTCAGTAGTTTCTTTTTATGATGTTAGCAATTTTTTGGAAAGGATTTTTTGGAAGTTCCTCACTTCTCAAAGGTTGCGCAACTGGAAATACTTCAGTATCTATGTACCTAGTATACCTACGATTGATTATGCTATCGGAATTGTACCGTGCAATAACAATGCGTTATCGCTCGATTACTTATTAACTATTACATTCGTAATCGCTAATTAGTGTTGCAACCTGCAGGCTAGTACGCCACTATCATTTCTACTAAGCTAAGTCGTGTCTCGACTGATTAGGGTCTGGACTCTGGACAAATCGATACATAAAATTAAAATACACTCTATTGCACACCAAACTGCACACATACATTGAAATGATTTATTTACGTAGGAAAATTGGTGCCACATTTATAAGTAAGTCGTAAGATCTACCACCGGTTCGGAAATGTGAAGAAGCTGCACAGTAGGCGGACTTATAGCTAAAAAGCGATCTGTTCCAGGCGTTAGAATAAGAAGCGGTTTCCCAATTCCGTGATCGAATATTGTTGATGGTAGATATGTATAATAATAACGGAGCGTTCAGTCAAATATACCACAAGTAAGCGACGAAAAGTGTGTGCATCTGGAACGCGGTATCCTCAGAAATCCTTCAAGCGGTAAACTACATACTAATATAAAGTGTACTACTAATTAATGTTTCTTGTATATTAGTAGTACACAGCTGCATTTCTATTGATCTTAAATTCTAAAATCAAAGAGATTTCAAAATTTTCCAAATTAACGTCCGTGAAAAAATGGATAGCCACTTAGCGCTTCGAGTGACGTCTTTTCTGTTAAATCACTCCCTGCCTTTTGCGCAGATTATAAATGTGTTTCGTTTCACGTAGTTGATTTGAGATCCAGTTTTAAGTTTTTATTTAGATGATTTTAGTTATTTAGTATATATATATATATTTTTGTACAATTGAATATTTATAATGACATTGACGTTTTATTAGTGTCACTTTATAATAATTCACACACACACACACACACACACATTTGGAGGTGGGCGTTAGCAACTGCAACACAGTTTCTAACTAAGGCAGTTGTTATCGTTCTATAGTTTTTAAGGCTCCAATGTAATTTTGAGAAATAAAATAAATTAAATTAAAAAAAAAAAAAAAAATAGTTTTATTAATGTAGTTTTTGTTTATGTACGTTTGAACAGCGTCACAACCGTAAACATACAGTTTATCGGCCGTTGTCAGGTGGCGCAATTGTCCTATTGACACGTTTACCGTACAACAGCCGCAATGCAACCGATGCACAGACATCGATAATGCGCTCTCGATCGGAACGGCCCCTGCCATACCACTTTCACTGCGACCACTGGACAATCAATGTTTGGTTTTGATAGATTGATATGTTGTTCTTTGGTGTGTGGCTTTTGTTTGTGCCAGCACAGCACAATTTACTTCCCCAATGTCGCGTTGCTTGGAGAAAACACGAAGGAGATTGATCGGTATCTACAACTACATTAATGAATATCAGTATTCGCGGGTTATTTTTAGTATATTTTGACAACAAAACAAACGGGAAGGTTATGTAATTACTTAAAATAAATTTTATAGATAATATTTACAGGTCTACTTTTATGATAGACTGAAATATTAAGATTATAATTTTATTTTATTATTTTTAATATATTTACATAATAATTTAACATAGGGACTAAACACAAACATTAAAAGACATTCCACGCTTATAGGCCTAGGAATCTTAGCAGGGAGGACATCATAAAGCTTATGTACAAGTTTTGGGCAGGAAAAGAGGATATGAGATGCCGACCCTAGATTGATATGACAGCGCGCGCGTCAATGACATGATATTTAGTCTGTGATCAAGAGGTCATGATAGATGTCATGATAGAGAGAGGTCTGTGGTCACTCTGGCGGAGCGTCGCGTCTATGGTAGCGAGGCAGCCATCTTGTTGGCAGTTAGAATATGAAAAAGGACCAGCGCACCATGACGGATCGCCATCTGATATTTTAATCTAAGTTGATAAAAGTTAAATTTGAGTTGAGTTAAAGACAACGGATTGATAATTAATTATTAGAAGATTTATTTTTTGGCGACAACGTTATTTAGAGGATTATTATAATTTTAGTTTAAAAGAAAATCAATCAGATTACCCACATAACTAAGCCAGCTAAGATGAGTTGCTGATGAGATGATGATGAAGGCTGTCCTGCGCCTTTAGATAGATATTTGATTTATTTTGCCCACGAAAACAAGAATTCGCGATATATGCTTACAGAAGTAAGTAATTTTATTGCCTATTACGTTATCGTTTGTGAACAATCATCATCGTATTTAAGTACTACGTTAAGCTGTACTGTAACGTCATGTTTTGTTAGACAAATTATAGCAAATCCAAGGTTAACAATTTATTTCGCAGAAGCGTTCCTACAGATATTATATAGGGCAAAGTCCTCGCAACGTGATACCTGCAAGGTCTAAATCAGTATAGTCAATATAGGTATTTGAGTAATCATACGTAATTATGCCTGGTTGTGTTTTGATAAATTACTACTAACTACCTAGTGGCCTGCGACTATTACCTGTTTCCGCATCGACATGCTAAACTCGTTCTGCGAAGTAAAATTTTTAGCAAATCATATGCTTGTTAAGGCATTACACATTGACCCAGCGTTAGGAAAGTGCCGGCCAATGTGCACTCACTTTCCGAATTGCGTCAAGAGTCTTGGATCTTGTCAATTCAGAAATATGCGTTTGCATTGTTTCAATCAATAGCATTAATAAAAATTATTTCCAAAAAACCGATTAACAACCGATCGAGAACAGGGCGAGCCTGAACCGTCAACTTTGCTCTTTGTTATACCCGCCCGACTTCAACATAGTGTGTAGAAATCAAAATATTTTTTTTACTTTACAGTGGCTTTGGAAGTTGGTTTTTTTGGAAAGAATTTTTATTTTTAATTTTTTAGTGTCAGGAATTTGGATTTGGAGTCAGAATTTTTTATGGGACCACCTCGAGAGCTTCCTCTAAGGACTGAAAAAATTATTTTCAAATCGGTTCAGAAACCACGGAGATATGTGCACCGACATACATTAAAAAAAATGCGCGCCGAATTAAGAACCTCCTCCTGTTTTGGAAGTCGGTTAAAAATTACATGAAATAAGCAGGTGTCAGTCTAGTCATACAGGGCAGTACTAGTTACAACTTTAAGCGTACTCAATAAAATGTATTTACCATTTTGTTACGGAAACTTATAGCAGATGTATAACTTGACATTTCTATAAATGGTCTTTCCCGTAAATTAATGACAAGACTGCATCTATGTGCAGTTAAGGAAAGTTCTCGTTAAACGAAAAATATCTTAGGTTAAGTATAACAATTCCTCCCAGACGTGAAACACCTACCAATGTACCTCCAATGTACCTACATTACAATGCAGATGCGAATTGCTGGGTTTAATGCATCAAGATTATGTATACCTGTTAAACATGTGCAGAACTCGATGCCTCCTATTATGCAGTTATGAGCACTTATTAAGCCATCTACGGCTTACAAGCACCTGCCTTTAGCATTTGGGTATTTCATGGTATATCTATGATCAAACTAGGTGATGTCCGTGACTTCGTCCGCGTGTTTTATTTTTATTTTTTGTTCCTTCCCCGGGATGTAACCTACCAATTAAAAAAAATTAAATAAAAATTTCATCAAAGTCGGTTGAAAACATGGGCCGTGAAAGCTTAGCAGACAGACGGGCAGACTGACACCCTTTCGCATTTATAATATTAGTATGGATATAAACTGTAAATACTTATATAGATTACTAGATGACTAAATGATTGAAAATGCGTCCACGTGAATTTGGTGTTTTTTAAAATCGCCTAAAACCCGAATTTATGGCATAAAAATATGCATATGTTCTGATCCGGGACGCAAGCCGTCTCTGACTTAATTTTGATCGAAATTGGTTTACTGGTCATACAGACACGCTTACCCCGGTTATCCCTCTACGTTTCATTAATGCGAAACGCGTTTAATCAGTGTGTCAAGTTGTCAACTCTGTGCTTAAATTAAAGGGAGTAAATACAAGGGACCATTATGAAACGCCCGCGCCAGTGCAAACTTGCAGAGGAGCTATGTGGGTCACGGACACCCATGGGATTTGCCGGATGCATCCGACGTTCATCGATCCAGTGCAAATTGCACGTAAAGCTTTAGCAACTTGCAAATGTTACTTATGGCTGGTTCACATTGATCCAGTCGCTCGATCTAATACGCTAGTGTCCGACTTTAACGAAAGGCTTTCGTCTAAATCTTTACTAACTTTACTTGGTAAGGATTATGTACTCTGAACAGGAATGTACTCCAGTCTAGATTGGGTATTTAAAGGATTGTAGTACTACTTACTTGATTTTTTCACTGTAACCAAATACCGATCCAATCATTGGATTGAAATTTGAAAACAGGAATTCTGTAAACTAAGCGGGATTGACGGAACCAACTGCAAATGTATTGCTCTTCCTTTCATTTTGCTTCCGGTGGAAAAGGTTAGCACTAGATTTACAACTGCCAATGTTATTAGGAGATTGTGTACAACAGAATAAGCCATTGTGTTTAGTAAAGCAAAAGTAAGGTAAGGTTAACCTGACAATACAAACTTTAAACGGCAAAACGCACAAAGAAAAGGTGATATAATATTATGCGCACCTGATCGAAATTAATTGCACGCTGGCGTCTTTAAAGGCCGGTTAAAAGGTCAGTGGTTAGGCGTGTATGACCTCTTCATTACGCGGCAGCAGACGGCATCATGCACGTTGATGTCTGTAAAAGTTAATACGATAAAAATTATTCAATGAATTGTTTAGTCGTATAAACAGTTTTATGGCCGGTTCACATTGTACTAAATGCTGTATATCATAATTGGATTTGTTAGATTAAGTTTAATCCAGCACTGAAGTGAAACACTGAAATCAATTGAGAGTTTAGAAGATAATTTCAGCCGTATTGAGAAGTAGACTGACAATAACAGTTTCTGAACTGGGGTCATACTACCATCGTTCAAAGCCGTATTGTTTTAACATTGTTGACGTTAATTTGTAGAATAATTATAATCTTTACTAGCTAATGCCCGCGACTTCGTCTGCTTAGATCGATCGGTTTTTTTTGTCCCGCGGGAACTCTTTAATTTTCCTATGTGCTATTCCAGACTATAATCTATCTCTGTGCCAAATTTCAGCCAGATCCGTTCAGCCGTTGGGGCGTGATTGAGTAACAAACATCCATACATCGAGACATCCAGGCATCCATACATCCAGACTTTCGCATTTATAAAATTAGTATAGATTTTAGGGATGTCAAGGTTCTTGACATAAAATTGTCGTTTTGAAATAATACTGCGATGATAATAACCCCCCTAGATTGATGACGGAATTCAAATTTTAATGGAATGTAAACGATTCTAGTAATGAATAATGATACAGATGTTTGAGACTGGCGTACTATGTAATGATGTAAACCAGCCATTATATTTATCTAATCCAACCTAAAAACCACAATGTACTAAATTCATGTACAGCCGCTGTAAAAGCAAATGATAAAAAAGTAAGTAGTAATTCATGAATAACGTCAGTATAGTGGAGCCTTGAAACAGTTTGTGTCATGAAGGTGTTTATAATGATGAAACTAGGACAAACTACGACCTAATAGGACGCGGCGGGCGATAAGCCAGCGTGACACACGATAACTAAATCCCTTGGCTGTCTTTTATTACTATTTTTAGAAAAAAATTTGGAAACAGCCTCACATAACAATTAACAACCTCTCTGGCGCTCTGTTGAGCGCTTTTGTTTCAATATGGGAAGTCGCGGGTTCGATTCCCGGCAGGGTCATTTTGGGAATTTATAATTTCTGAATTTTCTCTGGTCTGAGGCCCAATCGTCTAAACCAATCGTATTCATTTGACAGCTCATAACGTATAACTCGAACTTTTTGAGGAGTACATACATGCGTTTTGACGTGCGAGCATCTATGACCTCCTTAAACAGGTCGAATTATACGTTTGACAGACGATTACGATTTCCTTACATAATCGGGGGGCTGGTCTGGTGGGAGGTTTCTGCCGTGGATAGTTACCACCCACTGGCAAAGACGTGCCGCCAAGCGATTTAGCGTATAGTGCATCAAGGACGAAAACGTTCAGCCAGGCATGTTCTTTTGTTTTATTCTACTACAAGTTAGCCCTTGACTGCGATCTCACCTGATGGTAAGTGATGATGCTGTCTAAGATGGTAGCGAGTTAACCTGTTAGGGGCATGATCGAACCAGGGACCTCCCACGTTAAGACAAAGCGCTCCACACAGCGCCAGGGTGGTCGTCAAGATATAAAGGTTCCACATATACAGGCGGTGATGGGATTAGTGTAAACGTAGTATACACGTACCCTCTAGGCAACAACAACAGCGCTAAACATTGTGCCAGGTGGTCGTCAAGATATAAAGGTACCAGATATACAGGCGGTGGTGGGATTAGTGTACAACGTAGTAATAATAATAATAAATCTTTATTTGCCAAAACTGATTAAAAATTTAATAATAATTTAATTTAGAAAACTGTATTACAGCCTACAGGAGACAGTATCTTCCCACTCTATAAACAAACAATTATTCATAGTAGTGTTAGGCATTATTACTGTTTGTCATTATATATCATGAAACAGGAAGTATAATATCAGTCAATTTGACTCGTTTCATGTAATTCGATTTAATTTGCGGATACCGACGCCATATTGAAAATAGTTAGTATAAATACGAGTGTTTTGACGATGGTAATTGGTAATTCACTCTCCTGCCCGCAGACTCAGCGATTATTGAATGCTTTTGTTTTTAGATCGCAATTTGGTTTAGAGCTTAACGATAGCAATCGTGTCCGGACCAAATGAATATTGTCTTTAAGTTTAGGTAACATTTATCTTATTACATTAAATCTCCCGTGGAACCGCTACACGTTGTGACCATTCGCTCGTGCAAGTTCCAAATGAGAGTACAAATATATTATTAATTTAACGAATAAAAAATACGACCGCTCTGCCATATTATTATTTTTGGAGTTTACCTCCTTAAGAAGCGATTTGCATATATAGCCTTTGGAATTTTATTCACATTTTTATTAAATGATATTTTTTGTGAATCACTGGACATTGAACTATGGTGTTATATATTTTTGGAATCTACTCATCATTTTCTAAATGATGAATATGTAGTTAATCTTATTTTTTCGATTTGTTTTTTCAACTTTAGTCTTTAGTGCGGGACCATGGTCAGGGTGATCAATTTTTTAAAAATTTTACTAGCGTATGTCACCCGGAATAAGCTAGGAATTCTAACAATACCTCATTTATGAAAATCGGTTCAGGCGTGTAGAAGTTATGGTGGAATATACAAACTCACATACATATATACATGAACCCTGAAAACAATATACTCCTTTTTTCAGGCCGTCGTATAAAAAGTGTCTCAATAATACCTACTTCTGGATTGTCCCTTACAGTAGTGTGAGGCATATAACATGGAGGGTCTACCGGTCAGTATAAGGCCACGTTGTCCTCTTGCAGGCCGGACGCGTGGTGGGTGTTGGCGGCGCTGCGCACCATCCGCGCGGTGGTGCTGGTGTTCGATGTGCTCACCTTCCCCCTGCACCTGCTGCTCCAGCGGCCCTGGAGGAAGCGTGCCCTGTCGCGTCGCATCAAGGTAACCACCACTGTGCGTCACGAGGGCTCCCAGCCTTCACCCCTCGCCTTCCTTCCCCATCATCCGTAGTCGTTGTACGCGTCAATCGATAGATGTCCGTTTGTAATCTTGAAGTCAGTTCCCTACAACACTGAAAATCTTTTATCTAGGAGTGACTCCCTGCATAGCATCGTCTATACCCTGATCAATGCTGTCAACATTGCGTTTTCAGGTGCGACGACCCTATTCCAGCACCTCATCTACTTCAAAACTATAGCATAATATAATTTCTCAACCGTGGATTACGTCTGCCTAGAAAGTACCTATTCACTTTCCATTGGAAGGAACCAATACTATAATAGCTAGCTGGGAACGGCAGCCGAAACGGCATTCAATATTTTAGTACTGCGTATGAGAAATGGGGAAGCGAATCAATTACAAATCCTAGAAATAATATCTACGTAGGGGTATATGCTTCGGTGTCTGATAGCAGGATAGTGAGGCTCTTGGTCGAATAGTAGAAAACCGACAGGCAACCATTGCCTAATGTAATAAGCCGGTGTAAATAGGGTAGGTAGGGTAGGGTGGGATTCCCTTATTATACGTAGGGGATATACCCCTTCGGTTCGCTGTTTGATAGCAGAATAGCGGGGCTCTCGGTTGAATAGTAGAAAATCGACAGGCGGGACACCATTGGCTAATAAGAAAGAAAGAAGAAAGAAAATCTATTTATTCTCACCATTGTGCCACACATTATAATGCCTTAAGGTAAATGCTACCATGGCGCCTACAGCACTTGAGCATTAAACTCATGGCCAAGTCCTAGAGGCACCCTGACAACACTTGTGTGTGGCACAACCTGAAAGAAGGCATCTAAAGTCAGAAAGTCTTGCAATAAAATATAATAATAGCATTCTGCGCTGATTTTCAGCTGGAGCCCTACTCCAGGTGACGCCACGGCTTCTTAACTATATCTTCTAATTATTACTACTTAATCAATTATAATAAAAGGGCGTCGATTCCAGGCCCGCATCATAGAGTCGAACGCGGACAGTATAACGGTCCGGTCGGTGTCCACACCGTGCGACCTGCACTTGCGGCTGGTGCGCGACGGAGTGTCCAGTATGGAGAGTATGCTGCGTGCTGCCGCCGGGCGCTGGCAGCACCGGCGCTGTCTGGGCACACGCACCGTGCTCAGTGAAGAGGACGAGCCACAGCCCAACGGACGCGTCTTCAAGAAGGTGAGCGCTACATACGACCTACAGTACATCCCTGTGCCATATCTCGAGGAAGATTGACCGCAGCCCAACGGACGGGTGTTCAAGAAGGTGAGCGCTACATACGACCCACAGTACTTCCCTGTGCCATATCTCCAGGAGGATTAACCGCAGCCCAACGGACGCGTCTTCAAGAAGGTGAGCGCTACATACGACTCGCAATACTTCCCTGTGCCATATCTCGAGGAGGATTAACCGCAGCCCAACGGACGGATGTTCAAGAAGGTGAGCGCTACATACGACCCACAGTACTTTCTGTGCCATATCTCGAGGAGGATTAACCGCAGCCCAACGGACGCGTCTTCAAAAAGGTGAGCGCTACATACGACCCAAAGTACATCCCTGTGCCATATCTCGAGGAAGATTGACCGCAGCCCAACGGACGGGTGTTCAAGAAGGTGAGCGCTACATACGACCCACAGTACTTGCCTGTGCCATATCTCGAGGAGGATGAGCCGCAGCCCAACGGACGTGTCTTCAAGAAGGTGAGCGCTACATACGACCCACAGTACTTCCCTGTGCCATATCTCGAGGAAGATTGACCGCAGCCCAACGGACGCGTCTTCAAGAAGGTGAGCGCTACATACGACCCACAGTACTTCCCTGTGCCATATCTCGAGGAGGATTAACCGCAGCCCAACGGACGCGTCTTCAAGAAGGTGAGCGCTACATACGACCCACAGTACTTCCCTGTGCCATATCTCGAGGAGGATTAACCGCAGCCCAACGGACGCGTCTTCAAGAAGGTGAACGCTACATACGACCCACAGTACTTCCCTGTGCCATATCTCGAGGAGGATTAACCGCAGCCCAACGGACGCGTATTCAAGAAGGTGAGCGCTACATACGACCCACAGTACTTCCCTGTACCATATCTCGAGGAGGATTAACCGCAGCCCAACGGACGCGTCTTCGATAAGTTTATTTTGATTAAAAAATTTTAATTTTATTAGGTGTAAGTGATGGTCCGTGACGTCATGACCCTTGGGCCCCTATCTATCTATATATTGAATTGTAGTGCTGGTCAATAAACTTTATTTGATAGGCTTACAAGTGTCGGTATCGGTGTTCGGTGTTGCAGTACAGAATGGGCGAGTACGCGTGGCGCACGTACCTGGACGTGGAGCACGAGGCGCGTCAGTTCGGGGGGGGGCTGCGTGCTCTGGGCTGCGCGCCGCGGCGGAACGTGGTCATGTTCGCGGAGACGCGCGCCGAGTGGATGCTGGCCGCGCACGGCTGCTTCACGCAGAGCATACCCGGTGAGAGGACAGCTTTAACCACTAATAGGCCTATTACACTGTTTTTTTTCAGGACCCTGTTGCAGGGTGGGCGTGGCCGCTAGTTACAGCGTCGCTTATTACGCAGCAATAAAGACCAATTTAGGAACCCTTTCTCCCTTTGTACGGGTGGTAAGGTTCAATAGGCATGATGACTGATTTTGAGAATTGGTCAGATTATGTTCGGAAGTATCTATTATTTCGAAAAAATATATTATTTCTGCAGAAAAATAATGTTTGGTAGATAAAATTGGCATTTGAAATTGTAATTTTAAAATTCGCGCCAAAACGCCCGCCGGTGTCATGGCGTCGTTTGTGACGTCACTATTGTCTTTATCAATGTACTCTGTGCAGTGTGCAGTAAACAATAATGCGATTGTCAAAGCTCGAAAACAAAACAATTGTGACGTCATTAGCTTCTTGGTGTTTAATCCAATATGGCGGATCGCTGTATTTTACATTTTTATTTTATTAAAATAAATAGCAATCTCATTCGAAATACATAAATAAATATGTTTTTTATAATCCATGAATGCTATTTCATTAGATAAATTCATAATTTAATTGATTCTTGGTTACTGTCATCATGCCTATTATGCTTGTGTTCGCGGAGAGCATACCCGGTGAGCGAGCAGCTTTAACCGCTAACCTTTCAGAGTGGATGCTGGCCGCGCACGGCTGCTTCACGCAGAGCATACCCGGTGAGCGAGCAGCTTTAACCGCTAACCTTTCAGAGTGGATGCTGGCCGCGCACGGCTGCTTCACGCAGAGCATACCCGGTGAGCGAGCAGCTTTACCGCTAACCTTTCAGAGTGGATGCTGGCCGCGCACGGCTGCTTCACGCAGAGCATACCCGGTGAGCGAGCAGCTTTACCGCTAACCTTTCAGAGTGGATGCTGGCCGCGCACGGCTGCTTCACGCAGAGCATACCCGGTGAGCGAGCAGCTTTACCGCTAACCTTTCAGAGTGGATGCTGGCCGCGCACGGCTGCTTCACGCAGAGCATACCCGGTGAGCGAGCAGCTTCAACCGCTGACCTTTCAGAGTGGATGCTGGCCGCGCACGGCTGCTTCACGCAGAGCATACCCGGTGAGCGAGCAGCTTTAACCGCTAACCTTTCAGAGTGGATGCTGGCCGCGCACGGCTGCTTCACGCAGAGCATACCCGGTGAGCGAGCAGCTTTAACCGCTAACCTTTCAGAGTGGATGCTGGCCGCGCACGGCTGCTTCACGCAGAGCATACCCGGTGAGCGAGCAGCTTCAACCGCTGACCTTTCAGAGTGGATGCTGGCCGCGCACGGCTGCTTCACGCAGAGCATACCCGGTGAGCGAGCAGCTTTACCGCTAACCTTTCAGAGTGGATGCTGGCCGCGCACGGCTGCTTCACGCAGAGCATACCCGGTGAGCGAGCAGCTTTAACCGCTAACCTTTCAGAGTGGATGCTGGCCGCGCACGGCTGCTTCACGCAGAGCATACCCGGTGAGCGAGCAGCTTTACCGCTAACCTTTCAGAGTGGATGCTGGCCGCGCACGGCTGCTTCACGCAGAGCATACCCGGTGAGCGAGCAGCTTTAACCGCTAACCTTTCAGAGTGGATGCTGGCCGCGCACGGCTGCTTCACGCAGAGCATACCCGGTGAGCGAGCAGCTTTACCGCTAACCTTTCAGAGTGGATGCTGGCCGCGCACGGCTGCTTCACGCAGAGCATACCCGGTGAGCGAGCAGCTTTACCGCTAACCTTTCAGAGTGGATGCTGGCCGCGCACGGCTGCTTCACGCAGAGCATACCCGGTGAGCGAGCAGCTTTAACCACTAATAGGCCTATTACACTGTTTTTTTACAGGACCCTGTTGTAGGGTAGGCGTGGCCGCTAGTAAGAGTATCGCTTATTACACAGCAATAAGGACCAATTTACGAACCCTTTCTCCCTTTGTACGGGTGGTAAGGTTCAAGGTAACCAAGGTAAGGTTATGCTTGTGTTCGCGGAGAGCTTACCCGGTGAGCGAGCAGCTTTAACCACTAACCTTTTCAGAGTGGATGCTGGCCGCGCACGGCTGCTTCACGCAGAGCATACCCGGTGAGCGAGCAGCTTTAACCGCTAATAGGCCTATTACACTGCACTCTTCACAGGGACCCTTACACTTGTATCAGTGTAGTGTAATAAGATGATATCGATTTTGAACGAAATCGGTACGATAACAAAGAATTTCAAAATGGCGCTGACTTTTTTTAAATTTTGGTACCAGTTTCCTGTTTTGTGATCCGAGGGATCGTCAGATATCGATTCTGAACGAAATCGGTACGATAACAAAGAATTTCAAAATGGCGCTGATTTTTAAAAATTTTGGTATCAGTTTCCTGTTTTGTGATCCCAGGGATCATCGGATATCGATTTTGAACGAAATCGGTACAATAACAAAGAATTTCAAAATGGCGCTGATTTTTAAAAATTTTCGTAACAGTTTCCTGTTTTGTGATCATAGCGATCCTCAAATTATATCGATTTTGTACGTAATCGGTACAATAACAGAGAATTTCAAAATGGCGGTAGCCTTTTCAAATTTGTTACCAGTTTCCTGTTTTTTGATCCCAGGGAGCCCCAAATATCGATTTTGAATGAATTTAAAAAACGATAGTTCCGGTTTTGTTGAAGCAGAGTTCAAAAAGCCGTATACTACGCAATACACTCCTTGCATTTTTAAAAAGATCGCGGAAATAGATTTATACGTGACCGCTCGTCATGACGCGGCAATCACTACTGACGGCACTGCGAGGAACGCCTATGGGTCTCGTCGATACGCATGTTTGTGTGAGTGAGCTGTTTCGAACGTTTCTAGGTACAGTGCCCGGCGATAAATATTGCACATCGATCTTTGGAAAGAGACAATAATTATTGAATAGAAGCAGGCGTTACTTTGCGGAAGTCCATGATAGTGAATGAACTAGAATTTTAATTCGCTATAATCCGCTACAGTAGACAAATCTGTGTGGTACAGTGACTGTCTTTCACCTGCAGCATGCGACACCCACCACCCAGCAATTCGCACAGGCACAACACCACACCACACAAATCCTCCAAATCACTCTCAACGTACGTTTCACTCCGAATTCCGATTGAATTGTCTTCACAATCGTGCATTGTCGAGTCAACATCTCCTGAAGATGCTCCGGTGTCGGAGTGAAACGTACGTTGAGAGTGATTTGGAGGATTTGTGTGGTGTGGTGTTGTGCCTGTGCGAATTGCTGGGTGGTGGGTGTCGCATGCTGCAGGTGAAAGACACGCACTGTACCACACAGTGCCGCCTACTGTAGCGGATTATAGCGAATTAAAATTCTAGTTCATTCACTAGACAATAATTATTTAAATTTGGGGGTGTTAACAACTCTCAATATATATTATCACTTGAACAGCGACTGACAGTGAAGTTTTGTCAGTCATATAGGTAGTGTGCGACAGAGATAACGCTATACGAAGCCGAAATTAACCGATTCTCTTTCCAAAGGTCGATGTGCAATATTTATTGCCGGGTACTGTAGTTTCATCTGTTTACTGTGGTAGAGCGTAGAGTACATACGTACTTGCAGAAATATTTTGTATTGTGGCGAGTTAAATACCTACAGATTTTTACTATAGGGATTTAAGAAACACGTGTTTCAGGATTTTTGGAAATTCCACCCCCAAGGAATTTTTAAAAATTTCACCCGAGCGAAGCAGGGGTGCGTCTGCTAGTATTTACTATAATAATGTGGCGTGGAGGCATAGATAATATGTAATAAATAAATAATCAAATATTTCAAGTTACAAAATTGATTAGTTGGCTATAAAATCGAGCGTAGAGCGTAGTGCTATATATGCGTACAGATGTATGCTGTAGTGTGGCTAGTTATATACCTACAGTTGGCTGCGGCCTGATTGTATAAGGCCCCTTAAGAAAAGTAGTTAAGTTCCCATAATTTTTCAAGTTAATGCCTTTTTTAACATGAAGTGTACATACAACAACAAATCAAGACGAATTTTCAGCTTTGCCGCCAATATTTTTTTTATCATCTGTGCCGACAGGCAAACGCATTTATGGCTACACAGCCACCAATTTGTACTAAGCAAAGAAACTATGGTATACCAAGAATGACAAAAGAGATCCGATCAAAGAGTATTTAATAGCACCCAGCACGCCGTTTCATACAACATTACAGGAGCGTTATAATGTTCCAAATTCAAAAAACGCTCCTGCAATGGATTTGATTTTCTTTGTCCGAAAATTTGATACGTCGCGTGTTCTTTTTTCGAAAATAATGACAATATTTCCATGCATGTTTGAGAAAAGAAAATTAAGCTATTTTCATGGCATAGCAAACAAATCATGGAGTACGCTAACTAACCATAACCATTAATAATTACTCCAGTGGTAACCATCTACGCTACACTGGGTGACGAAGCGATCGCCCACGGCATCAATGAGACTGAAGTATCCACCGTCATCACCACCCACGAGCTGCTGCCCAAGTTCAAGAAGATCCTCGAGAGAACTCCACGGGTGGACACCATCATCTTCATGGAGGACCAGCTCAAGGAAACTCCAAGAGACGGCTTCAAGGAGGGCATCCGGATTGTGGCTTACAAGGAGGTGCTCGAGCTGGGCAAACAGTCCAAGATCGGTGAGCGGGGTTTTTTTACTGTTTTTTTTTTAAATCTCTATTTATTAAAGAGGGTTTGTTCAATATTGAACATGACACCCTCATAGGAACTGTTGCTGAGATCTTTTCTGAGGGTGGCCTAGTTGCAACAACGCATGTCAGTTCATTGCAATTGGGTATTTGACTAAGATAAGATAAGATATTTATTAATTGCAAAATATATATACGTATAGAGCTCGTTCAATATTTCTGGAAACAGTACTACTATTCAAATAAATTATTTTTTAGTGATTAGTAGATAGAGGATCTACCAAAAGTCGTAATGTCCACGTACTCTGATAGTTTTATGTTGAATAACCATTTTAAACAATCGATTAAAGTAAAAAAGTGCGTCGAACTTTAATGACGTCACATTTTAGAATTTCATATAAATCCCAACACATAAGACGTGTTTTGACGTTTGAAAGAAACGTTGCTGATTTGACTATTTGTCAAATACCCAATTGTTTTGCAACGTTGAACCAAGCCGATAACTGGATGGGTGACCGAATTTGGCCTTTTCGTTTCCTACGTGCCTTGGAGAGCACGTTAAGCCGTTAGTCCCGGTTAGTATCAGTAACATCTGATCGTTAGAAACCTGAGAGTTGAAATAGTAGTCTTAGTTGAGTAGTATGGGGAAGGAACTGGGAAACCACCACATCATTACCACAAGAAAACCCCTGTCACTATGTGATTAATGGAAAGGGGTCACGACCTTGCAATGAGAAATACAGCGCAGAAGGGAGAGATTTTCATAATGGTAGTTCTAGAATAATATGGCGAGCTTCACCGGAATATCTTGGTCTGCAGGAAAATGCTCTTAAACACTCATGACCCTTATGACTGAACCTGTCAGAGTATTTGCTCTTTTGGATTTAGGGCTGCATCTCCCAGCTTTTTTAGCTATTTTGGTTTATTTCGCTGTTTAACTTTTTATTTAAAACTATTTAACTCTTATCTGCTGACATGACTTGAATGACATGAATTGTTTGTTGTCTACAGAGGCCGTGCCCCCATCGCCCAACGACACGGCGATCATCATGTATACATCCGGCTCCACAGGCGTGCCCAAAGGCGTCATCCTCTCCCACCGCAACATGGTGGCAACCCTGAAAGCGTTCGCGGACGCCATGCCCATATACGAGGGAGACATGCTGATGGGGTTCCTGCCTCTCGCGCACGTGTTCGAGCTGCTGGCCGAGAGCCTGTGCCTCATCGGAGGTTAGTGGCAACCCTGAAAGCGTTCGCGGACGCCATGCCCATATACGAGGGAGACATGCTGATGGGGTTCCTGCCTCTCGCGCACGTGTTCGAGCTGCTGGCCGAGAGCCTGTGCCTCATCGGAGGTTAGTGGCAACCCTGAAAGCGTTCGCGGACGCCATGCCCATATACGAGGGAGACATGCTGATGGGGTTCCTGCCTCTCGCGCACGTGTTCGAGCTGCTGGCCGAGAGCCTGTGCCTCATCGGAGGTTAGTGGCAACCCTGAAAGCGTTCGCGGACGCCATGCCCATATACGAGGGAGACATGCTGATGGGGTTCCTGCCTCTCGCGCACGTGTTCGAGCTGCTGGCCGAGAGCCTGTGCCTTTATTAGGTTAGTGGCAACCCTGAAAGCTGTGTAGCGAGCAAATGAGCACGCAGGTTTTTTTTAATAGGGATGATGCCTATATCAAAAATAAATTATTTCTAACTGATTATTAAATAGAGGGTCTTCCAAAAGACCTAAAATTCACATCCTCAATTAGTTTTAAGTTTGATAACCATTTTAAAATATAGATAAAAGAAAAAAAGTGCGTTGAAATTTGATGACGTCACTATTGCGAATTTCATACAACTTCCATACTAGAAGCGCGTTTTTAAGTTTGTTAAAGAGTTGCTGATTTGATTGAGTTGTCATCATCCCTATTGTAAGATAGGCTTGCGCTTGATGACAATCATGCTTATGAAAAGCAAGAGGAGAGCGCTTGTCTAGAAAATGAGTATTCACTCTTGCCTTGAAGTTATAGTAAGGGCCCTGTAGTAACGGTGAGCGGCCACGCCCACCCTTACCACAGGGCCCTGTAATAAGTGCAGTGTAATAGGCCTATAAACATGCCACGGTCTAATGTCATGACGCCAAATGACTGATAGGCCTATTGCACTGCACTTTTCACCTTTACACTTGAATCAGTGTAGTGTAATAAGATTTATGGGCCTATTACACTGCCCTTTTCCCAGTGCCCCGTGGAAGGGTGGGCGTGGCCGCTCGTTAGAGCGTCGCTTATTACAAAGCAATAAGGATCTAATTAGGGACCCTTTCTCCCTACATTTTATTACACTACACTGAATCAATTGTAAGGGTCCCTGTGAAAAATGCAGTATAATAGGCCTATAAGTCATTTGGCGTCATGACATTAGACCGTGTCATGTTTATAGGCCTATTACACTCACTCTAATATGCCTCCAGGCTCCTGGACAATTATTTTTTCAAAATTCTTTTCCAAAATTAAATGTAAGCGCATTGCGTTTTGCATGTTTCTACGACATAAATGACATGTTTTCTCTTTATTTGTTTCATATTAAAATGAACGATATCTTACGTACTAATTGATCAAGATCATAGCCTATATTGTCAAGTTAGAGAATAACAACACGAAGTTAAAAACACAAAACGTTTCCATTCATCATTTTTGGTATTTACGGAACAAGACTAAATGTATAACAAATTCTGAATGCTCGTATTGCTATCGCGCTTGCACGCGTTCATGTGTCATCAGCCAAATAGAGATAGCAATATACCGGAAAATTTATATTTGCGGGTCGAGTAGAAGTTGCGAGCGGTGTTCGCCGGCCTCTTAAGTCGAGGTTATTACACTGTTGATGATTTTCGATGTGTAATAGGCCTATTACTCAAGTCATTCTTGGCAGGGAGCAGGGTCATGAATGGTACAACACGGTAATTAATGTTTTGTGTGCAGGTGTCCCAATCGGTTACTCTACTCCTCTCACAATGCTGGACTCTTCGAGCAAGATCATGAAAGGCACTATGGGAGACGCCACCATACTGCAGCCCACGTGCATCACCACTGTGCCCGTGAGTTCACATTCTCACATCTTTTAGTATCTCTAGTAAAACAAGAATGCTTCCAAATGATTGCCAAACTTGGCTCGTGATTCCATCGCTCCGCCTCAAGAAAGTCCGAAGGTCGTTCGTAGGCTTGAGCATACATATAACAAATTCTACAACTCGTTTTAAAATTGCCTTTACACTAGATTAAGAAGTCCATTAAAAGTATTCTCCTAAAAATAGCTTTTTATTCTGTTGTTGGTTTGACTGTAAATGATATTTATTATTTATTATTATTTAGACATCTTTATTGCACACACAAAATATACAGAATACAGTTTTAAAGCATTAATTACTAGTAAAACTAGATAGAAATGTGCAAAGGCGGTCTTATTGCTAAAGCAATCTCTTACAGACAACCTTTGGTGAAAGGATAAATAAACGGAAGCGTGGGATGGTGCTGTATTTGAAAAAAAAAATTGATAAGAAATGCATATATACATAATAAAGTACATACATTTTAGACCAAAAAATAGATGTAAATATATACTACTACTACACAACTACATCTTTAAGTACCTCTAGTAAAACAAGAATGCTTCCAAAGTATTGCTAAACTTGGCTCGTGACTTCATCGCTCCGCCTCAAGAAAGTCCGAAGGTCGTTCGTAGGCTTGAGCATAATATTCTACAACCCATTTTAAATTTGCCTTTACACTAGTTAAGGAAATCCATTAAAAGTATGCTCCTAAAAATAGCTTATAATTCTGTTGATGATTTGACTGTAAATGATATAAGAGCATGAAAATTGAAATGGGGAAGGTACACAGGTACTTTTGAGCAGGCGAAGGCCAAAATAATCTTTGTAATTTTGGAAATATTTTATTTATTTATTCATAAACTAGCTATGTCCGCGACTTCGTCTGCGTGGTTTGAGGTTTTTTGGTACCCGTGGGAGCTCTTTAATTTTCCGGCCTATGTGCTATTCCAGACTATAATCTATCTCTGTGCCAAATTTCAGCCAGATCCGTTCAACCGTTGGGGCGTGATTGAGTAACAAACATCCATACATCCATCCAAACTTTCGCATTTATAATATTATTAGTAATTAGTATGTAAGTAATTAGTATTAGTATAGTATTAGTAAGATTAGTAAGATAAGTTATATCATCATCAGTATTATAAATGCGAAAGTTTGGATGGATGTATGGATGTATGGATGTCTATTACTATGTGCTATTCCAGACTGTAATCTATCTCTGTGTCAAATTTCAGCCAGATCCGTTCAACCGTTGGGGCGTGATTGAGTAACAATCATCCATATATCCATACATCCATCCAAACTTTCGCATTTATAATATTATTAGTATTATGTAATAATTAGTATATTAGTAATTAGTATTAGTAAGTTTTTTTTTTTTTTTTTTAAATATTAAAAATGCACTGTCCCCAGCTGATAATGGACCGCATCAGCAAAGGCATCACGGACAAGGTGTCCCGCAGCGGGCCGTTCGCGAGCGCGTTCTTCAAGTGGGCGTACGCGTACAAGCAGGGCTGGATGCGACGCGGATACGACACGCCCATACTCAACGCGATCGTGAGTTGTACAATAGGGATGATGACAATTAGTCAAATCAGCAACTTTTTTTTCGAACGTCAAAACGCGTGCTTCGTGTGGATTTTGTATGAAATTTTAAGTTGTGACGTCGTCAAACTTCAACGCACTTTTTTTCTTTAATCTATATTTTAAAATAGTAATCAAACTTAAAACTAACCGATGATGTGAGTTTTGGGTCTTTTGGACGATCCTCTATTTAATAATCACACGTCTCCAAACGGACGCGTCACACTTCTCCAAACGGACGCGTCACACATCTCCAAACAGACGCGTCACACGTCCACTGACAACACACGCGTCACACGTCTCCAAACGGACGCGTCACACGTCTCCAAACGGACGCGTCACACGTCTCCAAACGGACGCGTCACACGTCTCCATGTCTACACACCACCAAAGATAAACTTTGGTGATCATTTATTGACTGAGCGAAGCGAAGTTCTCTGAGTCTACTTGAGTGAATTTGCACTTGTCCGTCCGTCCGTCCGTCTGTCAGAGCCTTATAACTTCTGAATTACTGCATCTAATTACATTAAATTTAATTATAATATGTAAATGTAAACCGATGACCTCCAGCCATATTGGGCTGGAGGCCATCGGTTAAAAAGTTATAAAAAATTACACAGCGATAAGGACCAATTCAGGGATTCTTTCACCCTAAATCTTATTACACTACACTGATTTAGGTGTAAGGGTCCCTGTAAAAAGCGTCATTTGGCGTCATGACATTAGACAGTGGCATGTTTATAGGCATATTACACTGCACTTTTTACAGGGCCCTGTGGTAAAAGTGGGCGTGGCCGCAAGTTAGAGCGTCGCTTATTACACAGCAATAAGGACCAATTTAGGGACTCTTTCACCCTAAATTATATTACACTACACTGTTCAAGTGTAAGGGTTCCTGTGAAAAGTGCAGTGTAATAGGCCTATAAATCTTACGGTATCTTAGAACTGAAGCTACGTTCATGTGCAGGTGTTCAAGAAGGTGCGCGCTCTGTTGGGCGGTCGCGTGCGGCTGATGATCTCGGGCGGTGCCCCACTCGCGCCCGACACGCACACGCAGGTGAAGCTGTGCCTGTGCTGTGACGTGGTGGCGGGCTACGGGCTCACGGAGACCACCTCCTGCGCCACCGTCATGGACCCGCTCGACAGGTGACCGCACACTGACAACACACAAGTCACACGTCTCCAAACACACAAGTCACACGTCTCCAAACACACGCGTCACACGTTACCAAACGGACGCGTCACACGTCTCCAAACAGACGCGTCACACGTCTCCAAACGGACCCGTCACACGTCTCCAAACGGACGCGTCACACGTCTCCAAACGCACGCGTGACACGTCTCCAAACAGACGCGTCACACGTCCACTAACAACACACGCGTCACACGTCCACTGACAACACACGCGTCACATGTCTCCAAACGGACGCGTCACACGTTACCAAACGGACGCGTCACACGTCTCCAAACAGACGCGTCACACGTCTCCGCAGGACTACTGGCTAGTAGGCCTATTACACTGCACCTTTTATAATGTTCATTCAATTTAGGTAGGTACACTACACTTACTGACGCCCAGTTCTTCTTTTTTGGAACGAAGTTCCTTATCGCGCGTTGCTAAAGGGGGCTAAACGGAAAAAATTAAGACCAAAAGTTGTAATGTAAGCCGTGCGCGTGACGACACACGCGTCACACGTCTCCAAACAGGCGCGTCACACGTCTCCAAACGGACGCGTCACACGTCTCCAAACGGACGCGTCAAACGTCTCCAAACAGACGCGTCAAATGTCTCCAAACGGTCGCGTCACACGTCTCCAAACTGACGTGTCACACGTCTCCAAACGGACGCGTCACACGTCTCCAAACGGACGCGTCAAACGTCTCCAAACAGACGCGTCACACTTCTCCATGTCTACACACCACCAAAGATAAACTTTGGTGATCATTTATTGACCGAGCGAAGCGAAGGTCTCTGAGTCTACTTGAGTGAATTTGCACTTGTCCGTCCGTCCATCTGTCAGAGCCTTATAACTTCTGAATTACTGCATGTAATTACTTCAAATTCAAAATATAATATGTAAACCGATGGCCTCCAGCCGAATATGACTTAAAAAGGTATAAAAAATTACACTTTCACCCGAATAGGCCTATTACACTGCATTTTTACAGGGACCCTTTCATTTGATTAAGATATAGGGAGAAAGGGTCCCTAATTTGATCATTATTGCTGTGTAATAAGCGACACTAACTAGCAGCCACGCCCTTACCACAGGGCCCTGTGAAAAGTGCAGTGTAATAGGCCTATCAGTCATTTGGCGTCATGACATAAGACCGTGGCATATTTATAGGCCTATTACACTACACTGATTCAAGTGTAAGGGGCCCTGTGAAAAGTGCAGTGCCTATCAGTCATTTGGCGTCGTGCCATTTGACCGTGGCACGTTTACCCGTGGCATGTTCACTAAGAGCGTTGTGTGGGCAGGTCGACGGGCCGTGTGGGCGCGCCCACCACGGGCACGGACATCAGGCTGGTGAACTGGGAGGAGGGCAACTATCGCGTCAACAACAAGCCCTATCCGCAGGTGAGTGACGACTGACGAGTTATCCATACCTGCAGCCCTATTCTGTAACTCGGTGGTTATCAAAAAATGAAAGCCACTGACTTATATTTTCTATCCATTGAAGATTTGCTATGAAATGTTATTTCATTTTTTCATAGTTAACCTTCAATGGACATAATATATATGTCAGTGGCTTTCATTTTTCGATAGCCACTGAGTTACAGAATAGGGGGGCTGTAGTCAATGTCACCGTGAGATTGTAAAAACCGTTAGATTATAATCTAACTCGCGAAATTCTAAACTGTCGAAAGATTAGAATTTAACGCATTATTTTCCGGTAGATTGTAATCTGATAGGTATTTAACCCGATAAAACATAAGTACCCGGCCTGCGGGCACTACTTGATTATTTATGTCGAACTCTTACAAGAAAGAGACAAGAAAACGTAAATAAAATGAATATTTCAAAAATTGACACTCAGAACATTGAACAGTTTACAATCTTTCGACAGTTTAGAATTTCACGAGTTAGACTATAATCTAACGGTTTTTACAATCTTACGGTGACATATACACAGTTGACAACAGTCTAAAAAACGCATTTTTCATCATAGACAATATTCTCATCACAGACAGTGTTGATCAAAGTGACAGTGACAGTGACAATTTTGTAACGACTTATGAAAAGACAGTTCAAATACACACTGTGACCTTCGTTAATCATCTTTTGTAACGGACATCAGACTTTTTACTTAAGAGGCCGGTGCCGCCGCTCGCAATTTCTATTCAACCCGCAAAACTTTTTGATTCCCACGGGAACTCCTTAATTTTCCGGGATTAAAAGTAGCCCATGTCCTTTCCCGGGATACAACCTATCCCTGTACCAAATTTCATCAAAACAGAATGAATAGGTGGGCCGTGAAAGTGTAGCAGACAGACAGACACACTTTCGCATTAATAATATTAGTATGCAACGTTTATGTCGTGATACAACCTCTGCTTTGCCCGTTTGTATCATAATCATTAATTATTCATTTGTAGAACATAATACCACAGAATAGGTAACAGCTGTAAAAATACGCAAGTACTTAATTTCACCAGAAACCTGAGCTTTGCCATGAATATGCTATACGTAGAGCAAATCGCAGGAATTGCTAAAGTAAAGTTGTATAGAGAAATCCAAAATTGCAATATTTCTGATAATGATTTAAGAGGCCGGTGATCGCCGTTCGCAATTTCTATTCAACCCGAAAATATAAATTTGCCGGTATATTGCTATCTCTATTTGGCTGATGACACATGATCGCGTGCAAACGCGATAGCAATATGAGCGTACAGAATTTGTTATACGTTTAGTCTTGTTCCGTGAATACCAAAAATGATGAATGATAACTTGTTGTGTTTTTCACTTCGTGTTGTTATTCGGGAACTTGACAATATAGGCTATGCTCCTGGTCAATTAGTACGTAACATATCGTCGGTTTTAATATGATACAAATAAGGAGAAAACATGTGATTCATGTCGTAAAAACAAGCAAAACGCTATGCGCTTACATTTAATTTTGGGAAAATATTTTGAAAACATAATTATCCAGGGGCCTAGATAAATACAAGTTCAATCTTAATAATCGCATAGTCTGGTGGAAATAGTCTCGAATTACGAATCATTGTATGGCCAATTCACCCTCCGCTGGCACCTTAAGAAAAGACAGTTCAAATACACACTGTGACCTCCGTTAATCATCTTTTATAATGGACATCAGACTTTTTACTTAACTCCAAAAAATATCTTCGCGAGGTGAGAAATTTAACCAGCGCCTAAGGTAGTTAAGTCTTAACAATACCCCCATACCAGTGGCATGCTCAGGGGTTTTTTTTACCACTACAGATTAGCCCCTGACTGCGATCTCACCTGATGGTACGTGATGATGCAGTCTAAGATGGTAGCGGGCTAACCTGTTAGGGGCATGTCAGTTATATTTTTTTTTTTATCCACTATAAGTTAGCCCTTGACTGCGATCTCACCTGATGGTAAGTGATCATGCAATCTAAGACGGTAGGGGGCTAGCTTGTTAGGGGCATGGCAGTTTTTTTTATTTTTATCTACTATAAGTTAGCCCTTGACTGCGATCTCACCTGATGGTAAGTAATGATGCAGTCTAAGATGGTAGCGGGCTAACCTGTTAGGGGCATGGCAGTTATATTAAACCCGTACCCCTATTCGGTTTCTACACGGCATCGTACCGGAACGCGTAATCGCTTGGCGGCACGTCTTTGCCGGTAGGGTGGTAACTAGCCACGGCCGAAGCCTCCCACCAGGCCAGACCAGGGAAAATTCAGAAATTATAAATTCCCAAATTGACCCTGCCGGGGATCGAACCCGGGACCTCCGCACGTTAAGACAACAGCGCTACACTGCGCCACGGAGGTCGTCAAACTACGGTCGGTGGACTGCAGCCACCTCATGTTCTGTTGTGTTGTCGTCAGGGTGAAATAGTGATCGGGGGGGACAGCGTGGCGGAGGGCTACTACAAGAACCCGGAGAAGACGCGCGAGGAGTTCCTGGACATCGCGGGCCGGCGCTGGTTCCGCTCCGGGGACATCGCCGAGCTGCACCACGACGGATGCATCAAGATCATAGGTAGGTGTGAAATATCCTACCGACTGCGCCACTGTCAAATATTTTAATAAAACTCCGAGTCGCAACAACGGTTTATTCCAGACTAATCAAACCAATGACAACACACTATCAAAAGCAACTAATTATTAAAATACCCACATTCATTATACTACAGTAGGCCTTGAATTTTTTTTTTTAAATTATTGTCCACTTCAGCTTAGCCCTTGACTGCGATCTCACCTGATAGTAAGTGATGATGCAGTCTATCTAAGATGATATAGCGGGCTAACCTGTTAGGGACATCGCCGAGCTGCACCACGACGGATGCATCAAGATCATAGGTAGGTGTGAAATATCCTACCGACTGCGCCACTGTCAAATATTTTAATAAAACTCCGAGTCGCAACAACGGTTTATTCCAGACTAATCAAACCAATGACAACACACTATCAAAAGCAACTAATTATTAAAATACCCACATTCATTATACTACAGTAGGCCTTGAATTTTTTTTTTTAAATTATTGTCCACTTCAGCTTAGCCCTTGACTGCGATCTCACCTGATAGTAAGTGATGATGCAGTCTATCTAAGATGATATAGCGGGCTAACCTGTTAGGGACATCGCCGAGCTGCACCACGACGGATGCATCAAGATCATAGGTAGGTGTGAAATATCCTACCGACTGCGCCACTGTCAAATATTTTAATAAAACTCCGAGTCGCAACAACGGTTTATTCCAGACTAATCAAACCAATGACAACACACTATCAAAAGCAACTAATTATTAAAATACCCACATTCATTATACTACAGCAGGCCTTGAATTTTTTTTTTAAATTATTGTCCACTTCAGCTTAGCCCTTGACTGCGATCTCACCTGATGGTAAGTGATGATGCAGTCTATCTAAGATGATATAGCGGGCTAACCTGTTAGGGACATCGCCGAGCTGCACCACGACGGATGCATCAAGATCATAGGCCTTGATTTTCTTTTTTTTATCCACTACAATTTACCCCTTGACTGCGATCTCACCTGATGGTAAGCGATCATGCAGTCTAAGATGATAGCGGGCTAACCTATTAGGGGCATGGCAGTTATATTACTCCCTCAGAAATCTCAGATATGTCACCGTAACCTAACTAGCGAAATTGTAAACTGTCGACAGATTGTGAACCGTTCAATGATCTGAGTGTCAATTTTTGAAATATTCGTTCATTTAGGTTGTTGTGAGTTGGAGCAAAATTGATACACACAGACTCGTGGTTAATATGGGAATGGCAATATATTTACAGATTATTCCTAACCTTATATACTAAGAAATTAGATACATTAGAGTGGGGAGAAACCTTGTACTATCATGTAGTGCTTACTAAAATAATGCTTATTTATGCTACGTGACAAAGTGCGAACTAAATATAATTAAATTGTAATAAATAAAGGGGATTGAAACTTTCTGGCATAGCGACCTGCCACCGCTCCGAGTAGTATGTAATGTACCTACTCTCTTCTAATAAACAGTAATAATAATAATCAATCTGGGAGCGATTATTTGGATACAATCTAACACCTGTAGACACGTAATAAGTCTATTTTTAATGATTGTCGTTGTCCTCATATGTCTATCTTTACCTCCAAATATCCCGGTAACGTGACACTTTGGGGTACTATGTTACTTGGCATTATTTGTTCGTCTATGTGTCCTCTATCCATACATACCACTTTCTTCGTGCGCCGCGATTTTGAAAAAAAAAACAAAATGGCGGCCTGTCGCTATGCCAGCTTCCATACAAAAAGGTTCAAACCCCTTTATAGCCTAGTTTGTATGGTCACGTATTGCTAAGTGCCATACTCACGATCAGTTTTTGATCAATAGTTTATTTCTTTATTTAATAATCATTATATGAGGCTCCGTCAGGGCATAGTAATGCTGCAAATGCAACTGCAGGTTACATTTAATTTTGATTTTTAATTTAAAACATATTAGCATTAAGCATACAATAATGAAAATTAAATAGTAAATAAATACAACAATACGATAGTAAATTAAATACATACTACATAATGTCAATTGATATTTTAAGAATGAATTCAGTCAGTTTATTATAAAATAAGTCAGACTAATAATTACAAACAAAACGTAGCTGTCACGCAATTGAGGCCTGTTGTTAACTGTTGAACTGCCTCGTTGGTCTAGCGATCACGATCACGAGGTCCTGGGTTCGATTCCTGGTCGGGCATAAAAATTGTTTGGTATTGGGTTTTTCAATTAAGAAATTCTCAGTGCCAGCCCGGAGTTGGAAGTTGGCGGTGTTTCACCCCCGTGCCTCGGAGAGCACGTTATGCCGTCAGTCCCGGTTATTATCACTCACATGATAATAGTCGTTAAAGCCCGCCAATCCGCATTGGAGCAGCGTGGTGGGTCTAAGCTCCTAATTCCCTCTCTCCTATGAGAGTGGAGGCCTGTGCCCAGCAGTGGGACGTTAATGGGCTGCAGTGGTGGTGGTGGTGGTTAACTGTTGTGTACTTGCTTCAGATCGCAAGAAGGACCTGGTCAAACTGCAAGCGGGCGAATACGTGTCCCTGGGCAAAGTGGAGGCGGAACTGAAGACGTGCTCCATCGTGGAGAACATCTGCGTATACGGTGACAGCTCCAAGAATTACACCGTGGCGTTACTGGTGCCCAACCCGAGGCATCTGCAGGAGTTGGCTGCCAGGGTCGGTGTGACGGAGACGGACTTCGAGCGGCTGTGCCAGAACAGCGCAGTGGAGAAGGCCGTAGTCAAAGAGCTGGCTGAACACGCGAGGAAATGTGAGTCACTCTGTTACACTGTGGCTTTTGTAGGTTTTTGTGTCCGAAACCAGGAATCCACCAAACTTCTTAGCGTCCATTGCTGTTACTGGGAGTCAACTTCGAGTTACACTGAGGCCTTTGTAGGTATTTGTGTCGGAAACCATTTTTTTTTATCCACTACAAGTTAGCCCTTGACTGCGATCTCACCTGATGGTAAGTGATGATGCAGTCTACTGGTGCCCAACCCGAGCAGTGGAGAAGGCCGTAGTCAAAGAGCTGTCTGAACACGCGAGGAAATGTGAGTCACTCTGTTACACTGTGGCGTTTGTAGGTATTTGTGTCGGAAACCAGCAGGGCGACCGCGTATCTTCTGCATCAATCATTGTTACAGTATCAATTGCTGTGATTGGCTGAATTTATGGTATTCTCGCTGCGTCAATGGATTTTGTCCAATAATGGAAGAGTGTTATCCAATCAGAGGTGATTGCGATCGTTACACTGTAGCTGTCAGTTTTAGCCGGTAGCCCTGCTGGAATCTACCAAAGTTTGTAGCGTCGATTGCTGTTACTGGGGGTTACCTCGAACTTCGAGTGGCTATTATAAGGCCTATTTATTACACTGCACTTTTTACAGGGCCCTGTGGTAAGGGTGGGCGTGGCCGTTATTAAGAGCGTCGCTTATTACACAGCAATAAGGACCAATTTAGGGACTCTTTCACCCTAATTGGCGTACTACACTGCATTTTTACAGGGACCCTTTGACTTGATTAAGATATAGGGACTACACTTTAGGAGTAATTATATAGTATAGGTATATGGTATAGGACCAATTTAGGGACCCTCACTCTCTAGATCTTATTACACTACACTGATTCAAGTTTAAGGGTCCCTCTGAAAAGTGCAGTATAATAGGCCTATAAGCCAGAACAGCTCTTTCGAGAAGGCAGTCAAAAAACTAGATAAATAGTAAATAAATAGATTATTTTAGCATTGTTCGCTATTTGTGCTGAAACCTGAGAATCTGCAAAGTCTATTTGATTACTAGATTTATTGCACTCTGGTCATGGTAGATTTTATTATTGGAGCCGAAACACAGACACCTAAATTCGACCTTAAAACATCCTAATGTCAAGTTCGCTTAAAACTTACAGTTTTAATTCTTATTCTTATAGTTCTCAGTGTAATAACGGAACGTTATCAATGTAAGTTGTCAAATGGCAGGCTCTGACAGTTGTTATATTGACATCCTATCTTGTTAGTACGATAGCCGGCCGTGTATTCTAATATTAATTATTAAATATTAACAAAGTGATTAAATAAACAACACCGGAGACCAAACTAATCTTTTATTCAACATTAATACACTCAGTTTTACCACACGCTACGATTTATTTGAATAGTTAAAACTGTCAATTAAAATAGTACGTTTGTAGCGCACTGTAATTAGTTGTGCAAGCTAAAATGTGCAGTAGTCTTTACAAAAATCCCCTATTGTTGCCCATCCTTCAACGTTTCCCGCTTGCCACTTAAAACTGTCAATTAAAACAGTACATTTGTAGCGCACTGTAATTAGTTGTGCAACCTAAAATGTGCAGTAATCTTTACAAAAATCCCCTATTGTTGCCCATCCTTCAACGTTTCCCGCTTGCCACTTAAAACTGTCAATTAAAACAGTACGTTTGTAGCGCACTGTAATTAGTTGTGCAGCCTAAAATGTGCAGTAATCTTTAATTTTTTTTGCCCTATTGTTGCCCATCCTTCAACGTTTCCCGCTTGCCCACAGGTGGGCTGGAGAAGTTCGAGGTCCCAGCAGCAGTGAAGCTGTGCACAGAGGTATGGTCGCCCGATATGGGGCTTGTGACAGCGGCGTTCAAGATCAAACGTAAAGACATCCAGGAGCGGTACAAGGAGGACATCAAGCGGATGTACGCCTCGTGAGACTGCGGCCGGCCCTGGAGCCCGACTGCTGACTTCACTCACTGATACACTGCAGCCCTATTCTCTAACTGTCAATAAGAGGCTGTCAAAAAATGAACACTGACATTTATATTTTATATATGTCACCGTAAGATTGTAAAAACTGTTAGATTATAATCTAACTCGCGAAATTGCAAACTGTCGAAAGATTACAATTTAACGCATAATTTTTCGGTAGATTGTAATCTGTTGGGTATATTAACCCGATAGAACCTAACTACCTGATTATATATTTCGAACCCTAACCTAACCTACAAGAAAGACACAAGAAAACGTAAATACAATGAATATTTCAAAAATTGACACTCAGTACTTTGAACCGTTCACAATCTTTCGCGAGTTAGATTATAATCTAACGGTTTTTACAATCTTACGGTGACATATCCACTGGAGTTTGGCTATGAAATAAAAATAACATCTTCATAGCAATCCTTCAATGGATAAAAAATATACAAGTGGCTTTAATTTTTTGATAACCACCGAGTTAGAGAATACGCGATATGCGATCAATGTAGGAATAGGAATGACTTACCGCCATTTTGTGACCCCTTAAGTATCAATACTCACTGCCACTGTCTAGAGTCGCTTAAATCGTTACTTTAGGGATTCCTAAGTATAGATTTTGTATTGAAATACATAATCCTTAGTTCCTAAAGTAATGGAAATTCTAAGCGCTGCAGTAAGATTAAAAAAAAAATGAGTTAAAATAGAGCTGTCAATATTTGACTTGTGAAAGGTTATTTGAATTTAAAAAACATGAATTTGACACTAACCTGCATACTGTAATCATGTTATGGTTCATGGTTATGGTTTAAAATGAGTAAAAATAGAGCTGTCAATATTTGTCTTGTCAAAGTTTATTTGAACAAAAAAACACGAATTTGACATTAACCTGCATACTGTAGTCATTTTATGGTTCATGGCATTTTTAAAATGAGTAAAAATACAGCTGTCAATATTTGTCTTGTCAAAGTTTATTTGAATAAAAAACATGAATTTGTCACTAACCTGCATAGTATAGTCATGTTAAAGTTCATTGACATTCCTATTCTTTGATCGCATATTAGTAATGTTGGTGAAGTTAGCAGGAGGCTGCATAACTGGGCCTGTTAGCAATTGTATGGGGATTTAACTTTACTGTCAAAAAAAAAAACGTTAGTAATGTAGAGTGCGGGTGAAACTTTATTTGTTGTACGTTATCTTGCTGTGTGAAAGTTTATTGCCAATTTACTACATATTTTTGAATGCCACAATAATTATGAAAAATAAACCTGAGGTGCGATGTGTAAGAATTGCCGATCCAATCGTCAAAGTAAAATAAACCATAGCAGCATTGAATTAGAGCTCAATATCGTGTATCCATTCTCATATGTTTATGGTATCGTAATACCTTAAACCTGAGGTGCGATTATGTAAGCCGATCAAATCGTCAAAGTAAAATAAACCATAACGATGCGTTTAGGTATGTACGATAACATAAACATATTATGAGAATGTATACACGAAATTGAGCTCTAATTCAATGCTGTTATAGTTTATTTTACTTTGACGCCGAACTTCGACGATTGGATCGGCAATTCTTACACAATCGGCGGCCTGATTTTTAAGCCCATTCAATACAAGGTAATAACTTTAAAATCGGTTCAACTGAATAAAGGTCTTTAAAACAAGGTTCATTTTTTTTTCATTTAATTTTTTTCTTTTGAATAACATAATATTACTTTGAAGCTATATTGTCTCTGATCGAAATCCTTGAATGCTATGTGGATATTTGAACCAAAGTCCTTCAAAGGGAGTTTCACTCGCATATAATTTTGCATGTTACTTGTATAAATAGGTGTTTCTGTAAATTTTCGCTTCTCCGAATCAAACGAATGAGATTCAGTTGAGTTTAGAAGAGTTATTTGTATATTGAGCACATCACATGGAACTGGGAGATTGTATAAAGAAATTATGTCGTGTATAATAATAATAATAATATGCCAAATTCTGAGAATTATTAATCATTGTAACTATACTCCGATCTGTAATTGCATGAGGTTTTTGACAGGCTTTTGATTTTTTGACAGTACTTCAAACATTTGTGAAATGTGAGCGGTAATTTTTTTTAACAATTATAGACTTTTCTATTAGGCGCATTTGACAGCATAACCACTTACCGCCAAGTGGAAACGCAGTCATGTGCTAGCTTGTAGTGGAATAAAAAACTAAGATCGGAGATTTTTATGTTAAAAGTTCTCGTTCTGGATAATAATATGGCAACGTATTTCCATGCAATTGCAAAACGGATTATATAGCTAGCAGAACTTCTAGTTCAAATTAAATACATACATTAAAAAAAAATTAAAGTCACTTAGTTTCGGTCTACAGTTTCTATACGTTAAACTTTTTGATAAGTCTTTGTACATATTTTATTTATTTGTTTAAAATGTGAACTGTGTAGTTTGTATGATATTATTATTTGTGTAGTTTTGTTGTTCGCGCTGTGGGTACATGATATTATTTGTATCAATAAATACATGAAACTTTAATGATGAATGAATTCCAAATGTTTTACTGAAATTGATGTTTTGGCCTAAGTTTCTTTTATATATACAATGATTACCCTAAAAAAGTAACCATTGGATCATAATGTATATATGCCTTTAAGAGAAACTCGCCGAGATCCTTTGTTGTTTGTATGAAAAACTTCAGTTGGCCATATGCGGCTATAGTACATTACTGCAGCGGCCAGCAAAACAGGCATTGAAGGACGAACGTGTAAAGATACGTAAATCCATCAATGCCTAGTTGTGGCCAAGGCTTGTATAGTACTTTACTCAAATAATGCGCGGAAATTAAAACTAAGTAGTACCTAGACAGAACTTTTTATTTAAAAATATTTTTCTTACGATTTTGGCGGTAACAAGTTTTCTATTACGGCTCTTGCCGCCTCTTGAATTTCAGATGGTGTTAAAGTAAGTTCATCACACTCATTGTCTTCACTTGAACGCATTCTGTCAAATACATTTCTAAATCAATGACGAACAACGAACAACAATAATTTTTCCCGTGTTCATTTGTTTTGTTTTCAATAAACAGCTTTCTGTTTGCAAGCTAGTTCGAAATTTAAATAAAACCTCTGATAAGTTGTTGCCATGTTTCGGAGTAAAAGATCATTCCATTTTTAAATTACACGACAGATATGAATTTACTATGTAATTTATTTGGCCGCTAAACCACGACAGATATGGATTTTCATACAACTTTTGCCGGCCGCTGCTCGCATGTATTTGGCCAGTAGTACGGCAATTTCGATTTATCTCTAAGAAGGTTGTCAAAATAATGCTCAAATTTCCAAGCATGTTTGAAAAAAATATATTATATATCCTAAGTAAATGCTCGCGTTCGTTTGTCCAATGCGTGTTTAAACTATTGCAATGGGATAATTGTCATGGACCCAACTATGTCAATAGGCGGTGAAAAAAGTTGCTTTCCTTTTCAGATATTTTAGACAGAAATTATGAATGAATTAATTTAATAACAATTAATTAGATCTGATGTCGACTGACTCGAGTAAAAATAAACTAAACTGGTATTTAGTTTTGTTACGTCAAAACGATAACTAGAATGTAGATTATTTGCACAGAATAAGAGGGAATATTGATAATTTCAATGCAATTTTTTTTTTTTTCGTTTCATTATTATTACGATTAATTGTAGATGAATTTTGTATAAATAATATGAAATATAGACAGTATGGTCTGTCTGTTGCGCATGTCATATTTTGTATAGATAGATAGCAGCTGTGTTCTCTCCACGGAACACTATTTAATATTCGGGAATTAGGAACTATATTAATATAATATAGTATAGTTAAGTGGTTTTAAAAGACTTAAATTTAGTTTGTTTACAAAATAAACGGTCTATTGTGTAGAAATATATATTTAATTATTATCCATGATAAAAATAATAGCATATGCTCAAAAGGCTTAATTATTAACTCAGTTTCAATATTTTTCAGATTTTAATAGAGATCAAATTAACTATTTTTTTTTTATTAATAGTTTAATTTGATCTCTATTAAAATCTGAAAAATAAAAGTAGCAAAGTAGTAAAAGAATATCTGACACGCATCTAAAACCGTGAGAATAACTATATATTTTTTTAATTATAGTTTCTCACGGTTTTAGATGTATGTCAGATATTCTTTTACTACTTTGCTCACTCAGTTTTTACAAATTATTTTTCATTATTAGAAGTTTCCCAAAATTTAAATAGGTACAGACTAAAAGTCCGTTCCGTGGTGAGAATATAAGACTAAAATTGGAACATGTTAGACTAAGTTATTGTTTTAGTACTTAGTGGCTGGGCGCGCCGATGTTGCACCGCTAACTATTCCGCAATTATGCTTTTATTTTACTATTTAATACTGTAATATAATGTTATACTTTGTGGCGAGTCGTGCATAATGGATTAACCAAAATGTTTTAGTTCGTATCTATTTCTGTCGTGTCTGTGTATTCTCTAAGTTGCGCTCGCCGTTGAGTTCGTGGATGAATCATTTGACATAATTTAACAGACTGATCAGTGGGCCATTTTACATTTTATGACTATACTTTATGCAGTATCCATTTACTTAATAAGCACTATTGCGGTGCCAATTTGTTTCTATAAAGCATCGAATTACATCACTTTAGTGTTGTCTATTGAAACAAGATGGCTTAGGTGACTAGCAAGCTATTTTTGACACCGTAACTGCAGAGTCAAAACATTCTCTTTTTACGGCCGCTATTTACCGGCGCTGCTGTTCTAGGAAACCGACCATTAAAACATTTTGATCGTAACTTACTCTCATAGTCCCACAAACTTATCTGATCCGGTGACAGCGTCAAAAACATAAACTAAACAGGCATAACATAAGGCAGAGGCTGGACTGTGTTTTTATTAAACCTAACATCAAACATTATGCAAATAAATAATATTATCTTCTATTCTAAAAATTAGTTCCATTTTTGGCCACCGGGCCAGATAAGTTAGTGGATCTGTAGGTGACCGCAAAATGTGGTATAAAATTTGACAGTTCCTTTATGTAAAGTTGTCAAATTTATGTATAAATTGTAGTTGTAGAAATCGGCCTATAATAGGCTGTAATTTTTTCCATACCCAAGAGATTTTTATAAATGCACGTGTCAAATATGATTCATTTCGTCGCTCGATCACCGTTGCAAGCGAATAAGAAGCGCTTAGAGAATACGACAGAGACGATTTTGTTGCTATTTGTTTTATATGAGGAAGTATGCGAGAGAAAAATTGTTTTTTGTAATTGTATAATCAAGTTTGTGGGCGTAACAATGCGACTGCGCTGTCGAAAATCTTAATATATATAAATCACGTGTCACGTTGTTTGTCCGCGATGGACTCCTAAACTATTTAACCGATTTTAAATTAAATTTGCACACCGTGTGCAGCTTGATCCAACTTGAAAGATAGGATAGCTTACATCTTAATTTATAGCCTAAATCGACGCAGACGAAGTCGCGGGAATCATCTTGTATATGTATATATATATATATATATATGAATAACGACTCACCTTTAGCCAATCACAATAAGTGCTGTGATTTGAAATGACCAATCACAGTTGACATAGTACAGAAGCTGGCGGTGATATATTTGACAGCGCAGTGGCAGTCGACTGTCGCATAGCATTTGACAGTTTATCGCATTTGGCCACGCATTTAAACCCCGATATTATTATCCGTTACATATTGTAATATATTAAATATACAAACATATTATTCTACTATGTGCGTGACTTCATTGCTGTTATGAGAGATGGTGTTTAATTTGATCAGTGTTTAAACAGGTGAATAATTCTTGAACTACATTTTAACAGGGTTTCATAAAGTCCTTGTTAGCAATTGGGAATTAAGGAAACCTGAAAAGAAAACTATGATTTAAATAGACGCTGGTATTAATATCGGATCTTATTGTGACAAGCTGTTATGAAAGGTTTTATTACTTAATGATTTGTACAAGCACTTACAACGAATTATTCACAATCTCTTGGCATATGTCTTAGACTTTACATTTTATTATGACAGCAATGAAAGCGTCACAATTTTAATTAAATAATATTTAAAAATAAATAAAAACAGTGACGTTAGGTGCATAGTGTCACTTACCATCACAAGTAGCGTCATACTTTTCGATGTTAAATCATTTCGAATCTGATACAATTTGGATGTTTCATTATTATTGTAAGTAGGAGTCGTTATTGCTCAGTTTGTTTTGTGTTTGGAATTCTTAAAAATTTCAACCGAATAAAATGAACATTTTTGTATTATTTATTCAATAAATGTTAATAAAATCAGCGTTTGGTTTTTTTTACTTAACAATCACTAACCTCACCTTATGTAACTAACCCGTCGCCTAGGTGAGCGACGGAAGCGACGCGACGCGATACGACGCCATAGAAAATGACAGACGTATCTAAGCGACAACGTTGGCCACGTGAAATATCTGCCCCCCAATTGTGCAAGAATTGTCGATCAAATCGTCTAAGTTCGGTGTCAAAGTAAAATAAACCATATCATTATTGAGTTAGAGCTCAATTTCGTGTATCCATTCTTATACGTTTAGGTATGTCCGATACCATAAACGTATGAGAATGGATACACGAAATTGAGCTCTATTTCAATGCTATTAGGCTTACTTTACTTTGACGCCGAACTTTTACGATTGGATCGGCAAACTTATTAGCCAAAGAGCCAAATATGAACAATACAACAATTTCAAAAAAGATTGGGAGCCATATCTGCTTATTTAGTAAACTTTCATTACACTAAATAAGTAGTACACTAAATAAAACTAAATTTCATACTTAATAAATATTTATTAATGCGAACAATGCGCTTGCATCTCCTTGGAAAGTTTGAGTAAGTCAGGTTTGTATGTTGTTTTTAATTTTAGGCATGATTCCAAGTTCTCATCAACAAAATGACTTCACAGTTTACTCTTGATATAAATGTTCATGCTTGAAAAATATTGTTCGCATATGTCACCGTAAGATTGTAAAAACCGTTAGATTATAATCTAACTAATTCTAATTCTAAACTGTTCAATGTTCTGAGTGTCAATTTTTGAAATACTTATTCATTTTATTTACGTTTTCTTGTCTCTTTCTTGTAGGTTAGGTTAGGGTTCGACATAAATAAACAAGTTAGGTTTTATCGGGTTTAAATCTGTGAAATCTGTTCACGTGGAATATAGTGTTTATTGGTCTGATCACCTGCCGATGGTTATTTCTTGTGAGATGGACACTGTGATTAGAAAAGTTTGTCTAACCAACGTGGACTCCTTACAAGGTATTAAGTGGGGCCATAGGAAAGAGAAACAAATTGATATATATAAAAAATACTGTTGTGATAAGTTAAGTTCCCTATCTTTATCTAGTCATTGTGTTAATTGCGTAAATTTTAATTGTAACAGACATTTATATTTAATTGATGATTTTTATAATGACATAGTAAATATACTACAGACCGGCGCTAAAAATAGCGCGTCTATTCCAAATGGTGCACTGAAGCCTAAGAAAATTCTTGGATGGAACTACCACGTCCGAGATTTTCATCAAAAAGCAAAAATTTATTATAGATGGTGGATTTCTTATGGTAAGCCCAGTACTGGTGAACTTTATACCAACATGATTGAAAGTCGAAGAGCGTTTAAAAACAAACTGAAGTGGTGTCAAAATAACGAGGAAAAAATTAAATTAGACATATTAACAATGCACAGAACTGAAAAAAACTTTATAAAATTTTGGCGAAATACTAACTCATTAAAATACAAAACGAGCGTACCTGTGTCCGTGGAAGGAGTTAGCGATCGGAGAAAAATTGCAGACTTATTTTCACACCACTTCAGAGTTAATCCCTTGCCTGCTCGTGCTACGTGTATGCCTAGTATGCCAATAGGAGAAGTAAAGAACAATTTTTTTCTTAGTGCTGATGACGTGGCTGCAGTAGTATATAATATGAAAAGGGGAAAATCTCCTGGAGCTGATGGTTTGAGTATTGAACATGTTTTGTATGCTAGTGAGTTAATATATGGGAAGCTAGCCTCCCTATACAATGCATGCATTAACTTTTGCTACCTACCAGATCAGCTTATGAAGACAGTGGTAGTTCCTATTCCAAAGAATAAAACAGGTGACCTTTCCAGTCTTAAAAATTACAGACCGATTTCACTAGGCACTGTGTTAGGCAAAATACTGGAAAGGTTAATTCACCCAAGCTTAACAGGGAGTTTAAAATTGAATGATGCACAGTTTGGTTTCCGTCCTGGTCTTTCAACAGATTCAGCGATTTTCAGCTTAAAAGCAACCGTCAACCATTATGTAAATAGGGGTACATCAGTCTACGCGTGCTTTCTCGACTTGAGTCGTGCGTTCGACCTCGTAAATTATAATTTACTGTGGGAGAAATTGCACGCCTCTAACGTCCCTTCAAAAACAGTGAATCTGTTGAGATACTGGTATGGAAACCAGACTAATTGTGTAAGATGGGGCGACGCGACTTCTAGCGAATACAAGCTAGAATGCGGGGTTCGCCAAGGAGGTTTGACCTCTCCTGACCTCTTCAGCCTCTACGTAGATGACCTGATTGCAGAGCTGAGAAGCACTAAGGTCGGTTGCCATATAGGGTCTACTTGCATGAACAATTTTAGTTACGCAGATGATATGGTCCTTCTCAGCCCTTCAATCAGGGGCCTTCGTAAACTGGTTGACATCTGCGAGCGTTATGCTGCAGAGCATGGGTTAAAATATAACGTAAAAAAGACAGTTACGATGGTGTTCCGTTCAGGCAGAGGTCCGGAGACGATTCCGGGGGTTTTTCTTGATGGAAATCTTCTAGAGAGGGTTGAACGATTCAGATACCTTGGCCATATACTTACTGAGGGTCTCGTTGACGATGAAGACATAGAGAGGGAACGTCGTGCTCTGTCTGTGAGATGCAACATGCTCGCACGCAGGTTTGCAAAGTGCAGTGACGAAGTAAAGCTGACATTGTTTAGAGCATATTGCTTATGCTTCTATACATGTCAGCTTTGGGTCAAGTTCACCAGGCGTGCTGTCAATAACATCAGGGTACAATACAATAACGCCTATCGTATCCTGATGAAGCTGCCTCGGTACTGCAGTGCATCGGACATGTTCGCTAAGGCCAGAGTACCAGATTTCTTTGCGATCATAAGATCACGAATAGCTTCCTTTTGGAGTCGTTTACGTGCTTCCGGCAACGAGATCCTCAGTACGTTGGCAGAAAATCTGAGTTGTTCTATCTTCAAGCACTGGCTGTCAGTGCACCAGGATGCGAATAAAAAGTAAGACTACGTATGAATTGTACTTACGTATGACGTTTATATATTTTGTTTTATATTTTTATTTTATATTTTTATATTTATTTGTAAGTCTTTTTGTAATTGTAATTATATTGTACTGGGTTTTTACCTTTAAATAAAGATTATTATTATTATTATTATTATTAAATACCTATCAGATTACAATCTACCGGAAAATAATGCGATAAATCCTAATTTTTCGACAGTTTAGAATTTCGCGAGTTAGATTATCTAACGGTTTTTACAATCTTACGGTGACATATATATTATGTAGAACCGAAAAAGGGAAGAACAGCAAACGCCGCACTTAAGGTGTCAAAGAGCCACATGCGGCTCTGGAGCCCCACTTTGCCGACCACTGGTCTAGGTGAACGATAGAAGCAATGCGACGCCATACAAAACTGACGGATCTACGCGACAACGTCTGCCATTTCTGTCAACGTCTTTAATAGGCCTATTACACTGTACTTATCACAGGGCCCTGACGGAAGGGTGGGCGTGGCCGCTAGATAGAGCGTTATTACACATTATTACACTACACTGATTCAAGTGTAAGGGAAGTGAAAAGTGCGGTGTAATAGGCCTATAAGTTGAAGATATCCGCACCGCCCAACGCGTAGCTACAGTTAACGAGTCACGCTACAAAGGCGTTTTGCCTCGTTTTTACTTATAGCTTTACTGACCGTCTCAATCCGAGGCCCAATTGTATAAGCAAATCGTAATCATTTGACAGCTCCGTGGCGCAGTGTGTAGCGCTGTTGTCTTATCGTGCGGAGGTACCGGGTTCGATTTGGGAATTTATAATTTCTGAATTTTCACTGGTCTGGCCTGGGACGCTTCGGCCGTGGCTAGTTACCACCCTACCGGCAAAAACGTGCCGCCAAGCGATTTAGCGTTCCGATACGATGCCGTGTAGAAACCGAATAGGGGTATGGGTTTAATATAACTGCCATGCCCCTAACAGGTTAACCCGCTACCATCTTAGACTGCATCATCACTAACAAAACTTATCGCCCCCCCATCTATGGATTAATTACCATATGTTTTAAAGGGTAAAAAATACAATATTAATATTTAAAATAGGTTTTATTCAGGTAAAAGAACACTTGTCACCTAATGATCAATAAATATTGATGGCTTTAGGATAAAAATAAACTCAATTCTGTAACAACAGCTAATGATATACGAATAAAATAAATATCATGAAGTATCTGTCATGTCTAAATAATGACCGTTCAGAGATATACGAGATCCCTTTTAGCAATATTAATTTGTGACTAATATTGGAATATTTTAAAATAACCACCAACATAACGTACCAAGTGGGAAATCTTTTACGATTCGATATCGTCTAAGTAAAGGTAAAGAATCTCCCATTAGGCCTAAAGTTCGTTTCACGCAAAAAAACTGTGTTTAAGTTTTACATATTACTTGTATTTTCATGTAAGACATCCTTCGCTATAATATGCTATGTCGAATTACTGCTTCGACTCAGCGTCTAAAGTAAAATGGATTTAAGTCTTTATTTCAAAAGCATTTATTTCGTAAAGTAGGTTATGTCAGTGTCTTCGGTTCGCCTTTCGTCCTTCAAGGTAAGGGAGCCGTATCCGCAGTGCTATGAGATGGTGAGTGGTCTTATGTAGAAGCCATTTTGCAGAGGTGGCGCAGCTGCATGATCTTGATATCGTCTGTGCCGAACTTGACGAGCCCTTCCTGGTTCTCTATGGAGATCAGTTGTCCCACCGCCTCGCGATCCTCGCCTGCTATAACCTGTTAGATAGCAACAATTGATTATAGATTTATTTGAAAAAACAAACGCTCATCATTGTTTAAAAGGTTTAAATAGCAGTAAACTGTATCGATATTGGTTGGTGGAAGTTTCCATGGTTTTCACAAAATAAAATTACAGTTATCTTTAACCCACCGTGTGCGCCTCATTTTGGGGGTATTTGGGAGGCAGGTATCATATCAGCAAAATTTTAAACAAATTGCTTGAAATGCTGCTCTAGTGTTCCAAAAACTAACATTTTTAACGCACTAGTCCTGCAAAAATGGAAGGAACTCGATGTATTGATGGATTTAGATGCGTAAATTTCGTTTTGTTTAGAGATTATGTACAACATAATTAGCCACATAGAAGATCAAAGTGCGTTAGTAAGATGAGATCACCGCAAAGTTCGACTCGAGCGGCATTTCCAGCAAATCGTTTTCTATTTAATTTAACGGATTTGATACCTGTCTCCCAAATACCCTCAAAATGAGGTTCATATGGCGCGTTACAGACATTTTTTTAAAAATACGTCCAGCAATCAGGGATCATTTTAAAGTAAGTATGTAAAAATATGCTTGCACTTGACGAAAATCAAGCGGGGCGATGCGATTAGTCGGAGAGCTGGAGACGAATTTGTCGCACTCATTTGAAAACTTTATTCACGTTTAAAACCGCAAAATTTGGCTGGCGATTTGCAGGTATTATTGAAATTACTCAATAAATACTTGATTAAAATTTCAGATTCCTAAAAGTATATTTTTTGTGAATTTTAATAAAATATTTTTGAAGAGAAATAACCGCAAACTCTCTACCAGATTGGCAGGAGTGGGTTCGCCAGTTGACGAAATTATATTTTTTCACAATTTCAGTTTGCCTAAAGGGCCTTCCCGAAATTCGTCGCTAGCTCTTGTACCACATCGCCCCGCTGTCGCCGTCGCTAGTTTCGTGTTTGACGCCTTAGTGATAAGACCGCCCTTGCGCACGCGTTGTTTTCTGGTTTTTTCTTTATATATAAGTAATTTCTGTGTTATGTATACTTGGCTGCAATCAGACTTGCTTGCAAGTGGTGATGCAGCCTAAGGTGGAGCGCGCTTGCCTAGAATATGCCTATTCATTCTTGATTTGAAGGTACCTATATTAAAAGAGGGGAAAACGGAAGCCGGAAGGGCATTCCATATCCTAGCGGTTCTAATTAGAAACGAGGAAGCAAATCGCTTCGTACGAGCCCGCGGAATTTCGACTGCGTAAGGGTGCAGACCTTGTCGATGCCTTGCGGTTCGATAATAAAAAGGTGATGGAGGAACCAGATCGAATAGTTCCTGAGCACACTCTCCGAAATATATCCTGTAGAATACCGACAGACAGGCAACTTTTCGCCGATGTTCTAAGCTTTGCAGCTTCGAACTGACCAGCGCTTTGTTACCAATAAGTTTCTTGGCGCGACGATTCACCGAATCCAATGCATCAAGCTGGTAAGCCATCCCATAAATGGCTGCAGTATACATATCTTCTTCTTCTTTTGTTTAGTGGCTCCGCGCGTCGAGCGTTTGAGCCATAGTAAAATATTTCTATTTTTTTTTAAACGGAGAACCTTATTTCTTAATAGTAAAAACGAAATTTTGGAAAGGATCAGAAAACAATATAAAATGGAATAAACAAGTATACATATCTATCTATCTAAGATTGTCGGGCAGAGGTCGGTAGGAGCGGCGTTACCTTGACGCGGTCCCCGCTCTGCGGCACCACGGGCTCCAGCAGGTGCGAGGGGATGTTGAGCACGCGGTCCTCCTGCGACAGCAGCACGGTGCACGAGGCCCCCGACACGCCGCGGAGCGCGCCCGTCTGCCCGCGCAGCGACGGCTCTGCGTTCGCGCGCACGCGGACCTGACCGCGTCACACACAGTAGCGACAGCCCAAATAACATCTACCACCATTAACGTCCCATTGTTGGGCACGGGCCTCCCACTCTCATAGGAGAGAGGCAATTAGAGCTTACACCCACCACGCATCTGACGTCACACACAGTAGCGACGGCCCAAATAACATCCACCACCATTAACGTCCCATTGTTGGGCACAGGCCTCCCACTCTCATAGGAGAGAGGCAATTAGAGCTTATAGGCCTATTACACTGCACTTTCCACAGGGCCCTGTGGTAAGGGTGGGCGTGGCCGCTAGTTGAGCGTCGCTTATTACACAGCAATAAGGATTAAATTAGGGACCCTTTCTCCCTAAAGTTCATTACACACACTTACAATAGGCCTATTACACCCACCACGCACCTGACCACACGAGTCCATCACGAGCAGTAGCTTAGTGAATTAAACCCCAATGTTCATTAATATACTTTTCTAAACAATGATATTAAATGTGCACATTTCATACCCCGTAAATGAGTTCGTTAAACTTCCCGGCGTAGGCCAGTAAAGAACGTATGTATTTTCATATCATATCATAAGTTTGAATTTGGAATCTTTCCTTATATTTATTATGCCTTATATTTATTGCGAATGTCGTTCCACAGAATATAAAACTAGGAAATCATGACAATAGTGACAGCCCAAATAGCATCCACCACCACCACTACAGCCCATTAACGTCCCATTGTTGGGCACAGGCCTCCCACTCTCATAAAATAAAATAGGAGAGAGGCAATTAGAGCTTATAGGCCTATTACACTGCACTTTCCAAAGGGCCCTGTGGTAAGGGTGGGCGTGGCCACTAGTTGGAGCGTCGCTTATAACACCGCAATAAGGATCAAACTTGGGACCTTTTCTCCCTAAATCTTATCACACTACACTGATTCAAGTGTAAGGGTCCCTGTGAAAAGTGCAGAGTAATAGGCCTATTACACCCACCACGCACCTGACCGCATCACGAGCAGTAGTGACAGCCCAAATAACATCCACAACAAATAAATGTTTAATAATTAACCAAAAGAAATAATTTTTTTTTAATAAGATCAACATTTTTAAAAAGAGACTCAAAGATTTCATAATTCATAATATTATCTGACTTCTGAAAATTTATAAACATTGCAAGGTTCTTTTCATTTCTACCCACTTGCATTTTTACGATTTTGTTTCTTGTTGCTCACCGCTGTCCGTTATGATGTTATTAGGGAACCAAAAACCCTCAACCCACGCTGACAAAGTCGAGTCGAAATTTAAAAAAAAAATGGCGTACGTACCTCGAGGTCGGGCGTGTGCCAGTCAGCGTCCTCTTCGGCAGCGTAGGGCGAGCGCGGGGAGTAGGGGGCGGGGCTGGGCGTGCCCAGGTACCCGGGGCCGTACGCGCCCGGGCTGGGGCTCGGCCGGTAGGGGCTGTACGTGTGGTCCGAGCCGTACATCGTGCCCGGCGTCTGCGGCGTGAACGGGCCCTGCACACACAGACGATGTTACCCGCCCGCACTAACGATATAGTTTTCTAAAAAATGATATGAAATGTGCACATTTCATACCCTGTAAATGAGTTCGAAAGTTAAACTTCCCGGCCTAGGCCAGTAAAGAATGTATGTATTTTCATTACATATCATAAGTTTGAATTTGGAATCTTCCTTCCTGAATATCTTGTAACTTGTAATAATGTTCTTTGGCCTAAATAGTTTAAATTTGGAACTCTACCGTATTACGCGTTCAGCACTCACAGCGCAAAAAAAAATTTAAAAGTATAATATAATATCTTATAAAGTATTATAAGTATATATCTCTTTTTTATTTACTTTCTTTTAATTACATAATATTAGTACATTATTGCAAAGGCTGGGAAATAGGCAACTGCAGGTCGAGTATGAGTTTGAAGGCCTCCGACCGTGACGGGCGATTGTAACGGTGGAGAGGAAGAGCGGGATGTAATGGTGGTATTGCCATTTCCGCCGAGGCATATATAGTGCTTTTCTCAAAAGAATGCAGGGAAATAAAACATACTTTTTTACCTTTGTCGCTAAATATATATCATCTGGGGCTTTAATTAAAAATTGCTTTATGTTTTCGCCAGTAAAGATTTTCGATTTCTTGCTTTTGAATCCGGTCGATTGTCGTTTACCCCGCGCACCAGGCGGGGTGCGCGGGGTGCGCGAGGGGGCGGCTGTTACGCATCACCTGCGAGTATGCGGAGTCGTATGCGGGCGGCGAGGGCGGCGGGCCGAGGTCGGGGTCGGGGCGCGGCGTGTGCGCGGCCGCGTCCCAGGCGGGGTGCGCGAGGGGGCGGCTGTTACGCGTCACCTGCGAGTATGCGGAGTCGTATGCGGGCGGCGAGGGCGGCGGGCCGAGGTCGGGGTCGGGGCGCGGCGTGTGCGCGGCCACATCCCAGGCGGGGTGAGCGGGGTGCGCGAGGGGGCGGCTGTTACGCGTCACCTACGAGTATGCGGAGTCGTATGCGGGCGGCGAGGGTGGCGGGCTGAGGTCGGGGTCGGGGCGCGGCGTGTGCGCGGCCGCGTCCCAGGCGGGGTGCGCGAGTGGGCGGCTGTTACGCGTCACCTGCGAGTATGCAGAGTCGTATGCGAGCGGCGAGGGCGGCGGGCCGAGGTCAGGGTCGGGGCGCGGCGTGTGCGCGGCCACGTCCCAGGCGGGGGTGCGGCTGTTACAAGTCACCTGCGAGTATGCGGAGTCGTATGCGGGCGGCGAGGGCGGCGGGCCGAGGTCGGGGTCGGGGCGCGGCGTGTGCGCGGCCGCGTCCCAGGCGGGGTGCGCGAGGGGGCGGCTGTTACGCGTCACCTGCGAGTATGCGGAGTCGTATGCGGGCGGCGAGGGCGGCGGGCCGAGGTCGGAGTCGGGGCGCGGCGTGTGCGCGGCCGCGTCCCAGGCGGGGTGCGCGAGGGGGCGGCTGTTACGCGTCACCTGCGAGTATGCGGAGTCGTATGCGGGCGGCGAGGGCGGCGGGCCGAGGTCGGGGTCGAGGCGCGGCGTGTGCGCGGCCGCGTCCCAGGCGGGGTGCGCAAGGGGGCGGCTGTTACGCGTCACCTGCGAGTATGCGGAGTCGTATGCGGGCGGCGAGGGCGGCGGGCCGAGGTCGGGGTCGGGGCGCGGCGTGTGCGCGGCCGCGTCCCAGGCGGGGTGCGCGAGGGGGCGGCTGTTACGCGTCACCTGCGAGTATGCGGAGTCGTATGCGGGCGGCGAGGGCGGCGGGCCGAGGTCGGAGTCGGGGCGCGGCGTGTGCGCGGCCGCGTCCCAGGCGGGGTGCGCGAGGGGGCGGCTGTTACGCGTCACCTGCGAGTATGCGGAGTCGTATGCGGGCGGCGAGGGCGGCGGGCCGAGGTCGGGGTCGAGGCGCGGCGTGTGCGCGGCCGCGTCCCAGGCGGGGTGCGCAAGGGGGCGGCTGTTACGCGTCACCTGCGAGTATGCGGAGTCGTATGCGGGCGGCGAGGGCGGCGGGCCGAGGTCGGGGTCGGGGCGCGGCGTGTGCGCGGCCGCGTCCCAGGCGGGGTGCGCGAGGGGGCGGCTGTCACGCGTCACCTGCGAGTATGCGGAGTCGTATGCGGGCGGCGAGGGCGGCGGGCCGAGGTCGGAGTCGGGGCGCGGCGTGTGCGCGGCCGCGTCCCAGGCGGGGTGCGCGAGGGGGCGGCTGTTACGCGTCACCTGCGAGTATGCGGAGTCGTATGCGGGCGGCGAGGGCGGCGGGCCGAGGTCGGGGTCGGGGCGCGGCGTGTGCGCGGCCGCGTCCCAGGCGGGGTGCGCGAGGGGGCGGCTGTTACGCGTCACCTGCGAGTATGCGGAGTCGTATGCGGGCGGCGAGGGCGGCGGGCCGAGGTCGGAGTCGGGGCGCGGCGTGTGCGCGGCCGCGTCCCAGGCGGGGTGCGCGAGGGGGCGGCTGTTACGCGTCACCTGCGAGTATGCGGAGTCGTATGCGGGCGGCGAGGGCGGCGGGCCGAGGTCTGGGTCGGGGCGCGGCGTGTGCGCGGCCGCGTCCCAGGCGGGGTGCGCAGGGGTCCGGCCGCCGTCGTGCGCGGGGGTGGAGGCGCCGTAGTGCGGGGTGCGGCTGCCGGCCTCGTACACGGGGGTGGCGGCGCCCTGCAGCGGGGTCTTGAAGCCCGCGTCGCGGTACGTCGGGGTGTTGGCGCCCGCCCGCGGGTTGGGCGTGCGCCCGTAGCTGCGCAACACAAGCACGTACTTATGTAGGTACTCCCACAAACTTATCACGGGAGTTACTACAATTGGGTATTTGACAACTAGTCAAATCAGCAACTTCTTTTTCAAACGTCAAAACGCGTGCTCGGTATGGATTTTGTATGAAATTTTAAGATGTGACGTCATCAATTTTTTACTTTAATCGATAGTTTAAAATGGTTATTCAAAATAAAACTAGCACGGGACGTGGATCTTACGCCTTTTGGGAGATCCTTTATTTGATAATCATTAAAAAATAATTTATCTCACTAGTAGTCAAATACCCAATCGCTGAAAGCTGTATCGTTTACAAGTCATAATTCATAATAATTTAAAAACACGACTGCTCTACCAAAAAAACGAACTAAAAAGTTAAATAGAATCTTATTCACATTTTTATTTAATTATATTTTTTTGTGAATCACTGGATATAGAACTATAGTGTTTTATATTTTTGGAATCTACTCATCAGTTTCTAGATGATGATTATAAAGTTAATCTTATTTTCGAATATTTTTTTTCAACCACCCTGATCCCCCCATCAATTTTTAAAAAAAAATTACTAGCCTATGTCACCCGCAATAAGCTAGGGATTTTAATGATACCTCATTTATCAAAATCGGTTCAAGCGGATAGAAGTTATGGTGAAATATACAAACTCACATACATACATACATACATACATAGATACATACATACATAGATACATACATACATAGATACATACATACATGAACCCTGAAAACAACCCTCCTTTTTTCAGGCAGTCGTATAAAAATGGCAGTTTTATGCCATGTACCTTGACTTGTATTAAAAAATATTAAAATTATAAAGTTCTAAAACTTGAGATTTTACTTGGATTTTTTTCTTCACGTAGCAAAAAAGTAAAAGCAGTAACATAGCTTTTATAAGATTGATAAAAAAAAAATTGTTTCTTTACAATGTTAACTCTCAGTGAGAAAGGAATTTCAAAAACTCAAGCCGAACAGGGTGAAAACCAAATCAATACTAACCTGGAAGCGCCTCCCCTCGCGGCTCCAGTGGGTCCCCCGGCCGCGGCGATGTGCCCCCGGTCCACCGATATCGTCTGACAAGCCGTGTGGAGTTCCACCCTCGCGGTGCTGACGTTGGCATCCCGGACTATCCCCACATTTCCTTTGTACGGCCCACCCGTGATCTTGATGGTTTGCCCGATGAACTCCCGGTCACGGGCGACCATCCCCCCTCGCCCGCCCCTCCCGCGACCCCTGTTCCCGCCCCCTCTCCCGGAAGGGTGCATCGGGGACTGAATCCTCGGCGACATGAACCCTAGAGCCAAACCATTGGTCGTCGCATTATTCTTGGCACCTCCAGCCAATTGCAAATGACGCGTCTTACAGACGAAAATCCCTCCGTTGTCCAAGTACATTCTTGATTGCAAAAACGCGAAGTTTCTGTACAAATGCTTAATCTCCCCTTCGCGCCCCGCGTGAGGTCCGTCTATAACCTTCACTATGTCTTTTTTCTGTATAGTATTCTGCTCGGAATCTAAGGCCATAGTGAAGCGATTTTCTCGGCGTTTTTGTAACGCTTGCGGTTTGCACTCTATCACTTTTCCTTGCATGCCCAGAACGTGGAAATTCTCTTTTTCCAATCGAACGATTACTCCAACTGTTTGCGGATCGAGTTGTACCATGTCTCCCCATTGGAACTGACCCAATGAATCTACACCAGTTGCCATATCGGAACATAATTGTAGATCTCTCGGCAAAACTTCCAATTCGTGCATAGTTAAATCAGAAACCAACACAACCCTATGAGGTTCAACACGTACTATTAAGCCTGTATCGCCTTCATATCTACCCGCTAAAACTTTGACGTGATCACCCTGCTTGAAGTATTTCCTTAATTCATTTGGTTTGAATACTAGAGCGTCTTTTAAAGCATCGTGCTTTGGCATTACTGTGATCATAGATCCATCTATAGCAATAATCCTGGCTTGTAAGTTTGCCAAATCGCCTGAGCAAACTTCAACATTATCACCCATAGAGAATGAGTGCAAGCTCGTTGGATCATCTTTAGCAGGCGCAGCGAGTTCTATGTCAATACCTTCTGGTTGTTCCTCAAACCTTTCCAATTCAGTCAAAGTTGGTTTGACACCCTCGGCTAAAATGGCAGACATTGTAAAGTTTTTATACAAAAACCCTTTTCTGGAGTATCTATTCCCTTCAAATATTAAGAAGTCACCATCAGAAGTAACTTCACCACCGATAGCTCTAATAGCTTCAGGGTCAAACGGTTTCGCGGCTGGCCTGCGCTTCTTCTTACGCTTAGCTGCTTCACTTTCACTTTGAACAGTTCTTAAAGCTCCTCTCAGTCTGGTGTAATCAATTCTCGGGAGTAATTTCAGATGTACTTGATTTTGGGCTAAGTCGACATAATCAACTTGGGCAATGTCATCTTTGTAAAGACCTCTCTTTAGTCTGACCCATTGCTTTGGCTTCAATCCAGACTGTTCTTTAACTACCCTTAAAACATCTGTCATTTCTTTAATAGGCACCATCTCCTGTTTCCAAACCCCCATTCTTAAATTCCCAACGTTTTCTATGATAGCTTTTACATGGGTCTGTTTGTATGCTTCAATATAAATGTAGCCTTTAACGCCCTCTGGCGCTACAACTGATTTGATCTGGAATGGTTCTTCTGAATTCTGATATGTAATATACTTTCTCATGAGGAGGAGTACTGTAGATTTTTCTTCACCAATTCTGCACTTGACCATCCATAGATTGGGGTCTTTTATGCCTGGGAGAAGAGTTTGTTGTGTGATTTCATCGGACATTTCTTCCCCACCTTCACCAAAGTGTCTGAGCGCAGCAGATTCATCTGCATACTTATTTCTCAGATATTCTTCAATTTCTTCTTCTTTCTGTGAGTCCCAGAGGTTGGTTCCTCTGCGTCGTCCTTCTATTTCCCTCGCGGTGGGACCTATTTCGTCTACCTCATTGCCCACAATGCCCATTTCCTGGGCGCCTTCCTCCCACTCGTCATCTTCGTCAACTTCATCGTCAACCTTGATTTAGGACAAAGTTAAGTAATTTTGATAATATTTTGTCATTATTAGTATCTCTATTACGTTCACATATTATGAACGCTGATGTCGCTTCATGCTACACCGATAGATATAGCTCACTAACCTAGTAAGTTTCGGTGCCAAAAGTTGTAATACCTATACTCTTACACACTGTATATTTGTAGACACACCACTGTGTTTTGATGAGTTGCAAAGCATTCTGACGCAACTATGGAACAATCGTGGCGTAGCACCACTCCTGAGTGTAGTGACACTACACCCAAGCATACAAGACCATGGCATAAAAAACTGTTATAACTTTACTATATGTAATTGATTAAAAAAATTACATTATTTAAGGCTGTATACTGTCTATTATGTATATTTTTGCACACTGCCACTGGCAGTAAATTGTGAACGGGACTATTTAAATGAAAACAACTGTTGTTACCCGCAATTTTGCAAAATAAAAATTATGAGTTATGAACTAGTATTATAAATGCGAAAGTGTATCAGTCTATGGGCTACACTATCATGGCCCATCTGTTCAACCAATTTCAAGGAAATTTGCTAAAGACATAGATTGCACCTAGGGGAGGAAGTAGGCTACAATTTATCACAAAGTTCCAAAGAGATTTTTTACATCCATGCAGATGAATTCACGGTTACAAATTTAGCTAACAATAAAATAAATGTTACCTCAGCCTCGTCAATAATGAAGCCTCCATATCGGCTATCCTTCTTGCGCTTCTTCCTCCGACGTTCCTCTTCCTCATCTTCGTCATACTCTTCAGAGTCCACCAGGTCCTCACCTTCTGGCTCTTGCTCATCCTGTGGGGTTCAGGTAACAGTAATAAAATAGAGATATACCAGAGAAATGTATAGCTATAGAGCAGAGAAAGAGATCCCAGACCTTCTAATAAAATACTTTAAATATTAGAAGTTAGATCAATTTACCAATGTTGAGTGGTCCTCAGAGGCTCAGAAATGGGAGTTGGGGAGAAATCCAAGATCTTTGCCCAGTCATGGGACAGTACAGGCTAATTTAGATTAAGTACTTATATTAGCTAAACATTTCTTGTAACACAAACAGTAAAAGAGAAAGAGAAACAGACTTTACTTTCAAAATAATGTAGTTAGCATTTTATATTATGAATTAGATCAATTTACAGTTGAGTTACCCTAAGAGGCACAGAACAGGGACTTGTGCAGAAATTAAAGAAAGGCCTTTGCTCATTCGTGGGACAGTACAGGCTAATTAAGATTATATCAGAAAAAACTAAAGCTAGAATATATACTGCTTGATGCTACATTCTAAAGCTCACTTAGAACAGGGGTTCAGATCAATCACATTAGATTGGATGTATAATCATCTTATGTTCAGGAAAACCCACTTGTCTGGATTGATTTTCAGTTTGTGTTTTGCATTAGAAAGGAGAACTGATGCATATACATATTCTTATAAAGTAGCCACTGATAATGACAAGTGTGATTTCACCCTAGGGCTGCATTTTCAGTGGACAGCGGGGAGAAGAAGAGAAGATCCGTGGTTGCGATATGACTGCCTCGTTGGTCTGGTGGTTAGCATGTTCGACTGCGGCCGACGAGGTCTCAGGTTCGAGTCCCGGGTCGGGCCACAACAAGTTTTCTAACAAGAAATTCACAGTACTAGCCCGGAGTTAGGAAGTTGGCGGTGTTTCACCCCCGTGCCTCAGGTGTAATGGAACAGAGAGTGCACCTGTGTTTGTGCACAATAATATCTCCTGCACATATGGTTAATCTCTCTGGAGATAGGCCGCCAAAATTCGGTCGGGAGGTCATTATTATGCTTGCATCATACATTTTGTGTGAAATGTTTCCAGTGGCGGATGGAAAACGAGGCAGATCCACAAGTGTCACTAGTGGATCCCAATATCGCAAACAAGTAAGCATTTTCCACTCTTTACAAGAGTGGGCGGGTTGGCGTACCGTACACTTTCATATTGAAAATATGCATCATTCAATTATACTTATACATTATAAATACGAAAGTGTGTTTGGTCGTTGGTTTATTGGTTCGTTAGTTTGTCCTTCAATCAGAAAATGAACATTTTCCCATGGGAATTACAGTGAACCAAAGTATTGTACATTTTTTAAAATCCAATTTCACAATCTCATTTGAAGATATAAGATGGATTTTGTTACATGATAAATACCTCAACTTCCTCATCACCTGAGGCTTCTTTGGCTTCATCGTCTTTGTTGCGACTGGCATTGGATGCAACTGAACCACTCCTAGTAAAACACACATTACAAATTGTTATTTAAAATATTGAAGTACTTGTTAAATCTTTACTCACTCTATAGGAAATGCTATAACAGATGTGGGACAATGGGGCTGATTCTGTAGTGCATAATCTCTAAGCTGAACTAATATGACAGCATTTAAAATATTGCTAACCCTTTCATAATACTCCCTGTGGAAAGGGACAGATTTAAATTTAAAACTATCATTTTAGTTAAGAGATATGGATGGAAATTCTTTCGGTAACCTGTCTACCTGTTTGTCTTTTCACATTAGTCTGTGCTACATGATGAAAATAGGTTATTAGAGTGAAAAAACAATTGAAATGTTTATACTTGGATAGTGAGGTTATATTTTACAACTTTCTAATTTTAAAATTTTTTATAAAAAGATTCACTACATAAATGGCCTTTCAAATAAAGATCTTTTAAATAAATATTCTGCATAACTCTGGTAAATAGCGGTAGCATTGTACGAAATACTTCCATGCTTCACTAATTAGTTGATTACTTGATTACCTGGAGCGAGATCGCGACCGTGATTTGGATTTGGATCGGGATCGAGATCGAGACCTGGAGGGTGATCTCGAGGGGCTTCGGCTCCGACTGGCGCGGCTTCCTGACTGCGATCGCGATCGGGAACGAGAGGCCGACCTAGCAGAACGATTGGATGCAGCGCTTCGTCTCGAGCGATTCGATGCAACACTGCCTGCGTCTGAACCGCTGCCCGAATAAACACTGCCCTCCGAGTCCGACATATTCACTGCACCTTACTTTAGATTAACATATGTCTTTATTATATAATTGTAGCCAATATTTATAAAACAAATATAATTTTCAGCGAAATCAGCGACAGAGACAAGTTAAATCAGCGATACGTCGATATCACAGGTAGCAAACGTGACAAGTAGTGTTGTACCACTGCTATCATGCTGGTGATTATGAAGATTGAAGATGGTGGTGATCATCGATTTACCAAACCATGGTTTGGTCATGAACTCATGAATTTTAGACTTTGTAGTTGGAGCTGCAGGTTGCATTAGAGCTCAAACAGTATATAAATCAAATCGCATAGAAGTGTTTTATCGAAAAAAAATATCCTATATACCTAATCTAAGAAAAAAATATTAAGTACATTTCAATGGTAAACTAATTTTGAGTATGTAGGTTTAAACTTAATAAAAATTTAAATAATGTTTTAATAATATTCAATTCCAGCATTTTGAAACTTCTTTAATTCTAAAGAAGTTGTGATTTGAAAATTCGATGAAACGAATAGTGATACCAAAAAGAGACATATTCGTAATAGGATTTAGCCTGCGAGAGAACTTGTATTCTATAGGAAATAAGATAGAATACAAGTTATATTTACCTCATTCGTAGACTTCTTTTTGAAGTTTCACTTCTGCCGTGTGTAAGTTGCACACACCATTTTTTTAGTATTTGTGTGTCGCAAAACATTCATCAGATTTATGAATGTATTTTATCACACTGCTGAGATTCCTCGTTTCGGAGTTGCTATACAGATATTTTAGGAAACACAAAAATGAAAAATCAGAGTAAACAGGCAGGGCAAGAAAGCAATATCTTCAACATTTAGCATGTGGATATATAGATAGTAGTGTAGATACATTTATTATTAAATGATGCCCGCGATACATGCGCGTGGGTTTGGGGCATGGGGTGGGTACTAGACTAGTAGACTTGGTTGATTTCTTAATTTTTTCATCCATTAAGAAATAGGACACCCAGACAAATCTCGTAGTCAGGTAATATTTTTTTAGTAGAGCTATGATATCGGAATCGAGTAATCGATACACGATTCATGGTTACAACACTAAGTATGTACTGCAGTCCACAGATAAGTAATTTAGATGTCAAAGCATAGAGTAAGTATAAAGCTGTGGTATAAAGGTACAAAGAGTACTTAGTTTAGTTATCAAACAGATAACACCGACCCAGACAAAAAAGAAACTAGTTGTCTTTTTACACTGATAAAATTTATGATGAACACAAATGTACCTATGCATGCATTTTTTATTGTTTAACAATCGAATCAATTAACATAATTACAATACACAGAGTAGTTAAAAAGTATTAAAACAATGATTTTATTTGAATAAGTAAAAGGGATTTGCATTTTTTATAACAATTTGTAAATTAGCTACATATTACATAATATTTAAAAACAGAAATGCATCAAGTACTAACAATTGCACACTTCCGTTCCGTTTGTTGCTACTAGAAACACTGTCTCAATTACCCCATTCGATTTTTTATGCATACGTACCGAAATTTGAATTAATTTATATTGTGCAGTAGAAAATCTACCGAATTGACAATCGGCGCCAAAGTCAATTTTAAAATAAAATATTTATTGTTAGAGTAATATCAGTTTCTACCAAAATGGTAGAAAAAATTGCAGTCAATGAAGTGGACAGAACATGTTTTTTTTCTGACTGTAAAAAATGTAATGTTGTTGGTTCTTATGACGTTAATTTTAGACAAAAAATATAGTATCACAATTTGGTGAAAGGATCTGATAATTCGAAAGCCGCCGCCGAATGAACAAAATGATGGCAACCCTGTCATAGACTAATGTTGAGTATTTATCTACTTCTTCTTCGTCGTCGACTCTTTAGCAGTCTTCTCCGCCTCACGTCGCTTGGCCGCCTCTTCTCTCTGCTGCCGGATGATGGCGAGGCGCGCGAGGTCCGCTCGAGCCTGGTCGGTTTTTCCCTCCGCATGAGCTTTCTGGTAAGCCGCTGCTGTCATTATTAATATAACTAGAACTAAATAATTAATTTATCAAAAATATTGATAATTGGTATTTTTTAAACCAAAGGAAATTGCTAAATAATGCAAAAAAGGCTTATTTAGTGAGATTTATAATTAAACTAATTTTACAAACTTCTGTGTGTCTATGTCAGAACAGGAACAGCCAATAAAAATAAATCCTTTCTTTTGTCTATTGATTCGTAGCTGCCCCACCGACTGATGTGATTTTTTTTGTAAAAAATTACAAATGTGTTAAAATTGCCTGAATATTACACAAAAATTGCAAAGCGTGTGATAAAAGTGGTTTTGTTTTGGCTCCCGTTAATTTAAAGATTGATTATTCGTGCGGCGCGATGGAGTGACAACCATCGTTCTTCGTCGATCGTGAAATAGCTTTCGATCGTATTTTCGCACGTCCTGCAGTCAAACAATAGGGAGTTTTTGCTGCAGTATTGTGGGGCTGTGTCGTTGTGCAAGTGCGCTGGTCGTGGGGGCGGGGGTCAGCGTCGGTGCAGTGTGGTGCAGCGCAGGGCAGGGCTCGGGGCGCCATGTATCAGTGAGCTGTGGCTGGTGTGGTCATGTTGGAGACGCGGTCGGTGCGCACCGCTGAATCGGTGTGGGCGAACAAACCGCTGCCGGCGCCGCACGCGATGGCCAACTCCAGGCACGGGAAGAACACCCAGGTAGTGTTTACGATCGATTTGGATGCTCTCATTATAAAGCTCAGAGTAAAAACAAAGCAGTTGAGAGTCTTACTTTGCTTAAAACTTAATATTAAGTAAAGTAAAAAAATATGATAATGATAGGGACTTAATACATGTAATAGAAATTAATTAAGTACAAAAAATTTCCTATTTGATTTATTTACACTTATTTGATCCCTTGAACTTATTATTTTCTTTTTAAAAAAAATTTTCTACATAATAATATTTTTCTTCAATAAAATTTATATGATAATAATTTCCAATTAGAAAATCAATCAACTTGACTGTTCTTTAAATTACAAAAATATACAATAAATTTTCTGAATATGTGACAAATCATTTACAATGCAAACTACATACTTATATCAAGTATATAATATATCATATACTTTGGTCAAGAGGGGTTCACTTTTAGACACAAAAAGAAGAAAAGACCAAAAGATAGACTTTTGCATCCAGTTCTGATAGTTACTAACTTGGCTAAAAAAAATCAAGTAAGTATTATAATACAAAATGCAAATAGAGTAGGTACTGAAAAGATACACAGTGGCATGTGTTTAATTACACAATTACGCAAATGTTAATTGGTATCATTTCCTCTGCTCTCACTTAGTTGTAACCTTCCTTACTTCCTTGCACTGTGTATGAAGTTTATTTGAGTATGTAGGAGGGATGAAGGTCCTATTATACAAAATGTAGCCAATTACATGTTCTGATTTTTAATTTTTTTATTAAGTACATAGTTACTATTATAACTAAAAGCACAGGCTTCTTACTTCTTTATACTTGATGATGATTGAAATAAATTAACTGACATGACAATGATTTGAGTACTTAATTTAACCTTTATCAGCCGACTTTTTCACAATTGCTTGATTTTGTTGTTCCCTTTTCTGATTGATCCCAGCCCTCAGTAGCTTTGAGGTTGTCCCTTTCATATGGCTTGCTATGGAAAGGGGCAGCATTAGATTTAGTCATGTCAGTTTAGTTTATAGAGTTGTGTAAAACAGAATTAGCCACAATCATAAGAATTCAATGGAATAAATCTCTTTAGTTAATAATAATTTTCATTATGGTCAACAGCTGTATCATAATAATCCTATTAATAAAATAATTGCTTAGTCACAAGTTATTTTGAATTATTGGTGATGTTATGAATGGTTTCACTGCTGATGTGGTTTAGTCAAATAGATCATGTAATAAATTATGGAATTACATAATATTTGGTGTGATTTGGTAGTACCTACCTACATAAAAAAAATCTACAAATTTTTACTTTTAACCTACACAGATGCATAAAATGAATAAATTCAGAAGATCTGGAAAAAAGGAAAATTGCACTAAGTACTATATAATATCATGTTTTGGGCTCCATATTTTGACAACCTCTCTGGCTAGACGCATATCTTCCTTTTGGTAGTAATCGTGCGATAGCGATATTGTTTCTACACTGTTTCTATTGACACATTTCGGCTCGCCTCTGGTGCAAGTCACTTTCAGGGTTTCGTACCACAAGAGGGAAAAAGGAACCCATAAATAGGATCACTTTGTTGTGATCTTTGCAGTCTGTCCTTTTTCTCGGAAACATGTTTTTTTTATTTTTATTTATTTATTTATTTATTTATTTATTCACTTCTTACATCATCTTTACAGGAATTCCTAATACGTGTGGAGGTATCAAGTCAAAATTAATATCAAATACTTAGGTCTACAGTCCCTTTGAGCTGTAAAACAATTGAGCTTCTAAGTCAACACAATCAAAAGATACAACAGTGTATACCACATATTTTGTATATTTTGACACTCGCCCATAAATCAAGACCTATAGGGTAGTTCCCAATGACCTAGAATCATGCAAGAAGCACTCTCTCAGCACAAGTATAGGAAAAATCCGAAAATCATTGATTAGGGTGCCGCGCTCATAGGGTGTTGAATTTTTTCAGGTGCTACCAGTTTAGTGCCTTAAGTAATCCAATTATTTCAATTGTTGTTATGACATCTTTCTTGTTATTTACGAAATTAATTTAAATTGTGTCGTGATACCCTTTGTGCGCGAGTCTTGACTCTTTTTTTTTAAATCGTCATTTAATTTCGCTAGGATGACGTCTGCTACGTTGTTTTTTTTTTAAATCGTCATTTAATTTCGCTAGGATGACGTCTGCTACGTTGTTTTTTTTTAAATCGTCATTTAATTTCGCTAGGATGACGTCTGCTACGTTGTTTTTTTTTAAATCGTCATTTAATTTCGCTAGGATGACGTCTGCTACGTGGTCGCTAAGTACGATTACGCGGCGCAAGGGGCGCAGGAGTTGGACCTGCGAAAGAACGAGCGTTATCTGCTGCTCGATGACTCGAAGCATTGGTGGCGCGTGCAGAATGCGCGCAGCCAGTCTGGATACGTGCCCAGCAACTATGTTAAGAAGGAGAAGCCATCCCTGTTCGATAGGTTAGTGAAATTATACTAAAGGTATGTCTAAACATAGAGCGGCAAATACGCGGCAGCAATACGCTACGTTTGCAGGACACTAGAGATGATGCCAATATCAAAAATAAATTATTTCTAATTGATTATTACAATACAAACAAAGACAATCCACCACCACCACCACTGCAGCCTATTAACGTCCCACTGCTGGGCACAGGCCTCCACTCTCATAGGAGAGAGGGAATTAGGAGCTTAGACCCACCACGCTGCTCCAATGCGGATTGGCGGGCTTTAACGACTATTATCATGTGAGTGATAATAACCGGGACCGACGGCTTAACGTGCTCTCCGAGGCACGGGGGTGAAACACCGCCAACTTCCAACTCCGAGCTGGCACTGAGAATTTCTTAATTGAAAAACCCAATACCTAACATTTTTATGCCCGACCGGGAATCGAACCCAGGACCTCGTGATCCGCAGTCGACTACGCTAACCGCTAGACCAATGAGGCAGTAGCAACGAGGAAGAAAAGCCCCCAAATAAATTAAAAAAAAAAAAGAATTTACAATTAAATAGAGGATCTTCCAAAAGACCTAAAATTTACATCCTCGGCTAGTCTTGAGTTTGATCACCATTTTAAAATATAGATTAAATAAAAAAAGTGTGTTGAAATTTGATGACGTCACTATTGTGAATTTCATGCAACCTCCATACTAGAAGTGCGTTTATAAGTTTGTTAAAGAGTTGCTGATTTGATTGAGTTGTCATCATCCCTATTCTGCCACGTCTATTAAGGGCTTCAGGACTAATATGCGCGGCAGACTAGTTATTCAAAACTGTTATAAATCCTTAGCACGTTACAGACTATAAACTATATAACTACGTAGTTGTAGCACGCTTTTAAATACGTTATGTTATAACGCGCTTGTTATAAGTTAGCGCGTGGGCGGCCGGCAGGCGCGATATGTCTCGCACCACGCTAAATTTCGCAAACCGCAAAGATGACGTTCACTCCCAACAGCGCGTTACGCGGGACTAACCAGTAACCATCGGCCAACGGCAGCGCGCAACGAGCTGCTCATGTCACGAGTCATGGTAGCTGCTCACATAACACGTTATCCGCGCTATTGAACAATAGCGCGCTATGATATTGCGCTACGTGTTATATTAACCACCTCTATTATGCTTTAACTGCCTCGTTGGTCTAGTGGTTCGCATATTCGACTGCGGCCGACGAGGTCCTGGGTTCGAGTCCCGGGTCGGGCCATAATTAAATGCTGGGTTTTTCGGACTAGAAATTCTCAGTACTAGCCCGGAGCTAGGAAGTTGGCGGTGTTTCACCCCCGTGCCTCGGAGAGCACGTTAAGCCGTCGGTCCCGGTTATTATCACTAACATGATAATAGTCGTTAAAGCCCGCCAACCCGCATTGGAGCAGCGTGGTGGGTCTAAGCTCTAATTCCCTCTCTCCTATGAGAGTGGAGGCCTGTGCCCAGCAGTGGGACGTTAATAGGCTGTAGTGATTATGCTTTATGTTTGGACACACCCTAACGTCTAAATTGTGTATATATTGTGCCAATGTATGCAATGTAATGTTGCACCTAAGGTATTTCACCATCATGCAAATGGTTAAATAGCAAATATCCTAATTGCTAAAATTTGAATTTATTTTATGTATGCCAACTTGTGGCTCATTAATAAGTCAATCTTTCTTCTTTTGGGTGGTACAGTGAGAAGACAGCCTTGTTTTAAAAATGCAAAATATTTTCAATGTAACGATTTATTTTACTTTATTGTGGGCAGCTATTCAGCTAAGCTAAGCTAATGGAAAGCTGATTGTTTTTACTTAAACAATATAAACAATATGTTCAAAATTATGTTTACCAGCATCAAGAAGAAAGTGAAAAAAGGCTCTGGTTCCAAGACCCTGCCTTCGAACAGTTCGCCAGTCCGCGGGGCGGCTGGCCCGGAGTCGCCCGGGGCGCGGCGCGTGGAGCCCACGGAAGCCCTGGGCACTGCTGTGGTGAAGTACAACTACCAGGCTCAGCAGCCCGACGAGTTGTCCCTCACGAAGGGCACCCGCATACTGATCCTGGAGAAGAGCAATGATGGCTGGTGGCGGGGACAGTACCAGGGGCATACTGGATGGTGAGCATAACACGTGTTAAGTGTTAACATGATATGGAGTCCAGAGGATAACATGTAAAATAAATACTTAAGTAATTGAATGTGGCCATTAATTTAAATGAAGCAAACCTTTTGATGTAAAAGGAAAAGATGACTGACTAACTGTCTGACTGATCTATCAAACCACAGGACGGATCACGCTGAAATTTGGCATACAGGTAGCCTTTATGACATAGGCATCCGCTAAGAAAGGATTTTTGAAAATTCAACCCTTAAGGTGGTAAAATAGGGGGTTGAATGTTTATGAAAATTAAACTTAATGTGAGTGAAGCTGCAGGAAAAATCTTGAAAAAAGACATTATGATAAAAAATTCAGCATGATTTTCCAAACCTACCTACTTTTTTTAAGTTGTTTCCCAAGTGTCCAAAATGGTTTTATTTCAGGTTCCCGTCAAACTATACAAGTGAAGAAGGTGACGGTGAAGATACTGTTCACACATATGCCATGGCAGAAAATGTTCTAGATATTGTAGTAAGTTCCATTGATATATATTATGTAAGTTATTTGAAACAGACCAATTCAGAGATAACAACATGATTGAACGGATCTTTAACCTATGTTCATAAGGTACTTTTTATCCCAGAAAATTAAAGAGTTCCAGCGGGAACCAAAAAATCTCAATCCACGCCGTCATCAGCTAGTTTGAAATAACTTTGTATGTGTTACAGTAACGGTTTGTGTAATTTCCAGGTGGCTCTATACTCGTTTACTTCGAACAACGAGCAGGAGCTATCGTTTGAGAAAGGCGACCGGCTCGAGATCATCGAGCGACCGCCGTCGGACCCCGAGTGGTACCGAGCGCGCGACAACCGCGGACAGATCGGCCTCGTGCCGCGCAACTATCTGCAGGAGTTGGCCGAATACCTGACGCAGCCGTACAGGTGACCTAACTAGTGACCTAACTAGTAACCTAACTAGTGACCTAACTATGAATATCTATTGCACACACTTTACTTTAGGGATCTTTTACTCATATTATAAATGCGAAGGTTTAGATGGATGGATGGATGGATGGATGGATGGATGTTTGTTACTCGTTCACGTCAAACAACGAGCAGGAGCTATCGCTCGAGAAAGGCGACCGACTCGAGATCATCGAGCGACCGCCGTCGGACCCCGAGTGGTACCGCGCGCGCGACAACCGCGGACAGAACGGCCTCGTGCCGCGCAACTATCTGCAGGAGTTGGCCGAATATCTGACGCAGCCGTACAGGTGACCTAACTAGTGACCTAACTATGAATATCTATTGCACACACTTTACTTTGGGGATCTATTACTAATATTATAAATGCGAAGGTTTGAATGGATGTATGGATGGATAGTTGTTACTCATTCACGTCACACAATGAGCCGGAGCTAGCGTTTGAGAAAGGCGACCGACTCGAGATCTTCGAGCGACCGCCGTCGGACCCCGAGTGGAACCGCGCGCGCGACATCCGCGGACAGATCGGCCTCGTGCCGCGCAACTCTGCAGTAGTTGGCCGAATACCTGACGCAGCCGTGTAGGTGACCTAACTAGTGACCTAACTATGAATATCTATTGCACATACATACTTTACTTTGGGGATCTATTACTAATATTATAAATGCGAAGGTTTGAATGGATGTATGGATGGATGGTTGTTACTCATTCACGTCACACAATGAGCAGGAGCTAGCGTTTGAGAAAGGCGACCGACTCGAGATCTTCGAGCGACCGCCGTCGGACCCCGAGTGGAACCGCGCGCGCGACAACCGCGGACAGATCGGCCTCATGCCGCGCAACTATCTGCAGTAGTTGGCCGAATACCTGACGCAGCCGTGTAGGTGACCTAACTAGTGACCTAACTATGAATATCTATTGCACATACATACTTTACTTTGGGGATCTATTACTAATATTATAAATGCGAAGGTTTAGATGGATGGATGGATGGATGGATGGATGGATGGATGTTTGTTACTCGTTCACGTCAAACAACGAGCAGGAGCTATCGCTCGAGAAAGGCGACCGACTCGAGATCATCGAGCGACCGCCGTCGGACCCCGAGTGGTACCGTGCGCGCGACAACCGCGGCCAGATCGGCCTCGTGCCGCGCAACTATCTGCAGGAGTTGGCCGAATATCTGACGCAGCCGTACAGGTGACCTAACTAGTGACCTAACTATGAATATCTATTGCACACACTTTACTTTGGGGATCTATTACTAATATTATAAATGCGAAGGTTTGAATGGATGTATGGATGGATGGTTGTTACTCATTCACGTCACACAATGAGCAGGAGCTAGCGTTTGAGAAAGGCGACCGACTCGAGATCTTCGAGCGACCGCCGTCGGACCCCGAGTGGAACCGCGCGCGCGACAACCGCGGACAGATCGGCCTCGTGCCGCGCAACTATCTGCAGTAGTTGGCCGAATACCTGACGCAGCCGTGTAGGTGACCTAACTAGTGACCTAACTATGAATATCTATTGCACATACATACTTTACTTTGGGGATCTATTACTAATATTATAAATGCGAAGGTTTAGATGGATGGATGGATGGATGGATGGATGTTTGTTACTCGTTCACGTCAAACAACGAGCAGGAGCTATCGCTCGAGAAAGGCGACCGACTCGAGATCATCGAGCGACCGCCGTCGGACCCCGAGTGGTACCGCGCGCGCGACAACCGCGGACAGATCGGCCTCGTGCCGCGCAACTATCTGCAGTAGTTGGCCGAATACCTGACGCAGCCGTGTAGGTGACCTAACTAGTGACCTAACTATGAATATCTATTGCACATACATACTTTACTTTGGGGATCTATTACTAATATTATAAATGTGAAGGTTTGAATGGATGTATGGATGGATGGTTGTTACTCGTTCACGTCAAACAATGAGCAGGAGCTATCGTTTGAGAAAGGCGACCGGCTGGAGATCATAAAGCGATCGCCGTCGGACCCGAGTGGTACCGCGCGCGCAACCACCGCGGACAAATCGGCCTCGTGTCACGCAACTATCTGCAGGAGTTGGCCGAATACCTGACGCAGCCGTACAAGTGGCCTAACTAGTGACCTAACTATGACTATCTACTATTGCACACACTTTGAGAGGGTTTGGATGGATGGGTGGATGTTTGTTACTCTTTCACGTACAAACAACTCGAAAACGTAGCTGAAATTCGGTCGGGAGGACATGATTACATGCTGAACCATCAGAGTACTCATATTTTTATACGACTGCTTGGAAAAAGGAGTATAATATTGTTTTCTGGGTTCATGTATGTATTTATGTATGTATGTATGTATGAATGTATGTGAGTTTGTATATTCCACCATAACTTTTATACGCCTGAACCGATTTTGATAAATGAGGTATCGTTAGAATCCCTAGCTTATTCCGGGTGACATAGACTAGTAAAATTAAAAAAAAAATGATGGGGTGACCATGGGGACCATGGTCTATTAAAGACTAAAGTTGAAAAAAAAAATTTGCAAATAAGATTAACTATATAATCATCATCTAGAAAATGATGAGTAGATTCCAAAAATACATAACACTATAGTTCAATATCCAGTGATTCACAAACCAATATCATTTAATAAAAATGTGAATAAGATTCCAAAGGCTATATATGCAAATCGCTTCTTATGGAGGTAAACTCCGAAAATTATATAGCAGGGCAGTCGTATTTTTTAATTCGTTAAATTAATTTCACTTGTTAATTGCTGATGACGTATAACATTGCAGCGAGGCCAACGAGAGCGGTCCGTCCGGCGCGGGCGGGGCGGGGGCGGGGGCGGGGGGCGGGCCGGGGTCGCGCGGCGGCGGCGCGGCGGGGCGCGCGTGGTACTACGGGGCCATCACGCGCACGCACTGCGACGCGCTGCTCAACCAGCACGGCCACGACGGGGACTTCCTCATACGGGACTCGGAGACCAACGTGAGTTGATGCGGCGCCCTGCTAGGTGGCAGCACTGGCACCCTGTGTCGCGCTACCGTGTCCCCTTTTCAATCAGCGTCCTGCTAGGTGGCAGCACTGGCGCGCTACCGTGTCCCCTTTTCAATCAGCGTCCTGCTAGGTGGCAGCACTGGCGCGCTACCGTGTCCCCTTTTCTATCAGCGTCCTGCTAGGTGTCCCCTTTTCAATCAGCGTCCTGCTAGGTGGCAGCACTGGCACCCTGTGTCGCGCTACCGTGTCCCCTTTTCAATCAGCGTCCTGCTAGGTGGCAGCACTGGCGCGCTACCGTGTCCCCTTTTCAATCAGCGTCCGGCTAGGTGTCCCCTTTTCAATCAGCGTCCTGCTAGGTGGCAGCACTGGCACCCTGTGTCGCGCTACCGTGTCCCCTTTTCAATCAGCGTCCTGCTAGGTGGCAGCACTGGCACTCTGTGTCGCGCTACCGTGTCCCCTTTTCAATCAGCGTCCTGCTAGGTGGCAGCACTGGCGCGCTACCGTGTCCCCTTTTCAATCAGCGTCCTGCTAGGTGGCAGCACTGGCGCGCTACCGTGTCCCCTTTTCAATCAGCGTCCTGCTAGGTGGCAGCACTGGCGCGCTACCGTGTCCCCTTTTCAATCAGCGTCCTGCTAGGTGGCAGCACTGGCACTCTGTGTCGCGCTACCGTGTCCCCTTTTCAATCAGCGTCCTGCTAGGTGGCAGCACTGGCACTCTGTGTCGCGCTACCGTGTCCCCTTTTCAATTAGCGTCCTGCTAGGTGGCAGCATTGGCGCGCTACCGTGTCCCCTTTTCAATCAGCGTCCTGCTAGGTGGCAGCACTGGCACTCTGTGTCGCGCTACCGTGTCCCCTTTTCAATCAGCGTCCTGCTAGGTGGCAGCACTGGCGCGCTACCGTGTCCCCTTTTCAATCAGCGTCCTGCTAGGTGGCAGCACTGGCGCGCTACCGTGTCCCCTTTTCAATCAGCGTCCTGCTAGGTGTCCCCTTTTCAATCAGCGTCCTGCTAGGTGGCAGCACTGGCACCCTGTGTCGCGCTACCGTGTCCCCTTTTCAATCAGCGTCCTGCTAGGTGGCAGCACTGGCGCGCTACCGTGTCCCCTTTTCAATCAGCGTCCTGCTAGGTGGCAGCACTGGCGCGCTACCGTGTCCCCTTTTCAATCAGCGTCCTGCTAGGTGTCCCCTTTTCAATCAGCGTCCTGCTAGGTGGCAGCACTGGCACCCTGTGTCGCGCTACCGTGCCCCCTTTTCAATCAGCGTCCTGCTAGGTGGCAGCACTGGCACCCTGTGTCGCGCTACCGTGTCCCCTTTTCAATCAGCGTCCTGCTAGGTGGCAGCACTGGCGCGCTACCGTGTCCCCTTTTCAATCAGCGTCCTGCTAGGTGGCAGCACTGGCGCGCTACCGTGTCCCCTTTTCAATCAGCGTCCTGCTAGGTGTCCCCTTTTCAATCAGCGTCCTGCTAGGTGGCAGCACTGGCACCCTGTGTCGCGCTACCGTGTCCCCTTTTCAATCAGCGTCCTGCTAGGTGGCAGCACTGGCGCGCTACCGTGTCCCCTTTTCAATCAGCGTCCTGCTAGGTGGCAGCACTGGCGCGCTACCGTGTCCCCTTTTCAATCAGCGTCCTGCTAGGTGTCCCCTTTTCAATCAGCGTCCTGCTAGGTGGCAGCACTGGCACCCTGTGTCGCGCTACCGTGCCCCCTTTTCAATCAGCGTCCTGCTAGGTGGCAGCACTGGCACCCTGTGTCGCGCTACCGTGCCCCCTTTTCAATCAGCGTCCTGCTAGGTGGCAGCACTGGCACTCTGTGTCGCGCTACCGTGTCCCCTTTTCAATCAGCGTCCTGCTAGGTGGCAGCACTGGCACTCTGTGTCGCGCTACCGTGTCCCCTTTTCAATCAGCGTCCTGCTAGGTGGCAGCACTGGCGCGCTACCGTGTCCCCTTTTCAATACTCAATATCATTTATTCAATAAATGTATTATTCAAAATAGGCACACTGTAGGTACAATTACTGACGTTAAAAATTACTTACTCATAAAACATGATGGTGTAATTGGTTACGGTATCTTAAAACTAAAGCTTTCAATAGGGATAATGCCAACTCAATCAAATCAGCAATTCAGTAACTCTTTATCAAACTTAAAAATGCGCTTTATGTATGGAGGTTGTATGAAATTTGCAATTGTGACGTAATCAAATTTCGACGCACTTTTTTTTCTTTAATCTATATTATGAAATGGTTATCAAACTTAAAACTAACCGCGAATGTGAATTTTAGATCTTTTTGAAGACCCTCTATTTAGTAATCTGTTAGAAATAATTTATTTTTGATATAGGCATCATCCCTATTTAATGTAGTACAGAAAAACCGTTGTTCACTTTTCATTATTGAGTTAATTGCCTTGTTGGTCAAGTGGTTAGCATGTTCGACTGCGGCTGACGAGGTGCCAGATTCGATTCCGGGGTCGGGCGATACCACATATTGGGTTTTTCCAACAAGAAATCCTCAGTACTAGCCCGGAGTAAGAAAGTCCTGCGCCTGATCTCTCGGGTCGTGTCGGATTATCCGTCCCATCGGGCTATGAGAGTAAGGGAACAGAGAGTGCACCTGTGTACACACATCTGTGCACTATAAAATCTCCCTCATCTCTCTGGAGTTAGGAGTTAGGCCGCGGCCGAAATTCGGTCGGGAGGACATTATTATTATTAATGACTTAACAATCGTGATTATTCGCTTCTTGCTTCCCTCACCTCAGACAACTCGATTAAGATTTAAGAGTACTATTTCAAATCTTAGCTTTGTCTCTTTTTTTAACAGACTACATAAATAATGTTAATCAGTTCTGTAATAACTGAGATGAAAGCGCGCAGGAAACAATAAAGGCCAAATTGTGACATCCAAATTTGGTCGCCAGTCCAATTACCGACTTCCGTTAACACTTCATTTCCCAATTGACTGATGTGTTTTGCTTTATGTAGAAAAAGTAGTAATATTTAAAGATTAACTATGCACATTGTTACCTGTCACATCGTTTGCATTGATTTAACAGGTAAAATTGAACAATCATATTAGTGAATGAAATAGAATTTTAATTCGCTATAATCCGCTACAGTAGACAAATCTGTGTGGTACAGTGACTGTCTTTCACCTGCAGCATGCGACACCCACCACCCAGCAATTCGCACAGGCACAACACCACACCACACAAATCCTCCAAATCACTCTCAACGTACGTTTCACTCCGACACCGGAGCATCTTCAGGAGATGTTGACTCGACAATGCACGATTGTGAAGTGTCACTTCACAATCACTCAAGTGTCACTTCACAATCGTGCATTGTCGAGTCAACATCTCCTGAAGATGCTCCGGTGTCGGAGTGAAACGTACGTTGAGAGTGATTTGGAGGATTTGTGTGGTGTGGTGTTGTGCCTGTGCGAATTGCTGGGTGGTGGGTGTCGCATGCTGCAGGTGAAAGACAGTCACTGTACCACACAGATTTGTCTACTGTAGCGGATTATAGCGAATTAAAATTCTATTTCATTCACTATCATGGACTTCCGCAAAGTAACGCCTGCTTCTATTCAACAATCATATTAAACAACATCACTTTACCTGTCACATCGTTTGCATTGATTTAACAGGTAAAATTGAACAATCATATTAAACAACATCACTTTACAATTTTAGGTGGGTGACTTCTCCGTATCACTAAAAGCGCCGGGCCGCAACAAGCATTTCCGCGTGCAAGTCGAAGGCAACTTGTACTGTATTGGGCAGCGAAAATTCACAACGTTAGATCAGCTCGTTGCGCATTACCAGCGAGCACCAATATACACCAATAAACAAGGAGAGAAGCTTTACCTCGTGCGCCCGCTGCCGCGTGCGGCCGCGAACTGCTGAGCGGAGATCGTGCGAGGCTCTATATATACCCTCCGGCACGCGGACGAACGACTGCGTTAGACCTCTCGCACACTCGTGATCCGAATGTGAAACGGTGATTTGTACTCGCGGTTACGTGAAGCTCAGTACATGTGTGGACAAAGTGAATTTGAAAGTTTAGTGTAAAAAGTCACCAGTGCGCGTCTAGTCTAAGGCTGAGGCCTGAGTGTCTGCTTTAGTTTGTGTTCGTACACGCTCAGACCTTACACTAACTGTTCGACGGGCAGTCGCTCCAATTTCTTGGAAAATCACATTAGATTATTGATCCAAGAGGTAAGCGCTTTGTTTCCTATAGAAATAGGTACTCATTAAGTTTGTCCAAGAAATTTTAGTGAATGCTGATTTAATGGAATCGAATACATTTGCTTCTAGTCTTGTACATTTTTACAAATTACATTTACAATTACTTAATATGAATAACATAAAATAAATAATCTTTTGTTTGAAATGATACTCATTGAAACTATTGTTAGTTGATAGTAAATACTTTTTTAGTTAGGCCTTATCGGGTATTTGACCACTAGTCAAATCAGCAATTTTCTTTCAAGCGTCAAAACGCGTGTTTAGTATGGGATTTGGTGAAATTCTGAATTGTGACGTCATCAAAGTTGTACGCACTTTTGTACTTTAATAGATAGTTTTAAATGGTTATTCAACACAAAACTAGCAGGGGATGTGGATGTAACGACTTTTATGGATCCTTTATTTATTAATTACGAAAAATAATTTATTTCATTAGTAGTCAAATACTCGATTATAAAATCATAATATAATATTATATCATTTTGGGGTAAAAAGTAATGAAACATATGAATCGATGTATTCATTCCATTTGATCTATTTGAGTTGCTACTGCTGTAGTAATTAGAGGATTCGCCAAATAAAGAAAGGATAATCCAAGAATATTTAGATTTGGGTAGGGATAACAAATAAATTTAACAAATAACTTTATAAATTTAATTTTGACATATATGTCAATGTATACATCAAACAGAAAGTTTTTACACCATAATATAGTAAGAAATAGCGCACAGTGTCAAAAATTGTGGCTGTATTTCAAACTAGCTTGATTTACATTACCCCACCAATGTGAACAATGAAAACTGAGTCATTGGAAATAAATGTACAGGTAACAGTGAATAATGTGACAGGTAAAAATGATTACTTGTTACCTGTCATATAATGTGTCAATTATATGACGTTAAACATTGTGGTCACAACGAAAAATTGTTTTTGGAATTTAAAAGTACAGATAAACGTGAAAAATGTGACAGTTAAATATAAATTTCTGTCACAATAACTCCAGAAGAAAATGTAACATATTCTAAAATTGACAGGTTGAAGTAAATATTTTACAAAACAAATAGTTAGTAATGTACAATTATGCATACTTTAGTAAATATTCATTGAGAGGGAAATAGTCAGCTGGAATCCCAGTATACAGTTATGTAATATTACGTAGTTTAATGCGGCGTTGATGCAACACCGAAAATATAATAATTATAACGATAATAAACCAAAAAACGGCTTTGCATTCTCTATTATAATTATTAATATAAGGGCGATTTCTATATCATATAATTTGATAAGTAATATAGTGTAATTTTTAAATGATTTTTTTATAGATAATCTGCGTTTTTCGTAATGTACTCATGGTCCCATCGTTTAGCCTGTGTACACGACGATTTGTATAATTAATTAAAACATTAACACAATAACGATAAAAATATCAAACTCACAAAAAACCAGATTTAAGTGTATTCAATTAAAAATTAAAATGAAATGTCCCAAATTTTCATATGCTTTTTTTATATTCAACTATGTGTTCTCAGTAATCAGACTAATTTGTTACTTTTGCTTTTGGTAACAAAATTGAACATTTTAAAATGCATTTGGACATTGAAATTGTTATAAAATGATCTAAGTGCACATAACTTATTACATAATATGCGCTATTATTAATTGTTCCCTCAGTCACATAAAAAGTGTAAAAGGCTGACATATATTAGCTGATTTTTTATACATTTTGATAAGCTTAGTGTAGCTGAGGCATACAGCTTAACGACTGCAGGAGCAATTACGCTGATTATTTTGTAGGTCATGCGCATTTAGACTTTAGTCCTTAAGATTCTACTCCAATAATAGAGCACTTCATACGAGATAATATACTTGTATGCAAATGCAATGAGATGTTTGGCAACATAAGATACTGTAAGTCACGCAAGGAAAGCGGTTAGAAAACGGGAATTTTAAAACAAAAAATAATTACCTTATTATGGCATTTTTGTGCAGTCTCATAGCTGGCTAGAGTCAGAATTTAAAAATCTGTACAAAAATCATTCAATACTTGATTAAAATTTCACCCTACTTCAGTATATTATAAAAGAAAAACAATACATTATTATTTAAGATAACTTCTACCTACTTAACTTTTTTTTGATTTTAAGTTAAAGAAAAATTTAACTTAAGTATGTTTTATTCAAAAAATTTACAATCGCGTTTTAACTACAACTAAACGAAGATTTTCGGTTAAAATTTTCTATTCTAGTGGTTTTACAACGAATTAGGATTATCCCGTAGTTGAATGTGTGGCGCTAGTTTGAATTCCACAAAATCCACTCAGAATGTTACTCACTTCCTGTATGATGTCACTACAGGTAACTCTGATCTTTAATGATCAAACTTACCTGTCAAATGTGTCAGGGATAACTTTGATCATAAAAATCTCAAATCAAGACATATTTTATTATTTTTATTTTATTAACATTCTTCCATAATTATTTTCATGGCTCTGGCAATAATTTAAGTATGGCCCTGATTATCATTGACTCATCGAGTGTTCTTTATTTACAAGAACTGTCAAGATTGATGTCAAAATATGCTTCACCATTTACTCGGTCGATCGGTTTCTTATTACTTATTTGTCGATAACTTAATAAAATTTTTGTATTTTGTTATTTAAAAAAATATATAACTGCAGTTTTTGTCAAATAATAAAATCTTATAAAAAATTAGTATCAATTTCGGCCGTTACATGTCATTACTATTACTAATCAGTCAATAATTACTAATCAGGGTCTAATATTTCAGTGCTGAAAATGTCTAGAATCCAGAGCTGTAAATTTTTTTAAATTTCGTGTGTAGTTTGAACTTGCGCCCGTGGTCGGAATCTCAGGGTTGCCTCGACCGTGACTGTTGCTAGTCAATACGCCGGCATCACAAGCTTCGCTCTCCTAACACTTACCTATCTTCCCTCCACTTTACCTTTATTACACCCTTCTTCTAGTCCGAGACCCGGTGACATATTTTAGGTACGTGCTTGACATAAGCTAAAAGTTTGTACTTTGTATAACCGTACCGCGGTAGTGTGACGATCGCATTCACCTCTTATCAGAGGCTGACACTAGAATTTACTGGTAGGGGTGTCATCTATTATCCAGCCATGCCACAAATTCAACTCACACATCAATTATAGCGATTGTGTTTTGTTTATTGCAAAAAATCTAGCCTTGCACTTGACGACAATCATGCTGAGTGTAAAGCAATGATGAAGTCTAAAGGTTGGAACGCGTTTGTCTACAAGATGCTTAGTAACTCTTGACTTGAAGGTACTTATGTTATATGAGGTAGGAAATTTACACCGGAAGGGTGTTTCACACGGTACGTTCGGGTATATTTCAAACTTTCAGTTGTGTATGTACCTCCTTAAAATTTAGCACTAGCATGTCTTGTCCCGACCCCCTCATAATACGTAATTTACATGCTGGAAATAATAACACAACTTGAACTTTATTTTGAAATTTAGAATTTTGTAACTCAAAAATTTCACGTTGTTTTTATAATGTAGGAGCTGGTTTAAAAAGGCCTCATAATTTTTTGTGTACAGTGGTTATTTTTATAATCGCTCACTTATAAAACCTCAGCTGATTTGTTTTATAAAATTATATTAAGATTTTTACTCTTCCAACGTGTTCATTTATTTCATTTATTTTAGACATATTTTATTATTATTGTAAAATAATGCCACCGTGCATGAAGCATCGCTTAATTGACGTAATTGTGGCTAGTGTTGAGAGGGTACGTGAAGTCATCCTGCTAAGTAAGCAGTGATTACCTAAATTTTATACGGATGCAGCATGCAAGGGTACAATAAGCATGATGGAGTAATCAGCGTCTATATACTAGCTATGCTACATGGACGGGGGACTTTAGTGTGACATTTACCCGCGGCAGCTTTTGTGTTGTTTTTATTTGTTATTCTTATTTTATAATAGTTTTATTATACTCGCCATTTTATTAATTATACTACTATTATACTTTAACTAAGAATATGTAACGACTTAAAACATGCAGTATTTTTGTTATTATTTTAAAATTATAATAATTTAGTAATTTTTTATTATGACCAAGAGCTGGTTGGTGCAATATTTTCAGTGTATTTATTAGTCACAATATTATTTTTGAAGTGTAAACTTCTTTAGCCGCGTTGAGCAGTTTTTGGTAGGGGAAAATCTTATGGGTTCGCGTCACCGACATGCTCGTGACGTATTTTGCAACATTAGTGCTGTGTTTAACATTACAAGTAAAATTGAATGGATTTAGTTTTCACCTTTTCGGCAGTCCCTATAAATAAATAAATTACTTTTATTTCTATGACTCCCAGTTTTTTTTAATATTTATTTATTGAAGATTGCTCAAGATCGGAAGGCATTTCACCTGCTGACGGCCAAACTTCAATTTGAAGATGGCATCCGATGATTGATAATATTTATTGATAAAGATGATGATGGGTAATCTAAAAAGATCAATTGTTTCGTTAGATCATGGATGTCTAATTGTATGGATGCATAAGATGAATGTAAAATTAAGATCTGTTTAAATCACCTGAATAAATAGTCCACCGGCTCTTGGTCCATTCTGGTTTTGTTGATTCTTGTTCCTTTTGCTACGATTTTTCTTCAAGGTCAATCGGAAAAGAGATTCCAACCTGGATGGGGTTCATTGAACTTCATTAAATTGAATCCATACTAATGTTATAAATCTGAAAGTGTGTCTGTCTGTCTGCTACACTTTATTCAGAAACTCCGGCCCATCTTGATTCTACCGATTCAACCGATTTTGATGAAATTTTGTATAGAGGTAGTTTACATATCCCGGGGAAGGAGGCTACTTTTTGTCTCGGAAAATACAGGAATTAAAATCCTTAATCTACGCGGATGAAGTCGCGGGCATCGTCTATTTCGTTATTATAATCATTTAATTGTAAAAAAAATATAGTACCACCGCATAAAGCAGTATTACTTCTAAATGACAGTTTCACGTCACGTACCTTGACGTCCGTAAAATAAGATTATAATTCTAAAACACGAACGTCAACAATATTAAAACAGTATGGCTTTAATCGATGATACTATGCCCCCAGAGCATGGAGGTGCGATTATGTAAGAATTGCCGATCCAATCCTTAAAGTTCGGCGTCAAAGTAAAATAAACCATAATAGAATTGAATTAGAGCTCAATATCGTGTATTCATTCTCATACGTTTAGGTATGTACGATACCATAAACGGATGAGAATGGATACACGATGTTGAGCTCTAATTCAATGCTGTTATGGTTTATTTTACTTTGATGCCGAACTTTGACGATTTGATCGCAAACTTTTAGACAATCGGGGTCAGATCTGAAGATGAGTAGGATTCCTTAGTAAAGTAAGTTCAGTGACCCCTTTTTGGTTTATGACCTCTCTGTGTGACCTTGTACGATAAATTAAAAAAATTGACTTTAAGTGATTCCATGAAAATGTGATGTTCCAAATTAATAGGAAGTAGGAACTCGTCCAAAAACATATAATCCACATACTGGCCGACCCCGTTAGGAGATTATTATCGAAATGGGACAATTTATTTTTCTACTAGGGCTTCTTTTCAATGCGATTGCGGATTAGGGTTGCCACTTGCAATGAAAGTTTATTGTATTATGTCATTTACATTTTAAACCTTCTGTCATTATTTTGATTTTTGGTATCTTAAATTATAATATCTGAAGATGTTACACTGAAACAAGAACAAAAAAATAGTTCTTGGAGAAAATTTCGTTGCTGGAGCAATAAATACTTTCTCTAGAAATCTTTCTTTAGAAAGTGGCGGTTGTCCTTTCCACAATCAGGTAGTTGTACATCTCTTTTTCTTTTCTTTTTTGGTGATTTATACTATTTATAAAGAATTTTAACTTAATAATTATTTTTTATACTGATTTATTCATAAATAATACTCATTCATATAATGATTTTGGTGACCAATGAATTTTTTTGCAAGTGGCGACCCAACAATGGGTTTTGTATGCTAAATAGCGTTAAGGTCGATCACTATACAATACTAGTAGGGGGGGGGTCAATCCATACTTATTTTGTGATACACGCATTACACGGGCAAGCATTTACAGATGAAATTTATATTTTTTTGTATGCATATTTTTATTTTGTTAGAGGAACATTCTCTGATTATACTCTCCCGGATATGTGTGGAATTCCGCACAAAATTCCGACTTAAAGGTGCCTTTTATACTACACTGGAGTGTTGATAAAGATGACGTTAATAATAGTCACTGCATTAATCTATCGTTAACATAATCGGTTTGCTGTTCCAGTTGTCAGAGACCCTAATAACGGATCTCATTTGAAAGCTTAGTTCTTGTGTCAAAATGAAACGAGGTCCCTTATTAGTCATTACCATGTAAATTCTTAAATATGGACCTAAAAACCACGTTGTACCGTACAGGGTACAGTTTTTTAGGTATCCTTTTCAGACTGTACCTACTTATTGGGAATATTTCGACTCGAATTTCACACATGTCTGGGAGAGGCTTTAATTAATTGTAATATTATGTGTTACCTTTGAGATATGGCTTGACTTTCGGGCAGGTTTGGGGTTATCTTTATAATAAATTTATTGCAATAGTGATATTATTGCACAGGTGTCAACCCTAGGACGAAAAATTTTCTAGTCATATCTCAAGGCGGAGGGATCGTAAGTTACTAGATCTTTTTGATGTATTTAATACGTTTTATACTCAATATTATAATTAGTGTTAAAATATACATAAAGTAAAGCGAGGCAGAACTCACGTAACTTAGACATTTATTAGGAACAAAATAGATGTTTATGGTTAACTCGAGCGAAATATTAAAGGCTTGGTTACACGAAACGCGAGGCGGCAGCGAAGCGTTGCGCAAGGATTAATTCAACATTATTATCATTCGTATATGTTTTTAAGTCTTTGAGTCAACGTTTTTGAATAAAAGTTTATTTATTTAACAAAGTATTTATGGATATTTCTGGATTCAGATTAATGCTTTTGCTCAGTGGCTATATCAGTTAATCATGAATCGTGTCCGTAATTAACAATTAGCGGGTTAATTATGTCAGTTTATCGCTTTTTTCGTAAATATCATTATAGAAAGTTTGGAACTGCTAAAACATTTGAATAGAAATTTCTTAATTAAGCACCTCCTCTACAAAACAATTTAAAAATTAAAGTTGATAGTCAATCTTTTTCTTTTGTAAAAATCTATAGGTATATTAAGGATATTTCATGTACCTTCAAGGTTTTAGGTGAACTACTTAGCATGCTAAAAGCTAAAAGTATTCGATGCATTATAGTTCACTCATAAAAGAAGTTAGAGTTAAGTTATAAAAGATCTTATCACCAGTGCATGCGGTGTTTACCTTTATGTGGCTAATCATTTTATCTTAGTACCTAATATTTTGTTAATTTTCTGATCTATGTTTTGAATGATATGCCATTGGTAGGCGAAATAAATGAAAAAAAAAATAGAATCTAGATCCATGTTGTATAGCGTAGCGTCGGTTAGCAACCACCCCGCGTTTGGTGTGACCAAATCTCAATGCACCCATATTCCGTTTCCACCACATATTTATATCGCTTTGTATTCAAATAAGTCTTCCCATTAAATAATTAAAAAAAAATGCGTTTAAAAGCTGACACATAAATGGGATGAGATCACTGACCTCTAGCGGCTGAAATTAATAATCAATCTATCTGTAATTGGTCGATTGGGTGAATTAAAAAAATTAAAAAACACGACTGCCCTGCCAAAAAACTAACTAAAAAGTTAAAAATCTAAATTAATCTTGTTAAATTAGAATCTTATTCACATTTTTATTAAATGATATTTGTTTGTGAATCACTGGATATTGAACTATAGTGTTATATATTATATATTTTTGGAATCTACTCATCATTTTCTGGATGATGATTACATAGTTAATCTTATTTTCAAATTTTTTTTTTCAACTTCAGTCTTTAATGCGGGACCATGGTCACCCCATCAATTTTTTTTTAAAATTTTACTATATTATGTCACCCAGAATAAGCTAGGGATTCTAACGATACCTCATTTATCAAAATCGGTTCAGACGTATAGAAGTTATGGTGGAATATACATACATACATACATATATACATACATACATGAACCCTGAAAACAATATACTCCTTTTTTCAGGCAGTCCTATAAAAATGACAAATAACAACACGACACGGACTTTCGACTAGTAATAACGTTGCTAAGTTACATATATCGTTGCTGATTACAAATGGGTTGGTTATTAATTTCCACCGTAAATGGATGATGTCAATTCGGTGAACTGTTTTTAGTTCTGCTGATGATAAAATCTATGGTAGGCACTAACATACTATGACACTAATAATATACATTTTAGGATTTGAAATATTTTGAATAGTAGTCTGTATCTCTCTCTCAAGTCGTTGCTTCATTGCTGAAGATCGTGGTCTTGAGGATTTTGCAACCTTGTGCGGATTAAATTTTTCCACCGGGTTCTATCGGAGGCCAATCTTGCAATGGTGTAAAATTTGCAATTAGAATCTCTCAGCTGGTCTGACCATCTGGTTGGTGAGCGGCCTCTAGATCTTTTGCCCTCGGTGTTGCCCGTCACTATAAGTCTTTCTAAGCTGTCGTTCCCTCGTCGCATGATGTGACCGAAGTAAGAGAGCAGGCGTTGGTAACATATGGAGGAAAGCCGCGTTTTTACCCCTAGCTGTGACAGGATAGATGCGTTTGTGCGCTTGGCTGTCCAAGGAATCCTTAACATGCGTCTCCAGCACCACATCTCGAACGCGTCTATCATTTGCCTTTCTCTCGCCTTTATGGTCCATGTTTCCACTCCGTACATGAATATTGGAAAAATCAAAGCACGGACCAGACGACTCTTAGTGTTATTGCTTATACCCCGATTCCTCCATATTCCGGTTAGACGTGTCATGGCGCTTTTCGCCATTACAATGCGTCTCTTAACTTCTGGAACACAGCTCCCATCACTGCATATTCGTGAGCCTAGATAAGTATATTCCTCCACAACTTCTATGGATGGAATAGTGCAGGATTTTGCAAGTTTCCCAGCGCGGTCAACTATCATGAGCTTGGTCTTGCTTCTGTTTATAGTCAAGCCTAACTCCAAACTCTCCGCTTCCAGTCTTCGCAGAAGTTCCTGCATGTCTTCCAGTGAAGTAGCGACAATGACCGTATCGTCTGCATACCTTAGGTTGCTTATCCGTTTTCCACCTAAAGGGAATCCTCCGTTCCAATTCTCCAAAGCTTTGCGGATTATGTATTCTCCGTAAATGTTAAAAAGCATTGGAGAAAGAATGCAGCCCTGACGTACGCCTTTGCTTGTAACAAACACATCAGAACAGTCGGTGTCAATCTTAACAAAGGATCGGTTGCTGCAGTAAAGGTTACGGACAAGACCGGTAAGATGTTTTGGCACTCCCATTTCCTCCAAAACCGACCACAGTCTGCTCCATACTACGCAATCAAAAGCTTTGGTGTAGTCTATGAAACAGAGAACAACAGGGTTGTTGAACTCACGACTCTTTTCTATAATCTGGCGGATATTTAGGATCTGTTCTCGTGTACCCTTTCCTTTCACAAATCCTGCCTGTTCTTGAGGAATCTGCCGATCTAGATAGGCTTTTAATCGCTTATTGATTATATGCAGAAGAATCTTGCTTGCATGCGATATAAGTGCTATTGTTCTGTAGTTTCCGCAATCAGTAGTCGAGCCTTTCTTGTGCAGCGGTATAAAGACGGATTCGGTCCAATCCTGGGGCCACTGACCCGTCTTCCAGATAGAATTGCAGATATTCGTTATTATTTTAGTACCTGCTGAACCTAGGTTTTTAATAAGCTCAGCCGGAATAGCATCCTTCCCTGGAGACTTGCCTAGTTTTAGCGACGATATTGCTGATTCTACCTCTGACGGTATAATATCTGGTTCCAGGTCTTCCGTGCCCCAACTATGTGGTCCTCCATCTACTGATTCACTCTCATATAGAGCAGCGCAGTATTGCTTCCAGCGTTCTAGTACTTGATTGGTTTCGGTTACTAAAACCCCACTTTCATTTTTTATTGCGGATGTCTTGATAGTACGAGTTCTCGTTAGGACTTTTAATTTTAGGAAGAGATCTTTTGTTTCATTCTTAACGGAATGTCTTTCCAACTCTTCGCAGATTTCGTTAATCTGATTAGTCCTGTCCTTCCGACAACGTCGCTGTACATCTGCGCTCAATTCGGCATATCGGTGGTGATCTTCTTGTGACACAAGACCATTCTCCTTTACTTTCCGTCTCTCCAGAATGACAGCTGCCGTATCTGGAGTTATAAAATCCTTCATGGTCCCTTTCGGTAGTATATTTTCCTTGGCAGTTTCTACTATTGCTTCTTTTAAACGGTTCCATGATAGATTCGGATCGTGAACGCCGTCCTGTGGGAGGTCTTGGATTTTACTTCTTATGACTTTTTTGAAACCAATGGTGTTTACTCGTCGCAGATCAGGTGTTCGAGTCGGTTTGAGCAGTGTCTTAAAACGTAGCCTTAGAGTGGTGACAAGAAGTTGATGGTCACTTCCGCAATCCGCACCTGGCATAGTGAGCGTGTTCATAATGGAAGACTTCCACCGTTTCTGAACCATTATATAGTCGATCTGGTTTCTGCACCTGTCTCCCGGTGATATCCATGTGTACAGTCGGCGTATATGATGTTTAAAGCATGTGTTCGTAATGACGAGGTCCTGCTCACTACAGAACTGCAGCAAACGCTCTCCTCTTTCGTTCCTTTCGCCAATTCCGAACCTTCCCACCAGATGTCTAAGATGGGTGTCACCCTCTGTTTTGCCGACCTTGGCATTAAGGTCTCCCATTACTAAAGTCACCTCTCTTCGCGGTAGTTCTTCTAAGGTCTGAGACAGTGTGCTGTAAAACAAATCAATTTCTTCTTCGCTAGATTGAGATGTTGGAGCGTATACCTGAACGATATTTAAACGACATGGGGATGTGTTAAGCTTGATAGTGATTATACGGTCACTAATTGGTTTATATCCAATCACACACCTATCTAGCTTTTGTGGAACAATGAAGGCAACACCTCTACTACTTTCTTCTTCAGGTCCTGAGGAGTATATTTTATTACCATTATCGGAAATAAAGTGGCCTGATCTTCTCCATTTTGTTTCACTTAATCCAAGCAGTTGTATTCCTTTTCTGTCCATCTCTTTCTCTATGATGTTAAGTTTGCAGTCTTGATTAAGGCCACGGACATTCCATGTTCCAATGCGCTGAGGGTGTCTGGCCCGGATCTTCTCAATACTTTGTGCACCAGATGCATAATTTCCGCGTGGTGCCTGGTGAACCACACCCACGTGGCCGGTAGCATATTTCACACCACCTCTCCCGGGAAAGTGGCGCCGGGCGTTAGCCGGATCGTCCGACAAAATCAGCACTGAGTTACAATCCACCATTTCTCTCTTGGGAAAATAGTGCAGTGGTTTCCCGTTGCCTTCTGCACCAGTCCTTTTAGGAGCCATTTAGAGCCCCAAGGTCGCTGAAGCCTCTTCCAATCAGTTGCCTGGTTAGGATATGATGGATATACCGCCATCGACCGGTCGCCAGAGCCTCGTCTGTTGTCTGGCAGGGAGCACCGCGTGCAGGTGAGGTTGACGCTTGGGGCCGACTAGGTGTTAATGTCGTTCTCCCCCTTACTCCCCAGTAGTCTGTATAAACGTGAATATAAACCGGTTCCCGTAACCTCGGCTCCCGTCCCAGGCAGCACGTAATCTTTTGCGACTCATGTATAAAGACCAGCCCGCCAACCCGCATAGCCCACCAACCCGCATTGGAGCAGCTTGGTGGGTCTAAGCTCTAATTCCCTCTCTCCTATGAGAGGGGAGGCCTGTGCCCAGCAGTGGGACGTTAATGGGCTGTGGTGGTGGTGGTGACATAAAGACCCCGGGGCCCGGACGGTTTTATTCCGACAGCAAACAGTTTATATTTACGTTAAACGTTACGTTAAAGCTGGGCGACAGCGTATCTCTGACAGCTACAGTGTAACGATCGCAATCACCTCTGATTGGATATCACTATTCCACTATTGGACAAAATCAATTGACGCAGCGAGAATACCATAAATTCAGCCAATCACAACAATTGATACTGTAACAATGATTGACGCAGAAGATACGCGGTCGCCCTGCTGTTTATACGTTAAAGGTACAGTCAGCCAAGGTCACACGATGCAAGAATCAGTATGTTATGGTCTCACTTACTTTAGTCTCGCTAGTGTTTATATTGAAAATAAAATAAAAACAATAACTAAACATGCATAAAAATTTGTTCCAATTTTGGCCACCGGGACGTATAAGTTGATGGGAAGTTACCACATTAAACAGCCATTGCTGGTCAAGGTGGAAGACAGGGGTCTGCCCGCGAAATTCAAATTTAATTTGGTCTTTCGCAATTTGTAAACTAATACGACAAAGTAGGCTTATGGCATTCAAATTGCGCCCCTAGGCATATCATCTTCACAGGTTTATATAAAAATCTTTACTTGAAAGTGTCCAGTTTAAGAAATTAATCAAAATAATGAGTTTGACGTGAGTTACTCACAAATTAGTCATTATTTTGACTAATTTGAAACCTGTGAAGATGATATTCCTAGGGGCGCAATTTGAATGCCATAAGCCTACTTTGTCGTATTAGTTTACAAATTGCGAAAGACCAAATTAAATTTGAATTTCGCGGGCAGACCCTTGTCTTCCACCTTAGGGTTCAAGTTAAGGCTTTAGGTTTGACATGACGAGCGAAAAAATGGCGCTGTGACTTTGAGTTTTAAATGACGTGTATAACAGAGGCCCAATTGTTTATGCCAATCGTATTCATTTGACAGTTCATAACGTATAACTCGAACTTTTTAAGGAGTACATACATGCGGTTTGACGTGCAAGCATCTATGACCTCCTTAAACAGGTCGAATTATACGTTTGACAGACGATTACGATTACGATTTCCTTACATAATCGGGGGGCAGAATTAGAAACATACCCATTTGGTACAAACGCAAGCCATAAAACTAAGAATTGAATTGAACATTCGCCATTGAAAGCTTGCATCGTGTATCTTTAAAACAGAGGTCAATGGATTGGACATATTATTTGTGTATAGATAATTAATTGGAAATGATGAAAATAAATTATACAAATAGTGTAAATTTAATTATACGTTGGAGTGTGTGTGGATTTTGCGTTCTTTAAAATGATACATAATGAGTACATTTGTATAATTGCTGTACTATGTGTTAATTTTCTATCGGGAATATTGGCAAAATGTATTGAAATTAACTTGACTTACATTCCTGCGCTTTTTTACAACTTTTTTGTACAGTCAGCATCATGTATTAAAATTGCCATTTTAGATAGACCACTAAGAAATAATAATAGGTACGTTACACCACAAATACAAAATAGTAAAAGTACTTATTTATACGTAAATTAATTGGTAAAAGAGCCGGTTCTATCTTAGATTTTCAAAATAAAAACTGTCTAAGCGCCAACGTTTCTAAATATTATCTGGTGATTAAAAACGGCTCAAAGATTGACGTTTTACTTTGTTATCTCATAAATATCTATGTTTGTTCAAAAATAAGCCTTTTTAAAATCTTGTTTTTTTTTTTGTAAGATAGTAATACATATTTGATGCTAATTGTATAAATAAATAAAAAATTACAAATTCCACATAACAAGAACTGCTAAAAATATCGTTTAAACCCAATGACAAAACTAGGTTTAAGTTTAATAGAGTGATTCTGAGTTTTTATTTTTTTATATTGCTCAACGAGATATATTTTTGATTTGTTTGTATAATTGTATAACCATGCGTTTGTATGTTTTCGTGTATTATATATATCTGATGTAACGAGCATATTATGATACCAATGTAAGGGCAGTGTATAATATTTAACATTATAATTTATTTATTAATTTGCAAACTGTGTTTTTATTTCACACCTAGTTGATATTAGTGGACTTTATGGCGTTCACCAAGCCGTCATAGCGTGGCATGGCACGGTAGTGTTCCGAATCGCACCTAAGGATCCTTCGGGATGACGAAGGATCCCGTGGCATGCTGAAGGATCCCGTGGCATGCTGAAGGATCCCGTGGCATGCTGAAGGAGCCCGTAGCATGCTGTACAAATGACACAGGCCGGCGCCCAATACTTTGCCTACGTGTTATTGTGCTGCTTAAGAGTTGTTTTTATATTTATTTTATGTAATGGCTCTTTCAGGGTGCCGGCATTAGGTACTTCAGACGAATTACAGTGCGCCGATGGTTCCCACACAAAACAATTTTTTTTTTTTTAATAAGAAATTTTATTGAATAAGTGAATAAAAACCACGTTAGTACACATACATAAAAAGGTCCACACACAATTTTTTAATTGTAACACCCTCAGTGCACATAACTTACTCGGAGTGCATTTTTTGAACTGTATGTTCGGAAAACTTTTAAAATATTAGTACCCTTACATTTAATAAAAAAAGATTACACAACTGTTATTTACTGGACGTGGAAGTAGCCTGGGCGAAAGGTTTAGAGCAATAAAGGTATTTCAATAGCTATTGCTTTACCCATAGTGGCAACATAATTATTATAGTTCCATTTGGTAATTATAACATTTTCTGTTGAAGACCGGCTATGAGCGTAGCCCCGTGGAACCAATACGTCTGTTTATACCGAGGCGACAAATATAAAGTGTCTCGCGGCATTCTACTACATGCGACGGGATTCAATGGCATCCCGCAGGATTCTTGAGCAACCTTCGTCATTCCGATGAATACTTTTCCGGGCATGCCATGCAAATTGCAAATAAAAGGCTGCGTTGCCTAGCGCCATTCTATAACACTTCTTTATGCTATGGCCAAGCTTTGTAATGTAGCTATAGACACCTTGGTAGGTACCTAAAACAATTTCCATAGCAACAGCATCGATTGGGGACGCTAGCTTTACTTTCTGCTTTTAATATAATAAGAAGAATTAATTTAGTATGTTATCCAGAAGGGAAAAGCTACTCGTCCAACCTTGGGAGGATCGGAGATTTAAAGATCATAGATCGAAGGTAAGTGAATTGAGAAAAATGCCTGGGTATATCTACAAGTTTAATTTAAACAATCTGATCTAGTAAATCTGTAACATGAATGATTTTGTTGCCGATTTCTCGTAATCTCTGATGGATTTCCGGCATGGCATATTAAGTTATTAACTGATTTAGTTTACCGGTAAAATTTTGTGTAACCCTTCTTCTAGGTTAGCCCGTCATCATCTGACTCCTCGTTACCGCCAGCGCTCGTACAGTAGATTTGAATTCTGACAGATTAACTGTTTCGATCGCAATCACTTGAGCTTTTAATTTTTTTTGAATGAAACTGACAACCGGCTAAAATGCACAGTTACAGTCAGCCGATATTGGCATCGCTAGATATTGGTCTCTTGTTAGTGGACACTGGGATTTCCACATTCTTAGACCTCGATATATTCGGTATTATCAGTCAGCTGGGGGCTCTGCCAACGCTGCGCTTTCCAGTACGTTTTCTCACGATAATTTCCTCTACCGTAAATCAAGTGATAAGTAACAATTGACTATTTATAAACGCACACACGTTGTCCGAGAAAACCCTGACTTAAGTTAGTAACATTGATGTTGATATGTGAAAGTTGTGTACCCCTTACATTACCGATCATCGAGTGGCGTCAGACTCTACCTAATTGCCATTACGGTTGATGTTGTTTTCTGTTAGATGGATACTGGTACAGTTATTGCTCCCCGTTAGATAAAGATGCTGGTACAGGATAAAGATTCCACCACTACAGTCCATTAACGTCCCACTGCTGGGCACAGACCTCCACACTCATAGTAGAGAGGGTATTAGAGCTTAGACCCACCACGCTGCTCCAATGCTTTAACGACTATTATCATGTTAGTGATAATAACCGGGACCGACAGCTTAACGTGCTCTCCGAGGCACGGGGGTGACACACCACCAACTTCCTAACTCCGGGCTAGTACTGAGAATTTCTAGTTAGAAAAACCCAATACTTAATTATGGCCCGACTCAGGACTCGAACCCGGGACCTCGTCGGCCGCATTAGAATATATGCTAACCCCTAGACCAACGAGACAGTTAAAGAGACAGACAGGATAAAGATTCATCCGTCCCAAAAATAGCGATAGTCACGCCAGGTGAAGTCTACTTTTTTTTTTTATTAATTCAGTATACTTCATCTTAGGCTGCATCACCACTTAAGCAAGTCTGATTGCAGCCAAGCGCTGGCCCTTATACCTAATTAAAAAAATAAAATAAAAATACTCCTCCGATATAGAGGTCAGAGACATTGTTTGGCAATTACATTTGATTCAACTTAAACCTGATTGACTGGGTTACATTGTGGCAACCTAGAATAGGCAAGCGTAAAAAAGGACGACACAGAACCAGGTGGGAAGATGAAATAGTCAAGATAGCTGGCAAAACTTGGACAAGGAAGGCAAGGGATAGAAATGTTTGGAAAGTGTTAGAGGAGGCCTTTGCCAGAGGGCAAGCAGACACCAACCAGGTGGAAACAAAGGACGTTTTCGGGAACTGATATTGTGTATAATTTGTAAAACGTAATTGTGGAACTATATTGTAAATTTAGTGTCTGTAATAAAGGATATTATATTTATTAAACTTGATTAATTGGTGACGCCAGGTGAAGTCAGCGTTGCCAGCGATCGACGACCGCGCCCCGGCCGCTCGTCCTCACGTGGCTCTGAAGCTGAAGAAGAGCCAGCGAGAGGCGGAGCGCACGCACAGGATCCAGCGCGAAAACTTCAGCCTGCTGCAACGGCTTGGGGCCATCATGCGTCACAGCCGCCTCGACAACCACTGGCGCAAGCCCTTGCCCAAGTGGGTACCCATATACTCAATATCATTTATTCAATATATGTACACTGCAGGGCGACCGCGTATCTTCTGCATCAATCATTGTTACAATATCAACTGTTGTGATTGGCTGAATTTATGGTATTCTTGCTGCGTCAATGGATTGAGACAATGTCAGTTTTAGCCGGTAGCCCTGAGGGGCGGCCGCGTATCTCTGACAGCTACAGTGTCACGGTCGCAATCACTCTTCCACTATTGGACAAAATCCATTGACGCAGCAAGAATACCATAAATTCAGCCAATCACAACAATTGATACTGTAACAATGATTGATGCAGAAAATACGCGGACGCTCTGTAGCGGAGCTAAAGAGACGCAAAAGAGCTAAAGAGTTATTGGAAAAACGAATAAACTACAGAGCGCCATCTATTGACATCGTTGTGAAGTTCTGTTAAAATACTGAAGCTCATTAAAAATGAAATAATTTCGTTTCCATATTATATTTATCTAATTTTAGTATTTGATGTTCAAGTAGGTACAGGATATAATTCAAATAATTAATCAAGTTTCAGGCTCAGCCTTTCAGAAAATTGAGAGTTCATCCACCAAAATCTCCATTTTGATTTTGACAATGAACTGCACTAAGTATAATATATTTTCAAAATATGTGTGAATGACCTTAGATGCAACAGGTGAATGACATTACAATTTTTTATGATACAATATAGTATTCCTGTTCAATGTGTAGATCGATGCGTTGAATCAGCGTCATTGCTTGTATAAAACGAAAAGGCGAAACAGTCGTCGACAAACCCAAAGAAAAAATTTTTGGGCTCTATTCCTAATTATCTTTAAAATGATATACCGCAACCTTATGTAACGCTATAAAAAATATTTTACTTCGCATTCGCTCCTATGAGAGCCCCCTGAAATAAAGATTTTTATAACTTTTTAACCCATATTCGGCTGGAGGCCATCGGTTTACATACCTACCTATTATATTTAAATTTGAAGTAATTAAGTTCTGTAATTCACAAGTTATATGGCTCTGACAGACGGACGGACAAGTGCAAATTCTCTCAAGTAGACCCAGAGACCTTCGCTTCACTCAGCCAATAACTATATTGCATGTGGATTGCTTTAAATGCGTTGGCATTATTAAGTATAGTCCCAAAATCAACGCGAATGGGTAATATGTAATAGGTCGGGGAATAATCAAAATTTGAAAAAAATCTTGAATGTGTATATAGGTAAAATACGAGGAAACCTTTTCCCCGAGCCAAATATTATAATATATTCCAGCTTCCACAAGAAAGTGGGCCAGTTCTTCGACTCAGCGTCGATCAGAGAGCGGGTGAGTGCGCGCGCGCAGCCTTCCCCGCCACAGCCCTGCGGCAGCGGAGCACGCTGCTACGCGTGCGAGTATCGCAAGATGGTGAGACCTTACCTTAAGACAATAGGTATGATGACAGTAACCAAGAATCAACGAAATTATGAATTTATCTAATGAAATAGGATTCATGGATTATAAAAAACGTATTTATTTTTCTATTTCGAATGAGATTGCTATTTATTTTGATAAAAAAAAAACTATAAAATACAGCAATCCGCCATAATGGATTAAACACCAAAAAGCGAATGATGTCACAATTGTTTGTTTTCGAGCTTTGACAATCACACTATTGTTTACTGCACACTGCACAGAGTACATTGGTAAAAACAATAGTGACGTCACAAACGGCGCCATGACACTCGCGAGCGTTTTGGCGTGATTTTAAAAGGGGGATGCCGATATTAGGCCCAAAAATGCCCAACATATTCTTATTATGAAAAAATTACATAATATTTGTTAAAATTTTTTCAAACTAATAACTAATGACATAAAGAAAGTAATAGCTATATTTAAATAAAAAGTACTCAAACGATTGCGAACATTAAACATTATAATACTTTATGTGGTTAATGAATTGAGCTTATTTATTACACACTAGCTGATGCCCGTGACTTCGTCCGCGTGGATTTAGGTTTTTAAACGCGCGGACTTAGGTTTTGTGGGAACGCCCGGGTTCTGTCACTCTCATGAGAGTGAAAATTCACGCTGAAGAAAAACTCACATGTGATTGAAGGACAAACCAACAAATCAACAAACAAACACTTTCGCATTTATAAGTTTTTAATACTAATACGTGTATTTAAAACCGTTTATCAAGTGACAAAACCTTACTGTATGTATATGTCTGTACAATTTGAAAATAAAAATAATTTGTAATATTTAAACCCTATCTTTTTATAAATCCATATTTTTACCAATTTATTGCTGTATTATATACTGTTGATTCCATATAGTTTCATATGTGGGCACCTATGGGCCTAATTTACTATGGCCACCTGGCATTCCCCTTTAAATTTCATATGCCAATTTTATCTACCAAACCTTATTTTTCTGCTGAAATAAGATATTTTTTCCAAAAAGTAGATACTTCCGAACATAATCTGACCATTTTTCAAAATCAGTCATCATGCCTATTGACAACACAGTACCCTTACCCTATTGATCGTTTTTTTTTATCGTATGGCGTTTAGAATATATTTAAGTCACCGTAATATTGTAAAAACCATATACCCGGGAGTTAGATGATATATTATATCATCTAACTCCCGGGTAGGGTACATTAAGGATTAAGGCCTAAGGGGTACAGCTATTGTTTCGAAACTCGAAAATTTGAGGGAAAAGATTCGTTCAAAAATTCTAAGGATTTGGGCTCTGGATTCTCTGTTCAGGTAGCTGTCAACGTTCTCGTAGTTAACCAAACAAGCCGTGGGGTATCGTTGGACCCCTCGTAAGAACATAATTAAGTACTTTCGTTATTGTATTATTTTTTTTAAACTTTGAAAACCAAATTAAATTATAATTTTTACTATAGTGCTTCTCACACGTAACGTTAACTCTCTCTATTACTAGGGAGTTTGACGCTTTTTTGCCACGTACGATTTTTCCCTGGTCACTGGGCTTCATCGTACCACAATGAACTGTTCTAATTATTAACCGACTTCCAAAGAGGTTCCATAATAATAAGGCGCGTATTATTTTTGTACATTTCAAATATTAGGTATTTTATTCCAGCTAGTTACCTAATAACTAATTCCTGTTTCAGAAAAGCAAAGAAGCCTTCGAGTTGGCGTTCGAAAACGACGACTCTATAGACTTGCCGCCAATAAATATGTATTAAAAGTGAACACTTGTTTCATTATATTTTTATTAATTCATATATGTAATTATATTTTAATTTAATTGTATTTTAATATGGGTTTACATTACCTGAAATAAATGAATTGAATTGAATTAAAACCAGAGGCTCGACTGTCTCACAAAACCATAATCATTAAGAGCTCAGAACTTTGTTACTAGCCGGTTCTTCCCAGTAGAATGTAAGACCATGTTATTCGTGGAACCAACAAGGAGCTATAATCCGCTAACAAGTCATAATTTAAAAACACGACTGCCCTGCCAAAAAACGAACTAAAAAGTTAACAATCTAAATTAATCTAGTTAAATTAGAATCTTATTCACATTTTTATTAAATGATATTTTTTGTGAATCACTGGATATTGAACTATAGTGTTATATATTTTTGTGGAATCCACTCATAATTTCCTAGATGATGATTATATAGTTGAATCTTATTTTCGTCATTTTTTTCAACTTTAGTCTTTAAGGCGAGACCATGGTCACCCCATCAATTTTTTAAAAATTTTACTAGCCTATGTCACCCGGAATAAGCTAGGGATTCTAACGATACCTCATTTATCAAAATCGGTTCAGGCGTATAGAAGTTATGGTGGAATATACAAACTCACATGAAACCTGAAAACAATATACTCCTTTTTTCAGGCAGTCGTATAAAAATTACAATCTATGTGGTACAACGTGCAGCATGCGAATATCAAGTACGGGAATTGGGTGTCTTAAAATAAAATAAGATCAAGTAATGTTTGGACAGAATTTTTGTTTATTGATATAATAATAATTATTGTGTTTAATTGAAAAAAACATAATTTCCTAATACGGCCGGAGCCGCTCTGTTAAAATCGAACATAAATACTATGTTATATATCAAAAAGCATTTCAATCGAAAGCTGGGGCCTTTACCCTTTACGATACAAAAAATGTGACCACACTTTCAGCTGCCATTTGAGGCGTTAACATTATTGGGTATTTGACAACTATTCAAATAAATATTTTTTTAATGATTATTAAATAGAGAATCTCCCAAAAGTCGTAATATCCGCGTCCCCTTTTAGTTTCATGTTGAATAACTATTTCATTAGTTTCATGTTGAATAACTATTTCAAACTATCGATTAAAGTAAAAGAGTGCGTCGAACTTTGATGACGTCACTATTCAGTATTTCATACAAAACCCCATACTAAGCACGCGTTTGAAGTTGCTGATTTGACTAGTTGTCAAATACCCATTTGAAGTCAAACTCGAAAGTTTTAGTGAAAAAATTGTCATATCGCGTGGCAAATGTAGTTTAACTTGACAGTACTAACAACAAATTGTCATCAAAATAGACAGTTCTCGAAATCAATTTGTCATCAAACTTGACAGTCAAAGTGAACATTTTTCGTTGAATTGACAATTTGTCATCAAACTTGACAGTCAAAGTGAAAATTTTTCGTTGAGTTGACAATTTGTCATCAAACTTGACAGTCAAAGTGAACATTTTTCGTTGAGTTGACAATTTGTCATCAAACTTGACAGTCAAAGCGAACACTTTTCGTTGAGTTGACAATTTGTCATCAAACTTAACAGTTTTTGTAACAAAGGCGTTTAATTTGTTCTTGTAAAAAGTTCGACTCCAAAATTGACTTTCGCGGGTAGTCACGATATTGATATCACAAAGAACTAAGGCCCCTAGTACACTATAGTCACGTAACTCGCGGGCACTTAACTTTAAAGCTATCCAATTTTGTCTCGTCTGTTATAATAGTTATTATACGAAATCGAAAAACAAACGAAATATTTCAAACATCACAATAGAGTTGTATCACAACGAAGCCGCAGCACCGTATCATTTATACATATTATGTACACTTGTGTAGTGATCCGCTCAACTTGACAATACATTATGTATTGCGTATGACCAAGATTCTATAGAGTATATGCTTTATATACTCTTATTATGTACATTCTTTGATGTTTGCTCGTAGAGTGGTTATTTCACTGTGTCAAAACTTTTAAGTAGCCACCAACTGTGCAAAAGTAATATTATTGTCTTTCGGGGCCCGGTTTTAACTCACACATGTATTAAAAAACGTACTATAATACATTTTGTCGTGACAATTAACTCTAGAAAAGGCATTTTCGTGACATTTCAACTACCAAAACAGTACTTTCAGTACAAGTTCGCGAATTTCGGTAATGCTTACGGATTTTAACCATCGAAACTGTAGTCCGAGTTAAAAATGACCTCAACTGTCATGCATATTTTAACTTTTTTTTAGTTTCGATACTATAAAACTATCATAGTTGTCGTTGTATACACCTTGTACTAAGAATAACGCATATTGCATCAAATATTCATAGCTGTTGTTTATCTTAATGGATACTGTTGCTTATTAAACCTAACGTTTCCAACGGATCTCCACATTAGACTCGAACCGGTCTATAGATAGTGCTGCAGCCTTTTTGCTTAACGTCCCCCGTGGACCGACGATCGATACAATAACAAGTGATCATCACACCACCATCATAAATTACATTTAAAACAATACTCGATCGTCAGTCCATCGGGTCCTAAGATAATGATTTTTTCAGTAAAAACCACTGTTCTAACGATATATACACACGGACAGACTGAATTCAGCCCTAGCGCGAAACTTCATTAGCGATCTATCATTAATCATCAATGCAATAATCGCAATCTGTTGAACACAGACTATTGGCTAAAATGTATTAGCAAAATTCAATTAAAACCACCCAAAACAATCAACATACTGGTTTCAACCCAATTATCTGACATTAAAATCGTAACTATGTACAATACACATTGTTTGACGTCAATTTTTGACACACTGATACCAGAAATGACAAATTTCGACGTAAATTTTGACACCTTGATACGAGAAATGTCATAATTCAACACCAATTTTGGCACCATGAAAAAAATGTCAATTTTTTTTTTCATTATTTTTGACACCCTCATACAAGACATGCCCGATTTGACGTAAATTTAGACATCCTCATAAAATGACAAATTTTGCAGTTTCAAACTACGATTGGAAGTTAAAAGCGGATATAGGCCCAGATTTGTGTTTTTTTTCTTCAAGCCACAGATTTGTGTTTTTTTTCTTCAAGCCACAGATTTGTGTTTTTTTTCTTCAAGCCACAGATTTGTGTTTTTTTCTTCAAGCCACAGATTATTGCTTTTTTTTCTTCAAGCCAGAGATTTTTGTGTTTTTTTCTTCAAGCCACAAATTTTTGTGTTTTTTTTCTTCAAGCCATGTGCAAAGTCCGCGAACCGTAGTGGAGCAATCTTTATTATTAAAATTAATTCAAACAACATGAATCAACGATACATAACGATAGTTCGCGTAGTCGGCACGGGGCTTTATTTTTCATTTCATTGATTGGACTATTCATTTAACGTTTTGGGCTATTCGTCTTCTATATAAACACGGATTGCGTTGCGCAGAGAAAGATATTTCAATAAAATCAAATGTAGGTACAAATTGTACGTTTCAATGGCAGAGTTTAAAAAAAACGAGATTTATGTGAAAAAATTGCCATTGAAAGATAGTTCATTAATCATTTTAAATTACAACCTTTGTTCTGTCAGTCATCATAGTATTGTCAATAGTCCTTTGTATTACAAGCAGTTCATAGTTTTAAATATATTGATTCCTGTTGTCCAAGAATTCATTTCTTGTACACAAGACACAAGTACACAACTCAGATAATTAAGTCTTTAGTCCTGTTTTCAAGTCTGTAAAAATTTAAATGTCAATAAAACTGAAGTCTAATGAGCTTTCAGTTTTTAGCTGTCTGTGAAGAGTCCAAAAATAGTTATTAGTCCGCAAATTTGAATCTGTTATCTTATATTTGAATCTATGTGATATTTCAACAGTTATAGCAATAGTCCATGCATTATAGTCATTTTTTACAGTGCTAATAGTGTACAGTCCCTATCATTTTCCATTGATTGGTGAGTACGTAAATTCCATTATAATTGTATTCCATATTTCACAGTGCCAATAGTCCAATAATAGCCTAATAGTCCACGCGTAATATTTCACAAATTTTATTCATATTTCACAGTACGGAGAGCTTAAAATGCATTAATTTTCCAATAGTCCACACGTGGTAGGTAGCGGGTAATGCATTAATTTTCCAATAGTCCGCGAATAGTCCACTCGTGGTGGGTGGCAGGCGATGCATTAATTTTCCAATAGTCCGCGAATAGTCCATTTCGTGTGGGTGTCCCGTGGTGCGTCGCAGCCTCGCAGTCGGTCCGCTACAGTCGGTCCGTGCGGCGACGCTAGTGCGCGCGCGCTCAGAAGCGGAAGGGGTCCCGCGCGGCGGGCGCCGGCTCGAACTGGAAGCCCGCGTCCGCCGCCGCAGGCACTAGGGTCGCGTCCTCCTCCTGCGGGCACGTCACAGGATTATATACCATATCGACATACAAATAAGGTTATTTTTAGTTTGGTATTTGATTGCCGATAAAAAAATGACTGGCGAGTGACTTCAACATAATGAAAAAGATTATAAAAAAATATAAGAAACGGAATGTCTAATTACAAAAACTAATAACAAAGTTATATCCTGATCGCGAAAGATTTATTCATTGAAGAGTTCCGACCTCCTATATTGCAATTTGCAACCCGACGGTGCATCGTTTCAAATATTTAGTATATAAATTAAACATTATTAATTTATTTTATTCATTATTATAATATTTTATTATCAAATTGTTATAATAATGTAAAAATAATTTTGATCTTAAGGATAGGTACCAATTTCGATTTGATCGGGCCTGTGAAAGTGGTTCACATTCCATATCGACTAGGAAAGACGAGCTTAATGGTCTTTAACCGGCTGAACCGATTTTCTTGAAACATAGCTAAAACACTCTCGATCAAGTTTCACCTTTCAAACAAAAGAAAAACGAAATCAAAATTTATTTGAATGATTGAAGTCAGTTCACATTGGAAACCTGTGTTCAGCGAGATTTGGTAAAGCACTACAAGATCTACAACAGAGTCCTAACTTCTCCTTGTCACAGCGACAATGTGAATGTGAGAGTGAGGGAACAGAGCGCGCACGTTACCTCGTCCGCGAAGTACTGCTCGATGATGTCGTACGCCATCTTGTAGATCTCCACCTTCTCGTGGCCCTGCAGCTCCTCTATCTTGTCTATGCCACCGCACTGCTCTATCATGTTGGCCACTTGGTCTACGTTGTCTCCGGCCATCTTCAGCATATTGCTCAGACCGTCCAGTACCACCTGCAACCAAAATAATCCATATTGATGGATATGCCACCACCACCACCACTACAGCCTATTAACGTCCCACTGCTGGGCACAGGCCTCCACTCTCATAGGAGAGAGGGAATTTGAGCTTAGACCCACCACGCTGCTCCAATGCGGGTTGGCGGGCTTTAACGACTATTATCATGTTAGTGATAATAACCGGGACCGACGGCTTAACGTGCTCTCCGAGGCACGGGGGTGAAACACCGCCAACTTCCTAACTCCGGGCTAGTACGGAGAATTTGTAATCAGAAAAACCCAACACTTAATTATGACCCGACCTGGGATTCGAACCCAGGACCTCGTCAGCCGCAGTCGAACATGATAACCACTAGACCAACGAGGCAGAAGATGGATATGCGAAGGGACTAATTACACTTATACAGCTTGTATTAGCTTTTGTTCATCTATACTAATATTATAAATGCGAAAGTTTGGATGTATGGATGTATGGATGTGTGAATGTATGGATGTTGTTACTCAATCACGCCCCAACGGCTGAACGGATCTGGCTGAAATTTGGCACAGAGATAGATTATAGTCTGGAATAGCACATAAGCTCCTTTTTATCCCGGAAAATTAAAGAGTTCCCGCGGGAACCAAAAAACCTCAAATCACGCAGACGAAGTCGCGGGCATTCGCTAGTATTAACTATTTTTTACATAGCTAAAAATGACATTCAGTATTATATGGCAAAGGAGAAGTTTCATTATCATGTGTAGCACACATTATCATGGATAAAGAAAAATACTTAGATTTTATGAAAAATAAAATAAATTGGAATAGCAAACTAATAATTATCTTGCGAAAAATAAAAAATCTATTTCAAGTTTATCGATGTTTCCAAGATGGCGCCCTTCAGTCATAGAGAAGGTAGTAGGCGCGAAATGTTCCAAATGTCATTTTTGACAAGAGACGTGAGACTTGTTAATGAAGCTAGTGAAGAGAAAACTTCTTTAGCCGCGTTGAGCACTTTTTGGTAATTTTACCAATAGGCATGATGACAGTAACCAAGAATCAATAAAATTATGAATTTATCTAATGAACTAGGAATCATGGATTATAAAAAACGTATTTATTTTTCTGTTTCGAGTGAGATTGCTATTTATTTTGATAAAATAAAACTATAAAATACAGCAATCCGCCATATTGGATTAAACACCAAGAAGCGAATGACGTCACAATTGTTTGTTTTCGAGCTTTGTCAATCACACTATTGTTTACTGCACACTGCACAGAGTACATTGGTAATAACAATAGTGACGTCACAAACGACGCCATGACACCGGAGAGCGTTTTGGCGCGAATTTTAAAATTTAAATTTCAAATGCCAGTTTTATCTACCAAACCTTATTTTTCCGCAGAAATAATATATTTTTTCGAAATAGTAGATACTTCCGAACATAATCTGACCATTTCTCAAAATCAGTCATCATGCCTATTGCGGATTCGCGGCGTCGTTATGAAGACAAAAGATCTTTAATATAAATATAATTCGAAATTAAACTTTAATGCTTCAGTGTTAAGGTTAATTTCGAAATGTTAAAAAAAAATTTAAATATTCATTTTCAGTTCTATTGGCAGTCCCTATGACTTAAAAAAAGACTTGAAAGAGTTGTTCAAAACTGCTATAAAACCAAAGCACGCTACAGGCTATGAACTATAAATCTTTAGCATGCTTTTAAATATGCTATGCTATAGCACGCATGAAAGCATATGACATAATCTCACAGCAGCGCGTTACGCGAGACTTCGGCTGGTATTACACTATCATATATATCATAGATGTACGAATCATTTTTATATGAACAACATATGATAGTATAATATCTACATTTGTCTATGATCATAGATAAGGGATACTATTTGAAAGCTAGCATACAAGTAGGATCATATCTGTCATGCGTAGCATCTCTACTTAGTCTGTGTGTATGTTAATGGTGCCACCTTTGATAATACATAGTTATACACAACTTCATCTATTCGGAGATATGTTTTGTAAGACATTTTATCTTCCAATCTAAGTTCTTCAAATAAGGTGGCCAAGCTTCCTTGTTGTTTAAGTAGTCCTTTACATGGTAATAAGATTTTTCAATGAGTTTACGTTTTACATTAACTTTGAACTTATTTAGAGACATCTTTAACATGTCTTCTGGGAGCTTATTGTAGAAGCGGACACTGTTTCCAACAAATTAATTGCTAGTTTTACTAAGCCTAGAAGCAGGCATTACAAGTTTATTTTTATTTCTAGTATTGACATTATGACAATCACTTTTCTTCTTGAAAAGTCTATCCATCTTGATAGTATATCACGTTTATATGATCTTATGTGGGTCAATAGTATATTATGTAAAAATGAAGAACTGCATCATTTATATATGATCATCATAGAACTTGACAGATATGACATCATATTTAAATGATGAATATATGATAGGGTAATATCAGCCTAACGGTCGGCCGGCAGGCGGACGCCGCTACGGGCGCTACGAGTGCTACGAAACGAACTACGCTTCGTAGCACCGTAGCAACATAGAGGCTCCTCGGATAGCATGCTATCCACATGCTATGGAAAAAAGCGTGCTATTCTTTTGTGCTACGTGCTTTATTAACCACCTCTATTATGACTGCCATTTTTTTTTAAACTATAGGCAAGTAAAGTAACCATAAATAAGTATTGGGTTTTTCTCACTAGAAATTCTCAGTACTAGCCCGGAGTTAGGAAGTTGGCGGTGTTTCACCCCCGTGCCTCGGAGAGCACGTTAAGCCGTCGGTCCCGCTTATTAACACTAACATGATAATAGTCGTTAAAGCATTGGACGCATTGGAGCAGCGTGGTGGGTCTAAGCTCTAATTCCCTCTCTCTCATGAGAGTGGAGGCCTGTACCCAGCAGTGGGACGTTAATGGGCTGTAGTGGTGGTGGTGGATAGGTTCACTGTAGGTACACTTATTGACGTTAAAAATTACTTACTCATAAAACATGATGGTGATAATCGGTTACGGTATCTTAAAACTAAAGCTACCCTAGGGTAGGGTTCCAAACGCGCCCTGGTCAGAGAAGAGCCCACAACAAACTCAGCCGGCCTTGTCACAGAGCCCTGCAAAGCCGCATCACCATGACGACCTCCGTGGCGCAGTGTGTAGCGCTGTTGTCTTAACGTGCGGAGGTCCCGGGTTCGATCCCCGGCAGGGTCAATTTGGAAATTTATAATTTCTGAATTTTCCCTGGTCTGGCCTGGTGGGAGGCTTCGGCCGTGGCTAGTTACCACCCTACCGGCAAAGGCGTGCCGCCAAGTGATTTAACGTTCCGGTACGATGCCGTGTAGAAACCGAATAGGGGTATGGGTTTAATATAACCGCCATGCCCCTAACAGGTTAGCCCGCTACCATCTTAAACTGCATCATCACTTACCATCAGGTGAGATTGCAGTCAAGGGCTAATTTGTAGTGGATAAAAAAAAAAAAAAAAGCTACGAGGGTTCCAAACGCGCCCTGGTCTGAGAAGAGCCCACAACAAACTCAGCCGGCCTTGTCACAGAGCCCTGCAAAGCCGCATCACCATGAAGAAGAGGAAAGTAAAGGTGACTCACATTAATGGTATCTTAAAACTAAAGCTACGAGGGTTCCAAACGCGCCCTGGTCTGAGAAGAGCCCACAACAAACTCAGCCGGCCTTGTCACAGAGCCCTGCAAAGCCGCATCACCATGAAGAAGAGGAAAGTAAAGGTGACTCACATTAATGGTATCTTAAAACTAAAGCTACGAGGGTTCCAAACGCGCCCTGGTCTGAGAAGAGCCCACAACAAACTCAGCCGGCCTTGTCACAGAGCCCTGCAAAGCCGCATCACTATGAAGAAGAAAGTAAAGGCGACTCACATTAATGACTTGTGTGTCCTTGCACGAGAGCAGGTTGCAGAAGGGTGGTATGACTCCGCACTGGATGAGAGCGGCCACTTGTTCCTTGGTGCCGCTGATGCTGAGGTTGGACACAGCCCAGGCCGCCTCCTTCTGCGTCTGGAACTCCCCTTTGCTGAGGTTCTCCACGATCTTGGGGAGGAGCCCCGCATCGATCACCGCTTGCACTTGCTGCTTGTTGCCCGCTGTTATGTTGGATAGGAACCACACAGCTTCCTTGCAGATCTTCTCTTTCTGTTGAAGGGGGAAACCATTAAATTGACGACCTGCCCATCACTGTTGTCTTAAGGTGCCAGCGGAGGGTGAATTGCCCATACAAACGTAATACCAAAATGATTCGTAATTTCCACCAGATTATGCGATTGTTAAGATTGAACTTGTATTTATCTAGGCCCCTGGATAATTATGTTTTCAAAATATTTTCCCAAAATTAAATGTTTTTAAATATTTACGACATGAATGACATGTTTTCTCATTATTTGTATCATATTAAAACCGACGATATGTTACGTACTAATTGACCAGGAGCATAGCCTATATTGTCAAGTTCCCGAATAACAACACGAAGTGAAAAACACAACAAGTTATCATTCATCATTTTTGGTATTTACGGAACAAGACCTAAACGTATAACAAATTCTGTACGCTCATATTGCTATCGCGTTTGCACGCGATCATGTGTCATCAGCCAAATAGAGATAGCAATATACCGGCAAATTTATATTTGCGGGTTGAATAGAAATTGCGAGCGGCGATCACCGGCCTCTTAACGTAGGAGGTCCTGGGTTCTATTCCCGGCAGGATTGATTTGGGAATTTAATTGCTGAATTGTCTCTGGTCTGGTCTAGTGGGAGGCTTCGGCCGTGGCTAGTTACCACCCTACCGGCAAAAACGTACCGCCAAGCGATTTAGCGTTCCGGTACGATGCTGTGTAGAAACCGACTAGGGGTATGGGTTTATTATAACTGCCATACCCCTAACAAGTTAGCCCGCTACCATCTTAGACTGCATCGTCACATACCATCAGGTGAAATTGCAGTCAAGGGCAAAAAATTGTAGTAGAATAAAAAAAATTTTTTGGATATACTGCAAAGCTGGACTAATATTATTTAAATTTTTCTTAACTGAATAGCAAAATGATTCTTTTACACTAATAGTAAATGTAAATGATAAAAATTAAGTAGGTATGTCATGAAAGCACAAAAGATAATAAATAGATCAGAATGGGATAGGCAGAAAATCAAAGCTTCTGATCACTAGCTGATTTTTCTGATGAAATGCTTCGTGCAATACCAGGAAGCAGTAGATGGAGAACGGTTTTTCGGGCATGCCAGTATTTGGCATCCATCATGATTTTCCATGATGAAGAAGCTATTAGAACGGGATAGTTCAGAATGGGATAGGCCGAAAACAACAGCGTCTTTCTGATGAAATCCTTCGTGCAATACCAGGAAGCAGTAGATGGAGAACGGTTTTTTCGGGCATGCCAGTATTTGGCATCCATCATGATTTTCTAGGAGAAGCTATTAGAACGGGACAGTTCAGAATGGGATAGGCCGAAAACAACAGTGTCTTTCTGATGAAATCCTTAGTGCAATACCAGGAAGCAGTAGATGGAGAACAGTTTTTCTGGCATCCATCAGGATTTTCCACGATGAAGGAGGAGGTATTAGAACAGGATACTCACTGGATGTGACAGCAGAGCGGGGAAGTGTGACAGGGCGTCACAGTTGAGCACAACCTGTGTCTGCTCATCTGTACCGGTCACGATGTTACCCACAGCCCTCAGGGCTGCCGTCTGCGTCTTCACCTCCTTGTGCGACAGCAGCGGTATCAGCTTGGGCACAATGCCCGAGTCGATCACCATTTGGATTTGTTCGTTACCACCGTCCGTTAAATAACTGATTGCCCATACTGTGTCCACTAATATCTGGAATGTTATAAATGAAATTCATTCAGTAAATTAGCCCCCCAATTGTGCGAGGAAATCATAATTGTTTGTCAAACGGATAATCCGACATGTTTATGGAGTTAATAGATAACTGCATGTCAAAAAGCATGTATCACTACTCACTACAGCCCATTAACGTCCCACTAATGGGCACAGGCCTCCACTCTCATGGGAGAGAGGGAATTAGACCCACCACGCTGCTCCAATGCGGGTTGGCGGGCTTTAACGACTATTATCATGTTCGTGATAATAACCGGGACCGACGGCTTAACGTGCTCTCCGAGGTACGGGGGTGAAACACCGCCAACTTCCTAACTCCGGGCTAGTACCTACTGGGAATTTCTAATCCGAAAAACCCGATACTTAATTATGGCCCGACCCGGGACTCGAACCCGGGACCTCGTCGGCAGCAGTCAAACATGCTAACCACTAGACCAACGAGGCAGCATAAAAGCATGTATGAACTCCTTAAATAGTTTGAGTAATATGTTTCAATCTGAGAAATGATTATGATTTGCATAGACGAATTGTGCCTCAGATCAAGTTAACACAAAGTATGAACAGCAAAAGCTGTTACTCTACTCTGTCTAACTCTAGCCTGTCGTCTTACTAATATCATAAATATGAAAGTTTAGTGAATGTTTTTATTCCTTCAATGATTGAACTGGTTCAGATGAAATTTAGAATTGAGGTAGCTTCTAATCTGAATTAACAAATGGGAACCTCAATCCACACGGAATTTGTGTATGAAACTAGAATAATAAAAAAATATAGCTTATAATCTAAATACAGTGTAAACTCTTTATAACGTTAACCTTTATAACTCCCTGTAACGTTGAAGTGAGCCCAACTTGGTTGGTTTGCGTTAAAACCCACATATTGAAACACTCTTTATAGTGATACGCCATTCTCTATTACGAAGAAATGTGTTCATATTTGTAGACAGTAAATATTTATTATCGGTATTATTGTTTATGTTATGTTATCAGGTAACAAAAGACTTTGAAGCTCCGAAACATCCAAGCTTTTGTTATCCTTAATTGCCTTGAACATGTGCTGAAAGGATGTGATGGTCTCGGAAGTGATGGTCTTCTAGAAAACAATGCGTCATACTGCGAGAGTTTGGTTGTTTTTTTGTTCACTCCATATAACGATAACTCTCCATAATGACAAAAAATGCTCAGTCCCTTGAGTTTCCTTATAAAGAGTTTACACTGTAACTATATAAAAGGGAAAGGTGACTGAATGACTGATCTATTAAGAAATAGCTCAAACCCATGAATGTATCGGGGCTGTAATTTTGCATACAATGGCTTTTATGACATAGGCATCTGCTAAGAAAAGGGTTTTTGAAAATTGAAATCCTAAAGGGGTAAATTAGGGATCTAAAATTTTTATGAAAATTTAACTAAACATGAGCAAAGCTGCAGCAAAAGCTGGTGAATAATATTAGTTATTACAAGTTTTTTGTCATTCTAAAGGAATTGACAGAAAAAAATTGATCAACATATTTTTTGTGACACTGTCTACAAACTAATCAAGTTTCGTCACTAATAATTCACTACATGTAACTAGAAAGGCTGCATAGTAGGACCTTACATAGTTAATGTGGAGGATCTTTATATAATTATAAGGATAACTATTAATTGATTAGAATATTTACTTATTCTTCAGTTAATGATTCACTTCATGGTTAAGTAGTCCAATGAAGGTTAATTTACAACCTATAAGATAAAAATGCTTGTAGTTTGTAATTGTTTCATTTTCCACATAATGAGTAAGAAAACTTCTGACATAGTAAGTAATTCATTTACAGGCTACTGTGTATCTCTACAAGTAGATAAATGATAGATAGTGAGATATTAATGCCTCCTTAACTCTCAGAATGACTAAAACTAAACTAAACTAGAAATTTAATTCGCTATAATCCCCCACAGTAGGTAAATCAAGTTTACAATTGTGCATTGTCGAGTCAACATCTCCTGAAGATGCTCCAGTTTCATAGTGAAACATAAGAAGTTTGGAGGATTTGTGTGGTGTGGTGAATATCGCAGGCTGTAAGTGCAAGATAACCACTGTACTGCATAGATTAACCTACTGTGGCAGATTATAGCTTCTTAAACTTATTGTTTTTTCATTATCATGGACTTTCACAAAGTAATGCCTGCTTCTATGCAAAACTCTCAGAAGACAAATGATAGATTTTGAGATGGTAACGACAAATAGAAGGGTTTGTCACACACTTCACAGATCATGGCATTTTTGTAACCCTCATAGATTTATTTAGCTATAAGATATTGTTATTTACTTTTTATCATCAACACATTCATAAATATTTACATTGTGGTAATATGGAATAAAACCACAAAATAGTTGTTAGGTTTGACTTTTTGAGGTTCACAAAGTTGTATAAAGTCCTGACCAATACATCAAGAGTAACAATTTATTTTGAGCATATTTAGGGTTGCCTATGTTCTGTATTTCAATAGTGTTCATATTCATTTATTTGCATTCCAATTATTCTTATATTTTGAGTAATTATATAATGTCAATAGTTATAGATCATATTGCAATACAGAAACCTCAGTGTGGCACAGCAAATCATTGATGTAGTAGAGACTGCTGCCTTATCTATTACAAATGTTTTGAGTGAAACTAAATCACAAATGCTACATTACTGTCCAAAGCTTTGATATGGTCTGGAATTTTGTTGTATCAGATTAAGGATACTTAGATTGGAACTCAGAATAACTAGTGGTTCGCCACAAACTGAGACCTCGCGTATCCATAAAATAGTTTTGACTATATATTGGAATAGTTAACTTTTAACATTAGATGCAAAAGAGCTAAATTGGAGAAATGATTAAACTTTTACAGAGCGCCATCTATGGACATCATTGTGAAGTTCTGTTAAAAATACTGAAGCTCATTAAAAATTAAATCATTTAGTTCTTATCTTATTTACTTTATTTTAGTATTTGTTGTACAAGTACAGGATATAATTCAAATAATTGATCAAGTTTCAGGCTCAGCCTTTCAGAAAATTGAGAGTTCTGAGGTCAACTTTGGACGTTAGAAAATCTCCACTTTGAAGGCCCCCATTCCAAATTAAAAAATAAATATTTTTGGACTCTATTCCTAATTATCTCTGAAATGTCATACCCTATATATAAAAAATATTTTACTTTGCATTCGCTTCTGAGAAATAGAGCCCCCTAAAATAAAGATTTTTATAACTTTTAAGCCATATTCAGCTGGAGGCCACCGGTTTATATATTATATTAAAAAAAAAAAGTAATTACGTTTAGTAATTCAGAACTTATAAGGCTCTGACATACGGACTGATGGACAAGTGCAAAGTCACTCAAGTAGACTCAGAGACCTTCGCTTTGCTCTGTCAATAGTTTTATTTTTTCATGTGGGTCTTATTTTTTAACATTGTGGCATGTCTTCTAGTTTGGTAAAGTTTTGCAGTTGTTTACTTACAAAAGCTGATTTAGAAAAATTTATGAGATGTAAAGATGTTTTTGGTAACGCCTAAATCACATGAATTTTGTTTTTTTGGAAATTATTCTCAAAGTTTTGGTCTTTCAACTAAAAGTGGTTTGAAATTTAAAGGAGTTAAAGCTAAGACTAGATGATGCCAGAGACTCATTTTCAAGATAAAAGTAGACTTTGTCCTTTACCTGAAATCTCTGTTCTTATGAAATATCTTCAAAATTGGTTGAAAAAATGAGCAAAGAAATAGTAGCAGACAGAAACTATCATATTTATAAGTAGATGACGCCCGTGACTTCTTCCACATGGATTAAGTTTTTTGATTCCCTCTTAAATTTTTAGCCAATGTCCTTTTCTGGAATACTGACTATCCCTGTCCCAAATTTCAGACAGACAGACACACTTTTGCATTTATAATATTAGTATGGATATTAAAAGGACTGATCAGGCAGAAAAAATATACTCACATTAAGGTCTGAATGTGTGATGAGTACATTGAGCGCAGGCAGAATCTCCTGGATGGTCTTGACAGGTGGAGGTGGGTCCTTACTCCTGCACAGGTTCACGATGACCCACGTCACATTGCGCAAGAACGAGATGGGGATCTCTGGCTTGATGAAGCTGAGCAGAGGCCTCACCACACCTAGTTCCACCACATAGTCGCGCAGCACTGGACCATCACCGATTATGTTACCGAGGGCCCACACAGCTTGCTCGCAGACGTTTTCGTGCGGAGACATTAACAATTGGAGGAATAAAGGTACAGCACCCGCATGGACCACTTTGTTTGTCTGTGCTGATGTTCCAGAGGCGATGTTCGTGAGCGCCCACGCCGCTTCGAACTGTAAGGTAGGATTGTCTGCCCTCGAAAGGCACTGAACCAGTATAGGAAGGATTCCAGTATCTATCAAATCGTCGATTGGCGGGTTTTTGTCAGAAGAAAGGAGTTTTCGACATTGCTGCACGGCCGCGATTTGCACCTCAGGGTTATCCACGTTAGCCGCTTTCATCACCAAATCCTGCAGATCGTTCGGCGCCAACGTCCTGTCCAGATCATCTTCGTCTGTTGAGTAGCTGGCTGGTACATTTCTACGTTTTTGTAAAGTCTCTTCTCTTTTATTCTTTCTCAACTCTACTGTCACTTCGTTTCTCCGCCTGCGCATTTCCTAAAATACATCATCCAAATATGAGTTACACCAGATCTGATATTTTATCTAGCCAATCGCTCGACAGCTATGGCTACAAATTATACTCACGTCCACATCCTTCCCCGTATTCTTGAAAACATGCATGCGGTGTTTCGCTGGGTCCGTCGCCATTTTATTGTGGTAGTAGTCGTGGTGGTCAAACGATTGTACGTATTACACAATGAAATAAAGAATCAACATAAAATAACTTTGCAGAAAACTAATCGAACATGTTTTATTAGCACTTCATTTAACGTTGCTGATTCATTAACCTTTTCCAATATCCACAGAATATTCTACAAAATGAAACCGTCCGTTTTCACACTTCTTGAATTCTTTTTTAGGAAGGAATCATAGACACCATTACTTGTCTCTGTACACGGATTACATTTTTGTTTTAATTTCAATGTCTTGTCTATGGGCTGTAATGTTGCAGTTACAAGTCACGACTTACCTTTCGACTTACGATAAAACCATTGACTAAAGAAGAAAGATTGAAGAAAGAAGAAAACGTCCGACTAATACAGAAAAAGACTATCTTTTTATAACGAAATTAGTTCATATCTAGGTAATTTTACAGGTTTTTTTTAGTACAGAACATTACTATGATGACCATAATATTTTTATGATTTCCATCCATCTTGCACAAAAGCGGTTTTGGTAACAAGTTGATAGCGTAGTTGTGCCCTTAGCTTAACTACGCAGGTGGCAAGAGGGGACGGGGACGGAAGGGCAAGTAGGCGATCGATCAAATTGATCACGGAATAAAACTACGGCATCCCTTGCATTGTATTATTTTGTTATCGCGTTAGAATCGGTGATAAAACCAGATACAATGACAGTAATAACGAAGTCGAGCGGCTTAATTAAAAAACAAGTTCTTATAAATCCTCCTCAGCTTGAGTACAAGCCAGGTCATACATCTGCATGTTGCAAAGAGGTGCGTATCTACCTACCTAACTGCTTGCTTAATTTATTATTTATTTTAAATTTTATGTAACGAAAGGAAGATAAAATAATTTAAAATCTCAGAAAAAAATATTTCCTACATCTCTTTAAGAGTTTTTCAAGAAAATTTTATTGTAAAATTATATTATTCCGCTTTCCGACTGCGCAATAAGACTAATTATTTTGGAATTAAGGAAAGGAATTTCCTGTATAGTTCCACTAACTTATCTGGCCCGGTGGCCAAAATTGGAACTAATCCTAAATAATATCGATAATTATCATCGTTTAAAATATCAAACTTAACTGAGCCGGTGGGCGCGGTGACAGCATCGCTAGTAAATATAGGTAAAAATAAAATAAAAACAAAATGCGTGTTAATACTTCCAATTTTGGCCACCGGGCCAGATAACTTGGTGGGACTGCGTTTATTAACATCGTTAATTTAATTTTATTTAATGGTTTGCCTGCAGATAAAGCATGAATTATGCATAAATTATCTAATAAAGATTTTAGCTTAGTGTTGTTAAAAGCTTCGTACGCTCGGGTTGCCTTTAAGAGATCACTTTAGTGAAGCCTTTGCACACTACCACAATCTTCTTGTGTTATTTGCAATAAAGTTTATAGTTTACTAGATGATGCCCGCGACTTCGTCCGCGTGGATTATGATTTTTTAACGTCCTTGGAGATACAATTTTTAAAAACTGTGAAATACGTATTTCTTTATTTTAGGCCAGAAGCCCAAATATCAAGTGTCATGGCTATAACTTGAGAAATGAAGGACTTTCATACTAAAATTTGTATAATTTTGAAAAACTGTGACACACCGTACGAACTTCTATAATTTTTACCGAAAGCCAAAATACGTTTCGTTGATATAACTTGAAAAATATCTTGAGAAATTAAGGCCTTTCATGCCAACTTTCATCCCCTATATCACCCCTTTGGAGGTCCAATTTTCAAAAACTGTGAAATATTTATTTCTTCATTTTCAGCCCTCAGCTCATATACCTACCAAGTTTCATGGCTATAACTTGAGAAATGAAGGACTTTCATACAAATTTTCAACCCTTATTTAGCTCTTTGGGGGTGCAATTTTGAAAAATCCTTCCTAAGTGAGCGCCTACGTTACAACGTGATCTCCCCGTCAGATAAGACTTGAGAAGATCCAATATAGTGTTCCTCTCACGCCATATTGGTCTACTTAATTTAATAAAATGCCATGATCCACAAAATCGAACGCCTAGTCATGTGACATGTACCTGGTGCCTGGTTTACCTGCCTGGGGTATGGGTTTAATATAACTGCCATGCCCCTAACAGGTTAGCCCGCTACCATCTTAGACTGCTTCATCACTTACCATCAGGTGAGATCGCAGTCAAGGGCTAACTTGTAGTGGAATAAAAAAAGAAATTACGGTTGTAAATAGTTTTACGTGATAACCAGAAGTTCTCTCGAAGCTCGCGTGACGGCGTCCCAGTAGCAGAACTATTCCTTCATTAAAATATTCCTTTGGCACCTAGCTGCTTGTATAGGGAAAGCCAACAGAACTTTTTTCAAGTAGAACTGTCCCCGGCACCCATTCTCCAGTCTCAAGATTGTGTAAGACTCTAAACCACTTCTGCACTAATCTTGACATTCACTTTGACTCGTTACCTAAGTTACGTGATAAAATCAGAGCATCAACCTTACCATAATTATCTGTATTAAGTTTAATTAAGTAGCATAGTATTTTTATTTTATTTTTAGCTTAGTAACAAATTAATTATAATGTTGTGTTTACTTTTAAGTGGTTACTACATTTAACATTTTTTTATAGTATAAGTTTATCTTTGAATGTTTTAATGTAAGTGTCCGTTAGTAGACCTAGTAAAAAAAAATATTATTCGAACTGCTCTGACGTCACGCGAGAAGAAAGATAAATGTGTCACAAGTCAACGCTTGGGCCGATCGTGCATCTCTATCGCTTGTTCCGCGCTCTCACTTGCACGCTCAGGCTCAGGCGGAACGTGACACTTTTTCGTGCGTGCAGCCGGTGTTCACTGTTCATTGATTTATGAGACGTTATCACGTCAAAAAATTTAAAAAAATGCCTATGAATAAAGTAGCCATTGGTATTTTCCTATCCAAATTACAAACATGCCATGACTTCACAATCGTGCATTGTGGAGGCAACATCTCCAGAAGATGCTCCGGTATCGGAGTGAAACGTACGTTGAAGGAAGTTTTTGGGGGATTTCTGTGGTTTGGTGAGAACCACTGTACCACATAGATTTTCCTGTTGTCGCGGATTATAGAAAAGAAGAAAGAAAAAAAGAAAATCTATTTATTCTCACCATTGTGCCACACATAACAATACCGTTAAGGTAAATGCTACCATGGCGCCTCCAGCACTTGAGCATTAAACTCATGGCCAAATCCTAGAGGCACCCTGATAACACTTGTCGTGTGTGGCACAACCTGAAAGAAGGCATCAGCTCAGCATAACGCAGAAAGCCTATATAGCGAATTAAATTTCTGATTTAACAAGAAAAGATTACAATTATTTTGCTATAGTCCGCCAACAGAAAAAAATTCAGCATTGTCAAGCATGCAGTTACAAGCGAAGCACCGTTTACCTTCCCAACCAAGCAAGAAAGCCAAGTCCCCAAGCAAGCAATGCCACCACTACTCACATGTACCACCACACAAGACTTTATTCTAGTTAGACTAGAAAATCTTGGATTGTAAAGTCGACATCTCCTGAAGATGCTCCGGTGTCGGGGCGAAACGTGCGTCGAGAATAGTATAAAAGTCTTGTGTGGTGGTGCATGTGAGTGGTGGTGGCATTGCTTGCTTGGGAACTTTGCTTTCTTGCTTGATTGGGAAGGTAAACGGTGCTTCGCTTATAACTGCATGCTTGACCATAAATTTTTTTCTGTTGGCGGATTATAGCAAAATAATTGTAATCTTTTCTTGTTAAATGATGAACTTCCGCAAAGTTACGCCTGATTCTATCCAAATTTCTGGTTCCTTCATTATGATGGACTTCCGCGAAGTAACGCCTGCTTCTATCCAAAACATGCCATGATTATTTAGGAGGTGGTAGATCTCCGGATGTACCCGGGCTTGGTGAAGCGGAGCAGCGGCGGTGGCTACTGCTGTGTGCTGCTTTGCGGGCTGGTGCTGGCGTTCCTTGTGCTGGTTGTGGGTCTGATGCTGTACCAGCAGCACCCGCGCCCAGGAGCTCGCCGTTACCAGGGGTTCTGCTCCATACCCATGACTGATGACGCCCGGGAGGTACTCACTTTTTATTCTTCTACTAGCTAATGTCCGCGCGGTTTAAGTTTTTCCAATGGTAATGGCAGATGCAAATCGCCTGAGACGTATTTTTGGTCATAGCTCCGAGGATTTTGGGAGTATCGAGATGAGAATAGTACCAGAGTTGAGAAATTTATCGAGAAACATGTAAGCGGTTGAATTTTGAAAATCAGCCGGCAACTTTTTTGGAATTTTGAAAAATGAAAAAAGTCGGGTGTTTGTTTACTAAATTGTAAATATTTCGGAAAAAACCATTGATGTAGAATTTTAGTACCTGAAAAAACCGACTACAGAAAAAAATTAAAAAAAGTTTAGCTACAAAATTATCGGTTAATAATTGTGACCTGTAGGTGGTCCCTTTAGATTTGGAATTGCACAATAACGGGTATTTCCGCATATAAAAAGTGATGTAGCTTCTATGATTATTGACCGATCGTCATGGTAATGGTGTTAAAAGATGCGGATGCAGGCTAGCCCCCCGATTACGTAAGGAAATCGTAATCGTAATAGTCTATCAAACGTATAATTCGACCTGTTTAAGGACGTCATAGATGCTTGCACATCAAAACGCATTTATGTACTCGTTAAAAAGTTCGAGTTATACGTTATGAACTGTCAAATGAATACGATTGGCTTAGACAATTGGGCCTCTGAAGTGCATTCGAGTTAGAATTTTGAAAATAGGTTAATACATTTTTGAAAAAATTTTACGAAGAGATTTTTATTTCAGATTTTTTTTCGTAAATTTTTGAATTCGTTTTCAATGCTTCGATTCTTACGGGGACTGCGAAATCTGTGATTTTTTTAACTCCTACGGGAATGTCACTCTCCAGGTCCTAAACAACACCCACGCAAAAATCAAGTCGATCCGTTGCTCTGTTGCGGCGTGATTGTAGACCAAACCATTATACAAACAAACAAAGACACTTTCGCATTTATGATAGTAGTATGGATTAACTGACCTTACGGCTCTGGGTTCCATCCAGCCTTTCTGAGCCTGTGCTTACGTTTTGACCAAGATACCGTGGAGTCCCACCAACTTTACTGGGCAGATGCAGTGGTTAAAATTACTATAGTCCACGCGCCAGCTCTGAGGAATCGGGGGCTGAGGTCGCTTCATACCCCGCACACTCCCATTTTAGTGTAGACCGTGACGTGAGAGTACGCTTTAACGAGTCCTGTCCTGTCCTTTTAATTTTGCAATAGCAGGGTTATATTGTACTATGTATAAACAAGTAGTACAAAACTTAAAAGTTTCTGTCTGTGAAAATAGCTGTTTAATTTTTAAATTCCCTAAAATACTGATTATTCAGCCCCCCGATTATGTAAGGAAATAGTAATCGTAATCGTCTGTCAAACGTATAATTCGACCTGTTTATGGAGGTCATAGATGCTTGCACGTCAAAACGCATGTATGTATCTCCTTTGAAAGTTCGAGTTAAACGTTATGAGCTGTCAAATGAATACGATTGGCTTTTATAATTGGGCCTCTGATTGCGACAGATTAATTCGATTTTACGTTCATTTTGGGTACAGTTCATTATAATTAAATTTTATGAAACAATTTGTTTTTTCTTCCTTATTGCACTTAATATCCTTATAGAATTATTATTTCATAATTAATTCAATGCACGCGCACAGATACTAAAGATGTGTTAGTATCGACTAAATCACAAATATAATATGATCTCGGACCTCGCGCGCGAACTTTAACTACTAAGAACTAATTTTATGCCTGATAATATTTTTTTCTTAGGTTTCGTAACATGCTATACTTCTTTTTTTGGGCAGTCGTCAAAAAAATAATTGAACCTTAAATTGGAAGTTTGGTAGCGACGGTAGGGGTTGTTTTTGTTCATTATTATGCTGCAACTTTTTTTTTGCACCAAATTCACGTTATTAAGACGGGGTCATTGGACGAGATATTGTTACGTCATCAATAGGCATGATGACAGTAACCAAGAATCAATGAAATTATAAATTTATCTAATGAAATAGGATTCATGGATTATAAAAAACGTATTTATTTTTCTATTTCGAGTGAGATTGCTATTTATTTTGGTAAAATAGAACTATAAAATACAGCAATCCGCCATAACGGATTAAACACCAAGAAGCGAATGACGTCACAATAGTTTGTTTTCGAGCTTTGACAATCACACTATTGTTTACTGCACACTGCACGAGTACATTGGTAATAACGATAGTGACGTCACAAACAGCGCCACGTAACCGGCGAGCGTTTTGGCGTGAATTTTAAAATTTAAATTTAAACCTTATTTTTGAGCTGAAATAATATATTTTTTCTAGTTTTTTCAAAATCAGTCATCATGCCTATTGGGTTCGAATTTTGCATACAAATAGGATACTTCTAAATGGGGTAAATTTGTTCGACCTCAGGTTAATTAACAGCGACGAAACTACAAGAAGAATTAGATATGTGAGATGGTGATAATAAAAAGAAAAAAAAAACCGGCTGTGTTTGTTGTGGGCTCTTCTCAGACCAGGGCGCGTTTGGAACCCTCGTAGCTTTAGTTTTAAGATACCGTAACCAATTATCACCATCATGTTTTATAAGTAAGTAATTTTTAACGTGAATAAGTGTACCTACAGTGTACCTATATTGAATAAATAATATTGAGTCTTGAGTATTGATACCTTATTGGCGCTGGCTGAGTAATTACTCCAATCCGATTCAAACTTTATTACGTCACGGAATGTCTCGGAACTTAGCCGCGAGTGTAGGTTTGACTGCCTCGTTGGTCTATAGCGGTTAGCGTAGTCGACTGCGGATCACGAGGTCCTGGGTTCGATTCGCGGTCGGGCATAAAAATTGTTAGGTATTGGGTTTTTCAATTAAGAAATTCTCAGTGCCAGCCCGGAATTGGAAGTTGGTGGTGTTTCACCCCCGTGCCTCGGAGAGCACGTTAAGCCGTCGGTCCCGGTTATTATCACTAACATGATAGTCGTTAAAGCCCGCCAACCCGCATTGGAGCAGCGTGGTGGGTCTAAGCTCTTAATTCCCTCTCTCCTATGAGAGTGGAGGCCTGTGCCCAGCAGTGGGACGTCAATAGTGGTAGGTTTGCGCAGGTAAGTCAACTGAACCGTCCCACTGATACCTGTTGTTGTATTCTGCGCATTGAAACGCACGATGTTCGTTGATGTTGATGAGAAGTCATAAAGTTTGAATTGGATTGTACAATCCCACCAACTTGTCTGGCCCGGTGGCCAAAATTGGAACTAATTTTATGCCTGTATAAGTTAGTTTTTATTTTTTTATTTTATTTATTATTATAGTTACTAACGACGCTGTCACCGGCAGGCTGATTACGTAAAATGTTGCAGTAGGGACAGCAGTAGCAATGCGACAGCAAACACTACGCGATCGGTCGCAAAATGTCACTAGAATTCGTATTACGCAAGCCGATCGCACGTCTATTGCTCGCCTGTCGCAGAATGCACTTTTTATGCACTTTTGCTATCGATACTAGCGCCACTCGCGACAGGACAGCAATAGATGAAAACAAAATAAGCAGCCTTATCCATACCTTTTATAGTCATCTTTGGTACGTTCCTTGAGTATGTTCCTCTGTGGTAGAATTTAAAGAGTGAAGTGTTCGACTGATCATAGGCTAAACCACAGAGTACATTGTTATGGCTAAACTATTATGTACTATCAACTCTGATCTACTCTCTATTAATATTATAAATATTTTGCACTACATAATAGAGATTTAATCTTTCTACGCGTGCCGTCTACCGTGTGTGAAACTATCTTACATTCAAAGATGTTGGTTTTTCACGTAGATATTATTCAAATTGCTTGAGTTTATGTACCTACATATATAAAAAACCACAGTAAACGCACTCGACAATTACCCAACAATCACTTTGCAACAGGTGCAGAGGTTGTTGCTGTTTGACGTTTCATTTTGCTCGGCTGTCGCTGTCGTATTGCTGTCAAGGAAGCTTAGATAATACCAATTTGCTGGTACGACAAGGACACGAATGCAGTTTTTAGTTCATAGATTGTCCGCTAGAGGGTGAACTAGAGCTCGACTGCTGTCTGCTCTGTAGCCGCTGATACGTAATACAAAAGTGCCGTTTGACAGCAGCGATCGCGAGATTTACGCCTGTCGCAAGCCTGTCGCGAGTTATGTAATCAGCCCGCGGGTCAGATAGAGTCGTGGTAGAGTCTTAACGTTTCATAAGTGACACAAGTTGTCCTACATGAAATAAATAAATCATTTCATTTTATTTCATATCATAAATCATTTCATTTCATGAATTTTTTGTGTGAATTTTTCAAGTCTTTAGCTTTCCTCGGGAGTCGGGCTCGGGATGCAAACTATCGTTATACCAAATTTTGTCAAAATATTTAGTTTAAACAGATGGCCGAGGCCATGAAAGTGTAGCAGACAAACAGACGTATTTTCGCAATTATAATAGTATTATGAACACGTAAAGCTGTCGGTTCTGCGCCTGATCTAGGTATCTCCGGTGTGTCTGATTTTCCGTCCCATCGGGCTATGAGAGCATAGGAACAGAGAGTTCACCTGTGTTTGCACATACACTTGTGCACTATAATATCTCACTATTAACCTTTTCTGTTTATAGATTAACCATAAAAATAGTACTATAATACAGTAAATCTAGCCAAAAATCACGTTTTTTCGTACATCTATAATGTAAAAATACGAACTTTATGTCTTATCAATTATGTCGTTTTTATTTGCAATTGAAGTTATAGTGAACATTCCTAATATATCCCCTACAAACTGAACAGTACAAAATGTACTAGGGCCATACTGCCAACGCTTAGAGCCATTGCTTCATTATTGTCGACTTTCCTGTTTTAGAATTATAATCCATTAGGAATGTCAAGGTATGTGATATCAAAGTGTCAGTTTATCAAGTTTTTTATTTTATGCTCTAAGCGTTGGCAGTATGGCCCCTGTTCAGTTGTAGGTCTCCATGGAGCTCTGCAAATGCAGAACTCCATGGAGACCAAGTATCGCGTGCTCCCACTCCGCTGGCCCACGGATGCTGACGTGCAGATCATCAGCACTGTGAAGGAGAAGGCCGGAGAAGACTTTGTGAACGCGCTGCAGGAGGAGCTGGACCTTGGAGACATGATGGAGAAGATATCCGTCGTCCATAACGGCCACCGCGTCAACTTTATACACGACTTCAACGATAATACTACAGGTGAATGCATTTGTCAAACTATCTTTAATAGTATTGCTATGGCTGACTTTTTTTTTTTACTATAAATATATTGTAACTCACCAGTTTTGTCGGAAAATGCCCGGCTAGTTTCCAACCCGTCCGGGGTTCTCAACACTCTTCGCAGAGAGCGGCAGGCAGCCCGCAGTCATCGTTCAGCTGCCGCGTCTTTTGGACAGGCTCATGAATTGAACAGGCCCCGGACGGGTTCGAAACTAGTCGGGCATTTTCCGACAAAACTAGTGAGTTGACAACCATTGATATATTTACATTTATAATGAATATTATCACTCACCATAGTTTAAACGTTATAGTCTTTAAACTTTTCTCTTCATGGAATTGGTTGATTTTTTAAAGTTCATGTTCGTTTTCCTTCGTCCCCGTAATTTTATACGTTGACACTGAGATAGATTTGCGGAGGAGGACGACGACTAATGAAAGAGCTCCTGAAAATGAAGAGTCCCTGAAATTCCTTCACAGACTACTAATAGAAAACCCCATTCAGTTAAACTGTACCATCGTAGGACCTACTTGCAAATGCTCACGACTTCGTAGGCGAGGAATGGGATGTTTTGGTTTTGTAAACTGAGTAAAGTGAAATAAATGTATTGCTAAATCTACTTCCAAATGTTTATCATCCAGGTATCGTGGATGACGAGCGCTGCTTCATCATGGACCTGGAGCCGGAGCTGGTGCTGTCCCCAGAGCTGTTCATCACCGGGCTGGAGCAGGGCAGTCAGTTCGACGTGTCGCGCGTGCGCAGCAACGTGAGGGCTGCGCTGCCCGCGCTGCAGGAGCTGGCGCGCGCTGCCACGGAGCTGGCGGCCAGGTGCTTCTCCCGCCCCATATACCGCCTGTACCGGGATGAGGGCGTAGTTAGTGAGTGTCTCGATATCACCTCTAGCTGTTCATCACTGGGCTGCTGGGCTGGAGCAGGGCAGTCAGTTCGACGTGTCGCGCGTGTTAGCAACGTGAGCCACAGAGCTGGCGGCCAGGTGCTTCTCCCGCCCCATATACCGCCTGTACCGGGATGAGGGCGTAGTCAGTGAGTGTCTCGATATCACCTCTAGCTGTTCATCACTGGGCTGCTGGGCTGGAGCAGGGCAGTCAGTTCGACGTGTCGCGCGTGCGCAGCAACGTGAGCCACAGAGCTGGCGGCCAGGTGCTTCTCCCGCTCCATATACCGCCTGTACCGGGATGAGGGCGTAGTCAGTGAGTGTCTCGATATCACCTCTAGCTGTTCATCACTGGGCTGCTGGGCTGGAGCAGGGCAGTCAGTTCGACGTGTCGCGCGTGCGCAGCAACGTGAGCCACAGAGCTGGCGGCCAGGTGCTTCTCCCGCTCCATATACCGCCTGTACCGGGATGAGGGCGTAGTCAGTGAGTGTCTTTTTCACCTCTAATTTAGGAAAAACTTGTAGGGGCACATAATACCTACATTGATGACGTAAACATGACGCGGCCACGTTAGCCAATCACCTACATGATGACGTAAAAATGACGCGGCTATATATATGGAAATATCAATCTACAACAGTTGGCCCAGCTGGGATCCCCGAGCATGACACCGGCTCGGAGGAAGATCTTCCTATTGCATCGGTCGAGCATAACACACGCTCCCGACAAACTCTTAGTTCATTGCAGGCATCTTCTCAGTCTAGGGTGCGAGGAATTTGTGGCATTTTCCCAGACCAGCTTACGTTTGGATCCCTTGCAAATTTCAAAAATCTATGAGGAAAAATGCGGCCTACATTTGTTGCGAATTCCTATCAGATCAGGGCTAGGAGACGTTCAGATCCCTCGCAGTATTAATTTTTAATTTGAGAACTGTAAACCTAACGTTACTATATATTTTTCTTTTAAGAAAGTACTGCTAAGACACGCTAGATGGAGTTGAATAATTCTCTTTTCAACTCTACATTCATACAAAGAAGATTATAATAATTTGAAAATATATCTCTCGCATGTCAGATGGTTCTTAATAGCTCATATTATATTATGGCGATGCTTCCACGTTTCTACTTCCACGCCGACTTGCAAGTTCTAAGCGTAGTAATAAGTAGATTCATTTTTCTGTGACCTCGATCAGTCCAACTGAGAATTCGAAAAATCCCGATGGCACTAATAACATAAACTAAGTTGCACCTGAAACATATTATGGGATGATGTGTACTCGTCCGCACCAATAGGAAGATCTTCCTCCGGGCTGGTGTTGTGCTACTTTCAGGTCCGACCGTTGAAAGTTGAACGGTCTATATATAGCCGTAACACGTCTGTTTACGCTTGATTCCTGGATCTGAGCCGCGCATTTGATCTAGTGAATTATGAAATTCTCTGGAGTAAATTTCGCGGCTCAGGAGTTCCTGAACAAGTGATTGAGGTACTGAGATACTGGTACGGGGACCAAACGAATCATGTAAGGTGGGGTGACACGACCTCTGACGCTCGTAAGCCAGAATGCGGTGTTCGTCAGGGTGGGTTAACTTCTCCGGACCTTTTATACGTGTATGTCAACGACTTAATCGGCGAGCTGCAGAGCACTGGTATCGGCTGTCATATCGATGGTGTTTGTTTTAACAATCTAAGCTATGCGGACGATATGGTGTTAGCTCGTCAGTCAAAGGTCTCAGAAAATTACTGTCAGTCTGTGAGAATTATGCAAGATCCCACGGGCTGATGTCACAAAGACTGAGATCCTCGTTTTCAGAGCGGGAAAGGGTCCGGAGAGGGTTTCTGAAGTGTATTTGGTTGGAACAACGGTTCGGATTGTGAGGCAGTTCAAATACCTTGGTCACATCGTCAAAGACGATCTTGACATGGAGCGAGAAAAGCGGGCATTGTTGGTTCGATGCAGATTTTCCAAATGCAGGAAAGAAGTCAAGGACGCACCCTTTTCAGGGCCTATTGTCACTGTTTCTACACTTGTCAGTTATGGTAGCGGTACAAAAGGGGGCACCCTTTTGTACCGCTACCATAACTGGATTATCAGCACCATAAGGGTGCAGTACAATAATGCATACCGCATCCTTATGAAGCTTCCCAGAATGTGCAGCGCGTCGGGCATGTTTGCCGAGGCGGGAATGCCCAATTTCTTTGCTGTTATCAGAGCGCGTATATCTTCCTTTTGGGAAAGATTGCGTAGCTCTGGTAACAGCATCCTCCAGGAGGTGGGTCAGGACTTGCATAGTCCAATGATGACTCATTGGATTTCGATGCATCGAAATTCCAATAAGAGTTAGTTAATGGATACTGTTTCACCTGTTGTGTAAAGTCTTATTATTTTAATTATTTAATTTTATCTCTTTTAATTTAATTTAATTTTCCCTTTTTGTATTTTGTTGGGTTTTTACCTTAATAAAGAATCATTTATTATATTATTATAGCGCTATTCGCAGAAAACTTCGATATCGTGATTTAGGATGTATGGGTCTTATAAGATTTCAGTTGATTTCATCAATCGTGTGATGTAGGTACAATTAACGTCATCTAGTTGACACAGTGTGTTAATAGAGGCTCTTATTTTCATTTCAGTCCGTAAGCGTTCAGCTGACGACCCAGAACACGACTATATACAGTTCTCAGGCAAACACGTGCTGGAGCTGAAGATAGACAACCTGCCCGAGATACTCGCTTACGAGAAGAAGGTCAAGGGTAACTAAACATTAGATGGGTGTGATAGAAATCAACTTAGCGTTAAGCAATTCTGATTACACCTTGGAAGAACGAAGTATATTCTGAAGAATTAATACCAACTTAAACTAACATAAAGACAGTAAAAAAGGACATTGTTCCGTCCCCATAAAAAGTTCGCCTAAGAACCAACCGTCATAAAACATTGATTGCTGAAATCAAATTAATACCTTTTTATACTTGAGAGCAGATTAAAACTACGGACACTTGCTAAGAAATTACTTATTACCAAAAATATTTTCAATTTTGGGTTATTTCAGCTTTCACGATCAATCTGCTTGAACAAATAAATATCATCTTTATCCATTTGTAATAGAGCTGTAAACAGTAGGTACGAGTATGTGGATAAGACAAGATTCGTCGTAGTTCATCAAAAACATTACAGGTGGCGTTATTAATAAGGATGCAGGTATCGTCATAGTTCATCGAGAACTCTACAGATGGCGTTAAAATATTAAATTATTCTACTTTCAATAGATGGCGTTGTGAGGTTCAGAACACTAGTGCACTTAGCACTTTAAGGTGCCAGCGGAGGGTGAATTGCCCATACAAACGTAATACCAAAATGATTCGTAATTCGAGAATATTTCCACCAGATTATGCGATTATTAAGATTGAACTTGTATTTATATAGGCCCCTGGATAATTATGTTTTCATAATATTTTCCCAAAATTAAATGTAAGCGCATAGCGTTTTGCTTGTTTTTACGACATGAATGACGTGTTTTCTCCTTATTTGTATCATATTAAAACCGACGATATGTTACGTACTAATTGACCAGGAGCATAGCCTATATTGTCAAGTTCCCGAATAACAACACGAAGTAAAAAATACAACTATCATCATTCATCATTTTTGGTATTTACGGAACAAGACTAAACGTGTAACAAATTCTGTACGCTCATATTGCTATCGCGTTTGCACGCGATCATGTGTCATCAGCCAAATAGAGATAGCAATATACCGGCAAATTTATATTTGCGGGTTGAATAGAAATTGCGAGCGGCGATCACCGGCCTCTTAAGCAACTTTTATCTTGTTTCTTACGGTACGGATCTAGAGCTCAAGCGGTGGTATTGTATATTGTTTTAACCTGTAAGTTATTGATCTGTGGTTAATAATCCAGAGACGGAAACGTATAGTAATCAATTTAATACCCATTTATTTATTTTTTAATTAATTTGAAGTGTCCGTTAAATTCTAATATTTGGAATAAAGGCTATAAATTATGCTAAGAATTACTGCATATTTCAAACGTATGTTGATTCTTAGGCGAATTTGGTCAATGTCCTTTGCTACGACGATTTTGAAGTGTAGGGGGATGAAACCATGCTTACAGATTACAGTCCGTCAGTTTAACTTAATAAAATCGGGTATTTGACTGCTATTCAAATAAATTATTTTTTAGTGATTATTGAATATCTCTTTAGGGATCTCCCAAAAGCCGTAATATCCACGTCCTCGCATAGTATTATGTTGAATAAACATTTTAAACAATTGATTAAAGTAAAAAAGTGCGTCGAACTTTAATGACGTCACACTCAGAATTTCATATATAAACCCCATACTTAGGACGCGTTTTAACGTTGACCGATTTGACTATTTTTCAAATATCCAATTTATGAAAAAATACTATAAGTTTGCAAAGAATTGTATTTATGAATTGTTTAACACAGAGATTGGGTCCCATAATTGTTTCTAAGCAGGCATTTTTGGCCAATAGCCTATCTTATAAGTACGTTTGTGGCACACTTTAATAGTTACTCTAAGTGTCTAAATTAGATGTATTGTACCTTTCTCGCCAAACTTTTTGAAGTCGTTTATAATTCAAATATTGGCGAGCAAAGCATTGACTCTAATAATAGTTCTAGTACTAAGTGAAGCAAAACCCTTGAAAAATGTGTATTCTTGTTTTAAATGCCATTTTTAAAAGCCAAATCAAGCATTTTGAAAATTGTTGACATGTTGCATTGTTCATTAAAAATTAAGCAAAAATGTGAGTTATGGAAAAGCTAAAAAAATTGGAAATAGGAAGCTTGAAAGAGTAGTGTTTGCACGCCATGTTGGGAATTTAATGTTAATTTCGAATATATAAATATCATCACGGTGAAAACTTAGTCAAAGTGTAGTTAATAAGCTAAATAAAATTAATTTAAAGATGTCAGAAATGAGAAAAAAGGCAAAAATGTAAACAAAATATACCATAAGACATTCCAAAATATACTCATATGACGTATCCAAAAGTAAATATAAATACGAGTAAGTATGTAAAGCACTAAAAATCTTATCACTTATTCATACACAAAATAATTTACTACATATAACATTTTGCTCAGAACAATTTTATTTTTGAAAATACAAACTTTGTTCTTTCTTTTTATAGAAATACTCTTCAATAGCAATGCCGATAGAAGTGAAAACTAATACGATTTTTTTTCTAATTAATTTAAATTAAAAAAATATAATAACAATAAAAATATTTCAAATATGAACCTTAAAACTGAGGCATTAAAGTTTAATTACGAATGTACTACTTAAGACCTTTTGTCTTAAAAGAATGATGTCGGTTTCGCGTATTTCACAATTTTACCCCCTACCAAAAAAGAAGAAAAGAGGTATTCATTTCAAAAAATAACATAATGTCATGATAGGTAATAATTTACTAGACTCAAAAAATACGTACCTATATATTTCAAAGTCCTTTAAATATAGGACTAGGACAAATCAAGCCATCCTTATTTGACGTGAAAACTGCAAATTGAATGAAAAACAAGGACAATATTTTTATGAGTGAAATAATGAATACTCTGAATTTTTTTTAAATACACATTAAAAAAATACACATTCAAAATAATACACATTTTATTTTGTGCCATTAGATACATAGTATGCATTTAATTCATTAGGGCTTTATTTTTTTACTTGAATAAGTTGAGGCTATTATGAAGTTCCTTTATATAAAATAATTTTAATAAACCTAATAATAATTAATGTAAAACGCACATACCTAATTAAATGTATTATCTGCTTATTATTGTATCTTTATAAAAACAAAAAAATTATGGAAACGGTTTTTAACTCACGTTCTTTGTTGGAGAATACCCGACTAGTTTCGAACCCGTCCGGGGTAATTATTCATGAATCATGAACCAACCGGCTCTATAATAAGGATCCCGGACGGGTTCGAATCAAAGTCGGGCATTCCCCGACAAATTACGTGATATAACAACAGTTTACACAATATATTTAAATGTCACTCATGATACTTTAAGCGTTAAAATATTTAAACGATCTTTTAAAATGCGAATCACCTATCTGCTCTAAGGGCATCCTAAACATTGTATTTGTAAATTTTGACTTTATCCAAGCCAATCACAACCAATAAAACCATTCAAAAGTAAGATGCACAACATACTGCGGTAATTATTCCATTTTTCTTTTTAAATCACTGTCCATTTCACAGTATCACATAATTATTAAATTAAAAATAATTAATATTAAGTACATTATAATTAATATTGACGTAATATAAGTAATAGTTTTCAAAACTCAATTTATTCTGTGATCTTATTGAATCACCTATTTAGTTGCTTTGAAATACATACTCTTCCTAAACTATTATTGTATTACGTGTTTTAGCCAAGTGTTTTTATAATTATTTAAGTTTTAAGTCATATTTTCCTACGTGTTAACCGCTTGTACTGCAGTCATATTTTGTTTGTGATATTAATTCTCACCGAATAAAATGTCTATGTATTAATTATTGGCGTTTTATTTTAACACTGCACACACACTTTCGGGTAAAACACCTCTGACCTTGAACATACCAAAAAACCTCGATTCACGCAGACGAAGTCGCGGGCTTTAGCTAGTTTATCCATATTCGGTAACATAAGAACTCACGAAGTGAGGGCAGATGATGGAGGTGTCTATTCACTCATACTTTTCATTTTGTGGGTGTGTGAAACATCCTCCACTGTCATGCAGAGGTATTTTTAAGGGAACCGAACTGTACCTTAAGTCATCCTTTTTTAAATACCTAAATTTTAAAGTTTCAATGCTACTCATTAATCTCAATTGGCATTAGCTATACGATAAAGAGTTTTATTTGTAACTTTTCGAGGAAATACGTGACACCAGAAATAAGCACGTAAATCTTGGATAGAAGCAGGCGTTACTGGGAGTGGAACGAAATGATTAGCTTATTTCCCACTATAAATCCACACAGGATTGATTAACCTGCTACAAAATGTAACAAGTGATATGCACCACTCACCCTAGTGTTACTTTCTACGGGAAAATTACTCACGAAAAGCAATCAACTCGCAGCACCACCACGTATCAAAACTGGAGTGGCCAAGATGTTGTCTCTACAATATAATATGACAATCTCCACAATTATTGTTCATTGTATCAGTACCAAAGCAGGTTTGTATTTATTCTATAACAGAAACGAAGGCACGGTACATTGATACAAAAAAGATTCATCAGTAAAATTCACAATATGGAAAATCTAAAAAATAGGCGTTCATGCGTCGACAATGTTACATACATTGTCGATGCACATCAATGCAATGGCGGCTCTGGCAGTCAATAGAGCGCGTTTTATATTCTTTTATAATAATATACATTCAAAAATAAAACACAATATGATTTGAGAAGAAAGCGAGCGTTCTGACTTTGTATCTTCTGTAATATTCTGTTTTCTGCCTTTTGTCACCTTTCAAGGTCTAAATAACATCTCTCTGAAATTAATTTAATTGCAGAGAGGTAGGTGAAGTCCGTCAAACAACTGACCCGGTGTCAGCGTCGCTAATTTAAATGAAAAAAAAAACTAAACAGGCAAAAAAAATAGTTCCAGTTTTCGTCATCGGTTCAGTTAACTTTGTGGGACTGTACCTAATTATCGCAGATATGTAGATAGTCTGTCGGTGTATCTGACGAGTATAGTTACAATTCCGAGGTACTCAAATCATGTACTGAAATCAAGTACTGAATACTATCCTATTGCATGCCTACCGTGTAATGACCGATGGCAAAGTTTCAGAACTAGTCGGAAATACACCGACAAAAATCAGACATGCGTATCACCGTTGTCTCATTAATAATTACTAGCTAATAGCTATAGCCCATGAACCATTTGCTCGGATGGATAATCAAAATAAGCAAATCAATAAATAAAATTTTCAGATAAGTATTATAAATTATAATGTTATACGAAAGTTGTGAATTAAAAAGAAATCATATATTTTTTTTATAAAATATTATTTGTTACAAAATTCAACAAAAGGTCCTTTTGTGAACACAAAACTGACAGAATGGTCGGAGCGCTTTCTTTCGTCCCACTTTTGAATTCTATATAAAGAACTCGCTCCATCGACTGCCGGCATTGATGTGTGCCGAGTACGGAACGTGTATGTAGTTTGTACATTGTACATATTGTACATGCCGGTACGTTGCGGGTATTGTAAATTGTTGCATGGTGCACCTTCAATGGGCTATTATTTGATATATTTAGCGGATGTACTTTTCATTGTAAAAAACGTATAGTAGTGCGTGTTATCTTTTCTCGTAGTTATGCTCATGTGTTACATAGGGAGGGACTGGTGGCCTAGTTGGGACAACGCATATAAGTTGATTGCGGTTGTAAAGCAACGTTGACCCAAGTCGTAAACTAGATGGGTGAAAGAATTTGGAGGTTCAAATATGGTCATTTCGTTTCCTCGGTTATTTTTACTTACATCTAATAATAATCGTTACAAAAACCTAAGAGTTTAATACTCTTAGTCGAGTCGTATGCAGAAGACCATTAGGACCCACTGCATTAGGTATAATCCCAAGAAAACTTTCTTGGCATAGTAATGTGATTAATGGAAAGGGGTCACGACCCTCAGTAATGAGGAATACTACTCAAAGAGAGATGCTCATGTCAGTCGCAAGCGCAATCATGTACACGCACACATTTACACGTATACAAATGTTTACCGATAGGACTTCAACACAACTTTGAACCACACGCACTCGTGAATTGCAAGAATTAATACCCAATAAAATAAGTAAAAAATTCGTCGATATACAGCAGATCGATGTAAACTGAACAAGTAAGTTATTAATTACGACTAGGAGTAATAAGTTGCTTGGGAAAATGTCTATAACACAGCTTTAACCATTGCGCCAGGGACCGCCAATTCTGTGACACTAACACCACTCAATAACCGCCAAATATCAGCGCGGGAATAGTGATTACGGATTAATTATAATGGGGCGCGGTAATCGACTGCGGATGCCGCGGAGTCGAGAGCGGCGCATCGTATTATCCGACCTAATTGATGTTTATCGACGTATTAGCTGTGAATAAATTATTGAAGATTAAGAATCCTTATAATTTTAAATAGTTATAAAATATTATTTGTTACAAAATTCAACAAAAGGTCCTTTTGTGAATACAAAACTGACATAATGTTCGGAGCGCTTTCTTTCGTTCCACTTTTGAATTCTATAGAAAGAAGTCGCTCCATCGACTGCCGGCATTGATGTGTGCCGAGTACGGAACGTGTATGTAGTTTGTACATTGTACATATTGTACATGCCGGTACGTTGCGGGTATTGTAAATTGTTGCATGGTGCACCTTCAATGGGCTATTTTTTGATATTTTTAGGCGATGTTATAATATAACTAGCTGACGCCCACGACAACGTGCGAGTGGTTTAAGGTTTTTTTTGAACTCTTTAATTTTCCGGGATAAAAAGTAGCTTATGTTTTATTCCATATAATCTATCCCTGTGCCAAATTCTGTTCAGCCGTTCTAGCGTGAAAGAGTAACTAACATCCATACTTACACACTTTCGCGTATATAATATTAGTAAGGATAAGGATATTTTTTGTCTGTTTTTTTATTATTTATTTAATAAATTCTAACAGAACAATCAATACACTATTAGGACTACATTATTATGTGGTGTTATCATAAATTCATATGAATAAATATTATTTATTATAAATATTCCTCATGAAATTTATCATTCATATAGCTATTATGATGTAGGCATCCGCTACGAAGGATTTTTGAAAATTCAACGCCTTAGGGGGTGAAATACTAAATATAGGTCTTTGAAATTTGTCTCAAAATAAAATCTAACAAAGCCGCGGAGAAAAACCTTTTTTATGAACTACAAGTTAGCCCTTGACTGCTACCTCCCCTGATGGTAAGTGATGATACAGTGTAAGATGGAATGGATGGATAGTCTGTCTATGGTTGAGTATGCTCGAAGGAAGATGGCTTTTTATTAATTTTCTTTATGCACACTAAAACTATTTGACCGAAATCTCCGTTCAAGTTTCCCCCAAAAAACTCCAAGTTCTAAAGGAGAGGCAACTTTGCCCCGTAAACTTATTAACCGCTAAACAAGTTCCGGATGTTGCCGCGTACCGAAAGGGACTGCAACTTAGATTAAAATAGTTAGCAACTAGCCGGCGACAAGTATGGCAATGAGATACGCTTCATTTATATTTCCTAAGGCACCGCTTATTGTACAACAAGCAGATCGGCCCCGGCTTCGCTACAGTGGAATTAAAAAAAAATCTTTGCATAAAAGCACGCGACACTGAATTGACAACCTTTTTATACGACTGCCTGAAAAAAGGAGTATATTTTTTTCAGCGTTTTGTATGTATAAAAAAAATCTATGCATAAAAGCATGCGACACTGAATTGACAACCTTTTTATACGACTAGGTACCTGGAAAAAGGAGTATATGTTTTTCAGGGTTTTGTACAATAACTTCTATACGCCTGAACAGATTTTGATAAATGAGGTTTCGTTAGAATTCCTAGCTTGTTCCGGGTGACACAGGCTAGTAAAATTAAAAAAAAAAATGATGGGGTGACCATGGTCCGGCATTCAAGACTATTGAAAAAAAAACGAAAATAACATTAACTATATAATCATCATTTAGAAAATGATGAGTAGATTTCAAAAATATATAACACTATAGTTCAATATCCAGTGATTCACAAAAAAATATTATAATTAATATTATCATTTAATAAAAATGTGAATAAGATTCTAGGGCAGTCGTGTTTTTATTTTTTTTTAATTATTAGCGCAACTATGTTTAAAAAAATAAGTTGTTTTACATCCCACGGGAACTCCTTATTTTTCCGGGATAAAAGCATGTCATTCATAGCATCTATATCCGTGCAAAAAAATAACGTCGATCCGTTGCTCTGTCGCAACGTGATTGAAGGACAAACAAACACACTTTCGCATGTAAGTATAACATTAGTATGATTATGTGTCTATGGATATACGAGTAAGTTGGAGTATTGGCTTCTATTTTCATCAGAGCATCCATCAGAAGCAATTAGGGGATATGCGAAGTATAACTTTATAAAAACTGGTCCGGTCTGGCCACCACACTACAGGCAATGATAAACCGATAAAAATTAGCGATCTGAGGCCCAATTATCTTAGCAAATCGTAATCATTTGATAGCTTAGAACGTATTACTCGAACTGTTTTAGGACTTCATACATGCATTTTGACATGCAGTCATCTATGAACTCCTTAAATAGATCGAATTATACGTTTGACAAACGATTACGATTTTCTTACACAATCGGGTGGTAGGTTTGTTAAGTTTTAGTTAAAATTGCCCTCTTCCAAATTAGCAAGCTCCCCTTTTTTGACTGCTTATCACTTTATGGATATTTCGCAGTCAATGGCTGACATGTCTTTGAATAAAAAAAATCTTTGTACTCACATAAGTTGACATAGGTACATTGGCTTCTGTCCTACCTTGTATCTACGAGGTTATATTTCCTTGGAACTTGGCCTAATCTCTATTGAAATCGGAATTCATGGGACATTGTAATATTACGCGTAGTGCCAGTGGCCCGCGGCTTTGCCTCTGCCGGCAATCGTAGCGAATCCAATTTACATACGTATTACTTTTATACGTTCAGAGGGGTTACTACCATCAATATTCAAAATTCAAATGTTTTTTATTCAAAAAGACTGTTTACAAGTGCTTATGAATAGTCGAATGAATCTGCCACTGGTTCGGAACGGCGTTCCTACCGAGAAGAACCAGCAAGAAACTCGGTGGTTGCTCTTTTGGAAAAAAATTAAATGTATTTACAATTTCATTAATCTAAAGATGCCTATAAGTAACCAGTTCTGAGCATTGCTGGAGCGAGTCAAATCCATCGCTTAAAGCACTTCAAAATTACAGTTTATGTCACATACCATGACGTCCTTAAAATAAGGATTATAATTTATAAGTTATTCTAAAACGCGATCGTTAACAATATTAAAACAATAACGCTTTAAGCGATGATAGTATGGTCCCAGGGGCACTTTTCAAAGTGGTATTAAAATTTCGGTCACTTTGACGCACGTGACTTATATCAGTATATTTTAAAAGGATAGCCTATGTGCTATTCCAGACTATAATCTTATGCCTATTGCCAAATTTCATGCAGATCCGTTCAGCCGTTGTGGCATGATTGAGTAGCAAACATCCATCCATCCAAACTTTCGCGTTTATAACATTGGGGATAAATTGAAACTTTAAAGTCAAATATTTCAAAATAGAGAAATGGAAACTGTCTAATTTAAACAACTACAAATCCTAATTCGGAATTCCAACTGGATTAAACACGTAGTATTGACAGATTCTCCGCCTTAATTTCCCCGGGGCGGATTTAATTTCATTAGAATGCAAATTCACTCATTTGAAAGTATGAGCTACACTATCGCAGCTAATTACAATAAGTGAGGGAACTCTCCAATTAAATCGTTTGCTATATTCTCTTTCTCTCTGCGTCGTATTCCTCATTACTTTGGGTCGTCACCTATTTCCATTAATCACTTAACGGCAGGGGTTTTATTGGGATAATAATTTGGCGTTCGACTTCGACTAAGAACACTCTTTTAACGTTTAAGCTATCATTAGTGAAATTCATTTAAACTATACATAACTACCGGATAAGCTCACATGTTATGACTCTACTAAATAATAATTATTGTTTAAAACCAAAGTTTACTTTTGAGAATGCTCTTTATTGTTTAAAGATTAGTATTTTGCATACGACGTAGCTTGTACCCAAACTTTACCTAAATATTCTAAACGCAAAAGTGTCTGTCTACCCGTCAACCAAATTTGGCTAAATATGTTGTAGATATAGGTTGCATCCCGGGGATGGGATATTTTTTATCAAGGAAATAAAAACAGTTCTCACGGAATTTTTGAAAAGGGTAAATCAACACGTACGAAGTCGCGGGCATCCACTACTTGTATTTACAAATTTGAGTGCGTATCATAGGTATTTTTATCGATACTGGATAATATAATATTTGGATTTCACTAGATAATTACTTCGTGTTTTGCGTCAGCCCACAGCGACCGCATTCTATTAACGCGATCCATTATAACTAATCCGTGATTACTAACCATAGTTATGTTTACAGTTTATTGAAAGAATATTTTTGTCTATATAATATGGCTTTCTTTAGTTTTGAAACTAGCCTTTAGTCACGCCTGTTTTTGAGTAAATTTCACCTTCGTTCATTCTTCTTCTCATTCTTAGTTAAAATGTTATTTCAAGAAGTCGGTCAGTCTCTTTGAGCTGTAAACATCTTAACTAATTATCATTATTCTATACTCGCCTATGACACCGGTTTCTTTAACCGAATTCAAAAAAGGAGGAGGTACTCAATTCGTTTGTATGTTTTTTTTGTACATGTATCTTACGCGATCATTCTGCCAATTATGATGGTTCTTTTTTTTGGTAGATCATACTTTGTTAGGTGGTCCCATATAAATTTTATTGAAATTGATTTAGCGCTTTTTGAGAAAATCAACAAAAAGCAAAATTTATACGTGGAAAATGTTTTTTACTTTTAAGTATAGTTTTGTATTCGGTTTTTGTTTTAGATGAAAGCGAATAATTATTTGTTACACTACAAGCCAACCATTTACAAGAAATGCTGGATCAATTAGAAGCGGAAAGTCTTAAAGTTGGATTATATGTGAACATATCGAAAACCAAACTAATGACAAATCGTATTAAGCAGCCTATCCAAGTCAACAATAATAAAATTGAATATGTAGAGTATACTTATCTCGGCCAAATTATTTCTCCAAAATGCCTTACTTCTATTGAAATACAGAACAGAATAAATGTAACGTTTAATAAGTACTGGTCTCTGAAATAAATTACAAAAAATCCAGCAATACCACTCGATCTTGTGTTTACTACCCTGCATGACCTATGGTTGACAGACATGGACTCTAATGAAAAATAATGTATAGAAAACTGGAGAAATGCCAACATAAACATGGAAAGAAGCATGTTAAATGTAAAATGAGAGGATAAAAATATATCTTAAATGTCTAAAGACAGAAAAGTAAAATTACATATGTAACTCAAACCATAAAAAAAAAATGGAAGTGGGCTGGACATCTTATAAGAAACAAGAAACCAAATTGGGCTAAAACTGTTACGGAATGGTACCCAAGAGATGGCAAAAGAAGAAGAGGAAAACCATTCCGAAGGTGGGAAGAAGACCTGAGAATAACAGGTGGAATACAGTGGAGAAGAAAAACTCACGACCTCACGGTCATACCTCAATATGGAAGCGCCTGTGGGAGGCCTTTGCTAGGAAGCAAGACAATTAAAATTATTATCGGTGTATTTTTATTATTCACAATAACTTTGGTAATTAATGAACTTTAGTAATTAATGAACGTTAATTTATGTAAAGATTCTTTGTAAAATTGACAATAAAGGCTTATCTTATCTTACACTACAAGCCATTGACTGTGATCTGATAATGCAGGATGGTAGGGGGCTAACCTGTTAGGGTAATGGCAGTTGCATTAAACCCCTACCTATAATAGGTTCCTACACGGCATTGTACCGGAACGCTAGATCGCTTGGCGGCACGTCATTGCCGGTAGGGTGGTAAGTAGCCACTGCCGAAACCTCCCACCACACTAGTGCAGAGTTATTGGTTGAGACAGCATAATTATCATTCTCATTGGTTCTAAATCATATATCAATGCATACACATCAAAGTTTTTACAACCAACAAACCTCCCAACGTCGATACCTATATAAACATTTAGGGCATGCAGCAGTTTTAGCCGGACCCGAGAATATCTACTATAAACCTGTCAAACGCGTCCCGAATTCCACCACACATTTGTTACCTGTACACCTAGAAAATTCCCATTCAAAACACCAATAAAAATTGCATTATATACCTTAAAAGTATACATTTAAGGTCTACAAGTTAAAGTGATATGACGGTATTGGGTGTGTTGTACAAGTTTTACAGCGCCGCCAAAAATTCTGACTCGCATGCATCGTAAATTTTTACCTTTGTGTGTTTTTGGAATTTCATTTGGACGTTGGATTTTGTGTGATACCTATTTGAAGGCACTCGAAAATAAATATAAACTCCTTGCGCGATGCGAATAAAATTTGAGTTACTAAAAGTATACTTATTTATTATACTATATATAGCTCAACTACCACTCACTTATTATTATATTATTGTAAGTGTAAAAGTTGGAAGAACGAAAACAGCTCTACCTATTCAATTATAAAATCGACTCTCACTCAGTAAAATCGACCGTTTTACCTTGTAATTTTTTTTATCCTCTACAACTTAGCCCTGGAATGTGATCTCACCTGCAATTGATGATGCAGTCTAAGATGGTAACGGGCCAACCTGTCAGGGAGATGGCAGTTATATTAAACCCCCTAAACGGTTTCTACACGGCATCGTACCGCAACGCTAAAACCCGCCCCGGGTCTTTCCCGGTAAGATCGTAACTAGCCACGGCCAAAACCTCCAGGCAAAATTATTAACTTGCAACTATTTGCGTGGAGTAAATGAAATACTTACTGCATAACTCAGAAATGCAAAAAATATTGGTCTTTTGGTTTCCAACATGCCAAAAATCTCGGTATCATTATAATCCAGCAGTGACACTGTGAAAAAGTAAAAAAAACAAACTATTTTTTGAAGTAAAACTTCTTTACGCACGCTTGACTTGGAGAGTAAGCTGGTGAATTGTGACGAGAGCGTTACGAAAAGTGTGATCGGGCGAGGCAAACGGAAGTTGAGAGGGAGGTATAAGTTAGTGAAGATAGAAACGGAGAGAGTTACGTTTCGTATATTACTGAAGGGGCAAGAGAGAGAGGTGCGAGCACACATTGTCTTTCTCTCTTTCTCTCATAGCCAGCTACTAAGTTTTACTTCAGTCGTGAGGTCTAATTTAGATTTACAATCATTAACTGTTTCGCATTTTGCTTCCTTCCAAACATAGATCAATTTTATTTATAAAATAAAGTTATCAAAGATATAACTATTTCTATCCAATCCATTTCAAATATATGAATAGTCCCTTTTTCACTCCACCGCTCGAACAGTTCTGTAGGAATGTATTTCCAAGTGAAACAAATTACATTTTAAATTGAACGCATTCACAAAATAATAACATCTCTAATGTGGAACGATAATATTGTATTATGTTGAAGTAATAAGGTGAGAGAGAGGTAGCACTTATTATTTCGTGTAATCCTTAAAATTTGAGGTGTGTAAATGAGCATTTGTTATGCGCTAACTCATTTAACTTAATCTTTTTCTTTTAACTGAATTAACCCAAATATAAATGGCAACGATTTTAATACTATTTGAATAGTTTTGTCGTCTGTGATTTTTGTATAGTAAGTAGCAACCATACGTGCAATCACGCCGTGACAGAATAACGGATCTACGTGAATTTTCCTGGTGGGAGGCTTCGGCCGTGGTTAGTTACCAAGTTAGTTACTTACAAAGACGTGCCGCCAAGCGATTTAGCGTTCCGGTACGATGCTGTGTAGAAACCGACTAGGGGTATGGGTTTAATATAACTGCCATGCTCCTAACAGGTTAGCCCGCTACCACCTTAGACTGCATCATCACTTACCATCAGGTGAGATCGCTGTCAAGGGCTAACTTGTAGTGAATTAAAAAAAAGAAAAAAAAGGATAACATCGAAATACTAAAATTCTACATCAATGATGGATAATTAGAGACGAAAATGCCACAGGATACTTTTTTTTTGCGGAAAATCAGAGAAAAACCTCAATCCACGCACGCTAGCTCCTGGAAAAATAATCATTTTGTCACGCTACGAAAGTCTACGCCGTAGCATGTCTACGGTCTACGGAATGTCTACGAAAAGGAAGCATCCGTTAACTGCGACCGTGTATATTAGTATGAGACATAAATATTACACGTACATACGAAAGTGAAAGGCTAACTGTTTTCTTGGTCAAGTGGTCCGCATGTTCGGCTGCGGTTGATGAGGTCCCGGGTTCGATTCCCGGGTCAAGCCACAGTTAAGTGTTGGTCCTGACTAGAAATTCTCAGTATTAGCCCGGACTTAGGAAGTTGGCGGTGTTCCACCCCCGTGCCTCGGAGAGCACGTTAAGCCGTCAGTCCTGGTTATTATCACCAACATGATAATAGTCGTTAAAGTCCGCCGACCCGCATTGGAGCAGCGTGGTGGGTCTAAGCTCTAATTCCCTCTCTCCTATTAGAGTGGAGGCCTGTGCCCGCAGTGGGTTGTTAATGGGCTGCAGTGGTGTTGGTGGATACAAAAGTGTGTATCTGTCTGTCAATTTTATTATTCTTCATTCATCCAACTGTCTAAAAGTTGCCGATAAAATCGTCAAAGCTCGGCGTCAAAGTAAATTAAACCATAACAGCGTTATTAGAATTAGAGCTCAATTTCGTGCATCCATTCTCATCCGTTTAGGGTATCGTACATACCTAAACGTATGAGAATAGATTTACTTATTACTAGAACATAGTTTATTTTACTATGACGCCGAACTTTGACGATTTGATCGGCGATCCTTACACAATCGCACCTCCGGTTTGTCATCACTACTAACTGAATAGCCTAATGTGGCTACAACATTGCAGTGCAATGCTCAATCAATAGATATTTCATATTGCAGAGGCCTCGCATTCCAGGATCAATTGCTACAATGCCGGACGAGTGCCCGACATTCCTGACAATCAATTTAGGCTTGGACAGTGGACATGTCACCGTAAGATTGTTAAAACCGTTAGTTTTCTGGAGTTTCTGGATTTGCCATTACATAGATTTAAAGACTGTGTCAAACAGCATTTGTTAAGTCGAGGTTATTACACTATTGATGATTTTATTAACGACAAAGTTGCATGGAAGCAACCGGCCTCGCATCCAGTGACCCACAAGTCAGTGTGATACTTGTAACGTATGTGTTGTGTTGTCTACATATTGCAACCTTTTCTTTTCTATGAAAAGAGCAATTGCTGAGTTTCTTGCCGGTTTTTCTCAGTAGAAACAACTTTCCGAACCGGTGGTAGAGTCTTAACGTTTCATATGTGACACAAGTTATTCTACATGAAATATATAAATCATTTCATTTAATTTCATTTCATTTAGATTATAATCTAACTCGCGAAATTGAAAACTGTCGAAAGATGACAATTTAACGCATTATTTTTCGGTAGATTGTAACCGGTTAGGTATATTAATCCGATAGAACCTAACCACTACCTGATTGTTTATGTCGAACCCTAACCTAACCTACAAGAAAGGCACAAGAAAACGTAAATACAATTAATATTTCAAATGTTGACACTCAGAACATTGAACGGTTCACAATCTGACGACAGTTTACAATTTCGCGAGTTAGATTATAATATATCGGTTGTTACAATCTTACGGTGACAGACACATACATCCTTCGATGCAGCGGTATACACTCACTTCTTACAAGAGAGTCTTATAGGTGAGAGGTTATTGGTTTTGTCCACGGCAAGGTCAGTTTGAGAAATTATGATAAATGATTTGTTTATTTCATGTAGGACTACTTGTGTCACTTATGATACGTTAAGACTCTACCACCGGTTCGAAAAGCTGTTCTACTGAGAAGAGCCGGCAAGAAACTCAGCAGTTGCCCTTTTCTTAAAACAGAAAAAAGGTTACATTATGTAAACAATTCAACACAACATGTACATTACGTAACAAGTATTACACTGACTTGTGGGTCACTGGATCCGAGGTCGGTTGCTTCCATGCAACTTTGTCATTCAGAAAATCATCGATAGTGTAATAACCTCGACTTATCAAATGCTGTTTAACACAGTCTTTAAATTTATGTAATGGCAAATCTAGAAACTCTTTGGGAACCATATTATAAAAGCGTACACTCGACCCCACAAAGGATTTCTGCACCTTGCGCACATGATACGACGCTGTTACAAGCTTATGGCGGTTTCTAGTACATCGATTGTGAGTATCATTTATTTGCTTAAAAAGATTAATGTTCCGCCTGACTTCTTGACTTGACTGATGATTTCTTAAATTACATAATTTATGAGCACGAGTGTCTTCTTAGAATGAGAAGTGTTTGGTTGTAGTCCACCACTCTGGCTTATTGCAAACTTATCAATAACTTTTGGGCATGCGAGTTTCATCACGGTGTTTTCCTTCTCCATTTGATGATAATTAACTTCTCAAACGCAAATAACTTTGAAAAGTTGGAGGGATCGAACCTGCTACCCCGTACAGGAGGTCGGGTGTCTTAACCACATAAATAGGAATATACTTATCTTTAACAGAATGATGCCCGAGCCTTCATCCGCGTCCGCGGGAACTCTTTAATTTTCCGAAATAAAAATCTTTATACCCATCAAAATCGGTTGAAAAGATGGACCGTGAAAGCGTAGTAGAGAGACAGACACACTTTCACATTTATAATATTAGTATGGATTATTCTGTGTAAACACTAGGCTATTACCGTTTCAAAATTAGCTTATAGGCAACAAATAGAGTAAATTGTAACAACACACTCGTGTTTCAGCTGTGTAATGTTGTACCGCCAATATTTGTTGTTCATCACGTTAAATCGCGGATAACAGCCAGGATTATTCACTCGCGTGTACAGTATTATGATTATAAATTAAACTAGCTTTGGGGCACAGCCAGCAATTCCAACATAGAAATACTTCAGAGATATCAAAAAACAGTTCTTCGCACAATACTCAACGTCCCATGGTTTACCAAAACAAGTTAAATACACAAACGCCTTGAAATGCCTACAATTAGAGTAGAAATACGTAGTAATATTAGTAAATATAGGTTCAGGCTTGAATAGCCTGGCAGTATCACTATATCATAAGAGTAAAAAGATCCACATTTGAAGAACTGTCCCGTGGACAATAAAGCCAGCGAAAGCTTTATGAGATGAGTTTCTCGAAGGAGTGACCTTCTCCCAACTCTCGACGCAGCCAAAAACATCTGCTTATAGTTAAAGTTTAAACTGATTGCAGATAGAGTACAAATAACAAAAAAAAAAAGATTAAACTAGCTTCTGTCCACAGTCTCGCCCGCTTGAAATTCTGGTAAAATTATGTCTAGAACGCTAGTTTACATAAGGATATTGAAGCAATGTAGTATTTTTTTTCAATCCCGGACACGCATATCTTTCTTCTCGGAGTTATGTCTGCTTTAAGAAATCATATTAGGTACCCAGCTGATGCTGTGATTGTGGAATAAGTTTATTTTTCATTGATAGAACTCCTTAATTTTCCGGGATAAAAAGTATCCTATGTCACTCTCCAGGTCCTCAAAAATCCCCATGCAAAAAACACCCAATATTTAATAGCCCAATCCGGGAATCTAACCCTTAACGGCTCCACCACTCGGATCAGAACGCCTGAACGGTCCAAATCCGTTTGGCACAGAGATAAATTATAGTCTGGTTTAGCACAAAAGCTACTTTTTATCCCGGAAAATTAAGGAGTTCAAAAACCTCAATACACACGGACGAAGTCGCTAGCATCAACTTGTATTCTATAAAATACATAGGATCGACATTTCCCCCGCGTATTAGCATACTATAATGGAATTATAGCGACAATATATCCGCCTCACTAATCCCTGTGTTTTGATAACAATCGATATCCCTTGTATGCCTGTTATTGTTACAAGCCACTGAGTATTACTCACTCTAAAACTGAGGGTCGTGACCCCTTTCCATTAATGTATTAATGCATTTTTGTATTCTACTTCCTTCTGTGTATTTGTGTTTCTTAATTTTTATTTTCTTTCTTGTTTTGTGTTGTGGTGTACAAATAAACGGTGGGTTCCCACGTCTTCGGCATACGGCTCGACTAACTCTTAAACTCTTAGGTTTTTTTGTAACTATTTATCAGATGTTAGTGATAATAACCGAGACCAACGGCTTAATGCGCTCTCCGAGGTACGGAGGAAGCCAAAATGCCATATTTGAACCTCCGAATTCGGACACCCATCGAGTTACCGACTTTGCTTGACGATCGCAATCGTCTGATATGCGTTGTCACAACTAGATCCCTCGTCCCTCTTAATAATCACATATTATAATTCTAAGACAAGAACGTCAACAATATTAGAAGATTAGGGATTTAAGCGATGGTAGTATGCCCCCTGAAAATCTATTTGAAGCGAAACTTCTTTAGAATCGTTCGAAAAAACGAAACGAAAAAGCGACACTAAAAAGTGACAGACATATTCATAAATAGGATTTAGCCTGCGAAACAATGAGATAGAATACAAGTTATATTTATGTCATTCTCTCGTAGGCTACTTTTCTGAAGTTTCACTTCTGCCGTGTGTATTGCACACACGCTCACTTTTTTATTTAAAGAATACCTTTTATGTTTTACAATTAAAACAAGAGCCTATACCTACGAGTACTTCATAAATTACCATTTTAATGGGAAATAATACGAGAGTACGAAACAAACATATTATTTAGGTTAACGAGTTTTCTTTCGCGGGTTTCGTTGACTTTTCCAGACCGTGCACACATTGTTCGTATGTGTTTTGTTTATTTTATATCTAGACGATGCCCGTCGATTCAAACCTTTTTAATTTTTCGGAATAAAAATGAGTCAGACACAAATGTGTGTGAAGCCATTCCGCACTTGAGTGTTGGCTAGCGTGGTGGAATGTGGGCTTAACTCTAAAGTCTACATGTATTCAGTAGTGTGTGTGTATTGTGCGTGATGAGTTGAGTGATGATGATGACGAATTCCTGCTCGTTGGTCTAGTGGTTAGCATGTTTGACTGTGGCCGACGAGTCCCGGGTTCGACTCCCAGTTTGGGCCATAATTAAGTGTTGGGTTATATTATTTTCTATTTACAGCATGTTTTAGAGTGGAATATTTTTTGATCCAATTTTGCGGGTCCCTTGTTTCTTAAAAGGCATTACTATAGCTAGATACTATCTTGTAAGCATAATTCCAGAAGTCGGCAATATTTAAATTTGTTTTTAATATATTTTACTCTCTTTAAAACATACACAAGCGAATGGTCACAACGTGTAGCGATTTCACGAGAGATTTAATGTAAAAACTCGATTAAACTTTAAAGAAAATATTCATTTGATCCGGCCACGATTGCTATCGTTAAGCTCTAAATCAAATTGCGATCTAAACACAAAAGTATTCAATAATCGCTGAGTCTTTCGGTAACAGACTAACCTCCAATCGTCAAAATGCTCGTATTTATGCAAATTACTCCAATATGGCGTCCCCATCAAAGAACGAACCGAGTGAAATACATCGAATGAGTCAAATATCAATTTCATTAAACCTTCGTCAATAAATAAATTAACAATCTTTTAACTTTTCAAAAAAAATATCAATTCAAATTTAAAAGCAAAGCTGAAAATCTGTATTTACTTGTTGATACAATGCATTCGCCATCCACACCACCACCATCACTACAGCCTATTATCGTCCCACTGGTGGGCACAGGCCTCCACTCTCTTAGGAGAGAGGGAATTAGTGCTTTGACCCACCACGCTTCTTCAATGCGGTTTGGCGAGCTTTGACGACTATGATCATGTTAGTGATAATAACAAGGACCGACGGTTTAACCTGCTCTCCGAGGCTCGGGAGTGAAACACCGCCAACTTGCTGGCGGGCTAGTACTGAGAATTTCTAGTCAAAAAAACCCAACACTTATTAAGGCCCGACCCGGAACTCGGACCCGGGACCTCGTCAGCCGCAGTCAAACATGCTAACCAATTGACCAACGAGGCAGTTACAACGCAGGCTACAAAATCCGCCTAAAGTCAAAAAATAAGGTAAACACGACGAAATAAAACATTTCCGGGCCAAATATTTTGTGTTTTTCCTGCTTTTGAAGATCCGAGTGAGGTCGACATGGAGACTCTTTTTTTCCTTTCTTATTCATTTAATCCGGTAAAGTACCGCCAAGGGATTTAGCGTTCCAGTCATATGCCATGTTTAAACCGATTAAGACTATCACTAGTGGTACGCCCCGAACTGAGACCTCGCGGTATTCTTTTATTCCACGTAAGATGGTGCTAACGTCTATTATTTGTATGTGTCACCGTAAGATTGTAAAAACCGTTAGAATTAGATTATAATCTAACTCGCGAAATTGAAAACTGTCGAAAGATTAGAATTTAACGCATTATTTTCCGGTAGATTGTAATCTGATAGGTATTTAAACCCGGCAGGCCGGGCACTACTTAATTATTTATGTCGAACCCTAACCTAACCTACAAGAAAGAGACAAGAAAACGTAAATACAATGAATATTTCAAAAATTGACACTCAGAACATTGAACAGTTTACAATCTTTCGACAGTTTAGAATTTCGCGAGTTAGATTATAATCTAACGGTTTTTACAATCTTACGGTGACATATGCACAAACGAATAAACTTTTACAGAGCGCCATCTATGGACATCTTTGTGAATTCCTGTTAAAAATACTGAAGCTCATTAAAAATTAAATAATTTCAGGTGCAAGGTTACCTTCTAGGTGCAGTAGGTACTCTGCCACAGACATACGAAGATAGATGACACATATAGATGCCACATACACATACGAAGTACATAATTTAAATAAAATACAATATTCCTAAAATAAGCAATAAACAAGGCATTATATATAAAGGCAGTTCCGTGCCTCTATCAGGATTGTCAGCCATTACGTCTGGTAGATAAAGACCAAGGACAGTACAAGAAATGATAGCTTCACATACAATTTGTACGATATCTTCTTTATAATAATTTCTTAACAAATCAATGAAATTATGGTACCACTAATTAGAGAATCATTAATTACAACGTTTTTAATTATTTCTAACATAAAATAATCACTGGATTACGCGGAACAAAAGCGATTCGTCGAAAACGTGGTGCACTTGCCGTTGACGTTTTAAAATGTGTCGTCCAATATGGCTGCGCTGACCATCGACACGACGCTCCGCCAGACTGACTAACTGTCAAATCTCGTTCCGAATTAATTTAAAAAGAGGGCGCTAGCGATGCGCCGTCATATATATAGTCCTCAGTAGTACATATGATGTATAAAAATGGATTGAGCCAGCAGCTTACCTAGGATCTTGCGATTCTGTATTAAAGCTGCCGGATCTTCTCTGCGCGGCTGAAGATTCAGCTACTAATTTGGACTATTACATTTTCTAAACTATATAATTAATTACATTGGAGGAAATTTGAAGTGAGTTTGTTAGTAGGTAATGCCTACATTTGATAACATTTACAGAATAACCAATTGTTTGCGAGTTGGAACCGAACACAAAGCGTGTAAGATTGTAAGTTCGGCGGTTAAGGTGAGTACGTATCGCGGAACTTTCCCGTGGAACTGCCGGGAACCGAGGAACGGGTATAATAGAATCTCGTGCGCGCCCCGCGATACAATGTGATGCGGTATTGTAAATTGTTATCTGTGGAACTAACTTTCCGATCGGTTGTATTGAGTTGGGCACACTGGTTATTGTGTGTGCGAGTTTACATGCTAACTAACCCGTCCCTACTTCGCACGGGTGGCTGTAACTTATGTGCGAGTTTACATGCTAACTAACCCGTCCCTTTCGCACGGGTGGCTGTAACTTATGTGCGAGTTTACATGCTAACTAACCCGTCCCTTTCGCACGTGTGGCTGTAACTTATGTGCGAGTTTACAATACTCAATATCATTTATACAATATAGGTACACTGTAGGTACACTTATGGACGTTAAAAATTACTTAATTACATGCTAACTAACCCATCCCTACTTCGCACAGGTGGCTGTAACTTATGTGCGAGTTTACATGCTAACTAACCCGTCCCTTTCGCACGGGTGGCTGTAACTTATGTGCGAGTTTACAATACTCAATACTCAATATTATTTATTCAATATAGGTACACTGTAGGTACACTGATTGACGTTAAAAATTACTTAATTACATGCTAACTAACCCGTCTCTAATTCGCATGGGTGGCTGTAACTTATGTACGAGTTTACAATACTCAATAATCAATATCATTTATTCAATATAGGTACACTGTAGGTACACTTATTGACGTTAAAAACTACTTAGTTACATGCTAACTAACCCGTCCCTACTTCGCACAGGTGGCTGTAACTTATGTGCGAGTTTACATGCTAACTAACCCGTCCCTTTCGCACGGGTGGCTGTAACTTATGTGCGAGTTTACAATACTCAATACTCAATATCATTTATTCAATATAGGTACACTGTAGGTACACTTATTGACGTTAAAAATTACTTACTTAAAAAGCTTTAAAAGGGTAAGCTCTTAACGGTTGTCTTTCCCCGGTTGAAATCATACTAATATTATAAATGAGAAAGTGTGTTTGTTTGTTGGTCAACCTTCAATCACGCCGCAACAGAGCAACGGATCGACGTGAATTTTGCATGGGTATAGTTTAGGACCTGGAGACATACATATGCTACTTTTTACCAGGGAGAAATAAGTTCCCGCGGGAGCCAATAAAACCTCAATTCATGCGGACGAAATCGCGGCCATTAGCTAGTAATACTTAGGTAAATGTTGTGCAAGTCACAATTAAAAAAGTTCAAAATCACGACTGCCCTCCAAAAAAACGAACTAAAAAGTTAAAAATCTAAATTAATCTAGATAAATTAGAATCTTATTCACATTTTTATTGAATGTTATTTTTTATGAATCACTGGATATTGAACTATAGTGTTACATATTTTTGGAATCTACTCATCATTTTCTAGATGATGATTATATAGTTAATCTTATTTTCGATTTTTTTTTCAAATTTAATCTTTAAGGCGGGACCATGGTCGCCCCATCAATTTTGTTTAAATTTTACTAGTTATGTCACCCGTTACTCAATACTCAATTATATTGAGTATTGAGTATTGAGTATTACCATCAGGGGAGATACCAGTCAAGGGTCAACTTGTAGTTCATAAAAAAAAACGTTTATCTCCGGGGCTTTCTTAGGTTTTATTTTGAGACAAATTTCAAAGACCTGAGTATTTTACCCCCTAAGGGGTTGAATTTTCAAAAATCCTTAGGATGCTTACATCATAATAGCTAGAGTTTCCCTCCCGCTGTCGGATAAAAAAATATTTGTAAAATAATTACAAGAAAAATTACCGTACACAGAATTTCGACCATTTTAACAAATTTCCATCACGAACCGAACTAACGAGGCAACTTTGCTGAACAATTAAAATTATACCTACTTAGGCTGGGCATACACTGGCGACTATATCGCTGACATTTAGCCCCTCTATATGACTACCATTCACCAATTCAGGTAATTCCTGAGATCGCTGTGTGGTGGGAGAGGGATGCGGTAATTTTATATTAGGTACCTACTACTACAATTCCAAATACTTTTCGCTAGAACACGTCTTGGAAACCAAGCACCAATTGCTCGTATCATCATCACATCATCACTACAGCCCATTAACGTCCCACTGCTGGGCACAGGCCTCCACTCTCATAGGAGAGAGGGAATTAGAGCTTAGACCCACCACGCTGCTCCAATGCGGGTTGGCGGGCTTTAACGACTATTATCATGTTAGCGATAACAACCGGGACCGACGGCTTAACGTGCTCTCCGAGGCACGGGGGTGAAACACCGCCAACTTCCTAACTCCGGGCTAGTACTGGGAATTTCTAATCCGAAAAACCCGATACTTAATTATGGCCCGACCCGGGACTCGAACCCGGGACCTCGTCGGCCGCAGTCAAACGTGCTAACCACTAGACCAACGAGGCAGTTTCGCAGTATTGCTCGTATATGTGCAAAATATAATGAAAAATATCGTGTTATACCTGGCATTGACATATTTCATAATTCTTATTGTGTATTTAAAAAAAACTCACCGATCATCCTACTAACCAAATTTTTTTTTAAAGTTTGCATGCGTTATTTTCGGAAACGCTGTTCACTTTTAATCGATGAACATATCAGTGACTGTGTGTCTTTTTTTGAATGTTATAATTTGTGTGTTAATTAATATGTATTATTGTTAGTGTACCTATAAATATAAAATAAAATGAAAATAAATAATTATTATTTGTGCATTCTTGCATACGCCGTCTTGTAAAGGGACTAAATACCTTTATTTCTATGTACGATATACGTATTATGAGTTCTGTCTTTAAGGCGCATTCAAACGCGTCAGCTTGGGAGCCTGTAAATGATGCTCTACTGTTGAAAAGAAGCGATCGCTCAGGCAATACTATGTGCGCCCGGCCTAACACTATTTGTTACTTACAGACATTGAAGCCAAATAATAATTGTATTTCGTTAAATTCGATTAATTTGTACGATTTTAATCCATTATTTTGTGGAAAATTTGGTTTACACAAGTACCTAATTTAGTATTTTGCGAATATTTGGGAAAAATACTGTCGGTAAAACAGATTCCATACTTTAATATTATAAATGCGAAACTGTGTCTGCCTGTCTGCTACGCTGTCACGGCCCATCTGTTCAACAAATTTTGATGAAATTGTGTATGGGGATAGTTTGTATCCCGGGGAAGGACATAGACTACTTTTTTACCTGGAAAATAAAGAGTTACCGCGAGAAAAAAAATCCTAATCCAAAGGAGTTGGAAAGTTACAAACTTTAAAAACTCCAACTCCTTTAGGTCTCGCTCAAATCATCAGATTATTTGAACGTACACTTTTCAGCATGTAATTAACTCACTCTACCTTAATCTGACGCGCTCGAGTATTTCTTATGATCGATTTTATTTATCTAATTATTTGATCTGCTGTCCTAGACAGACCCACCAATATACAGGGCTCATATATGGTGAAGGTACTCTACAGGGTCCAAAGAATCCCCCTTTATATTAATCTGCCGCGCTGGAGTAAATCCAAAAATCCCCTCTTGGGCTCCTCTACTACTAAGCCACTAGGCTAACCTTAACTTACCTCCTATTTTATAAAAAAATCCCACAACCTATTTTAAACTTGCCATTACACAAATTTACGAAATCCATTAACAAGTCAGAATTAAAAAAACTTAAAAACACGACTGCCCTGCCAAAAAACGAACTAAAAAGTTAAAAATCTAAATTAATCTAGTTCAATTAGAATCTTATTCACATTTTTATTAAATGTAATTTTTTTGTGAATCACTGGATATGGAACTATAGTGTTATAATATATAACATAAGGGTTTTTATAATAGTATAAGATATGGAATGCCCTTCCGGTTTTCGTTTTCCCCTCCTCTTTTAATATAGGTACATTCAAATCAAGAGTGAATAGGCATCTTCTAGGCAAGCGCGCTCCACCTTAGGCTGCATCACCACTTGCAAGCAAGTCTGATTGCAGCCAAGCCTATATATTATAAAAAAAAATCGTGGTCAGTTCAATATTCAGTACCTACAATGTTATAAGTATATATACGTAGTCAGATTTATGCCTTCAATATTTAGTTGCATGATATGGACTGAAGGTCCGACATCCTTGGTCAATGGGCTCTTAGAAGAGCCTTTAGGATTGGTGTGTGTAGCCATTTCGCTCGCAATTGTTAGCATTATTACTGTTTGTCATTATATCTCATGAAACAGGAAGTATAATATCTGTCAATTTGACTCGTTGCATGTCATTCGATTTAATCTGCGGATACCGACGCCATATTGAAATTAGTTAGTATAAATACGAGTGTTTTGACGATGGTAATTCAGTCTCCTGTTGGCAGATTCAGCGATTATTGAATACTTTTGTGTTTTAGATCGCAATTTGGTTTAGAGCTTAACGATAGCAATCGTGGCTAGACCAAATGAATACTGTCTTTAAGTTTGCTAACTTTTATCTTATTACATTAAATCTCTCGTGGAACCGCTACACGTTGTGACCATTCGCTCGTGCAAGTTCCAAATGAGAGTACAAATATATTAAAAGTGTCTCAATAATACCTACTTCTGGATTGTCGCTTACACTACACTGTTAAGAGTTTATGTAGGTAGTCAGATTTAGTGGCACTAATGCCTTCAATATTTAGTTGCATGATGTGGACTGAAGGTCCGACATCCTTGTTCAATGAGCTCTTAAGAGGCTTTAGGTTTGGCGTGTGTAGCCATTTCGCTCCATGTTATCAAGCTAATTAAGAAGAACGCTTATTTCACAGGCAAGTTTGTCATTAGTTTAGCACCACCCAGGGGACACGTGCAGGGAGGTAGAAGGTAGAAAGTCTGTGGTGGTAAAAGGTGACAAAACTCAATAGCCTGCCACAGTGCAGAGATACAGTACGGCATCCGGCTTGTCGGCATTTGCATATCTTAATCCGGGCCGATCGGTCTGTTGATTGACGACGGATAGAGACGGGCTTTCTAGGCCTTTCCGAATATGGGACTGTGATTGCTTTGATTTCGAAACCTGAATTAATTTATCATTGGTAGTGTCCCGTTCGTGTGTCAGGTAGCTTCTGCCGTACTGAAATAATAATAATTAATTGAAAAAAAACACCTACATAATAAGGAAGGCACTAGCCCCCATAACACACATAACAATAACATACTTTTTTGGGAGATTGAGGCCAAATTATTAGTGTGAACCTATGTAAATTTTGCAAAGAAAGAGATTTTATTATTATTTATTATTATTATTCTTGCCGACTCTTCTCAGTAGAACTATGGTAGTAGAGTGAAAACATGACGTAACATGAGATACACCTACCTGTATGTCCTACATGTAATAAATAAATCGAATACTGAGCTACTTATAATACCTATCATATTAAAATGTAAGCGTACAGTCATATATAGTCAAAAGGCCAGATATTTTCAGCAACAATTTAGCGAAATTTATTTAAATACAAAATAATTATTGTAAAAAATTTCCAAATAACATTGCATGAAACTTCTACCCAAAAAAATCCAAAAATGTAAAAGACGAAAATATTCAAAGATTTACCAAAGAAGCGCTCAAGTCTTGATTAAAAATCACTTTCCTCGTCTCGTGGATGCTGTTCATTAACCGGTAGGTATCCTTCAGAGATGAGATACCAAGCAGCTAATGATCATGATGCTGCTATCTCTCATCTCCGATACAATAGCTGCTACTGAGGGACACAGATATTTGCGAATTATACTTTATGATAGAGAGGATAATGAGACAAGTAGACCAAGACTAGATTAGGAAAAACTACTTTTCATGCTTGTATACAGTAGATAGGGTAGTAGACCTACCCTTATTATTATAAGTATCCTTATTGTACCTACTTACTGTTGTTTTCTTGCTTGTAACATGTTTTTTGTATATTTATGGTATACAATAAAGTATATATGTCACCGTAAAAACCGTTAGATTATAACCTAACTCGCGAAATTGTAAACTGTCGAAAGATTGTAAACTGTTCAATGTTCGGAGTATCAATTTTTGAAATATTCATTGTATTTACGTTTTCTTGTCTGTGTCTTGTAGGTTAGGTTAGGGTTCGACATAAATAATCAGGTTTAATCGGGTTAATTAGGTTTTATCGGGTTTATCAGATTACAATCTACCGGAAAATAATGCGTTAAATTGTAATATTTCGACAATTTCGCGAGTTAGATTATAATCTAACGGTTTTTACAATCTTACGGTGACATATACATACATACATAGGACTAAGTAGAGCACTGAATAGAGATTTACTGATTTGCGAGGTATCCTTAGTCCCTGTCCCATATGTCAGCGACAAACGCGACAAAGCGACTTGAAGCGACGCCATGCGAACTGTATTAAATAGTAGCTGACCCTTCACGTGGCCTTCTATATCGCCTAGATAAGTTAGTCATTTTCTATGGAGTCGTACTGTATCGCGTCGCATTCGTCGCTCACCCGGGAAAATCGGTTAGTATATGCTAAATACTATTACTATGAAAGGCTTACATTAATTAATGGAATAATTAGGTAAGATGTAAACTTTACTCTAAATGTAATCTTGAAAATAATTAATCAAAGTATCAAAAATAAAATCCTGAAATCGATTTATTTAAGTACATTGACGTATCATGTCAATTTTCAATTACGAGATTAAAATTGTGTTTTTTCCCTTCCTAGTAACTAAAATAACCAAATAATAAACTAAACTCTAAATATTAGTTATTTAACTATAAAATAAGTTCTTATATACCTGCTAAAAAAAACCCTAACAAAAAATACCACCCCTGGTTGCCCGTGGGCCAAAGGTACCCATCAAGCTTGCAGCATTGCCACACTGAATGGTGATGGATAACCTTTGAACCAGGTAGGAACCAGAACGTGGGCCGCAGCCCCTATCCCTTAAACGACGGTCAATATCTCTTATACAATTTTTCGCTCAATCACCACAGCATCCCATCGTCTCCACCGCGAGTGGGAAAAATAGGTATTGGCCCAAGAGTGGTGCATATTTGGCACTATTTGGCTCCCTAGTATATTGTGTACTAGCGAATGCCCGCGACTTCGTCTGCGTGGTTTGAGGATTTTTGGTTAATTTTCCGGAATAAAAAGTAGCCAATGTGCTATTCCAGACTATAATCTATCCCTGTGCCAAATTTCAGCCAGATCCGTTCAGCCGTTGGGGCGTGATTGAGTACCAAACATCCATACATCCATCCAAACTTTCGCATTTATAATATTAAGTAAGATTCCCATTTATAACATTAGTAAGATTAGTTAATTTAGTCAACCAGCTAGTTAGTTTAGCCGGTCTATCATTTGGGAGGATAAATCTCTCTGTATCATCCCGTTCAGCCGATAAAGCTCGCTCGCTTCTAATATCATTTGCATATCTTAATGCGAAACCCGCGCCTACAGCCGCGTCGGATGTGCGGTACTTAGAGTATAACTCAATACTCAATACACACAAAACGCCTCCCCGAGAATAGTGTATCCATACTAATATAACTACTATTAATGAAAATGCGAAAGTTTGGATGGATGGATGTTTGCTACTCAATCGCGAAAGACAATACAGAATATTAGAAGTATTATAATAGATACATAAATGGAAATAATTTAATTTTATTTTCTCTTTGTAAATTTTTGGCTAAATTTAATCCTCCGAAGGGTATGCAGGCTTCTACAATACAAGTTTTATCTTAACTAACTAACTATTGTGCAATTTCTCGTGCTGGTTTTGTGCAATCTAAGCTGAAAGCTGGCTTACATGAACCTGGGAGTTGGGACCCTTCCATAACGCTCACCATTGTGCCAGGATTATACCTTATTAAAAAAGGTTTTTTTGTTGCTTTACTTTCATAGATGTCAGTTAAGTTATGCTTTCAAAATGTATTTTTTGTGTGATGAAACTTTTGTGCAATTTCTCGTGCTGGTAACTGATGACCCAATCTAAGCTGGAAGCTGGCTAACATTAACCTGGGAGTTGGGACCCTTCCATAGCGCCAGGGAGGTCGTAACAATTCTGCGATACCGCTCAATAACCGCTAAATTTCAGCTCGGGAATAGTGATTACGGATTAATTATAATGGGACGCGGTAATCGACTGCCGCAGAGTCGAGAGCGGCGCAATGAGTTATCCGACTAAATTGATGTTTATCTACGTAATAACTAAACTGTGAATAAATTAATAAAATACGATTTGTAACAAGAATAGTGTGCGCGGCAGACATCCAATAACAACGTGGCATAACGCGCGGCAGTCCCTCAAGGTTGCCGCTTTATGTTTGGACACACCTTCTTCCTCTTCTTGGGGATGTGGCTATGCAGGGCTCTGTAATGAGACCCGGTATCACTTTGATCAATGTCGATCTATTGTGTTCGCCACTATCTAAAGTTCCTTGGACCCACCTTCTTCCTCTTCTTGAGGATTTGGCTATGCAGGGCTCTGTAATGAGACCCGGTATCACTTTGATCGTTGCCGATCTATAGTTTTCGCCACTATCTAAAGTTCCTGGCCAATACCTGCTGCTAGGAACAGCCGCAGCTTCTTGGCCGGGGTATGCTTTGCGTCTTCGGGATCCACTAGGTGCTTCTCTAGGAGGAGGCTACGTTTGTGCATTAAGGCGGGGCAGTAGCAGTACGCTTACTCCCAGTTTTAACATTGCAAATACGATTGATCGACGTGAGAGCTCACCACGCCAAGTGTAAGCGAATATTATATTTTCGGTGAGTTACGAATCCGCCATCGAATGTGATAATTTAAATTTTTTTTTTGTAAATTTTTTTTAATTTTTTTTTTAATTTTTAAGTTTTTTTTTTAATTTTTTTTTTAAATGACGTCATTCTCGCATTTTGAGATGTCAATCTGTGTGACACTCGAAGTGCCAAAATAGCAACTGACATTAGTCATATCGTATTTTTTGTACGTTTGGTGAGTTATAAAGGCGATCTGTCTCATCGAATTTCACTCGGAGTGGGAATGACACGGTGACTTTTTGTTCACTGTGTGTAGATGTATGGAGGAGCTCACTTTCACCTCACTTTAGTGAGACGTATTTCAATCTCGTTCAATCTCAGAGTAAGGGTACTGATCATGTGTAATGCGTTTCCTCAGGCTCACAGTTGAGCCTTCACACATCTGTGTCTAGGAGCTTGAGGTTGAACATATTAAGTCACACCCTAACTTTCTGTTCAACCCGCAATACCCCGTCAGACACACCCTAACTTTGTTAACAATTCCGTGGCTATTACATTCACCTACTTTATAATTAAGTCACAGTATTTTGTAAATTGAAACAGTATAATCGGATACGCCGTCGAATCGATGAGCTTTGTAATCATGACTGATTGAACTTATTACCGCGCACAATTTCCATCTGTTAATTTTGGAAAATGACTTCGGAAAATATGCTATCGTTCGCGATGAGTTTCCATACTTTTTGATCCATAATTCGTTTTGTAATAATATAATTGATTGAGTGTTTAAACCAGTAATTATTTCCTGATCGAGGGTGTCTGGAATGCCTCGTTGATCTACAGGTTGGCATGTTCGACTGCGGCCGACGAGGTCCCGGGTTCGAGTCCCGGGTCGGGCCATAATTAAGTATCGGGTTTTTCTGACTAGAAATTCTCAGTACTAGCCCGGAGTTAGGAAGTTGGTGGTGTTCCACCCCCGTGTTTCGGAGAGCACGTCAAGCCATCAGTCCTGGTTATTATCACTAACATGATAATAGTCGTTAAAGCCCGCCAACCCGCATTGGAGCAGTTTGGTGGGTCCAAGCTCTTATTCCCTCTCTCCCATGAGAGTGGAGGCTTATGCCCAGCAGTGGGACGTTAATGGGCTGTTGTGGTGGATCGAGGTTGTTCAAAATTATTGTGTTGGCAATAATTTGCATGAGGGACGAGTGGCTTAGTTGCGACAATGCATAACAGTCGATTGCAATAGAATCAAGTCGGTAACTGGATGGGTGACCGAATTTGGTAGTACCAATTTGGCCTTTTAGTTTCCTCCGTATCTCGGAAAGCATGTTAAGCCGTTGGTCTCGGTTATCATCACTAACATCTGAAAGTTAGTAGCCTAGTAAATAGTACCTAGTCTTAGTAGAATTACGACTCTACTAAGACTAGGAAGGACCTGGGAACCCATCACATTATTATCCCAAGAAAATCTCTGCGATTACGTGATAATATAAATTTCCTAATTGAGCTTACCAGGAATCCTCCCTCCCTCCCTCCCTTAACCTCCCTGGCGTACTGACTTGTTGAGAGCTGTTGTCTTAACGGGGTCTGGTCTGGTCTGGAGGGAGGCTTTGGCCGTACCGTCAAGCGATTAAGCGTTCCGGTACGATGCCGTGTAGAAAACAATTAGGGGTATGGATTTAATATAACTGCCACACCCTTAACAGGTTAGCCCGCTACTATCTTAGACTGCATCATCATCATCGACTGGGATTTACTCATTACGAACGAAAAGTGTTACCATGGAAACGTAGAAAATAACGTAACGGAGAAAGTTTGCTTTTACTCCCCATTTTTCATACCTATATTATTATAAGAAAATGGATTCTTAAGGAGGTCAACCCCGAAAAATCGAACCCTGAACCTTCCACAATACACAGCGCTCCCCACTGCGACAGGCAGGTAATTATTTAGCTATATAATGTCGTCGACCGGTGTAATCACCTGATCCATACATCCATACATTCATCCAAAACTTTCGCATTTATAATATTAGTAAGATAGTAAGAAGATATGAAAACCGATTCTTAAGGAGGTCAACTTCGAAAAATCGAACCTTGAACCTCCCACAGCGCTCCCCACTGCGGCAGGCAAGTAATTATTTAGCTATATAATGACGTCGACCGGTGTAATCACCTGATCCATACATCCATACATCCATCCAAACTTTCGCATTTATAATATTAGTAAGAAGAGTAGTAATATTATATGAAAACCGATTCTTAAGGAGGTCAACTCCGAAAAATCGAACCTTGAACCTCCCACAGCGCTCCCCACTGCGGCAGGCAGGTAATTATTTAGCTATATAATGACGTCGACCGGTGTAATCACCTGATCCATACATCCATACATCCATCCAAACTTTTGCATTTATAATATTAGTAAGAAGATTAGTAATATTATATGAAAACCGATTTTTAAGGAGGTCAACTCCGAAAAATCGAACCTTGAACCTCCCACAGCGCTCCCCACTGCGGCAGGCAGGTAATTATTTAGCTATATAATGACGTCGACCGGTGTAATCACCTGATCCATACATCCATACATCCATCCAAACTTTCGCATAATTATAATATTAGTAAGATAGTAAGAAGATTAGTAATATTATATGAAAACCGATTTTTAAGGAGGTCAACTCCGAAAAATCGAACCTTGAACCTCCCACAGCGCTCCCCACTGCGGCAGGCAGGTAATTATTTAGCTATATAATGACGTCGACCGGTGTAATCACCTGATCCATACATCCATACATCCATCCAAACTTTCGCATTTATAATATTAGTAAGATAGTAAGAAGATGAACAAGATTATATGAAAACCGATTCTCAAGGAGGTCAACTCCGAAAAATCTAACCTTGAACCTCCCACAACGCTCCCCACTGTGGCAGGCAGGTAATTATTTAGCTATATAATGACGTCGGCCGGTGTAATCACCTGATCCATACATCCATACATCCATCCAAACTTTCGCATTTATAATATTAGTAAGATAGTAAGAAGATGAACAAGATTATATGAAAACCGATTCTCAAGGAGGTCAACTCCGAAAAATCTAACCTTGAACCTCCCACAACGCTCCCCACTGTGGCAGGCAGGTAATTATTTAGCTATATAATGACGTCGACCGGTGTAATCACCTGCGGGTATCAGAGGTAACGTCTATTTGGTTAGGCTCTGTGGGCTCTGCAAACATCATTCTGCTGCCGCGTTGTGATGTTATTGTTTTTATTACATCTCACCCCCTAATATTGAGCTCATTGTATTCAGCACTTTTATTTTGTTATCGAAATAATAGTCACCTAAAGTCGGAGACAAAAAGACGTGGGCTTTTCTTAGACAATGTCGTCTTTGACGGCGATTGCAGCTTTAGAAGGAGTCTTTTACATACGACTGCCTGAAAAAAGGAGTATATTCAGGGTTCATATATGTATGTATGTGAGTATTTATATCCCACCATAACTTCTATACGCCTGAACCGATTTTGATAAATGAGGTATCGTTAGAATCCCTAGCTTATTTCGGGTGACATAGGCTAGTAAACTTTTGAAAACAATTGACCATGGTCCCGCATTAAAGACTAAAGTTGAAAAAAAATTCGAATAAATGTTAAATTATGACTTGTTACCCGACTAAAAGAAAGGGTTATGATTTTAGCAATATGCTTTTAAAAAAACAGTATAACTGTTGAAGATTAAGTAAACGATAAAAGAGCATAGATTTGACTCTCTCCAACTATGCTTGGGACTGCAGTTACTTGTATTCTTATAATGACTTTAATTAATTTTGATTGAAAAGAGCAACCACCGAGTTTCTTGCTGGCTCTTCTCGGTAGGAATGGCATTCCGAACCAGCGGTAGAACTTAACAATTCAAAAGCACTTTAAAAAGTTCATTTGAATAAAAAAAGATTGAAAATTGTGTATGTATGTTTGTATTTTTGTATGTTCCACCGTAACGTCTAGACTAGGTACTAAAGCAAACCTCTGTGCATCCACTTTTGAGTTTGAGACCTATCAACGCGCAGCCAATGAGTGAGTGAGTCTCTTTTCTTTTCTATTCATTGTATGAGATAATTAGAATCATGGCTCCAGATTTTAGTATTTTTTTGATTTTACTATAGTAGTAGTAGTAATCAAAAAACCCAGTCTATTACTTCATGTAAAGTATTGATTAAGATAAGGGCTATGAACAACTTTAAAAAGGAAAGGAAGATTTAAGTAAATCATTATCTTTAATATATTATAATAACCACGTAAAAGATTAAAGAAAAGATAAGATCAAGTTAATCTGTAGAAGGTTTTAATATCATAAAACAATCCATTAGTAAAATAAAGCTCACCGTAATGTTTTTTTAAGGAAAATCCATTATCTTTATGCCTACTTTGTTTGTCGTGGGTGTACTATCTCTTGGGAGATTCTGTTTTCCTGGTAAAATAACGATTTGTCGTCTTACTAATATTATTATTTTTGATGACCTCTCTGGCGCAGTGTAGAGCGCTGTTGTCTTGGAGGTCCAGGGCTCGATTCCCGGGGGTCTATTCGGGAATTTATAATTTCTGGATTCTCTCCGGTCTTGTCTGGTGGAGGCTTCGGCCGTGGCTGTTTACCACCCTTAGCCGCCAAGCTATTTAGCGTTCCAGTGTGATGCCTGAATTTATGTAGGTACTAGATGCCCAATAGATATGGTAGTTACCATACCTATTGGCTGGTTAGCCACGGCCGAAGCCAGCTGGAGCCATGAACAGAGTCAATTATTTAGAACTTATAAATTTCCAAATTTCTTCAGCCCGAAACCGATTCGTGGACCTTCAATTTTTATACGACTGCCTGAAAAAAGGAGTATATTGTTTTCAGGGTTCATGTATGTATGTGAGTTTGTATATTCCACCATTAACTTCTATACGCCTGAAACGATTTTGATAAATGAGGTATCGTTAGAATCCATAGCTTATTTCGGGTGACATAGGCCAGTAAAATTTAAAAAAAAATTATGGGGTGGCCATGGTCCCGCATTAAAGATTAAATTTGAAAAAAAATATCGAAAATAAGATTAACTATATAATCATCATCGAGAAAATGATGAGTAGATTCCAAAAATAGGTATATAGCACTGTAGTTCAATATCCAGTGATTCACAAAAAAAATTAATTTAATAAAAATGTGAATAAGATTCTAATTTAACTAGATTAATTTAGATTTTTAACTTTTTAGTCGTTTTTGACAAAGCAGTCGTGTTTTCTATTTTTTTTAATTATGACTTGTTAAGACCACTGCGTAAGAAAGCTCATAATAAGTAAATGGGAGAAAAATATAAGATGAAATGTTGAGTCTGCCCTGAATAATTGATCTCTCATTAATTGATTTAATTCAGAACTTTATATTCCGTCGAAGGGGTCTTAAGGAAGTATCGAAGGGGGTAGGTATGTCAGGTTTTGCGACTGGCTATCTGGATGATATTTTATTTTGTTTATTTGTCTGTAATCAAAAGCGTTTTACTTATATAATTTACAGTTATCTCTTAAAACTAAAATGAGGCCAAAAATATCACATTCAGTTAACTCTTCAAAGTAAAAAAAGGCCGAAAAGATTAATTTTTTTTAAATAAATAGGTACTTAAAGTTAAAAAAGTGCAAGTGCTTGCGGGTATGTGTGTATGTAAAAAAAAGGAAATTAAGCCAAAAATCAAAAATCATATCTACGCGCCGTAGATATGATTTTTGATTAATTTTATTTTAATGAAGAAAACATTGTTTTCTTGGAACTATAACTTAAGGGGTTAAGAAGGCCGAATGACCTTGACGAAACGCAGACCAGCGGGACTTTTGCCGACGGTAATGCCGTATAGCGGCCACGCCCGGAACTACGCAAACTAGGCCAAAGACTATAGACTGCAGAGGGAACAAGTGCTATTTTATGGGATAATGCCTATATTTATGTTTGCGCATAAATATCATAGGCCACAAATACGTAAACTTTCTTTAATACCTACCTTTAGCTTTACCTTGAGACCTTGCCATGAAATGTTCGATATCGTATCCGATACTAAATATTGTTTGCGCTTGTAGTAGGCACAGATTTAGATATAGGTACAAGTAATATTTCGTATTGGATCAATGCTAAAATGTAGGTAGTTCAAGTTAGTGTTGCAGAACTATCGATAGTTGACATCAAGCTAAAAGTTTTGAAACGTGCTACCTCCACCGAGGGATGAGTGGGGTACAGGGAGAGGAGCTAGAGAATCAGGTACTAACTGCTCACAATAAACCCCACTTGCCGGAGTTGCGTAGTTTTTTTGTGAGTTTACTCCTTTAGAATCAATTTTCATATGTATGAGCCTGTGGTATGAAAATTTATGTGCAGTACTACGTCATGCGCAGCTCTGAGCACAGAGTCACTTAAAAAAAGTCAGCGCCATTTTGAAATTCTTTGTTAAATAACCGATTTCGTTCAAAATTGATATTTACGGCTTTCTGGGATCACAAAACAGGAAACTGTTACCAAAATTTAAAAAAGTCGGTGCCATTTTGAAATTCTTTGTTAATTGACCGATTTCGTTCAAAATAGCATGCGCACTACGAGTAAAATTATGTCTACCCGTTATCTCTCTCTGTCTACCGGAGCTAACATGGTTACTTGTCTCGTTACGTCAAAAGTAGAGATAAAAGTAATATTTCTAATCTGTGGTATTTTTCTCTACGAGCCTTTACATGTCGACTACTTTTTTCTTGTAATATACTGCATTTTGTGCATGTTAGGGTAAATGAAAAATTTGCCGGCAACGACAATATCTCTCTCTCTCTCGTCGCGAGATAATCTCGTTGTGCACATCCTAGACCTACTGGGATCACAAAACAGGAAACTGTTACCAAAATTTAACAAAGTTAGCGCCATTTTGAAATTCATGTTGTTAGTATGTTTCCATGACTATTTAATGTATTTTGATGAATATAAAATATATGGTAATTAATATATGATGATAGCCACGGATTTAGAGAATAGGAGTGCAGGTGTTCCCAGCTTGTCATCACGAATTTCGATTCCATATTATGATATTATCGATAAGGTTGTCTGGAAGAGATCGCTGGTTAGCGATAAGACCGCCTTATTGTACCTACATTTTAAGTTTTCATGTTTGTTCTTTTTCACACATACATACATACATACATACATACATACATACATACATAAATACATGCATACATACATACATACATACATACATACATACATGCATGCATGCATGCATGCATGCATGCATGCATGCATACATACATTCATACATACATACATACATACATACATACATACATACATACATACATACATACATACATATATACATGTTTGCTTTTCCGCAGTCTCTCAGTCGCAGACAAAACGATTTTGTCTCGGTAGCATATTCGATTTACTAAAACAAAAGTTGTTAGAATTCAAAAATGGCACATTTACATCTGATACATATAATTACATCGCATACATTATAATTATTAGTAGTATGTATTTTAGTTATTAGTAGCATTAATATTATTAGTAAGTAATTTTGCATTAAAGATATTATAATCTATTCCGTCGGGTCGGAGGAAAAAAAATCAAATTAAAGCTTTAAAAACAATCAAAATATGTAGCGAGTGCAGGTAGGTTGTTCCTCATCAAAATCATCTTGATTTGAATTTTTACAATCACTTGTCACTACAGAACCTTATTTAGTCTTTGCACCTACTTTGCACACTTAAAAAGTTAAATTCTTAAAAAAAATATATTTACACCTACTAATTTACAGATAAATACTGAACTAAGTATTTCTAAAATTTTAAATATGTACAAATGAGTATAAACCCTTCAAAATCGAAAATTAACTTTAAAAATTCGCTCCGACACCGACGTGCGGTCCACCTTCGACAATGTCCCGAAACGGACTGCCGAAGGGCTCGCGGGTGTTTACAGGGCGACGGAGCAGCCACGTTCTCACTTATACTCACGTATACTTAAATTTCGGGGGAAAATTACTTTACACGAATGTTATAGGGAGTAAAAATAAAACTCTCCGTTAAAAATATTGTAATTTTTAAGACCTATTTTTGTGTGCAAGAACTAATTAAAAAGCTTGTGCCGTTTTGCAGAACATTTTCAAAGTATGACAAAAGTAGATACTCTTTGGGGATTTTTTTCTGAAAGAGGGTTTGAAAAAAGTAAATTTTTTTTACAGTAGAAATGTTTAGTAAGCCTATATCTTCCGTTACATATTTTTTCTTTACGGATTCAACTATCAGTTATTAAGACAATTTGACTTAAACATCCTAATACTGAGGCAGTTTGTCATCTCTTAAAGCCTTAAATTAGTGTAAAAATAAACAAAATACTCCACCTGAATACCAATCTGTTTTCATGATCAAATGCTAACAACAACGATTGCGAAGCAGGTTCGAGTACTGTTAATTCAGAGACCTTGTTCGCTACATTAGTGATGTGGTGAGTACACTTTGTTCTAAAATGTTCACGAGTATGATTTTCAATACGATTTTCGGCACGCGACCAGCGTGGTAGACTATGGCTTAAACCTTTCTCGCTCTGAAAGGAGATCCGTACTGAGTAGTGGTCCGTCCGTTGATGGGTTCAGATGACGAATATTACGTTCATCATCAGCGTTATAATAATAAATCCTCAAATAAAAAAATAATATAATTGGCTTTAGTGTTGGCCAGTTATATATTTTTTTATTCTATTGGCAAATTTCGTCTGCGCAGAAAAGCGCAACCTAAGCCACCAATGAAATATAGACTTTATTGCTTGAAGATAAGATTTTAAATACAATGAAATTAATATAACGAATTAAAAAATACGACTGCCCTGCCATATTATTTTTGGAGTTTACCTTCTTAGGAAGCGATTTGCATATATTTGGAATCTTATTCACATTTTTATTAAATGATATTTTTTTGTGTATCACTGGATATTGAACTATAGTGTTATATATTTTTGGAATCTACTCATCGTTTTCTAGATGATGATTATATTATAGTTATTATTATTTTCGATTATTTTTTTCAAATTTAATCTTTAATGCGGGACCATGGCCACCCCATCAATTTTTTTTAAATTTTACTAGCTTTCACTACAGCCCATTCACGTCCCACTGCTGGGCACAGGCCTCCACTCTCATAGGAGAGAGGGAATTAGAGCTTAGACCCACCACGCTGCTCCAATACGGGTTGGCGGGCTTTAACGACTATTATCATGTTAGTGATAACAACCGAGACCGACGGCTTAACGTGCTCTCCGAGGCACGGGGGTGAAACACCGCCAACTTCCAACTCCGGGCTAGTACTGGGAATTTCTAATCAGAAACCCCATAGATACTTAATTATGGCCCAACCCGGGACTCGAACCCGGGACCTCGTCGACCGCAGTCAAACATGCTAACCACTAGACCAACGAGGCAGTTTTAGTAGCTTTATCACCCGAAATAAGCTAGGGATTCTAACGATACCTCATTTATCAAAATCTGTTCAGGCGTATAGAAGTCATGGTGGAATACATACATACATGCATGAACCCTGAAAACAATATACTCCTTTTTTCAGGCAGTCGTATAAAAAGTGGTAGTATCTACTTACTGTACATCACTAGCGCTAACCCTCGACTGCACTTGACGTTAGAGGACGCTGGTCGTATTTACACGGCACTCGAGAGGCAGTGACAAAGCACAGGTGTGAGTTTGTAAAACAACCCTTATTGTTACAGTCTACACATGAAAGGGCTTGTTTGTCGCGTACTTTCTATGAATGTTCTGGCTTTTCCACATTTAAATTAGCTTTTTTTCTATTTAATTTAATTTGAACTAAACTTTTTACCTTTTTTTTATTATATATCATAAAGTACTAACAACAGTTAATATACTACTAAAGTTACGATTTGGCTTTTTTTTTTTTTTTTTTTTTTTTTTTTTTTTTTTTTTTTTTTTAATCCACTACAAGTTAGCCCTTGACTGCGATCTCACCTGATTTTAAGCGGGCTGACCTGTTAGGGACATGGCAGTTATATTAAACCCATACCCCTATTCGGTTTCTGCACGGCATCGTACCGGAATTCTCCTCAGGAGCATCCTCAGGAGATGTTGCTCCGGTGTCGGAGTGAAACGTACGTTGAGAGTGATTTGGAGGATTTGTGTGGTGTGGTGTTGTGCCTGTGCGAATTGCTGGGTGGTGGGTGTCGCATGTTGCAGGTGAAAGACACGCACTGTACCACACAGATTTGTCTACTGTAGCGGATTATAGCGAATTAAACTTCTAGTTCATTCACTATCATGGACTTCCGCAAAGTAACGCCTGCTTCTATTCAGTATCGTGGGCATCAGCTAGTAAATCATAATGTTAGGTATCCCCGCTTTCAAGCTGGTTCGAATTCGCTTCGGTCTTCCCTTTTTCTTCTCCACTAGTGTGAAACCATCCTATAAACTTTACGATGGTAAAAAATAATAACCCTGTGCCTTTATACACGCAATAATATTATGTAGACACTTAAAGATTATAATGAATTTATGCCGCCAACAAATCTAAATTCAATTAGCCCTCGAGTGGCGTGCAAATCGGCTAATTTCCTCATAACAAAGAATGCATTATGCTAATCCACGATAATTCTTCCTGTGCATGACCGGTCGCACGTTTGTTGCAAATTCTATGTGTGCCATGATTGGCTGCAATTAGAAAATAATTAGCCCGCGATCGCTGGTTGCATACTAATTTAATATGGATGTACAAAAAATAGTGTAATATATATAAACCTTTTTAAAAAAAAAAATATATAGGTCAGCGCTTGGCTGCAATCAGACTTGCTTGCAAGTGGTGATGCAGCCTAAGGTGGAGCGCGTTTGCCTAGAAGATGCCTATTCACTCTTGATTTGAAGGTACCTATATTAAAAGAGGAGGGGAAAACGGAAGCCGGAAGGGCATTCCATATCCTAGCGGTTCTAATTAGAAACGAGGAAGCAAATCGCTTCGTACGAGCCCGCGGAATTTCGACTGCGTAAGGGTGCAGACCTTGTCGATGCCTTGCGGTTCGATAATAAAAAGGTGACGGAGGAACCAGATCGAACAGTTCTTGAGCACACTCTCCGAAATATATCCTGTAGAATACCGACAGACAGGCAACTTTGTGCCGATGTTCTAAGCTTTGCAGCTTTGAACTGACCAGCGCTTTGTTACCAATAAATCTCCTGGCGCCACGATCCTTCGAATCCAATGCATCAAGCTGGTACTTGGCAGAGCCATCCCATAAATGGCTGCAGTACTCCATGCACGATCGAACTTGTGCTTGGTACCTATAAACCTTTAGAGTTTATAGTTTACCGGACGGCACTAAAGACGGGACAGGGCAAAACGTGTGCACATAACGAAGGAGAACGACGTTGTCCTGTCACGCTAATATGCGCGCTGCATATAAAGAAGGAAGAAAGAAAACCAGTTTATGAATGAATGAATCGTTTATTAACCAGACAATAAAGGTCCTAAGGGGTTAGTTAAAGACTTATCCTTTGTTAGTAATTCTAATAAGTAACCATAATAATAATATATAGTTATCTATATATATAAAAGCGAAAGGTCACTGATTCATCACGATATTTCAGGAACTATAAAGCATACAGACTTGAAATTTGAAAGATAGGTTCCTTCTATGGTGTAGACGGCCGCTAAGAAACGGTTTTGAGAAATTTCACCCCTAAGGGGTTGGAAATGGGGGTTGGAAATTTGTATGAAAGTCCTTTGTTTTTGAAGTTAGAGACATGAAAATTGGCAAATAAGTTAATAGCTATAAATAATAAAAACCTGTATAAGCAATTTTACGAAAATCTTAGAGACTTGAAAATCGCGATAGGTTATTCGATTTAAATAATAATAACCTATATGAGCAATTTTACGAAAATAATAAAAAATGGGGGTTGGCTTACATGCGGTTTTTAAGTTTTTGTAGTTAGAGACTTGAAACCCAGGATTTAGGTTATTAGTTTTAAATAATAATAAACTGCATAAGCAATTTTACGATTACGATAAAGGGGGATTCTTTGGACCCTGTAGAGTACCTTCACCATATATGAGCCCTGTATATTGGTGGGTCTGTCTAGGACAGCAGATCAAATAATTAAATAAATAAAATCGATCATAAGAAATACTCGAGCGCGTCAGATTAAGGTAGAGTGAGTTAATTACGTGCTGAAAAGTGTACATTCAAATAATCTGATGATTTGAGCGAGACCTAAAGGAGTTGGAGTTTTTAAAGTTTGTAACTTTCCAACTCCTTTGGGTCTCGCTCAAATCGTCAGATTATTTGAACGTACACTTTTCAGCATGTAATTAACTCACTCTACCTTAATCTGACGCGCTCGAGTATTTCTTATGATCGATTTTATTTATCTAATTATTTGATCTGCTGTCATAGACAGACCCACCAATATACAGGGCTCATATATGGTGAAGGTACTCTACAGGGTCCAAAGAATCCCCCTTTATATTAATCTGCCGCTCTGGAGTAAATCCAAAAATTCCCTCTTGGCCTCCCCTACTATATAGACATCCATACATCCAGACATCCATACATCCATCCAAACTTTCGCATTTATAATATAAGTATAGATTATTTATCGGTGTGAGCGGGGGCGGTTTACGAGGCGCTGTCGACCGCACCGACAATACGACGCCATAAACCGCGCCTTGTGGATAACGGCCTTTATATTTCACCAATAACGATAGCACTTGTTAATTTATCGATAAATACCTCGCTACCACTTGCCAACACTACGTCGGCGTTTTTATTTTATCGATATAAAAAAATAATATTAATTTGAATAGGCTGAAAGGCTGAAACCGGCAAGCGGCGGAAGTATGCCTCTCTCATAGAGAGTTACATATTTGTTCCGTTTGCCGTGGAGACCCTTGGGCTGTGGAGTCTTATAAATAAATTAAAAAAAAAAATTTTGCGAGATATTTCACCGCGGTTAATGGCCTCATCTGGTGACAGAAGGGCTGGCTCATTTTTTGCGCAAAGGATCAGCCTGGCTGTCCAGCGCGGATATGCAGCCAGCATTCTTGCCACCATTCCACGTGGGCATGATTTATATAGTAATTAGGTTAGGCTAGCTAGCATTAAGTTCTATTGTATTATTGACAATAAAAAAAAAATATATATATTGAATATTAGGCAATTATTATACTTCACTTTATTACCTACTACCTAATATGTTTCTTCTTACCACAACTTTTCTCTTTATACTTATTGTACGCACTGCGATTTCAACCCTGTCCCCACTAACAAAGGTTAACTGGAAGAGAATACCTCTAGGTATTAAGTTCGCCTTTGTGCATTGTAATTTTCTTATGTGCAATAAAGAATTTAAAACAAACAAAAACAAACAGGCAGTCCGAAATCCGTATGCATGAAATATCGTTAATTCGAGCCTTGAACTGAAAATAATTAATAAGAAATTAAGTGACAAATATTTTAGTTTAGAATTTTTAATGGCCGAAAATAATTTATTAATAATATTATTGCAATGCAAAAACGTCTGCGTTTATCTTTTAACGATATAAAAAATATTAATTTGAATATTAGGCTGTCCGAAATCCGTATGTATCGTTAATTCGAGCCTTGAACTGAAAATAATTAATTAGAAATTAAGTGACTAATATGTTAGTTTACAAGTAATTCATTTTTAGAATCTAGATGTATAAATGAACGAAAATAATTTATCAATAATATTATCAATGCAAAAACGTCTGCATTTTTCTTTTAACGATGTAAAAAATATTAATTTGAATATTAGGCAGTCCGAAATCCATATATATGAATTATCAATTCGAGCCTTGAACTGAAAATAATTAATTAGAAATTAAGTGACTAATATGTTAGTTTACAAGTATTTCATTTTTAGAATCTAGATGTATGAATGAACGAAAATAATTTATTAATAATATAATCAATGCAAAAACGCCTGCATTTTTCTTTTAACGATATAAAAAATATTAATTTGAATATTAGGCAGTCCGAAATCCGTATGTATCGTTAATTCGAGCCTTGAACTGAAAATAATTAATTAGAAATTAGGTGACTAATATGTTAGTTTACAAGTATTTCATTTTTAGAATCTAGATGTATGAATGAACGAAAATAATTTATTTATAATATTATCAATGCAAAAACGTCGCCATTTTTTTTAAACGATATAAACAATATTAATTTGAATATTAGGCAGTCCGAAATCCGAATGTATGAATATCGTTAATTTGAGCCTTGAACTTAGAATAATCAATTGGAAAATAAGTGACTAATATTATAGTTTAATTGCATTGAATTTTTAGAATCTAGATGTTTGAATGACCAAATACTTTATTAATATTATTATCAATGCAAAAACGCGTCTGTCCTGAATGAACAAGTCATGACGAACTTAGTACGTACTTACTTATAAAAGTAAAGAATATTGAAGTTCAAAATATGTAAGTAGAACTAATTAGATGACACTCACAACTTCATCAAACCCCGCGGGAGACTTTTTAATTTTCCGGGACTAAAAGTACGTCGTACTACGTCCTTCCTCGGGATGCAATCTATCTCTGTACCAAATTTCGTCAAAATCGATTGAACAGATGGACCGTGGAACTATCTGTGATTATTTTGCATCCAAATGCGTGCAGTATGGATTGAAATACCTATTTCGATATTCAACATGTAGTAACTAAAACTCAAACTCAAACTCAAATAATGTTTATTCAATTTAGGTAGGCACACTACACTTATTGACTTCCAGTTATTCATAAAATATAATGGTCATAATCAGCACTAACTTCTAAGTATTCCGTGCTTCAACTGTTGAATTGAGTTCATCATAAATTATTAATTCATTATTTTATTGTTTGACTATTTTTATTTAACATCAAAAATAGTAAAATATAAATAGGTGTACTAATTCAACAGTAGGTAGAGTCTAAACAACCGCAAACAAATACAGAGGGCCCGTGGCGACAGACTGTACGAAACTTTAATTGTTTACTCACCAGTCATCACAAAGGATTGTTTGCTTAAAGTACTGAGGTACTCGCACGGGTCATATTATCTTGTATGGACTGTGGTTTAGTGCGAAAACGCACTACGGACAGCACAGCACTTAAAAGATAAATGATTTCTTTATTTCATGCAGGACAACTTGTGTCACTTATGAAACGTTAAGACTACCACCGGTTCGGAAAAATGACTTAAGGTTGCCTAATGTCGTCGTCTCATCCGATAGACGTCCACTGGTGGACGAAGGTCTCCTGCATGGATGACGACCTCCGTGGCGCAGTATGTAGCGCTGTTGTCTTAACGTGCGGAGGTCCCGGGTTCGATCCCCGGCAGTGTCAATTTGAGAATTTATAATTTCCGAATTTTCCCTGGTCTGGCCTGGTGGGAGGCTTCGGCCGTGGCTAGTTACCACCCTACCGGTAAAAGATTTAGCCTGTGATTTAGCCTTCTGGTACGATGCCGTGTAGAAACCGAATAGGGCTAAGTATGGGTTTATATAACTGCCATGCCCCGAACAGGTTAGCCCGCTACCATTCTAGACTGCATCTTCACTTACCATCAGGTGAGATCGCAGTAAAAAGGATTTAAAAAAAAGCGGCTCCCAGCTATACGCTTGAGATTTTCCGTCCATCTAGTGAGACATCGTCCAATGCTGAGTTTTCCATTGCGAGGCCGCCATTATAGCACCTTGGTGACCATTTAGATTCGATTTGAAGAATTGGCCTATCTGTTCTTCTAATCGAATCTAAATCATACTAATATTATAAATGTGAAAGTGTGTTTGTTTGTTGGTTTATTGGTTTGTTGGTTTGTCCTTCAATCACGCCGCAACAGAGCAACGGATCGACGTTCTTTTTGGTATGGGTATAGTTGAAGACCTGGAGAGTGAAATAGGCTACTTTTTATTTCTGAAAATTAAGGAGTTCGCGCGGGAATCGATAGATATTATAGATAGATAGATAATAAGATATTATATATAAGGAAAAGGTTATACTGACTGACTGATCTATCAACGCACAGCTGAAACCACTGGATGGATCGGGCTGCAATTTAGCATACAGGTAGCTATAATGACGTACCTAGGCATCCACTAAGAATGAATTTTTGAAAATTCAACCCCTGAGGGGGTAAAATAGGGTTTTGAAATTCGTATGCAAATTGAACCTAACGTGAGCGAAACCGCGGAAAAAAGCTCGTTTAACTATATGCGCCGCTAATAAGTCTAGGAAACGGATTGGTTTGTTGTATGAAGACCTCTGCATTAAATCCGGAGTAGCTGAAACTTGGCAGGGTTGTGGTATGGTATTTTGGTGAATCAAAACCATACTTTAATCCTTCCGATATTATCATATTCTAGAGTACCTAATTTAATTATTTTGTACAATCCTTTTTCCCTCTGATTTTCTTTTCGTCCTTCGCGCTCAGTTGGCGGGAAGCGTCCCCATTCGCTCTCAGAATTCCCCCTTTTTTAATTATTTTATTTTACGGCCCTGGATTCAAGTCCTTTATGGCCTAATATTTATTGCGAATATCGTTCCACAGAATATAAAGATAGAAAATTATGATAGTATAAACCAAAACTTATACAAAAAGATCCAAAAAAGTATCATCTACACCAGCAGAGTGCTCACCACTGTGCCAAGGAGGTCGTCGAGGTAAGATTTTACGACAAATCATTCTTCTGTGAGCCGGGGTAAGTCTAGACGTCACAGGCACACAGCATCTCCAGTCAATGTGGCGCGGACGTAATTACCCGCAGGATGTCTCGTGAAGAGCTTACTATAGAAATGATCCTATGAGGGAAGGTCTTTCCCCGCAGGATGTCAGATGCAGCGCACTTCCTGCGCTACCGACTCTTTGACTGCCACTTTATATTATACTTACCCCATATTCACGAGAAGCTTTATAGCAGTGCTTTAGAGCCCTATTAAGTTTAATTTGTATTTGTATAAATTTAGGTATACTAAGTATAATGAACTGAGGAATTGAGGAAGTGAAAATCAAAGGTATGAGGCAGGTATGTGGAAGCCCTTACTCCAGGCTTCACAGCACTGGGTAATAGATAATTATCTGGAATATACATGGATACGCACACTCATACAATACTTACACACATACACACACTCACACACACTTACACACGTACACGTACACGTATTTGATAACAGATGAGACAAAAGACGTAACATTCAAAAGAAAATTAAAAGACTAAGGCTAATACAAAAATGTTTCTACAGTGTAAAAGATTTTTTGAGTGAATAGACCTCAATTACTTGATCAGCGTACCTATGTTAAGTTAAATTAATATTGTAATGTTGACACTATTAATTATACTACATTATTTGAATTAGGTATGTAAGGACAGGACGCCACAATTGTGATATATAATATAATAAGTATAACTATTTTAGCAACGCCCTGACAGGGCCTCATGTCTATGTCAATGATTAATATTATGTATTAGCAAGTAAGGCATGAACATGAAAGCTATGAAATAAATAAATACACATACACACACTTGCTATCACCCTTGCATGCCTGCATGATTATAATTAAAAAATTGTATCAATTTTGTTTTTTTCTAATGTTATTGTTAAATTTGGAAGAGCTAGGCCTTCTGACACAGGTATTTTTATACTTAACAGAAGGCCTCAGCCACAATTATTTGATAAAATTTATGCTGAAATAAATAATTTTCATTTTTTCATAATATATTGCCAGTGTCAAAGGTAATGGCGTCCTTCGACGTTCATTCCGAGATGCGTTAAAGTGAAAGAGATCGCTCGTTGAACGTAGGAGATCAATTGTTGTATTGTGGTCAAGCGTAAGCAATTTAATGAATAAAATCAAAAAAGATCCCGTATAAGAAATTTATACCCTCATCTGTTATTTGTGATAAGAAAGAAATGATAGATAACATACTCATTGACGTTTGACATAATATGATGAATAGGTTGCCTAGTTAAATTGCGTACGGATAAGATCTAAATGTATATCTATCTATATACTTATAATAAAACTGTAACTGGAAGATTTCTGTACATCTTTTATATGTTGTTTCTGTTCTGTTAATATATTCTGAAAATTTTAATCAGGGTATGCTTTACTATCGATAATGAGCCCAAAACAGATTTCTGTTTTTGCCTGTTTGTCTGTCTGTCTGTCTGTCTGTAAGGCCGCGCAGCACGTGAAAACTAATGTACGGATTTAAATGAAATTTGGTATAGCGGTAGCTGATACTCCGGGTCAATATATAGGATAGTTTTTATCCCGATAGAAAATAAGGTTCCTTCAGGATATGGGTTTGTTGTTGATTTTACTCCATAACTCAAATCTGAACTGATTTGAATAAATCTTTCTTTCTTAGAAGGTATGTCTTATCAGGAAAGTTTTTCCCAATTTTGGTGAAGATATCAATTTTGGTGAATATTATCAAATTTTGGTGAAGATTTGATAAATATTATCAGAGATAGAAGACAAAACTCCTCAACAGACATCAGCGATTCATTTTATTAGGACTTAATAATACGTTTTGGTGGCGTTTGAAGGAAACAAAATTAATTAAAACAAAAGAAAATCTGTCAACAGCCGTCAACATAATTTACCATAATATTTCGATGCCATATGTTTGCCTGTGATATGTGGACTTAATTTCGTATATTAAATAAATAAATAAATAAAAGTTTATTGACCAGCACTACAATACTTAGCATAACTAAACTTGTACAAATACAAATTAAACTTAAATTATTAAACGTGCGGTCGATGGGCCACCTCCTCAGCCCGTGTCACAGCATGAGAGATAGGTATATACCAACCTAACATACTGCAAAGCTGATTTTCAGGAGGGGCCCAAGGGTCACGACGTCACGGACCATCATTTACACCTATTAAAATTAAAAATAAAATCAAAATAAACTAATTTTTTTTTTTTTTTTTTAATTGAAAATAATACAATAGGACTTAATGCTAGCAAGCCTAATCTAATTACTATATAAATCATGCCCACGTGGAATGGTGGCAAGAATGCTGGCTGCATTTCCGCGCTGGACAGCCAGGCTGATCCTTTGCGCAAAAAATGAGCCAGCCCTTCTGTCACCAGATGAGGCCATTAACCGCGGTGAAATATCTCGCAAAAAATTTTTGGCACTAAGACTCCACGGCCCAAGGGTCTCCACGGCAAACGGAGCAAATATGTAACTCTCTATGAGAGAGGCAAACTATAAACTTACTTATTTTAACTTCTATTACATCCACAGATTACGGTACGGTTTAAAAATTTCAGTCTGAAGTCTGAACCAGAGTTTCAGTAGCTTGAAAGGGCAAATAACGAACTTTGCTACAGCAGTAACTTGCACATCTGCAGCAGTATCTTCTGGAACGGAATCCTCAGTAAAGAAGCACGAAGACAAATGCTGTAACCAAGAGCTTGAGGTTATAGTTTATGCAACCGCATAATATGACTGTGGCTTCATTAAAAATATATTCAAAATATATTTATTCAAATTAGGTACACTGTACACTTATTGACTCCGATTAGTTTTGATTTTTTTTAGATTATTATTTTATTGTATTATAATACAGAGGAATTTCGGTTCCATAACGGTCCAATGGCGGAGAGTAGGCCAGCGGCAAAATTTTATTCATCACTCATCACTACAGCCTATTAACGTCCCACTGCTGGGCACAGGCCTCCACTCTCCTCCTAAGAGAGAGGGAATTAGAGCTTAGACCCACGCTGCTCCAATGCGGATTGGCGGGCTTTAACGACTACTATCACGTCAGTGATAATAACCGGGACCGACGGCATAACGTGCTCTCCGAGGCACGGGGGTGAAACACCGCCAACTTCCTAACTCCGGGCTAGTAATGGGAATTTCTAATCCGAAAAATCCAATACTTAATTATGGCCCGACCCGGGATTCGAACCCGGGACCTCGTCGGCCGCAGTCAAACATGCCAACAACTAGACCAACGAGGCAGTTTTTAAATTTTATTAATATTATTATATATATATTTTTTTGAGTTGTTTTAAATTGTTATATTAAAAAAAACTCAGATTAGCCCGCAACAAATGTGGCATTATGGAAGCGGTCTGTATTCCCCCGCGATCTCAAACCCACATAATAAGATCCAACGCTTTATTTCACCTGAAATTTAATTCCCTTCCTCTACCGCCAATCTTCAACGAGAAACAAAGTTTTCAACGTTTTTCTTTGACTGAGTGCAGGTTCTTAACTTGAGTTTGTTTGACTTTTAAAAGATTGGGTATAAGTATAAGTACTGAATAACGCGTATTTTTTATGTGGCAATAATGTGGTGGTTTAACCAAGTACTTTAAAGTCAAAGTCAAAGTCAATGATTATTCAAAATTGGTACCTACACACATAGCTGGGCATTAACTCGTTAATCCGTTAATCGTTAATTAACGAAGTTAACATTTTGATTAACGGATTAACTTTTAAGTTAACTTTTAAAAATGTTAACGGACACGTTAACTTCCGTTAACATGCAGAAGTCCGCTAATCGTTAATCCAATGCCTAATAGTTAGTAGTTACCGCACGGCACCGACAACTTGACAAGACAAGTGCCGGGCGGCGCGTGGCAGTGAGTGAAACAGAAACTAAACTAGATATATTTTGCCGGCGCGTGCGAGTGAGAAAGAAAACTGTGAAGAGATTTGTTTCGTTTGATCATTTCATTACTTAGTGCCGGTGCTTAGAGTGACGAGTGTTTACTGTTTTGTTTGTTTGTTTGTTGTTATTATAAATTACTGTCAGTGATCATATTTTGCGTGTTGATATGTGGCGGTCTTCGCAGTCCGCACATAATCCAATAGATGGCATTACTAGTACGATTCACTCGACCACGAAGAGCCCAACTCACGATTACGAAGCGTTCTCTGAATTACGCTATATATACGACCTCCAACGATGAACGGCCGGAGCAGTGGTCCCTGAGCACAACACCCGCTCGGAGGATGATCATCCTTTGTTACGGTCGAGCCATATCACCTGCTCCCGTACAGATAATTGATAAAGAAGAGTGCAGTGCAATTTAGTTAGAGAGAAAAAATGTACTGTGCTGTGGTACTGTGTAGTAATTATTAAAATAAATTATAAAACCATATGATAGTCGATAGATGTTGGAATACATGGAATCGGATCGGATTCCAGCGTATTTTGTTTTATTCCTAACCTGTTAACTTCCAGAACCTAAAGGCTAAACCAACAGGTTTTATAAATTCACTAACGCAACGATATAAAGATGCAATTTTACACATATTAACGGATTAACGATTAACGTTAACTTGCGTTAATTCTTCTGAAATGTAACGCTTTAACGTTTAACGAAGCTAACTTTTTTTGTAGCGGATTAACGATTAACGAAGTTAACTATTTGATTAACGGTGCCCAGCTATGCCTACACAGTAGGTACACTCTATGAGCGTCAAGTATACAAAGTATAAGACGTGATGGGGATAATTAATGACGGTATCTTAAAACTAAAGCTACGAGGGTTCCAAACGCGCCCTGGTCTGAGAAGAGTCCACAACCAACTCAGCCACAACTTCCAACAAATAGACTCCGACTAAATATGAATTTGCACTAATAACCAGTAAAAATGTAATTGGTTCAAAATCAAACTCAATTGTGTTATGACAAGTCTTGTTTAAATATAGAGTATTTACTACTAACCGATTGGAAAGAAAATTCTACTGAGAAGAGGAAAATAAATGATCTATCATCTCCAGTGATCCATCAAGATGGCAGACTGTTACCTACTGGCTTGAGGAAATAAGAGATATAGATGTGCGTAAACCTTTGCGTTTTTGAACAGCCAGAAGCATTATACATACTAATCCATACTATAATATTATAAATGCCATAGTGTGTTTATCTGTCTGTCTGCTATGCTTTCACGTCCCATATTTTCATCCGATTTTGATGAAATTTGGTAACCTCCCCGGGGGAGGTTACCAGGAGGCTACTTTTTATCCCGGAAAATTAAAAACGCAATTCACGCAGGAATGAAAAAACTTAATCCAAGCGAACGAAGTCGCGAAAATCATCTAGAGCAGGGATTCCCGAACTATTTTGTGCAAGGACCCCTTTTCCAAAATGAACTGATACATCAGACCCCTTAGCCAAATTACTTTAAAAATCTAGTTTTTTTCCTAATACAAAATAATTACCAATATAAAACGGTTGGTTAAGTGAGTAAACTTGACATCATTTTCGCATCAAAATATACAAATAGACATAAAATTCAGTAAATATCAAATGTAATTAATAATTAATTATTAATACAAATTACGTAAAAATACTTAAGTGGTAACTATTTTTAGAAAAAAAAATATTAAAATAGGGGTCGAATTTTAGACCTCGTCGACCCCGAAAAATCAGTTTTCGTTTATGTCGACTCCTGAGAGACCAATATCGAATCCCTGATCTAGAGTCATCAACATCTTTAAGCTAAAGCCTTCACAACTCACAAGCTAACTTTTATGACGTCCCTAGCTTTGTGTTCGTCACACACACGTGTTTTTATCCCTACATATCCCTTTCTCAGTCCACGTCCCTACGTGTAATGTTTGCTCTCTCTTAGCGCCTCTTAAATAAGTTTCACAATGACATAAAAGAGAAACAAAACCATCAGGAATTACATGTTCGGTTTAAATATTTAATGCTGGGCGAATGAAGATCTAGAACACACGAGCAACCCTTCCATCTACCTCTTTAACTATGCATGCTTTAATCCGCCCGCTACATTTAAAGGATCCGGACATGTTGAGCGTTTGTTTCATCTTGATATAGATATCACGTTTCAACTTATTTTTATGCAGTGAACAATATTCTAGACTAGATAATGCCTGCGATAAAAGGTAACTCCTTAATTTTCTGGGATAAAAGGTAGTCTATGTCCTTCCCCGGGATTCAACCTATCTCTATTCCAGATTTCATCGAAATTGATTGAAGAAATGGACTACGAAAGTGTAGCAGCGCATTTATCATGTTAGTATGAATGGTTGTCAAAGAAATAGGATACAGCGCCTAGGAAATTAAAATAGCAACGCCGCTTTGTTACATAATTGCCGATTATTGAGACCGCCACAAAAAAAATGCGTTAGATTTTTTTGTACAAACTTATGACAAACAGTGACCGTTTATCGGAGACGAAGCCTACGTTAATAAAATATCTAATATTATTATTATTGTTACAAATACATTAACATATCGTACAATACATTTCGGTTCTATTAAACGTTCTGCCTATGAATTGCAAGTGGTACGCAACAGAATACAATTCACAAGATGATGCCTGCGACTTTGTCTACTTGGATTTAGGTTTTTTAACATCCCATGGGAGCTCTGGTTTTAGGGATAAATAGCCAATACCGCTCTCCAGGTCTTTAGCTATATTCATGCAAAAAAATAGTCAATCCAATTTAAAATAAAATGATCAGCGATGTTCGCTAAAGGTTTTTTTGACCCATAGTCACGTTGCTACAGAGTGTTAAGGTAACTAAGAGATTATCGGATGGCTTCCGAAACTTTAGAAAAAGGCTGAAAACTATAACTAGTGGTTCGCCCCGAACTGAGACCTCCCGGTATCCATAAGATAGTTTTAAATATAATAAAGTTTAATAGTTAACTTTTAACATTAGACGCAAAAGAAAGAAGCTAATTAAAAATTAAAGAATTTCGTTTCCTTATAATATTTATCTAATTTTAGTATTTGTTGTTCAAGTACAGGATATAATTCAAATAATTGATCAAGTTTCAGGCTCAGCCTTTCAGAAAATTGAGTTCTGAGGTCAACTTTGGACGTTAGAATCCATCATTCGTTTTAACTTATGTGTACCGTTAAATAGTTAAGTACCCATTAACCCAACCCATTGTGTATTTTGTTGTCTTTTAGTCTTTTAAGTCTAATATAATTAATGTACATAGGAGAACAATAGTGTAACACAATAAAAGCTTTATTTATTTATTTATTTATTGAATGAGTATTTTGTTTTACGCATCACAATAAAGTGATTTCAAATACTTTATTTGTATGCAAAAGTATAAAGTATAATTACCAAAAATAAAGCATAGGATACGTTTTTATAAAGTATGGTTGGCTACCCTAGGACGGACGGGCAAGTGCAAATTCACTCAAGTAGACTCAGAGACCATCGTTTCGCTCGGTCAATAAATATATATATTAATGACAGGAGTTAGCTAAGCTATCTTTTTATAGCTATTCCCAATTGCTTTTGTGAATTAAGTGGATTAGAAACGCATTCTCCGCCCGACCGCATTATTCCAATATCTTTTGTGTGCATATCGTTTTAGGACGTGGTCTCATCTAAAGCTATGAATGTAAGATAATTATAAATGCGAAAGTTTGGATGGATGTATGGATGTCTGGATGGATGTATGGATGTTGGTTACTCAATCACGCCCCAACGGCTGAACGGATCTGGCGGAAAGTTGGCACAGAGATAGAGTATAGTCTGGAATATTCCAAAGTTAATGTAAAACGTAAACTCATTGAAAAATCTTATTACCATGTAAAGGATTACTTAAACGACAAGGAAGCTTGGCAATGATTTGCTCTATGGCTCTGATAGTTCCTTAGTTAAGATGATTTGTGAGATGGTGATAATACAAAGAAAAACAAACCCGGCTGAGTTTGTTGTGGGCTCTTCTCAGACGGCGCGTTTGGAACCCTCGTAGCTTTAGTTTTAAGATACCGTAACCAATTATCACCATCATGTTTTATAAGTAAGTAATTTTTAACGTCAATAAGTGTACCTACAGTGTACCTATATTGAATAAATGATATTGAGTATTGAGTATTGAATAGCACATAGACTACTTTTTATCCCGGAAAATTAAAGAGTTCCCACGGGAACCGAAATACCTCAAACCACGCAGACGAAGTCGCGGGCATTCGCTAGTTATTCTATAAAATCCTTAGTAAAATGTTCAAATAAAACGTTGCCAGACGTTTTGCAATAATTAAAATAAAGAGCCAAGGAAATGCTCAAGCACAACAATTTTGAGAGTATATTGCATTATTTGCGAAGGAAGGCAGTGGAGCTGAGTGCATTTCCTTTGGGGGGCATACTACCATCGCTTTCAATCCGTATTGTTTTAATATCGTTGACGTTCGTGTTTTAGAATTATGATCCTTGTTTCAGAGGTGTCAAGGTGCGTGACATTTTGCAGTAATACTGCTTTATGCGATAGTAACTCTAGGCCTTACTCCTCACTGCCAAAAAGTTCCAGTTGGTGCCGAGAGATGTCACCGGAAGCGAGCGAAATGAGGGTTGTCGTTTCGAATACTATTAATTTTGTTTCCTTTGAAACGAATTTAGACTTGCTTTTTATTTAAATGATTTTAGTAGAACTTTCAAGCAATATTTTCTGAATAGCTGTTAAAAGCGACATTAAAAATACAGCTGGTATTCAAGATGGCTGATAAAGTTAAATATGCAAACGATACGAAATGTTGTAGATTATCATTTGTCACCTAGCTATTATGTAACATATTCCATACTACTGAAACTGCACCGATTTTGATGAAAGGACTTGACCGGTGGAACTATGGCAGCTTGCCTAGGTGTCAAAAATCAATGTTCAGCAATGATTTCTTTATTATTGTAATTGTAATATTTCACTGTTTTCAGATAAAAAAGTTTCAGGAGTCTGAAGGCTCGGAAAACTACGAAAATGAACAAAAAAAGTTTCACCAAAAGACTGCTTTCCCACACTAGATGGCGCTATTTATTGTGTTGAGCGAGTCTAAAAAAATATTTTCAAGTTCTTTATTATTGTAATTGTTATATTATATAGTTTTCAAATAAAAAAGTTTCAGGAGTCTGAAGGCTCTGAAAACTGAGAAAATAAATAAAAAAAGTTTCACCAAAAACTGCTTTCCCACACTAGATGGCGCTAGTTATTGTGGTGAGTCTAGAAAATATTTTTAAGAATTGCTCACTACTTTTGGTTAACAAGTCCAACTATTCGACCACAGATGGCAGCATATGCAATGTGAAAGGGCGTTCCTTTAAACGCAGTATTTCAAAATGCTTTGTTCGATCTATTAGTTTGAGACTTGTCAAAAAATAAAAATAATTATAAACATGATATATGAAATATATACATTTCCTTTTCATTACTATTTAATTGATCAAAAATAAATCATTCATAATATAATGACTAAGGTACTTAAATGGGGTTACAAGATTATTATTAGGCATGGATATAATGGAACGTCAAAATGGAGTAGTGCTTAAAGAGGAAAGCGAACGCTCAAGATTTAAACAATAAACGTACTGTTTTTTTTGTGATTAGAACCCTGACCTTATTTGGAATAATAAATCCTTAATAATTTCGTTTTGAATTTTTAAACCTTACTGTAAAAACGGAAATCCTGTGCATTGTCCCGAATCGGAGGGCAATTACTGGTCATGTCCTTTGGTACAGAGATAGTTTACATGCCGGGGAAGGACATACTTTTTATCCCGGAAAATTGAAGAGTTGCCGTGGTAATTAAAAAATATCAACCCACGCGGACGAAGTCGCGGATATCATCTAGTTATAAATACTTACGTTATTACAGGTAATATCGCAAGGAATTTGGGAAAAGATCCCGTGATTCTAATCCATATTATGCTAGCCCATAAAATAATGGATTTTCAATTCAAAGGAAAATGGTTTCAGGTAATTCTGAATTTATTATCGTATTCCTTCTATGAGCTCGCGTCCGGTCTGTGTTAGGATTGTTTCTACCACATTCAATGAGCTATTGAATAATATCTTAAATATTATATCTAACGAGCTATTAAAGCTGCGGCTCACAGCCACTAAAGCTGCGAATCACGAGGCCCTAGGTTCGATTCCCGGTCGGGCATAAAAAAATGTTAATCAGGGTCAATTTGGGAATTTATAATTTCTTATTTTTCTCTGGTCTGGTCTGGTGGGATGCTTCGGCCAAGGCTAATTACCACCCTACCGGCAAAGACATACCTTTAAGCGATTTAGCGTTCCCGTACGATGCCGTGTAGAAACCGACTATGGGTATGGGTTCGATATAACTGCCATACCCATAAGACTGCATCATCACTTACCATCATGCGAATAAAAAAAATGTTCGTGGCAATATTGCGCCATTAATTATTTTACACTAGCTGATGCCCGCGACTACGTACGCGTGGATGGAGGTTTTGTGGGATTTCCGGGAATTTTCCGAGATAAAAAGCAGCCTATGTGCTATTCCAGACTATAATCTATCTCTGTGCCAAGTTTCCGCCAGATCCGTTCAGCCGTTGGGGCGTAATTGAGTAACAAACATCCATACATCCATCCAAACTTTCGCATTTATAATATTAGTAAGATTCGTATGGCTAGGGTTTGGAACACTCTACCAAAAACTGTTTCCCACCAATTTCAATCCGGGTATCTTTAAATCAAGAGTGAATAGGTATCCTCTAGGCAAGCGCGTTCCATCTAAGGCTGCATCATCACTTCCCATCAGGTGTGATTGTGGTGAAGCGTAAGCCTATAACTGCCTCGTTGGTCTAGTGATTAGTATGTTTGACTGCGGCCGACGAGGTCCCGGGTTCGAGTCCCCGGTCGGGCCATAATTAAGTATCGGGTTTTTCGGATTAGAAATTCCCAGTACTAGCCCGGAGTTAGGAAGTTGGCGGTGTTTCACCCCCGTGCCTCGGAGAGCACGTTCAGCCGTCGGTCCCAGTTATTATCTATCACTATAACATGATAAGAGTCGTTAAAGCCCTCCAACCCTTATTGGAGCCGCGTGGTGGGTCTAAGCTCTAATTCCTTCTCTCCTATGAGAGGCCTGTGCCCAGCAGTGGGACGTTAATGGGCTGTAGTGGTACTGGTGTTTCCAATAAGGCCATAATTTTATATAGGAACATCCAGGTGGAATGTTTTGGGCCTTATATTACATATTATTATTATCATGATACTTTCTAATATCATAAATGCGAAAGTGTGTTTGTTTGTTGGTTTTTTGGTTTGTCCTTCAATCACGCCGCAACGGATCGACGTGTTTTTTGGCGCGGGTATAGTTAGTTGAGGATATGGAGAGTGACATAGGTTTCATTTTGTATTGTGTTGTGATGGTGGTAAGCCTATAATGAATAAAAAAACCCTTTGAGTTATTACACGCGATAATGTATTAAGTTTTAACAAAATAAGCGAGAAGGTCGGAGCCGACGCCAAATGTTCCGGAAAGATAAAAAGGCAAAAAGCAAGAAGACCTGTGCCACCTAAATCATTCAGTATCAACTTGATGGGACTCCGGAATGCGGGACTCCAGTTAAAGCGGCGCTATAATGTACCTGTTACCTGCTAAACTACATTTTTTGAAGAATTAATGGCGGCAGGGAGATTGTTTTTCAACTTCTGTCTGGTTTTCATTATTATTTTGTAAAAGTAGTATGTGTAAGCTTTCCAGAAACGTGTGATTGCCGAGCGGCTTATTCTTACAATGTTTGTTCACGTAGAAACCGCGTAGTTCACAATAAAAATATAACTAGCCAATCCTAGGTAATGCATTTCAATCAGAATTCAGCGCCGCTACTCACACTAATATAGACAAAAAAAATTATGAAATATATATATTTATATTAGCTATATAATTCACAGATAACACTTGTTAAAAAAATAAAACACCACCACTTTACGACCATCGTGAGTGGCACCTAATTCAGAGCAAAAGTCGCATTAAAAAGGTCTCTGACATTATGTCAGAGGTTACAAGTGCAAAAAAAAATGTATTTCAATCTTAACTGAGTATACATCAGTGATAATAGTTACAGTTTGTGACGTGAAATAAGAGTTCTGACCTCTAATTTGCATCTAATGATTTATCGATCTATTTAGTAGGCGGTATAAAATGACTCACTATATATATATTATTATGATAATACTGCTGCTCCTTTGGTTCACTAGTTCTTCTTCTTCAATTTTTTTTATTTCAAATCATAACCTTGGCGAAGGGACTCCTCCAATTTAGACCAGAGCTCATTTTATCTGAATTAAACCATCAAGTTCCATCAATCATATAGAGTTTATATCTGGAGAAAGCTGAACAAAAATATTTTAAAAAATCGGGTAGGTATCCCCAAATGTACTTATTAGTTTTTAAAATTTTTGTTCAGCTTTCCGTTTTGCATAGCCTAGTTTTGCCAGTGGTTAAAAATCCAACTCTACTTTCACTAGCCTCGGCAGTATACACTTAAATTGTATTTTCATCAAATAGAAACTAATCTTTCACTGGATAAAGTCTTAAAACCCAAAAAGCATTTATAAAGCACCCCTCACACTTCTCAAGACAAAAATTTAATGAGTGCAGTGAAACAGATTTATTTTGAAGAGCTGCGCCATTTTGCAAACAAATCGCGCGCCATATTTTATAAACATTTTATTCTGAGAATTGTTTTAAAAGTAGGTACTTCTCGCACTCGTTTACATGTAGATACCAATAAAATATGGTTGCTTATATCGGTAACATCTGTTTGTGGGCTTGCAAGATTATTTTAAGACAGGCTGGTGAGATATTAATTAATAACTAAATAATTTCTTTCTTTATGTTTAGTGTTTAATTTGGATTTTAATGTATATTTCATAATTTTAATTTTATTTTGTTATTAGGATTCCTTTATTCGTAGCAGAAAGATTTCATAATAAAACAAAATTGATCAGAAACAACCACTATGAATGTAGGCCTTCTGTGCCTTGTACTTCGAAAAGCACGTCATACTTTGTGGTAAGTATGGTTGTATTAAATGATAAATGATTTATTTATTTCATGTCGGACAACTTGTGTCACTTATGAAACATTAAAACTCTACCACCGGTTCGGAAAACTGATTCTACTGAGAAGAACTATTTGTTTGTAATCCCATTGGACTGTTATCAGGAAGGAATATAGTGTATACCTATGCCTATGTGTTAACATTGGTGCATTACACTGTCCTGCATCGATGAACAGTCTCCATTGATATTGGCCGCCATAGCCGAGACTGAATCAGAAGAATATAAAATAAATAAATAACGCTTTTTGATTCAAATAAACCTTTACTTAATATGCTTTTGAATCTTTGAGTGAATCAGCCACTGGTTCGAAATGCCGTTCCTACCGAGAAGAACCAGCAAGAAACTCAGTGGTTGCTGTTTTAGAAAAAATAATTTAACAATTAGGTACAGCAATGTGTATACATACTTAGTAACCGCAGTCCTAAGCATTGCTGGAGCGAATCAAGTCCATGCTCTTTTATCATTTACATAATCTTCAACAGTTTAAAAGCTTTTTTCAGTGGCATTGGATTTCTTAAATTTCTGTAAAGGCAAGTTTAAAATAGGTAGTGCGATTTTGTTATAGAATCCTCAAATTATATAGTTGTCTATTATGTCAAAAAGCAAGGAATTTTTGATTTTTAAAGTCCAAGTAAGTTATACGCAATAGGTCCCATAAACAAAACGATCACTGCGGGCGCGGCAGATAAAGCGCTCCGCGGAATAAAACGTTTATTTACGACACGCCATTTGTTTGCGAAATGGCGGAGCGCTTCAAAACAAATCTGTTCCTCTGCTCTTATTTAATTTTTCGTCTTGGAGTGTCTGGGGAGTACTTAATAACACTTTCAGATTGAACACGAAATACTATCAAACTTTCTGCGATTCGTCACTTTTTCATCATAATAAAAACGAAAAAACTGCCTAACATATCAACATACATTTCGAAATGCCACGTCTAGAAACTTGAGATTGTGTGCACGTAAGTTTTCTTTCAAATAAAGACAACCATTAAGAAAAGATACTAAAAAAATATTTCTGGGCGAAGCCGGAGTAGGTCAGGGAGTGTTATAAAATTGAATTGGCAAAAAATGTTCAATGAGTTTAAGCTAAGGTAAAATCGTATAGAAAATATGTCTTTTATGATATTTAATGAATACGCCTGCAATAATTTTTGAGCAATAATTGTAAAGTGATTTTGCAAGTGTACAATTTCAGGCACTTGAGCAAATCATTCTATTGCGTACCATATATTTTATACACTCTAAGCAAGACTGTGAGTGTTGTTAAAAGCTGCAATAATTCTAAACACAAGCGATACTACACGTTGAAGTCACATTTCTAGAGAATGGAGGCGAGTCAATAAGTCTTTGTGCTTCGAGGACGCTGTACACGTGGCATCTGCGCTGAACACCGAACAAGAAATATAATATCAGTGTTGCTTTAAACGAATAGTGTTTGTTAACTGTACAGTGTACACTGTGTGCTCTTCGTGTTTAACAAGTTACACACGGTTATTTTCTATAGAGTTTTATTTTGAGCAAGAAAATAAATAAATTGTAAAAAAAGGCTTTAATCGAACTCACTAGAACATTTTTATCCACTTCAAGACACAACTTGACTGCAATCTCACCAGGTGATAAATCATGATGCAGCCTATGGCAAGCTTACCTATTAAGGGTACTACTAAACCCATACCAATACTCGGTTTCTACACGGCATCGTACCGGAACGCTAAATTGCTTGGCAGCAATCTTCATCATTGCCGGTATTGTGGTAACTAGTGTAAAATATAGTACACCCAAAAAATGTTTTTTTTTTGTGAATTGTCGTAGTTGGATATTAAATATCATATTAGCATGCTTCTGGTGTAAATATTGCTAGTTTCGCAAAATAATAATGGCAACATTTTTGGCCCAAAAATGCTGAATACGGGCGGTTGTGTGCGAATTAATTTATTGGACGTATACGCGGCGGGCGGAGTGTAATAAGGAAAAACTAACAATGCGCGGCAAAAATATGACCATCGAAACAATGGGTGCAGTGAGCGTTGCCTTCCACGAAGATAATATACCACTCTCATATTATAATATTAAACTTTTCATGTACGTAAATAGATTTAGAATAGAATTATGAAGATCGTAATCTTTTTTTTTTTTTTTTTTTTTATCCACTACAAGTTAGCCCTTGACTGCGATCTCACCTGATGGTAAGTGATGATGCAGTATAAGGTGGTAGCGGGCTGACCTGTTAGGGGCATGACAGTTAAATTAAACCCATACCCCTATTCGGTTTCTACACGGCATCATACCGGAACGCGTAATCGCTTGGCGGCACGTCTTTGCCGGCAGGGTGGTAACTAGCCACGGCCGAAGCCTCCCACCAGGCCAGACCAGGGAAAATTCAGAAATTATATATTTCCAAACCCTGCCGGGGATCGAACCCGGGACCTCCGCACGTTAAGGCGTCGTCAAAAAATCAAATCAATCAAAACGATAGGTACAACCACCGTGGCGCAGTGTTGAGCGCTGTTGCCTTAACGTGCGGAGGTCCCGGGTTTGATCCCCGGCAGGGTTTGATTTGATAATTTCTGAATTCCCCTGGTCTGGCCTGGTGGGAGGCTTCGGCCGTGGCTAGTTACCACCCTACCGGAAAAGATGTGCCGCCAAGCGATTTAGCCTATCGGTACGATGCCGCGTAGAAACCGAATAGGGGTATGGGTTTAATATAACTGCCATGCCCCTAACAGGTTAGCCCGCTACCATCTTAGACTGCATCGTCACTTACAGATGAGAGCGCAGTCAAGGGCTAACATGTATTGGATAAAAAAAAATACAAATGTACGCAAAAGTTCATCAACATACTTCGACTTCTGCAAAGTAGCTTAAGATACCGTGGTTAATTATCATCTAGTATATGAATACAGGCTTTATTTCAACCCACATTTCACTACCTAATATATTTTTGTTTGCATTATATTTTACTTTAACTAGTTAATTAATTAAACGTGAAAAAATGAAAAGGATTGTTATTCATGTTGCGATCTTGTTCGAAATAAAGCACTCAGTTCAATGTTGCATGCATTAAAACTATTCATGCATGATGCACTAAATAAAAAAGTAGGAAGTATGCTTTTGTTTTGCACTTCCGCAATTTCATATTTTTCGTGTATAACTGCTATACAAACGTTTCACACAATTTTTATCATAATTTTTTTTTGAAATTTTACCCGCGACCTTATCCGCGTGGATTAAGGTTTTTTGAATCCCGCGGGAACTCTTTATTTTCCGGGATAGGAGAGGAAAAGTAGGCTATATCCTTTCCCGGGACGTAAACTACCTCTATACCAAATCTCATCAAAATCAATTGAAAACATAGGCCGTGAAAGCGTAGCTAACAGACACACTTTCGCATTTATAATATTATAGTATAAAAGTATAGATTAGTGTGGATACAGAAATACTGACATTAAGTATTTATTTACTTCAATTAGTACGATCACATGCCAATTACATTAAATAATTAAAAATATTACACAACACAATTTAAAATAAATAACAGTAAATAATTAAAAAATTAAAATCTTAAAAATCAAAATCACAAAAATTTATTAAAAAATAAAATAAAAATAACACAATAATACTTAAAATTAATAACAATAATAATTAAAAATAATAATATTAAAAAACTGAATAATAACTTAACATGAGAATTATTTAAGAGAGCTGCATGGTTGGTTATTATAATTATATCGATGGTAAATGGTAATGTATTCTAGCTAAAAGCTGTATATCAGCATTGTTATTGAACGCAACCTTCACTATGATTTTATGTGTCTCTGTCTTAATGTGTAGTAGTCAGTAGTCTAGGGTAAGTTAAAAAAGATGGCTGTCACCGTAAAGAAGTAATTTGTTAAAATAAAATATAAATACGTGTATTGGAAAAAGGAAGGATAAAACAAGTGTTTGGAATATGCCTTTTATTTAAAAACTATTAACAAGCATTATTAATAGTACCTATTTTTATTTGTCTTTAAATACGTCTGTAGCCCCGTATTCTCTAAACTTAAACGCATACCTTTTTTAAGGATAAAGATTGTATAATATTGTAAGTTTACATATGTGTTATAGCTTAAGTAAGTAATATTCTTATTGTGTTGTTGTAGGTATAATTACTAACATCATAACTCCTTCTATTGCATCACAAAACAGACTGGAATAATCCAGAACTTGCATCAAGAAGCAACCGGTCAACCTCTTTTGTGTTTTCTCCAAGCAACGTGTCATTGGCGAAGTAAATTGTGCTGTCTTGGCATAAATAAAAGCCAAGAATTAAAAGAAGAAGATTGTATAATTATTTTTTGCCGCGCCTTGCATTTCTAAATAGCAATGATGAGTCGTCGCATGATTGCCGCCAATTTTTCAAATAAAAATAAATAAATAAAAGTTTATTGACCAGCACTACAATACTTAGCATAACTAAACTTATACAGATACAAATTAAACTTAAATTATTAAACGTGCGGTCGATGGGCCACCTCCTCAGCCCGTGTCACAGCATACCTACCAAACATACTGCAATAAATTCATTGAATTAAAAATAATATCGAGACGACGACCTTCCTGGCGCAATTTTGAGCGCGTTCGAGGTCCCGGGTTCGATCCCCGGCAGGGTCAGATTGGGAATTTATAATTTCTGAATTTCCCATGGTCTGGCCTGGTGGCAGGCTTCGGCCGTGGCTAGTTACCACCCTGCCGACAAAAACGTGACGCCAAGCGATTTAGTGTTCCGGTACGATGCCGTGTAGAAACCCGCTACCGCATTAGACTGCGTCATCATTAGACCCATCAGGTGAGATCGCAGTCACTCGCAGCCAAGGAATAACTTGTATTGGATAAAACAAGTCATAATTAAAAAAATTAAAAAACATGACTGCCCTCCCAAAAAACGAACTAAAAAGTTAAAAATCTAAATTACTGTAGTTACGTAGAATCTTATTCACATTTTTATTAAATGATATTTTTTTTGTGAATCACTGGATATTGAACTATAATGTTATATATTTTTGGAATCTACTCATCATTTTCTAGATGATAATTATATAGTTAATCTTATTTTCGATTTTTTTTTCAACTTTAGTCTTTAGTGCGGGACCCCCTCAATTTTTGTAAAATTTTACTAGCCTATGTCACCCGGAATAAGCTAGGGATTCTAACGATACCTCATTAACAAAATCGGTTCAGGCGTATAGAAGTTATAATGGTGGGATATACAAACTCACATACGTACATGAACCATGAAAACAATATACTTACTCCTTTTTCAGGCAGTCATATAAAAAAAGACAATGTATTCGTAGCTCAGCTTATCTCCACAGTAGGTAAGTGGAGAAATTGAATATTTGGAGACAACGTAGCGTTTATGACACACGTGAGCTCATGTTTTTATAGCTCTAAAGACGTTCCGACTCCATCACGAATTTGATACAGTTCCATTGTGGCCCGTCCTATGGAAGGAACGTGTTTACGATTATACATTAAAACCATTTGAGTATTTAATTAATCAAGGATAAGCTGTTGGATTGTTATTGATTATAATCTCACTTATTTTATAAAGTCGTTTGCTGTATTGATAACTTCTGATTGAACTATTATTAAATAGGTGGGTACTAGATGATGCACGCGATACTGTCCTCGTGGATTAAGTAGTTTTTATTCCCGCGGAAATTGCTTAATTTTTCAGGATATGTTCCTGCCTATGTTCTTCCCCGAAATGCAATTTATACCTGTACCAAATTTCATCAAAATCGATTGAAAAGATGGGCCGTAAAAGCGTAGCACACACTTTCGTATTTATAATATAAGTATGAATTATAGTCTAATAAACGATAGACGTAAAAATAGAAACGTATACCAGTACTATTACCTATTCTATGCGTAAACGTTAAGTTATTTTTATGAAGTTTCTTTTAATAGAGGAGAAGAATGTTGACTTGAACTAAAAAAATAAACGGGAAAGCCGGGAAGGGTCCGCTAATATTACCTATAATAATATTTAAAGAGGGGTAATAGATACCATTATGCCTATCTTCGGCTTGACTAAGGAAAAATTGCTTGATATGTTACATGGAGCACCAAAGATGACTTCGAAGAACTTAATAATAATTGAGGAGCTGGAACTTTTCTTCTAAAGTCCATCAAACTTATCTGACCCGGTGTCAGCGTCGCTAGTTTCAATTAAGAATAAAATAAAGACTTAACAGGCATAAAATAAGTTTCAATTTTGGCCACCGGGTCAGATAAGTTTGACAGACAGTCTTCTTCTTACATTCACTTCTGTCATCCATCAACGTTTTATCCACTATTATTTTATACGCATATCCTCTTTCACACAAACAATCCATATTTTCTTTGGCCTCCCTCTACTCTTTTTTTCTTTCCACAACAGCTTAGCTTACTTTTCTAGTGTAAAATTTAGATACACCTAAATGTGTGAGGCTATAAGCGTTAGAACTTAGAACTCATATTATGTACTAGCTTTTGCCCCCAGCTTCGCTCACGTCAAGTTCGATTTTGACACAAATTTCAAACCCCCTATATACTTTACGATCTTAGGGATAGAATTTTCAAAAATCCTTTCTTAGGGGATGCCTACGTCTTGAAAGCTATCTGTATTAATATTCTCATACGAGTGTTACATAGCAAGTACCTGTGATTGTGTCTGTTGACATAATCACGCGCACTCGTAGCGAAACATTAATAGGACTCCTTCACCCGAATATAAAATCGAGTATGAGCGACATCCCTCGTCTCAGGCGAAGAGCGAGTGAACGATTATTTCAACGTTTCAGGGCGTCAATTTCTTTCGAGGAAGGTTTTACTTCCTTGTACTTAATACAAACGCATACTTAATTATTGATACTATAAAACGTAGAATCCATTTGTGTATTAATTATAAAGGAAATCCACTACAATTAAAAACGAGCCGGTTAATCCACCTTCTTCTTCTACCCTTGGTTTATGGCTTTGAGTAGTGCCAAGCCAGCACAATGCACTTCGCCAGTGTCGAGTAACTTGAGGGAGGCACGAAGGAGATTGGCCGGTTAAAGAGTGTTTAAATTACTAATAATATTATGTAATAGAAGGCATATTTATATATTTGTTAGTAAACTACTCTACGTAACAATAGACTTACCATGAAGAGACAAACACAAATAAAAATAAAAATAATAGAAGGGATTTAATATTGTACAAATTACAATTTAAGTTTGTTATTAGCCACCTTCATTTTGTCACACCCAGTGACACTCCAAAAACGCGCGAAACTCTAGGAACGTCAAATGTCAAACGTCAAACGTCAAACGGGGCCTCATGTGCGCCATAGACACGGATAGTCTGTGGTGACGTTTGCGTTCCGTTGTACAATTTTTATCCGCATAACAATACTTACCTAAAACTTTTTAAACTACTTAATATATCTATGAAAGAATTTATACATTAGTAGCTGATACCCGCGACTTCATCCGCGTAGAATAAGTTTTTCGATTCTCACGAAAACTTCTCGAAGAGATCTTGATGTCCATTCCTTGTTTTGACTTACACCTCGGTCGTGCACTGCCTGGATCCAATGACTTCCTGTCACTTGACGTCATTGTTTCATATCCGGATCCCCGCTTTGGGGCGTTCTTGGTCTAGAGGTTGTCTTTGGCCATCCAGTGGGGTAAAACGTTATGGCCACTTTTGGACCGGGGACGTCCCGGGTTGGGTTTTTTGACGAATAATTTTTGTTTAAAAAAAAATTGTAATGTTAGTTTTTATTTAGATTTTATTTTCAGTCTTTTATGTACTTACCAAGTCAATTACGATTAATAATATTGCATTTTATTTCATTTTACTACATTATATCCTACAGTGGAATTACGTTCGAAGACTACGAACTGACTAATCATAAGCGAGTTCTTAGACTATCACGGCTTATCTCATTAAGCGATTAAGTGTACAGGCGAGCCCGTTTCGGAATAATAAAGCTGGAGATAAGTTTTATTGCCCCTCACCCCTCACCCCTCACCCTTCACCCCTAGAGTATCGCGATAGCTGAAGATACACGATCACTTCTCTGATATACTGTCTTCGAAATTAGCTGCGGATACACACGGATATGCCCCCCGATTGTGTATGGAAATCGTAATCGTTTGTAGTGTGGCGGTCTTCGCAGTCCGCACATAATCCAATAGATGGCATTACTAGTACGATTCACGCGACCACGAAGAGCCCAACTCACGAGTACGAAGCGTTCTCTGAATCATGCTATATATACGACCTCCAACGATGAACGGTCGGACCAGTGGTCCCCGAGCACAACACCCGCTCGGAGGATGATCATCCTTTGTTACGGTCGAGCCATATCACCTGCTCCCGTACAGTAGGATTAAGTAATTCGACCTGTTTAAGGAGTACTTAGATGCATACACGTCAAGAAGCGTGTATGAACTCTTTGAACAGTTCGAGTAATACTTTATAATCTTTATTGCCCCTCACCCCTTCACCCGAACTAAAACTTTTAATAAGTTTAAAATAGACGTGAAAAATCATTACATGTCTCTCTGTAATCATCAATAGCGACATGTTTAATTTGTCCAATATTTATATGTGTATTTAGTTATGTAGTCTTACGTATGTCTATTTTATTTGTTTTATATATATAAGTGTATTAATACGTTATGATTTTATGATATTGTTTAGTTTATGTATCTATTAGTGTTTAAGTTTATTTTTATGCACCACCTCCCACTATCCACTTGTTCATTATCTCCGTATCGATAAGGTTGTCTGGAAGAGAACGCTGGTTAGCGATAAGACCGCCTTATTGTACCTACGTTGTAAGTTTTCATGTTTGTTATTTGTTTTTTTTTAAATATTTTGTGGTGTACAATAAAGAATATACATACATACATACATACATACCCCTCACCCCTCACCCCTCACCCCCAGAGTATCGCGATAGCTGAAGATACACGATCACTTCTCTGTTATACTGTCTTCGAAATTAGCTGCGGACTAATACACGGATATGCCCCCCGATTGTGTAAGGATATCGTAATCGTAATCGTTTGTCAAACGTGTAATTCGACCTGTTTAAGGAGTACCAGTGGCGTACAGTTTATAGAGGCATAAAAGCACCGCTTACCCAAACCCCTGTGCACGCCACTGAGGAGTACATAGATGCCTGCACGTCAAAAAGCATGTATGAACTCCTTAAACAGTTCGAGTAATACGTAATAAGCTGTCAAAAAAAGGTGTCTTAATATTATATGATTACGATTTGCTTAGACATTATTGCCATCGTCATCATAATCACCATTAACAACCCATTGCCTCCTCTCCTCTCGGAATGAGAAGGGTTTGGCTATAGTCCACCACGCTGACCAAGTGCGTATTGGAGACATATTCAAGAACATTGTAAAGAACTCTTGGACATGCAGTTTTCTTATCGATGTTTTCCTTCAACGTTTGAAGCAAGTGATATTTAGGTCATTTATTAAAATGCACATAAATCTGAAAAGTTAGAGGCCCGGGGTTCAAACTCGCGACCCCATACAGGAAATCGGGTATCTAAACTACTAGACTTTCATCTTTTAAAATTGTAAAAAACATAAGATTCGGTTTTAATATCCGTGAAATCTTTTGAACATTAAAACCGTTTTTTTCCGCAAAAAGTACGGCAATAATATTATAATATTATTCTAGCCGCAGGCAAAACCAAAATAACCAATAAATAAAATAATATAATATAAATTCTTATTTTTTTATGCGCCAAATATCCACTCACCCACCCCACTCTGGAGAATCCTTTTGCTATTATTAATAACAGAATAGCCGGATATTAAATTATATTCTAACGTAAGATATTTGTTCAATAAAGTAACATTGTTCCTAAAACCAACTCGTTGGACTCTATTGAATCTCTTTTTTAAACTACAAGTTAGTCCTTGACTACGATCTCACGTGATGGTAAGTGAAGATGCAGTTTAAGATGGTAGCGGGCTAACCTGTTAGGATCATGGCAGTTATATTACACCCATACCTCCAGTCGGTTTCTACACGGCATTGTACCGGAACACTAAATCGCTTGGCGGTAGAGTGGTAACTAGCCACGGCCGAAGCCTCCCACCACCTTTGCAATGTTTATCAAGCATTCTTCCTTCGTTGTTTAAAATGGTCTTGTGTAATTTTGAAATAATTGTAAAATGTAATGTAAAAAAAAAATGTACGTCAGTGTTACCTGACTGGATATGTTGCGGCTTTCTATTTAATCGACAAACATCTCATGTTCACATATTCATACAAACAAATCATTTCTATCTTTCTTTCCAGGCAGGAAAACTCAGAAATTATAAATTCCCAAATTGACCCTGCCGGGGATCGCACCCGGGACCTCCGCACGTTTTTTTTTTTAAAATCTTTATTTATTTTAAAGGGCTTTTATACAATATGTATATGACAGTCCTATTGTAGCTTACCTATTATTTTAACAATTTAAATACTTACAAATTCTTATTATGTATCTATTCTATATTTTAAACTATTAATATAAAAGTGAAATAGTATTTTAGCTGGAACGGATTCCGGTTGAGATAAAATACTATTTAACCACCCAATCACAATTTTTTAAATTGAATACCGACAGAGCTTGTTCCCTCAGACTGAACCTCCGCACGTTAAGACAACAGACACACTACGTCAGGGAGGTCGTCAAAATCTGTTCTCTTTATGAGCTTTCTGCGCACGCTGACAATTCACCATTATTAAATTATACGTAGGGGAGATGATTACACACAGAAAGTATCAAACTAATTAACAATGTGCCATTCACTGAATTTATTATAACAAAACTTGATGACGTGCCTCCCCGTGTGATGTGCGGAGTTTCTGGAGCACTCCATACTCGCGTGTACCGTCTAAATCTCTATATATATCACCGTAAGATTGTAAAAACCGTTACATTATAATCTGACTCGCGAAATTGTTATACTCGGCGCGGCGAACCTTGATCCCTATGACACTGACAGCTAATGTCACCATATAACATTGTACCATTAAATTGGGATCATATTGGGGGCGTCTAAAAATGCCATTTATAAATTTTACGTAGCTTTATACCATAAGTAATGATATTCCGTTGATATTTTTAACAATTCTTAACATTTACAAGAATCTATCTCAATCTGAATTTATGTTTACGTCCTGCAAAACTTACGAAGTGTGACGTTTATCGACTAGGGCGGCAAGTATCAATAAAAAAATGTCGGTAATGGAAATGAGTGCACAATTTTTTTTCATACTCACATATCTAAAAATATCCTATAATATTATTATAAGCTACAATAACAACCAAAGACACGACCCATCACTAACACGAACTGTCATAGGGTTCAAGGTTCGCCGCGCCGAGTATAACTGTCGAAAGATTGTGAACGGCTGGGCGACCGAGTAGCTCTGACAGCTACAGTGTAACGATCGCAATCACCTCTGATTGGATAACACTCTTCCACTATTGGACAAAATCCATTGACGCAGCAAGAATACCATAAATTCAGCCAATCACAACAGTTGATACTGCAACAATGATTGATGCAGACGATACGCGATCGCTCTGCAGTACGACGTCTGTCGGGTCCGCTAGTATAGTAATAAATCCATACTAATATTTTAAATGCGAAAGTGTGTCTGTCTGTCCATGTGTCTGTCTGCTCCGCTTTCATCTAATCAACCGAATTTGATGAAATTTGGTAAAGATATGTCCATATTGATTATAAACAATCATAGAAACCTGAAGGGATTTTTAAAATACCTAATTACACGCGGACGAAGTTGCGGTCTAGTGCAGGGATTCCCAAACTATTTTGGGCAAGAGGCCCCTTTTCCAAAATGAACTGATACCTCAGACAGTGGCGTGCAGTTCATAGAGGCATAAAAGCAGTGCTGGCCCAAATGAAAACGTCAATGCTCATTTTTCATCAAAACAGCTAGTAAATAGGTATTCTGACTAACTAATGCCTACCCTAGCTCTATAATCTGTGCACGCCACTGACCTCAGACCCCCTTAGCCAAATTACTTTAAAAATCCTATCACTAGTTTTGTTTTTTTTCCTATTGATACAAAAAACTTACCAATTTAATAACTTTGCGATTGCTTAAGTGAGTAAACTTGACAACATTTTTTCATCAAAATTTAATAAAATAAATAGACATATAATTCAGTAAATATCAAGTGACATTAATAATTATGAATAAAAATACGTAAGTAGGTAATTATTTTTTGATAAAAACATTAAAATAGGGGTAAATTTATAATCAAGGGCAATAGACCTCGTCGACCCCCAAAATCAGGTATCGTTTATGTCGACCCCTGGGAAATCGAAATGGACCCCAAGGGGTCGATATCGTCCGCTTTGGGAATCCCTGATCTAGTGTATATCCTAGCCCTTCGAGTCTGTCCGTTTCACACATACATACACATTTCCGTAATCCCTTTATTGTCTGTGCTCACACAAAACTACAATGAAAGATTATTTTCTTTCCAATTTCAAAGGACACCAAATTCCACCGACGCTTCTGAAACAACATGATAATAACGCCAAGTTAGTGGCGTTGGAAACCGTTCGCATTATACAGACACGCGTTTTCAATAGACCCGGGTTCGAGTCCCGGGTCGGGCCATAATTAAGTATCGGGTTTTTCTGATTAGAAATTCCCAGTACTAGCCCGGAGTTAGGAAGTTGGCGGTGTTTCACCCCCGTGCCTCGGAGAGCACGTTAAGCCGTCGGTCCCGGTTATTATCACTGACATGATAATAGTCGTTAAAGCCCGCCAACCCGCGTTGGAGCAGCGTGCGGGTCTAAGCTCTAATTCCCTCCCTCCTATGAGAGTGGAGGCCTGTGCCCAGTAGTGGGACGTTAATGGGCTGTAGTGGTTAGTGGTGTTTTCAATATGGCCATAATTTTATATAGGAACATCCATGTGGAATGTTTTGGGCCTTACATATTATTATCATCATTCTTACTAATATTTTAAATGCGAAAGTCTGTTTGTTTGTTGGTTTTTTGGTTTGTCCTTCAATCAGGCCGAAACGGATCGACGTGATTTTTGGCACAGGTATAGTTGAGGACTTGGAGAGTGACATAGGCTACTTTTTGTCCTGGAAAATGAGGGAGTTCCTGCAGAAATAAAAAAAAACTTAACAGGCGGACAAAGTCGTAGGCATTAACTAGTACAATTATAAATACGAAATTGTATCTGCCTGTCTTTCTATCTATCGGTCTGCTACGCTTTGACGGCCCATCTTTTAAACCGATTTCGATGTTCGTCACAAATATAGTTTACCTCCCGGGGAAGGACTTTTGCCCGGAAATTAAAGTAGCACCCGCAGTAATTAAAAAAACTTAGGCTACTTTTAATTCCGGAATATTAAAGAGTTCCAACCAAACCAAAAAACCTCAAACCACGCTAACTAAGTCGCGGCCATCAGCTATCTTCCCTCGCTTAATAAATAGTCTCGATAGTAGTTTTAGAATCAAATTGACGAAGAGTAATTTAAAACATAGCTTAAAATCGTATTTCTTAACCAAATTGTAGGTAGTTTTCTTTTGTTTTTAGTTTTTGTCATGTATTTATAATAATTTGCTAGCTATAAGTAGTTTAAAACGCTGATTATATGTTGACGGAAGAGCACGCAATGTAAAGCACTGCGAAAAACCACGTATACGTGGTTTTTCGCAGCAAAACAACAAAATTGTATCGATCTTTAGTTTGATAATAAAAATAGAAAAAAAAATTGTATGCATATCAAGTACTTCGATGAGATTTAACCAATTCCAAGTACGTTTTAGCCACCATTAAAGTATTACACGGCCAAAGAGGCACTAAAGCCGTCTAAAGTAGAGAGCTAGCATTAATTTTGCACGGAATTATACCCGCGTTATCCGAACAGATCCCACGATCTAGTCCCCATGTGTTATCTCATAAAATAATGGCTTTTCAATTCCGAAGAGAATGGTTTCAGGTAGCGCTGAATTTATTATCGTATTCGCTGTATGAGTTGCCCGCGTCCGGTTACTTCTGTGGTCGTACTACAGGCTATACTGAACCGTTGATATTAAAAAAAAAATGTTTATTTCAGACCATAGTATCGTCCATATTTTGTTCTTAGTACAGTATTAACTTAAAAAACTATGTTAGTACACACAAAATAAATAAATCAAAACAACTAATTTAAATATCTGCGGTTGCATGCTGGGTCACTAGGTACAAAGACATGCGTATGTTACAAAAAGTATCATAGAAGGGGTTAATTAATTAGCAATATATTCAGGATTTAAATAAAACGTCACGTCTTTGCTCACAAGCTCTCTAATCGAGACTGTCCTCTTAACTTAGGGGTACAATATATCATTTGGTCCACCAACAAAGGACTCAAGTCTAGCAAGACATTTACTTAGCTTAATTACATCCTTATTACTATGACCTTAGGGTTAACTATGTCTAATCGAGCGTTGGAGGTACGCAGTGGCTGGCACGACCATCCTGCCCCAAGCTTTGATCTCAAAGCTTCCTCTCTATTTCACCTGTAAACATAAAAATATTAAAGAAAAAGTACACAAAAACCATACATACAGTTTTATTTTGCCATACTTCAGGCGCGGTCAATGACACGATTTCTAAGTGTCCCCTTTTTTTGTTGCTTACAACTGCCACATGATGCAGTTCGTTAAGTATTTGTTTGGGTTTATTTTTATTTAATACTTATTGTTTTTTTTTTTTGGGCTACTGGCACACTTACTGTTGCAAGCTGCTAACGCCTCTTTTTATAATTGTTATTTGCGATCCTCGCGACTATATAAGTCGCTCTCGCTATTGTATTATCATTTTTTTTTTATTTGCGATCCTCGTGACTATATAAGTCGCTCTCGCTATTGTATTATCATTTTTTCTTATTTGCGATCCTCGCGACTATATAAGTCGCTCTCGCTATTGTATTATCATTTTTCTTATTTGCGATCCTCGCGACTATATAAGTCGCTCTCGCTATTGTATTATCATTTTTCTTATTTGCGATCCTCGCGACTATATAAGTCGCTCTCGCTATTGTATTATAATTTTTTTCTTATTTGCGATCCCCGCGACTATATAAGTCGCTCTCGCATATTTTTTTTTTATCAGCGATCCTCGTGCTCAATGTCACTCACGCTTCATTTTATTCTTTTATCAGCGATCCTCGTGCTCAGTGTCACTCACGCTTAAATTTTTTTTTTTTACCAGCGATCCTCGTGCTCAATGTCACTCTCGCTTTAATTTTTTTTTTATCAGCGATCCTCGTGCTCAATGTCACTCTCGCTTTAATTTTATTTTTTTATCAGCGATCCTCGTGCACTATGTCACTCTCGCTTAATTTTTGTTGCGGTCCTTGCGTACTTTATCAAGCCGCTCGCGCATCAAGCATACTTTTCAGCATACTTATATTTTTTTTTACTAGCCTATTGATGAGTTATCATTTTTTTACCTCTATCTATTATTGGGTTACCTTTTCTTACCTTCTCTATTATTAGCAATAACTATTTACACTCTTTTATAAGCTATTATGTTTTCGCCATTATTGGCTCAGCCTTTTTTTTTAACATTGTCATTTATTGGCTTTAATGTCTATCACGTTTTACCTCTCTCCATTTTTGGCTATTTTTTTTGGTTACTTTTATTGGCTATCTCGGCTCTATCAATAACAACTGTCACTGGCTTTTCTATTCTAAAGCCTAATTTTGTTCTGTCCCTGTGAAACAGTTTGTTTTTTTTAACTCTCGGCAATCACTTTAAGTCTTAAACGGCTCATTATAACGCGGTTCTAATTTTTCCAGACTGACTAGGTATAACAATATCGCCTTCTTTCTGTAGCATATTGTTCTGTTACTCGTAAATTGCTATGAATAAAAATAATAATTGCTCTTTTGAGTTCAGGTAGGTTACCACTTAATCACTCTAAAGCAGGCACTTTCGAATGAATCGCTGTTAATAATTCTATCGTTGTGTAACCGATTTTTTTTGTTGACTTGAGTGTTAATAGCCGTGTCCATTTATAAATGTTGTCATGTTGCATATTTTGTATCTATATTTTTTCTGTGACACCATTGCCGAATATACTGCCTTTTTTTCATAAACCGCTCGACCATTCTGATCATTCATAACAAGCCAATAATTTCAAACGATATGTTCATTTGTTCTACCCTTGCTGGTCCTTATGTAATGCACTTCAAAGTCCCTTTTTTATAACCTCTTTTGTTTATGTGTAGATTTTTTTTCCCTTTACCACATTTGCTTTTGCTTTGAAGAATCTTTGTTTTTGGTCAATTGGGAAGTTTTGTGATATAGTGATACAGCGCTCAATATACCACAATACTAAATATATGCCAGGTGATATAGTGTTCAATATACTTTCGTGTAAACTATGCTATTTTTGGATATCATTACTTGGCTCTTATTGCTTCTTTTGTTCAACTTTGACATGGCATTGTTTCTCGTATTACAGACGAGTTAAATTAAAACTCATCGAAGATGATAGGAAATACCATGTTCCGTTCTCATTTTCTCAACATTATTCCACCGTGCAATATTCCAAATTCCAGTTATCATCATCATCATTGTAAATTTCAAAATTTTTATCATCTCATTAAATCTATTGTTCCTGGCACTGATCATGTCACTGGATCATTACATTATGATTACATTTTCTGCCCGTGCTCATTTTAACTCGTGAGTCGTGATCTTAATTGGTTTGCTATAGGTACTGGAAATTAGTCTTCGTAGCATAAAAATGCTACTGCCTTTCCCGTACTCCATCTATTTTTTATAACACTAAAATTAAAATCTTTTTATAAGCCTGCCCAGTGTTTCTTCACTTTTGGTCTTGATTTTATAACATTAACGACATTGTAGTCGACAACGACGGTCAGTAAGTTCTTCAAACTTGATACCTCATAAGTTTACTCCATAATAATCGATACTCTTCAAGCCTTACTAATTTCATAGCAGTATTTGTTTTGTTCAAGTACTTCCGTGATCTTTTTTTTTCAGTCCTCAGTACATTTCCATTTTTTCATTAAGTAATTGAAGAATTCTGTTTTCAACACAAATTCTGATCGGATCTGATCTGGTCAAATGATTTCTGGAAATAGCTAAGTCCATCAGTTATCTGACCTGTATTTCCCTCTTATAAGTACTGTTATTTTTTTTTAAACGCTTCAGATACATCTTTGTATATTCTGGGCGGATTTTATGTTCATATTATATAACTCCGGTCAAGTACTCAATTTCTATTTGCAAGACTTTGCACTTTTTAATCTCCAATGTATATCAAGCTTCGTTAACAGCTTTTCAACACCTTCTAGACCTTGCTCTATTATTTTTCTATGAAAATCAAGTAGGTACAGTTAAATATCGTTTTCTTCCATAATTTGTCATCAATTATTCATTTACAATGACTCAATCCAGTGCGCCATAATCTACGCACAATTTGTTGTCCTTTTTTTTTTGGTTACTATAATGTAACAGGCAACGGTTATGGTGAACTTGACTCGCGTATGATGTTATTGTTTAAGAGTTCCGCTATTATTTCTCGTAGTTTAGCTCGTTCAGACGGTCACAAACGGTACGGGTGATAAAAGATTGATTCACAAGTGGTGGTTCTTATTTCCAGTCTGCTTGTTTTAGATTTAACTTTTGAAGCGATAAGCCCAGAGTATTTTAAAACAGTTCTCGTAACTGAACTTGTACTTCAATAGGGGCTTGACTCACACCGCTTTTTATAGCGTCCTCCAAATCATAAAAAAAAATTAACATAACTGGGACTAAAACAATCGAACCGTTGAAGTGCCTTCGAAATAGTAGCCGTCTTACTAACTATTGCATCATAGCATATTCTTTTGTCTTGAAAAATAAAAAGCAGTTTCCAATGAGATATTTTCTAACTGGATGACATTGGGGTTCTTTGTTTTTCTTAGACATCAGTATGTCACTGTTCAGTGAAATTGAAGATTTCTTTGATTTATTTATCCACCTTACTAGGTTTCAGCCTCTCTTGTAATAAATTGTAACGTCCTCGGATTTTTGATTCGTGTCTTGATGGTCATTCGCTAGAGTAAGTACCCTGCATAATTGCCTTTAATGGCAACTCATCCATCGTTATTTTTTTTGAAGATTCAATTCGTTACTAACAAAGACACCTCTTCATTTCTCACCTTTGAATTTCTTTAACTTTTTTTTTTCACTTTCTTAATCCTTTTGATTTGAGCTTGAATCCGTTTGATTCAAAGCGATAAGGCTGCCGCTATGGCTTAGTTTCTAATGTGTATTGTATGTGTTTCTTGTATTGGTGTACATTATAGAATATTTAATTCATTCATATTTCATTATCTCATTAATTTTAGGTCGTCGTTTGAGCACACAAAACGATAAAACATTTTCTCTCCTTTCTTTTCTGCATTAAAATTGATTGGAAATGTGAAATCTACATATCTCCCTTAATAAATTATATTATTCTACTCTCTTCGAATTTTAATCTCAACAACTTATTTTCGCAGCATAATACTACACTTTAATGAATTGATCACTATCAATATTTTTTCAGCAATCTTGAAATCTCTGTGTACAGATCTCCATATTTTGGAATTTTAAGTACTTCTCAGTTCAGATTGCCTAAAGTCCATTATTTACATATAATTCCTTCGCTCTATTCCGAGTTCCGACCTCTTCCAATTAAAGTTTATGCCAAAGCTTCAAGTGTAAGCTTGAGTGTACAAGTAACTCATGAGTATACTTTTTATAGTTCAGAATTCCGATACTTGGGTCAAAATTTCGCTATAAAATATCTTTACTCTTGAGTCCTAAAACTATGGTATCTATAACACTAGTTCACTCTCTGAATAGCCTCAGTCGTTCCTTTTATTTTAGTTTTGTCACTCATTTACACATTTCACAAACTTTGTTTTCTTAAATTTTAATTTCCGTTTTAATAAACTTTATTTACTGTCTCTTATTTAAACTGTGGTACGCGAATTCCATCCCACTTCTGATGTTACAAAAAGTATCATAGAAGGGGTTAATTAATTAGCAATATATTCAGGATTTAAATAAAACGTCACGTCTTTGCTCACAAGCTCTCTAATCGAGACTGTCCTCTTAACTTAGGGGTACAATATATCATTTGGTCCACCAACAAAGGACTCAAGTCTAGCAAGACATTTACTTAGCTTAATTACATCCTTATTACTATGACCTTAGGGTTAACTATGTCTAATCGAGCGTTGGAGGTACGCAGTGGCTGGCACGTATGTATCCAGTGCCTCAGCATGGGGCAATCATATAAAATATGAGCGATAGAAGCGACGCGATGCGATGCGACGCGCTGTAACGTATCAAACATGTCGGCTTTTCTTTTAAATTTGAGTTGATTTTTTAGAAAAGTTAAAAGATTGTTAATTTATTTAGTGACGAAGGTTTAATTAAATTGATATTTGACTCACTCGATGTATTTCACTCGGTTCGTTCCTTTGCCGGGATACGCCATATTGGGATAATTTGCATAAATACGAATATTTTGACGTTTGTCAGTTAGTCTACTGCCGGCAGACTCAGCGATTATTGAATACTTTTGTGTTTAGATCGCAATTTGATTTGAGCTAACGATAGCAATCGTGGCCGGATCAGATGAATATTTTCTTTAAAGTTTAATAAAGTTTTTACATTAAATCTCTCGTGAAATCGCTGCACGTTGTGACCATTCGCTCGTGCAAGTTTTAAAGAGAGTACAAACATATTTAAAAGCAATTTAATAATTATTCACCCACTTCTGGAATTATGCTTACAAACAGTAGCAGACCTTCGTTGTCCTTGTAGCGTAGATACGTTGATCTTCAATGGCATCGTATCACGTCACCTTGGACAACGGGTTGGATGTAGTTGAATAAACGAGACAAGTCACGAGTCACGATATCCCAAAGACATCACTTGACCTCTCTGCCGCAGCTGTATTACAAAGGGGAGATCCCGGGTTTGATCCCCGGCAGAATCAATTTGGGAATTAATAATTTCTGGTCTGGTCTCCTGGAAGGCTTCGGAAGTGGCTTTTTACCACCCCACAGGCCAAGACGTGGCATTATTAAGCGCTTTCACAAACATGAAACTTGATTTTATAAAATACTAGTGGGCCCGGCAGACGTTGTCCTGCCCTATCTTCCTTGCAATTTTTATATATTTTCTCACCGTTTAAACCTTCCCTGGACTACAACAAACATTTCAAAACCAAAATCAGCTAAATCGGCCCAGCCGTTCTCGAGTTTTAGCGAGACTAACGAACAGCAAGATTTTTATATATATAGATTTTATTCCAAAATCAATATTTTTTTTGTTACAAATATCCAAATTTAAACAGCATCCAGGTCCGTATTAAAGCAGAAATATATTACAACGATAATAATAATTAATGTTTTTATCATCTGTAAATCGATGGAGCCGAAACCTTAACACACGTTTAATATAAAAGATGGTCGCCAATTGATATTAGAATAATATGGTCCGAGGTCCTTGCGACCAATCCACTTTGTGAACGCCGCTGGCTGGAATGAGGAATAGATACCTCCATAGTTGAAGTAATATTTTGGAAAATGTAATTCAACATCCTTATAAAGTTATGCCAAAGAGATTAGAAGCCAATTGAAGGTGAAATTGATTTTCTACTCGTATCTCATTCCCAGTAGCGTACACAGGTAATACCTGTGTACGCTCTGAATACCTATTTACTGACTGTCATGATGGAAAATTAGCATTGACGTATTTCCATTTGGGTAAGCTGTGCTTTTATGCCTCTAAGAACCGCACGCCACTGCTCATTCCTATGTTTACATTTCGAACGATATCGTATGAAATCTAGACACTTAGGCTTACACTTAGTACGCTAAAATAAGCATTTGGAAATAAAAATCATGTTCGCCTTGAGTTATCCTGAGCAACGTGAAAGTAGTATTTAACTAAGAATGTCCTCCCTAAACTAAGAATCTCGAGAGATTAGCCATCTACGCCTGAGATATTATAGTGCACAAGTAAATAATAAGCAGTAAGTAAAAAGAAAAAAAATCCAAAATAAGATTAACTATAATATAGTGAATCTTATTTTCGATTTTTTTTATTATATTATAATCATCATCTAGAAAATGATGAGTAAATTCCAAAAATATATAACACTATAGTTCAATATCCAGTGATTCACAAAAAAATATCATTTAATAAAAATGTGAATAAGATTCTAATTTAACTAGATTAATTTACATTTTTAACTTTTTAGTGCATTTTTTTCGGCAAATCAGTCGTGTTTTTTATCGCCTCTTTCTCTATTAAATGATAATTAATTAGTAGCATTAAAGATGTTATATTGACACTTATATCGTCGTATGTTTTTTTCTATGCTAAATTAGAATACATTCCTGTTCTCGAAATCCGATTTCGTAATACATACAATGCACACAGCATTGTATGTATAGCGCAAACATTATTAAATATGCAATGTAAGTGTATTCCAGCACAAAATCCCAGCGGAATTATGTGTTCCCTCTGTTTATAGTACACACTGTGCAGCGCAGCGGAAATTAAAAATATATCAAGGGAAACTGAACTTGGAGGATTTCCATGTTAGGATGTAATTATAGAAAAATACATGACAGGTAGTTGGAAAATGTTGTTTGTTTTTATTCTCATTTTTTAGTTCTGTCACGTTGAAAATATTTTTTTGATTTATTTATTTAATCATGGTTAACTTATTGTTAGTTAAACCGAATCAGGCTTTTAGTTGGCTAAATTAAATTTTAAAGGCTTGTTATTGAACTGGCTTTTAGCGTTCCGATTATTAATTCAGGCTATATTAAAACGAAGTTGTAAAGAATGAAACTAAAAAAGAGAAATTAAATCGCGAATAAATCCGACTCCATTAGTAAAAATGTGTTTAAGTTAAATATTCTGTACCTGCCCTTTTCGTGTCAATTATCGAAAGGGACAGCATCATAAAATTTAATTCGGCCTTAATCTTATCGATAAGGAAAGGATCCAAACGTATCAAAAAGAAAATCACAAACTAATTTTATTAAAGTGAAGATGCTAGAGCCATTTCCCTAATCGACAGAGTGCATCAAGATCTGGAGCCATACTACCAACGCTTAAAGCCATATTGTTTCATTACTGTTCACTTTCGTGTTGTAGAATTATTATAGTCCTTATTTTAGGAACGTCAAGGCACGTGACATCAAATTGTCATTTTGAGTAATATTGCTTAAGTATTCCGTTGGCAGTATGGCCCCAGGTGACTTCGAATAAGTGGGAATTCGAGTCAGTCCCGCGTCGAGAACTCCACGAGTCCACAACGAGACAAGTTATCCATATTAGCGCACGGCGATATGTAAATCAGACGACTTAACTGAGTTATGGGAAGCCAGGATTTGCGGCTGGTTTAATTATTTCTCGAGGCGAAGCTGCACGCCCCTTGCATAAAATATTTTAATTTAATCCTCGTGAATGTATTAAGACTCGCCTCTTTGCGAGTTTACTGATTATTTCGTCTATTTTTTACGTTCCCGCCTTTCTAAAGCAGATCGCTTATCAGAATTTTAAATATACCGATCTAACCGCACCTAAAGGTGCTGTTAATTATTTGAAGCGTAATGATAGCGATCAGGAAACAGTTTTTGATTAACCGCCCCAGCTGGAAAAAGGAAAATTTTTATAAAATACTTCTTTAGTGAGAAAAAACTGATATAGCTTCAATAGACAGACATTGTACTTAAACCGGGCTTATGGTTGTAGTAGGCCACGTGCCAAAGCTAAGGTTTGTAGACCCAGCGGTTTAGCTATATATTGATATCCGTCAATCAGTTTTTGTTTTGGTGCACATAGATGAATGATATTATAAGTAATTTTACTTAACAGTTCTATCTATTTTATATATTCTGTAGTGAAAGTGAAAAGCTCAAGTTATGTGTAATGCAATTTTATAAATAGCAAAAAACACTTTCGGACGAAAGATTGAAGCATATTAAATGATATAGATGCGGCTCATGCGGTATGGAGAAATGTGCAATCAACTCAAGTTTCGACCTTTGCACGGCTTTTTATACCACTTTGAATCTTTGAAATTGGCTTTCCAATTAAGTTTTGTTTTAAAGCTTTTAATCAATTTAACGTTTCAAAAGTGGAAATTCTCCGTTACAAATCAGTGAGCTATTTTGTTTGGCTTTTTATCTTGTGCTACCATGGTTACAAAAGGGGAAAACGGATTAGATACGAATTATTTTTGTAGTCGTTTGAGAGAAATACGATATACTTATTCCCTTGTATCATTTAGGATTACATATTAGGATAATGCTGAAATACGTTCTTCGGTTTCAATCAATATAGAACAAGATATTGCGTTGAATAAGAAAAATGTTTAGATAATATTATGTGAGACCATAAAATAGACTGACTTAGACTGCCTTAAATCATAATGCTTCATCGTAATGACCTTAATAACGAAATAGTTAAAATTCATCTTTATTTAGAGGTTAAACAACATAAAACTTTGGATTTAGAACTAGACCAACTACTTTGGGAGTTGCCTTTGAGATTAAACAATACAAAGTCGATGGCTCTTTCAAAAATGATTGCGGTACAAATATACTGATGGCTTAATATTGCATTCGACATCGAATGATAGAGACGGGTGGTAAATTGTTAAACATTATGAACCTAAACTTCAGTTTTCTAACATTTTTAATATTAATATCTTATTGAGTTTTATTTACTAGCTGATGCCTGCGACTTCGTCCGCGTGGATTGAGGTTTTTAGATTTCCACGGGAAGTCTTTTGGTCCAAGATCCCAGAGCGATCTGACATAACTTATTTTCACATAGATGAAACCTTAGGTTCTCAGTAGCGTCTCACGTTCTTTGAATAACCTGAGTGTTTGTGGAACTCGCCTTGTGACCCCTGGGCAGGTACCAGATAAGAAAGGCAAGAGTTACTTAATTTAAATTTACATGGCTGATTTTTATATGTTTTGTAGAATATTATTCATAACTAGTATCATACAGTGTGAGACACTTTCCATGGACCAAAACTTTTGTCAGACGCTTTAAAATTCGCAAATAGACTAAACAAAATGACGACTGTATACTATAAATAGCAAATAAATATTGCAGAAATTTGTTAATAAAAATACCTGTGTTTTTTATTCTAAATTAAATCTTTAGTTTCACTAAAGATACAATTTATATAAAGATACACTTAGGGTTATAGTTTTAGTTATTACGAAATCCCTTGCATTTCATAGTTAATATGCAAACAGGGGTAGCATGGGTAAACGAAGAGGTAATATTGAGACTAAATTTCGTATTAAACGCACCTGCCCGAGTTTCCTACCCTTCATTCATCCTTATAGATATGGATTTGTCTAGAAATGATCCCAAACTTTGCATATTTATCACCTAACCCGCTACTACAAGTTCAAGGTCTATAATACCGACTTATATATAATTACGTAGCGTCTTAAGTTTTTTTTTATTTTTTTTTTATTATCCACTACAATTTAGCCTTTGACTAAGTGATGATGCAATCTTATAAATTTCCAAACCGAACCCGGGACCTCCGCATGTTAAGGCAGCAGCGCTCAACACTGCGCCACGGTCAAAAATTAAAGTAAAATTCAAAGTTACAAAACTCAATCACTTTTTAGTGACAGAAAGCAAAACTGGCGTAACAGAAGTTATTTAATAATATTATGTCGTATCTACTTTCAAATGCAGCAATCACACTCTTAATTATTTCCCATTTCTATGTTTGCCATGATATTATTTGAAAAATGTAATGACGTTACATTACTTCTTTTATTCCGATACAAGTTATTCCTTGAAAGTGAGTTTACCTGATGGTAAATGCTATTGCATACGCACAATCTGTCTAGGGCACTAAATACTTTAAAACCATCATTGCAATATCACCCGACTTTGATTTAAAATAGTCCGTGTAATCGCATTTTAATACACCGATTTATATGATAAATATAGTATCTTTTAATCTACTAATACAGCGAGCCCATAAATTTGTTATCACCAAATATGAACTAGTAACATTTACACACTAAATCATTTTCAAAATAATGACCCCGTTTAAATTTGTAACCTACAAAGCGGAATATGGCAAGGATGGCTCAGTTTATAGGCTATTATTTTGTCATGCACGCGTGACAGACCGTTATTAATTGACGTGGTTAGCCAGATAATAAATAATATGTCAAATGGGAATTTTTGCCTTTTGTCTTTGAATATTTATTTGCATCAGTAATACGTGGGGTCAATAAATTGTTTAAAATTAATCGCACTGCAGAGGCTCATTTTTTATATGAAAGAGTGAGAATTGAGATGTCAGCATGAAGCTACGCACATAAAAATAAATATTTTTTTTTACTTTAAATGGTTTTTTCCACAAAGTGCTTAAACGGATTTAAGGTAGATTTACCAATGACTGGTTTCGAATGCCGCTTCTTTCAATAAGAATCAGGATGAAATTCAGCATTATTTTGTTCCTCAAATTATAATACTAAGCCTAGTGACTAGCATTTCCAAAAAAAAGCCATTGCATTGTTTGGGAAACTTAAATTGTGTTGCGTCAACATCTTAATATCATAAAGGAACAAACAATCAATTCTGATAAATAAATTGTAGTAAATGAAAGTGATGTAACTTACGAGCCCTTTTTATAATGTTATCAAAAGCATTTTGATTATTAGTCCTATCAATTTCTTACAGCTAAAGTTTAATGCCAGAATAATTAGATTACGTTGGTCACAAAGACCCCTTACTTACCATAAAGTCCAAGTTAATCCATCGTTAAACTCAGGGTTAACGTCATTTCCCGTCACCGGCAAATTTAAATTCATTAAATTAATTAATTCTTTACGGCATCTTCTTGTCAAATTAATTAAATATGAAGTCTTCTCGTATATAATACGAAGACCTACTCCAAAAGTGTAAGGAAGTAAAGATACTGTCTCCTTGTTTAATTTTGTGTGGGTATTGTAATATTGTTACGGACAAAAATTTATCACTTCGTTAATATTTACTGGTAAATATAAAAAACGTGCTTCGCATTATAAAATAGTATCTAATTTAGTAAAGAAATACCACACCATTTTCTGACATTCCTCCCGTCGAGTCTAATACCTAATAGGTATTAAAAATCCGAAAGTATGTCTGTCTACGTTTTGAAGGCCTATGGTTTCAACCGATATTGAAGAAACTTTGTTAAGATAAACGTTGCATCCCGGAGAAGAATATAGGCTACTTCTTATCCCAGTATATCATTGACTATCAGAAAACTTATTAAAACCAATGTTATAAGGAACATTTTTTATATTTACAAATATCTATTTTACACACACACACACACACACACAGACACACACGTCTACCCTAATAGTTCACATATTTTTGCATATAATATAATTATGTTAAATATTATGTTAATGAATAAAATCAATCTACATGTTGTAATTTTAGTCACTCTTTCTCTAGGAGGGAAAGTCACTGCAGCCTAAACCACAGGGTATCCTACATTAGGCTACAGAGAACGACCATACAATGTATTGCAGTCCTAAGTCTTACTTTTGTAAATTTTGTGTGAAAATAAATTATTTATGTATTTATCTACGGTACTTTCAAAGCTTGAATACGCACTAACATCATCTACTTTGACGATAAAATTTCTCGAAAAGGTTTCCAACTAAACTCGTCGTAACTGAAAAATTTAAAAAGTCCACGAAAGACGCTCTGAAAGGGTGCAACAGTTTTATTAGTTTATATACATTAGGCTACAGAGAACGACCATACAATGTATTGCAGTCCTAAGTCTTACTTTTGTAAATTTTGTGTGAAAATAAATTATTTATGTATTTATCTACGGTACTTTCAAAGCTTGAATACGCACTAACATCATCTACTTTGACGATAAAATTTCTCGAAAAGGTTTCCAACTAAACTCGTCGTAACTGAAAAATTTAAAAAGTCCACGAAAGACGCTCTGAAAGGGTGCAACAGTTTTATTAGTTTATATACATTAGGCTACAGAGACCGACCATACAATGTATTGCAGTCCTAAGTCTTACTTTTGTAAATTTTGTGTGAAAATAAATTATTTATGTATTTATCTACGGTACTTTCAAAGCTTGAATACGCACTAACATCATCTACTTTGACTATAAAATTTCTCGAAAAGGTTTCCAACTAAACTCGTCGTAACTGAAAAATTTTAAAAGTCCACGAAAGACGCTCTGAAAGGGTGCAACAGTTTTATTATTCCTAGGTAAGTACATAAAGTGTAAACCCGGGGAAACGTGGCAATTGCGGGCGCGGAAACTTTATAATTCAATAATATTCACTTCCCATCTAGTGCAATAACAATTGTCGTAAAGTTGACTCGAAGTTCGCCTTGAATAAATCCGCCTTCGTACCGTAATGTGCTACCGTTTATTGTACGACTATATTATTTCGTTACCATTCACACATTGTAAGCAACATTTAACTGCCTCGTTGGTCTAGTGGTTAGCATGTTTGACTGCGGCCGACGGGGTCCCGGGTTCGAGTCCCGGGTCGGGCCATAATTAAGTATCGGGTTTTTCTGATTAGAAATTTCCAGTACTAGCCCGGAGTTAGGAAGTTGGCGGTGTTTCACCCCCGTGCCTCGGAGAGCACGTTAAGCCGTCGGTCCCGGTTATTATCACTGGCATGATAATAGTCGTTAAAGCCCGCCAACCCGCATTGGAGCAGCGTGGTGGGTCTAAGCTCTAATTCCCTCTCTCCTATGAGAGTGGAGGCCTGTGCCCAGCAGTGGGACGTTAATGGGCTGTAGTGGAAGCAACATTGAAGTATTCCACTTATGTCTATCTAAATGTCACCGTAAGATTGTAAAAACCGTTAGATTATAATCTAACTCGCGAAATTGTAAACTGTTGAAATGTTCTGAGTGTCAATTTTTGAAATATTCACTGTATTTACGTTTTCTTGTCTGTTTCATGTAGGTTAGGTTAGGGTTCGACATAAATACTCAGGTAGTGGGTAGGTCAGGGAAATACTCACTTAGGTTTTAACGGGTTAATAAACCTAACAGATTACAATATACCGGAAAATAATGCGTTAAATTGTAATCTTTCGACACTAGATTATAATCTAATGGTAACATATATATAAAAGGGAAGCAACATTGAAGTATGCTACTTATCTCTAAATGTGTAAATGGAAAAGGTGACTGATTGACTGATCTATAAACGCACAGCTCAAACCACTGGACGAATCGGGCTGAAATTTAGCAAGCAGATAGTTTTTATGACGTAGGCATCAACTAAGAAAAGATTTTTGAAAATTCAATCCCCAAGGGGATAAAGTTTGAGGTTTGATAATACTAATCTTACGGTAAAAGGTATTTAAAAAAATTAAATCCAAGTGGATGAAGTCGAGGTCATCACCAAGTTGCTATCTATATCTTTCAACGTAAAGTTAGCTGCATAAATATTTATGTGCGCCCAATAAATTATGTGACTCAATGACTTAACTCTAAATTGCTATTCTTTTTTTAATTCTTGTTTTATACGACTGCCTGAAAAAAGGAGTATATTGTTTTCAGGGTTGATGTATGTATGTATGTGAGTTTGTATATTCTACCATAACCTCTATACGCCTGAACCGATTTTGATAAATGAGGTATCGTTAGAATCCGTAGCTTATTCCGGGTGACACAGGCTAGTAAAATTTTTAAAAGAATTGATGGGGTGACCATGGTTCCGCATTAAAGACCAAAATTTAAAAAATAAAATCGAAAATAAGATTAAGTATATAATCATCATCTAGAGAATGATGAGTAGATTCCAAAAATATATAACACTATAGTTCAATATCTAGTGATTCACAAAAAAATATCATTTAATAAATGTGAATAAGATTCCAAAGGCTATATTATATGCGAATCGCTTCTTATGGAGGTAAACTCCAAAAATAATATGGCAGGGCAGTCGTATTTTTTAATTCGTTAAATTTATTTCACTTGTCTTTTAGATGAAAGCAAGAATATAGCATTACAATAGGTTTGTAATGCTATATTCTTGCCAGCTCTTTAGCAATAGTGATATATTAAATTAAACTCCCGATTGCGGACATGTGGTTATGGAGCGCTATTTATTGCTTCTTTTGTTGTGCTGTTGTGCCCGTGCCGTTATCTTTTCTTCTCCCGTTTTTTTTTTTTTTTTTTTTTAAATCCACTACAAGTTAGCCCTTGACTGCGATCTCACCTGATGGTAAGTGATGATGTAGTCTAAGATGGTAGCGGACTAACCTGTTAGGGGTATATGGCAGCTATATTAAACCCAAACCCCTAATTGGTTATTTCCATCACTACATACTTGCAAGCAGATCTGATTGTAGCAAAATAGCAAAACGTATACCATAAGCGTAACCGAAATAGTAGTAATTTTAACAAGCAATAATTCAAAAAATTAAAAAACAATGCCCTGTCAAAAAACTAACGGTTTCTACACGGCATCGTACCGGAACGCTAAATCGCTTGGCGGCACGTCTTTGCCGGTAGGGTGGTAACTAGCCACGGCCGCCCACCAGGGAAGACCAGGGAAAATTCAGAAATTATAAATTCCCAAATTGACCCTGCCGGGGATCGAACCCGGGACCTCCGCACGTTAAGACAACAGCGCTACACACTGCGCCACGGAGGTCGTCTTCCTTATTATTAACCATATTTTTTTTTGTAATTTTCAACTATAGCCAATTGCTTCCTGTGTCTCTTCTATTAGTAAACCAGCGATGGACTTGATTCATTATCATCAAGATCAGCATCTCATCCTGCGGACGTCTACTGCTGGGCGCAGGCCTCCACTCTCATGAGAGAGAGGGAATTAGAGCTTACACCCACCACGCTGCTCCAATGCGGGTTGGCGGGCTTTAACGACTATTATCATATCAGTGAAAATAACCGGGACCGACGGCTTACCGTGCTCTCCGAGGCACGGGGGTGAAACACCGCCAACTTCCTAACTCCGGGCTAGTACTGAGAATTTCTTGTCAGAAAAACCCAATGGTTGTTATGGCCCGACCCGGGACTCGAACCCGGGACCCCGTCGGCCGCAGTCGAACGTGCCAACCACTAGACCAACGAGACAGTTACCCAACCACTAGACCACTGCTTGATACAGACTTATTGTAGATAGATTTGATTGTAAACGTTTATTTGAATCAAAATCTTTTGAATTTAGTACCTAACTTGTTAGTGGTATCTGATGATGCTACCAATGCTAGATAGCCTAGGAGATACCAAATGACTATTCCCTCTTCCATTTAAAAGCACCTATGCAACTTATAGTATTGACTCCGCGTGGTTTGAGGTTTTTTTGGTTCCCGCTGGAACTCTTTAATTTTCCGGGATAAAAAGTAGCCTATGTGCTATTCCAGACTATAATCTATGTCTGTGCCAAATTTCAGCTAGATCCGTTCAGCCGTTGGGGCGTGATTGAGTAACAAACATCCATACATCCATCCCATCTTTAGCATTTATAATATTAGTATAGGTTTTGCGCTGAAAAGTTTTTAGTAGGTATAACAATATATTATATCTATAATATTTTTTTTTTATTAGGGAAACATTCCTAAATCAAGATGCGTATTACAGATTGAGGAAAAATTCAAGACAAAATTAGAAAGACTACTTAAAAAAATAAAAGATACTTGAATTCGATGGAGCTTCATAATTTTCTGTCTCCATGTGTATTATCATTAAATTAATTAATTTATTAAAGCCCTCACTGTCAAATTAATTAAACGAGAGATCTCCTGCGTATCATACCAGCAATTGCCGTAGGAAATGTTCTTAAAAATGTTCTTAATGAAGTACGGAAATGGTTTCTTTTGATTATATAGAAAGTCTAAAACTTAAGGCTCCTGTCTCCCTGTGCTCTTAGCTTAGCTTAGTCTTAGCATTTATCTTACAAGAGGCTTCCGAAGCGGGGTTTAATAATTTTGATTCGATAAATTTGAACAAAATGATTTTCAAATATATTAACATTTTTTTTAGAATTGGGTATTTGTTTTGATTCGATAAATGTGAACAAAATGATTTTTAAATATAGTTTTTTATGAATAGAATAAATAATTAATATTTTCTTGTTTTAGAATTGGGTATTTGACAACTAGTCAAATCAATAACTTTTTTCAAATGTCAAAAGTATTGTATGAAATAGGTACTGAATAGTGACGCCATCAAAGTTCGACGCACTCTTTTACTTTAATCGATAGTTTAAAATAGTTATTCAACATAAAACTAACAGGGGACGCGGATATTACAACTTTCGGGAGATCTACTATTAAATAATCACAAAAAAGTAATTTGAATAGTAGTCAAATACCCAATTTGAAGTGTGGCTTCCCTAAACGGTTGGTTTCTAGTAGAAAAGCAGTGGTCGAATTTATAAAATTTGAACTATTTAAACCATTTCAAATAAGAAAACATTTAGAAAAGAAGTAACCAGTACACGGTTATTTTTCGTCTTGTCTTCAATTTAATTAAAAAACTTCATTTTAATTAAAAAAAATCTTAAAAAATAGTTAAAATGTAGTGACTTATATACAATTATAAATGTTTTGTAAAGCGATTACCAGCAAGGTTAAAAAAATTTAAGTAGTTCAGATTAAGAATACTAAGAATAAGTTTCAAAAAGTTAAAGTTCGCAAGTGAGAAATTGTGTGGAACAATTTCTTTGAATTACCACCACATTTCCAGTCTTACCTATTTACAAAAGTTACTATAATTAAAAAGTTTAATAGAATAGGAAAGTTGGTCGCAAGTGCTCGGTAACTCTTCCCACCGCAGTTTGTTTCAGCTTGTATATGTTTCACTTCTCACGCGTTTCTACAAACAAATGTATTTCAAACAAAAGCCAAAGTACAACAAGTAATTTATTCATAGCACTACATTGATGTGTATTTTTTTTATAAGACTGCCTGAAAAATGGAGTATATTGTTTTCAGGGTTCTACATGAACGTATGTGAGTTTGTATATTCCACCATAAGTTCTATACGCCTGCACCGATTTTGATACATGAGGTATCGTTAGAATCCCTAGCTTATTCCGGGTGACATAGGCTAGTAAAATAAAATAAAAAATTGATGGGGTGACCATGGTCCAGCATTAAAGATTAATGTTGAAAAAAAAATTCGAAAATAAGATTAACTATATAATCACCATCTAGAAAATGATGAATAGATTCCAAAAATATATAACAGTATAGTTCAATATCTAGTGATTCACAAAAAAAAGTCATTTAATAAAAATGTGAATGAGATTGTAATATAACTAGATTAATTTACATTTATAACTTTTTAGTTCGTTTTTTGGCAGGGCAGTTTGTTTTTTAATTTTTTTAATTACGACTTGTAACTCGTTCTATTCGATCTTTTCGTATCGTATCGATGTATCATATTTCCATATAGGGCAATATATTTTTGAAGGTCAATAAATTGGATTTTTTAATTTAACAAAACGAATGTGCATGCTGGAGTCCCTAGAGCACCGAAGAGATATTAGTTCTCAATATGTGTTCTACCGTCTCTACAATGGGGAGTGGTCTAAAGAGTTATTTAATCTAATACCACCTTCCGTGTTCTCTAGTCACACCCTTCGTCGCATAAACAAATTTCATCATCACCACTTGGATGGTGGTTTTCTTTCCACTGTTTTCTTCCACCTCCCGTTATTCCAGTTCATTTCTGCCACGTACCTTTAGGTAACCAGGCAAATTATTATAATATGGGGCTCAAAAAGTGCGGATAAACAAATTACTCAAAAGCCAGCAACGCAATGGCGGTTCCTCTGGTGCTGCAAATGTTCATGGACGATAATCACTTAACATCAGGCATGCTCGTTTGCAGACAAAGCAGGTTTCCTTTCAATTATTTCTTCATCGTTCAAAATACAAACTACCACGCCAAAGAAAGATATTCCTTAGATTTCTTTCAATTTGTAGTTACCGAGTAGCGCACTCTTAAAACTCGGAGACTAAGTTTACTTGTACTCATAAAACGTCTAGACTGCAGACACGTTATCAAAAAGTTAAGTTTCTATTGGTGTTGCTAATTTCCAAGACGAAATAATTTCTTTCAGTGCAGTCCTCCAGATGATACTGTCTAAGAATGACGTTTCGAAGTGTTATTTTATTATTCGGTCCTTTCGGGCAAAAATCTGTAGTGATTTTACACGTCTTCTTCAAGAGTATTTTCTACGTGGAAATATGTGCTGATTTATTTCTCAAAATGAATTTTTTAATGATTTTGTTTTAGGATGGAAGATTAGTTATTTCACAAAGCATAACACAACGTTATGCGACGTTATAGACCTCTGTCATTTTCTATGGCGTCGTATGTCGTGGCGTTGCTTTTGTCGCTCACCAAGGACAACAGGTTAGGTTTTGAAGGCTTTCTAATTTTGGATTTTGTGGCACAGGTACTTAGTGCCATTGGCGATTGAGTAACATTTGGGTTCAACCTAAATTACATTGAGAATTCACTTGTGAACGACGCGCGAAATATGATTAGCGTGATAAATGCCAAAAAGGCGTAGGCACTTATCTACTATAATGAGTCTTAAGTATTATATAGAGCGATTTCAGTTATTAAAATACAACTACCTCATTGGTCTAGTGGTTAGCATGTTTGAATGCGGTCGACGAGGTCCTGGGTTCGAGTCCCGGGTCGGGCCGTAATTAAGTATCGGGTTTTTCTGATTAGAAATTCCCAGTGCTAGCCCGGAGTTAGGAAGTTGGCTGTGTTTCACCCCCGTGCCTCGGAGAGCACGTTAAGCCGTCGGTCCCGGTTATTATCACTAACATGATAATAGTCGTTTAAGCCGCATTGGAGTAGCGTGGTGGGTCTAAGCTCTAATTCCCTCTCTCCTATGAGAGAGGAGGCCTGTGCCCAGCAGTGGTACGTTCACGCGAACCGATTATGGCTTTACTGTACTTTAAATAAAGTTTAAATCACACGTTTTTCGTCCATAATATAGGCAATCTATGGCATAGAGATATGAAACCAGAGGCGGGGGGACAACATAAACTAGTGATAGTGACACTATGGGTGGTCTTCAATGGACGGCCGCGTTATGGACGCTTCAGCGAGCGTCGGACAAATGTAGTGGAAAGATAACCCGAGTCTAGCGGACACGGCTACGCAAGCCCCGCAAATATTTCGTGTTATAGCAAAAACTAGAGACAACAGGGGATTTTTGACGACCTCCGTGGCGCAGTGTTGAGCGGTGTTGCCTTAACGTGCGGAGGTCCCGAGTTCGATCCCCGGCAGGGTTTGGAAATTTGTAATTTCTGAATTTTCCCTCGTCTGGCCTGGTGGGAGGCTTCAACCGTGGCTGGTTACCACCCTACCGGTAAAAGACGTGCCGCCAAGCTATTTGGTGTTCCGGTACGATGCCGTGTAGAAACCGAATAGGGGTATGGGTTTATGGGTGTAATATAATGCCCATAACAGGTTAGGTAGCATCTTAGACTGCATCATCACTTTTTGGAATTTTCAGTTTGGAAATTTGTAATTTCTGAATTTTCCCTGGTCTGGCCTGGCTTCGGCCGTGGCTAGTTTCCACCCTACCGGTAAAAGATGTGCCGCCAAGCGATTTGGTGTTCCGGTACGATGCCGTGTACAAACTGAATAGGGGTATGGGTTTAATAATATAACTGCCATGCCCCTAACAGTTTAGCCCGATACCATCTTAGACTGCATCTTCACTTACCATCAGGTGAGATCGCAGTCAAGGGTTAACTTGTAGTGGATAAAAAAAGATATACTGCCAAAGCTCAAAGCATTACTAAAAAAATATTACAATAAATGATAACTTGATGTCACGAACCTTGACGTTCCTCAAATAAGGATTATAATTCTAAAACACGAAAGTCAACAGTAATGAAACAATATGGTTTTAAAAGCATTTGCAGATCACGCAATCATCTGCCATTCGACCAACAATGATGGGAATATGTACAAACTTCTACTCATATCACTCTTGGTCAACTGGCAAGTGAACTCGCGACTATGAATTTAGAATTTCCGTATTAGCTCCCCGGGGAAAACCTATGCCCTCCAACTGCCACCTGAAGACAGTTGGAGGGCATAGGTTTCTCTGACACAGGAGGATCTTCAGGAGATGTTGACTCGACAATCCACGATTGTAAAGTCATTACATTAAGTGCATTGTCGAGTCGACATCTCCTGAAGATGCTGCGGTGTCGGAGTGAAACGTACGTTGAGGATAATTTGGAAGATTTATGTGGTGTGGTGAATATTGCAAGATACAATAATTGGCATCATCAAATCCCCTCAAACACTTTTTGAGCAACAGAGTAGTGGTTATGTGGAACAAACTGCCCGAGGATGTGGTGATGTCAAGCTCTGTAAATCTGTTCAAGAACAGACTGGATAAGTACTTGAAGACAAAGCACAAGATTTGATATAGGCGCATCAGCGAAAGCTGCCTAGCCTATTATAAATAATAATAATAATACACAGTGCACAGTACCCACATAGATTTACCTACTGTGGCGGAATATAGAATAGGCGAAATTAAATTTCAAGTTCTTTCACTATCATGGAATTCCGCAAAGTAACGCCTGCTTCTATGAATGAATGAATGAATGAATATACTTTTATTGTACACCAAAAAACAATAACAACAGTAAACTTAGCTAATAACAAAGGCAGTATACAATTTGGCGGCCTTATCGCTTCACAGCCTGCTTCTATCCAAAACCTTTTAATTTTAGGCACCATTGAATGCATTAATATAATGTGGTAATACTTACGCTGAGATTATAATGCCCCTCATGTAACAAAACCGACTAAATCAGATAAATAAAATAACAAAACTCCAACTTTTAATTCATAGCTTGTTGTCAATAAAAAACAAACGCAGACCAAGTGAACGGGCTCGGCTTGAGGGAATTAATTCATATTACCCGAGCGGTAAGCGGTAATAAGTAAAGCCTAACAAAGGGGCGATATGAGCGCCACTAAAACAATAAAAGTCGCACTAAAACCAACCACACCGGTGTGCAAGCATGCCTTTTGTGCATTCCTAGAATTCAGAATCACACTTCACACTAATATTATAAAGGCGAAAGGTTGTATATTTGTGTGTATGTTTGTTAATCTTTCACGCAGAAACTAGATAATGGAGATAGATTGTACCTTAGATTAACACATAGGCAGGGACGTGCCTATGTGTTAATCCAGGGTATTCCCTAGCCGCTTTAATAGCTCGAAGCTAATATTTTTTAATACGATCTTATTTCCTACCTATGTAATGCATACCCTGGCATCTAACCCTGTGCACACCACTGCACATAGGCTACTTTTTATCCCGGAAAATTAAAGAGTTCCCGCGGCAAACAGACATACGGACAAACGCTTTCACGGCGAATCTTTTCAACCGATTTTGATGAAATTTGGTATAGGGATAGTTTGTATCCCGGGGAAGGACATAGGCTACTTTTTATCACAAAAAATTAAGGAGTACCGCCGAGAATCAAAAAAAAACTTAATCCACGCGGACGGATGAAGTCGATCATCATCTCGATTCTAATAATTTCGTAACACTAGAGTGGAAAAATGGTACAAATAATGTTGTCCGCTCTACCAATTTTTGTACTAAAACTAACAAATAATGAAAAAAAAAGAAAAAAAAAAATCGATTGATTGATATTAATATGAAAAAAAAGTGACACCTCACTTAAAATTGTGTCGACGCTACCATTGCGCTAGTTTGAAAGCTCACTCAATGGCTTTGCTCATAGCGAATGTAATACCGGCCGCCATTATGCTCGTAATCCCGCAATGAAAGGCATTTACTTTTAATCCTATTACTTTTCACGCTGTTCCCTGTTCAATGTTCACTTCATGGCTTGGCCGTTACGATTTGCGTTAAACGCGTCAAAATCGCCTGATTATTATTTAACTGTGCCATTATTTTACTTAGCTACTGAATCACGAAACGTAATGAATTTTTTTTTTTTTTTTTTTTTCTTTTTTTTTTTAAATCCACTACAAGTTAGCTCTTGACTGCGATGTCACCTGATGGTAAGTGATGATGCAGTCTAAGGTGGTAGCGGGCTAACCTGTTAGGGCTATGGCAGTTATATTAAACCCATACCCCTATTCGGTTTCTACACGGCATCGTACCGGAACGCTGAATCGCTTGGCGGCACGTCTTTGCCGGTAGGGTGGTAACTAGCCACGGCCGAAGCCTCCCACCAGGCAATAATTGTAATTAGTTTAATTATTATTGACAGTCGAGCTGTCTAGATCTAGATGGCAAGCGCGGTTTGATTTGCTGCGCGAGTTTCTTGCCGGTTCTTCTCAGTAGAATCAGCTTTCCGAACCGGTGGTAGAGTCTTAACGTTTCATAAGTGACACAAGTTGTCCTACATGAAATAAATAAATCATTTATCATTTCCTCGTTTCTAATTTGAAACGCTTGGATATGGAATCCCAGCTTCTGTTTTCCCCTCACATCAAGAGTAAAAAGGCGTTTTCTAGACTTAGGCTGCATCACCACTTGCAAGCAGGTCTGATTGCAGCCAAGCGCTAGTTTCTATTTAATAATAAGTCATAATAATAAAAAAAAAAACACGACTGCCCTGCCAAAAAACGAACTAAAAAGTTAAAAATCTAAATTAATCTAGCTATATTAGAATCTTATTCTTATTTTTATTTAACGATATTTTTTGTGAATCACTGGATATTGAACTATAGGGTTATATATATTTGGAATCTACTCATCATTTTCTAGATGATTATTATATAGTTAATCTTATTTTCGAATTTTTTTTTCAACTTTAGTCTTTAATGCGGGACAATGGCGACCCCATAAATTAAAAAAAAATTACTAGCCTATGTCACCCGGAATAAGCTAGGGATTCTAATGATACCTCATTTATCAAAATCGGTTCAGGCGTATAGAAGTTATGGTGGAATATACAAACTCACATACACACGTGAACCCTGAAAACAATATACTCCTCTTTTCAGGCAGTCGTATAACAAGCTTTATTTTCGGTGCAAGATTGGCTCACGTTTGAAGAGAATTATGGCTGCAGGAAGGCAGTGATGAATTTAACGTTGGAGAGCACTTGCCTAATGAAGGTAGTAAACCTTTTATGTCTTTAGTGTGTACGATGAATCCATAATTAAATTATTTATTTTTGGTAGTAAATTGCACATATCTTAAGATTTAACATACTATTACACACATATATTTGGGTAAAGGTACCTCTTATTAGTGTACTTGTACATAAACAATACTGAACGTGCTTGAAACGGCGATATTATTATACACCCTCACATTTGAACGCCTGGAATATTTAATTATAATAATTTTTATGATATTTATCATAAGTCTTAATAAAAAAATCTATTCTCTAGATTATAAGTACCTACTCAGCTTTATCTATTTTTCACAATTCTCACATTCTAGGGCTGCTGGAAGAAATCTCTTCAAGAGATAAGTTGTCGTTGTACATGTCCTTTAAATTTTTATGTTTAGTTTTTAAGTTTGGTACTAAATATATAAATAAATATAAATAAAATAAAAGGATAAAAGGGTAAAATAAAACTGAAGTTATTTCAGACTAGGTATAATCTCAGTGCCAAATTACATCCAGATCCGTTGAGCCGTTCTGGCGTGATTAAGTAACAAATGTCCATCCATCCATCCAAACTTTCGCATTTATAACATTAGTATAGATTCCGAACTTCGAACTCCTACAGAATCGAAGTCGTAATATAGCGCATAGACAATCCATAGGTTTCACATTCCCGAGTTATAGTCAAAGATGTGATCCGAAGGTTTAATTAAATCCCGTGAAAGGCTCATATTTCGGTGATTAATTCTAAGAACTTGTATAATTGCCGCTATTAATATAACGCAGATTAAAGTTTGAAACTAACTCGTCGTCGAACTAAGTCTGTGTCGCCTCGTAGCGACTGCCGCCTGATATAATCACGGAATACCGCTTAGGCATAGTTTATGCGAAATAGCAGCGCGTAATTTCTGTACTTAGGTAATGTGTGACCGAGTTGCGTAATGTGAAACAAGAAGCTGACTTGGAATATGCTGAAACTAACTTTTAGCCGCGTTATGTTTCATTGTCATACAAATTTGAAAGCCCTATTTTACCCCCTTAGGGGTTGAATGTTCCAAAATTCTTAGCGGATCCCTACGTCTCTGTGTGCAAAATTTCAGCCCGATCCGTCCAGTGGTTTTCATCCATGTAATAAGTGTAGGTAATAAATATTAATTCTTGCCTGCATTTCTACTGTAAAGCATATTTATTAATGCTCGTCATAATACTTAATAATTACTGTAACCATAGTTCTTTTAAATGTTTATAAAGGTGCTTTTAGCCTGTAAAACGTTATAGCCTTACGTAAAACTGTATTCTTAGATTATAAGAATGCCCATTTGTAGTTTTGTATGCCTTAAAATAAATAAATAATAATAATAATAGTGGTTTGAGCAGTGCGTTGAAAAATCAGTCAGTCTTTACCACAGCCATCGTCTTAAAAGAGGCCTATCGCTAGCAAAGTTTGATCAGATGTAAGTTAAAAATAAAACTTCAAACATGCCGACAATGCTTATGACTAAATTATTAAAATACTTTCCGCAAGCTTTCAGTGCAGCGTACATATCATAAACGCAAGTGTAAAATCAACATTTTACGTAACGATAACGCCCGCTAGTTAACAGTCCGTGCGACATTAAAATATTAAAAATTCTCAAAGAATAGACAATGCACGGTGCAACTGTGCACAAAGGACGCAAGATGAAGTGTTTTCAGCGTGAAGTTTATAGTTTCAGCGCCACTCATATACCTCCTTTGTTGTATTTACCATTTTTCACTCATTCTAGCGTAGCTTATATGAATAAATTTTCATCAAGCTTTCCACTGTTTACGGATTTTCATTTTGGATAAGAAAATCGTCGGATTGCGTTGGAGGATACACTTTTGTTAAACCTATTCACAATTGTGTTCAGATCAATCGACTTCCTAAAAGTAGGATTTAAGTACTGGTGGTTATTTTATTTCTAGCACATTCTAAAGAAAAGTACATAGCTTTCCCTGAAATTTGTTGATCCTATTTGAATACTATTTTTCACTCATTCTAGCGTAGCTTATATGAATAAATTTTCATCAAGCTTTCCACTGTTTACGGATTTTCATTTCGGATAAGCAAATCGTCGGATTGCGACGAAGGATACACTTTTGTTAAACCTATTCACAATTGTGTTCAGATCAATCGACTTCCTAAAAGTAGGATTTAAGTATTGGTGGTTATTTTATTTCTAGCACATTCTAAAGAAAAGTATAGCTTTCCCTGAAATTTGTTGAGCCTATTTGAATACCATTTTTCACTCATTCTAGCGTAGCTTCAAGCTTTCCACTGTTTACGGATTTTCATTTTGGATAAGCAAATCGTCGGATTGCGACGAAGGATATACTTTTGTTAAACCTATTCACAATTGTGTTAAGATCAATCGACTTAATTTATTCTTTTGCTGTGAAATTTAATCAATCTTATACCTAAATGTATATTTTAGAGCACTGGTGGTGATTTTATTTCTAGCACATTCTAAAGAAAAGTATAGCTTTCCCTGAAAATATTGAGCCTATTTAAATCGAGAAGTTAGGTGTAAAAGTCTCGTAAAACACGAAAGAAATTTTTAAACAATTTTTGTAATAAAATGAATAATAAAAGAGAATGAAAAAATCACCACTTCGCCTCAAACAATTAAAAAAGCAGGCCTAGAAAGAGGCAAGAGCCCATTTAAGTATAACAACCGGTCGTTCCGCGTAATTTATGGGAATTATAAAAATTTTCAACGCAGAGCAAGGAAAGTTTAGCTGGCGGATTGTCTTAAAATATTTTATGTGGGATAGTGGCAAAAAAATATAAAAATCGCTCGGACGGTCCGCGGGCGTTATAAATGGCCGGTAATTAGGGCACACACCAGCGCGTCCGTAAAGTTTGGGACACTGTCAGTTCTCTAAATTCCACTACAAGTTAGCCTTTTTATACGACTGCCTGAAAAAAGGAGTATATTGTTTTCAGGGTTCATGTATATGTATGTATGTATGTACGTATGTATGTATGTGAGTTTGTATATTCCACCATAACTTCTATACGCCTGAACCGATTCTGATAAATGAGGTATCGTTAGAATCCCTAGCTTATTCCGGGTGACATAGGCTAGATTTTTTTTTAAAAAAATTGATGGGGTGACCATGGTCCCGCATTAAAGACCGAAATTGAAAAAAAAAATCGAAAATAAGATTAACTATATAATCATCATCTAGAAAATGATGAGTAAGATGAGTTAAGCGTTTAGTGCGGGGGGCTTCTACCATTGCTTAAAGCAATATTATTTCAATATTGTTGTTGCTCTTGTTTCAGCGGTACAATCCTTATTTAAGGGACGTCAAGGTACGTTTACTGCCTCGTTGGTCTAGTGGTTAGAATGTTTGACTGCGGCCGACGAGGTACCGGTTTCGAGTCGGGTCGGGCCATAATTAAGTATCGGGGTTTTCTGATTAGAAATTCCCAGTACTAGCCCGGAGTTAGGAAGTTGGCGGTGTTTCACCCCCGTGCCTCGGAGAGCACGTTAAGCCGTCGGTCCCGGTTATTATCAATAACATGATAATCGTTGTTAAAGCTGCCAACCCGCATTGGAGCAGCGTGGTGGGTCTAATCTCTAATTCCCTCTCTCCTATGAGAGTGGAGGCCTGTGCCCAGCAGTGGGACGTTAATGGGCTGTAGTGGTGGTAGTGGAGGTTATCCCTTAATAAAGATAATAATTAATTAATTTGTGTATTTGTGTATGTAAGTTTATTAATTTATATTTATATACGTAAGTTTATTATAACTCTTTAGGCCATATATATGTATATATATATTTTGTATGCGGGCGTGAGAGCTAAATTTATCTCGATGATAATAATAATAATAAACCTTTATATACATAAGCCTTTGACTGCAATCTCACCTGGTGGTAGGTGATGATGTAGTCTAAGATAGTAGCGGGCTTACCTGTTAGGAGTATGGGTTTAATGTAAATGCCTTACATAATATGATAACGCCCGCGACTTTATCCACGTGGTTTAAGTTTTTTTATTCCTGCGATAACTTCTTAATTTTCCGGGATAATTCTGGCATACTCATGCCAAAAATGACGTCGATCCGTTGCGGCTTGATTGAAGAACAAACAAACACACTTTCGCATATTATTAGTATGATTGACTTACTTCTGTAAGCACATATTGTGTGAATTGTTTTGTAAATAAATCATTTATCTAAATCTATCTACTAACAAGTCATTACTTACAAAAATAAAAAACACGTCTGCCCTGCCAAAAATGAACTAAAAAGTTTAAAATCTAAATTAATTTAAATAAATTAGCATCTTATTCACATTTTTATTAAATGATATTTTTTGTGAACCACTGGATATTGAACTATAGTGTTATATATTTTTGGAATCTACACATCATTTTCTAGATGATGATTATATAGTAATCTTATTTTGTTTTTTTTTTCAAATTTAGTCTTTAATGCGGGACCATGGGCACCCCATAATTTTTTTTTTAATTTTACTAACCTATGACACCCGGAATAACTAAAAAATGAACTAAAGAGTTAAAAATCTAAATTAATCTAGTTAAATTAGAATCTTATTCACATTTTTATAAATTATATTTTTTGTGAATCATTGGATATTGAACCATAGTGTTATATATTTTTGGAATCTACTTATCATTTTCTAGATGATGATTATATAGTTATTCTTATTTTCGATTTTTTTTCTCAAATTTAGTCTTTAATGCGGGACCATGATCACCCCATCAATTTTCTTTTAAATTTTACTAGCCTATGTCACCCGGAATAAGCTAGGGATTCTAACGATACCTCATTTATCAAAATCGATTCAGGCGTATAGAAGTTATGATGGAATATACAAACTCGCATACATAAATACATGAACCCTGAAAACAATATACTCCTTTTTTCAGGCAGTCGTATAAAAAAGACGTTGATCCGTTGCTCCGTTGCGGCCTGATTGAAGAACAAACAAACACACTTTCGCATTTTTTTTTTCGCCTTTTATTAGTATGATTGACTTACTTCTCTAAGCACATATTGTGTGAATTGTTTTCGTGGGTAAATAAATAGTTTATCTATCTAGTAAAAAATAAGTGTCTGTTTACCACCATCACTCGCAGTGTGCCGCCAGCTTGTTGGACTTTTACTAGATGATGATTATATAGTTAATCTTATTTTGGTTTTTTTTTCAAATTTAGTCTTTAATGCGGGACCATGGGCACCCCACAATTTTTTTTTTAATTTTACTAACCTATGACACCCGGAATAAGCTAGGGATTCTAACGATACCCCATTAATCAAAATCAATGCAGGCATATAGAAGTTATGATGGAATATACAAACTCACATACATATATACCTACATACATGCACCCAGAAAACAATATACTCCTTTTTTCGGGCAGTCGTATAAAAAATAAGTGTCTGTTTACCACCATCACTCGCAGTGTGCCGCCAGCTTGTTGGACTTTTACCTAGCGCTGTTATAGGGTTATAATAGCGACTGGGCAGGGCTTTTTGCGGATATTATCCTTTTAGCACCGCGCATTATAAGCGTTTGCTAAAACTGCGCCACTCACAAAGGCACTTTTTGCCGTGCGCTAGATTTCCAGTACCGTATATAACAGTGTTTATGTAATTACCGACCTCCTTTATTATCATTCAAGCTTTCAGCTCCAACTTTTTGGAAATGGAACAAGTCATAATAAAAAAAATTAAAAAAAACACGACTGCCCTGCCAAAAAACGAACTAAAACGTTAATAATCTAAATTAATCTAATTTAATCTAAATAAATAATTAAATTTAATTTATGAATCTTATTCACATTTTTATTAAATGATTTTTTTTCGTGAATCATTGGTTATTGAACCATAGTGTTATATATTTTTATATGATGATTATATAGTTAATCTTATTTTGGATTTTTTTTCCAAATTTAGTCTTTAATGTGGGACCATGGTCACCCCATCAATTTTTCTTTAAATTTTACTAGTCTATGTCACACGGAATAAGCTAGGGATTCTAACGATACCCCATTAATCAAAATCGATTCAGGCGTATAGAAGTTATGATGGAATATACAAACTCACATACATATATAGATACATGCACCCAGAAAACAATATACTCCTTTTTTCGGGCAGTCGTATAAAAAATAAGTGTCTGTTTACCACCATCACTCGCAGTGTGCCGCCAGCTTGTTGGACTTTTACCTAGCGCTGTTATAGGGTTATAATAGCGACTGGGCAGGGCTTTTTGCGGATATTATCCTTTTAGCACCGCGCATTATAAGCGTTTGCTAAAACTGCGCCACTCACAAAGGCACTTTTTGCTGTGCGCTAGATTTCCAGTACCGTATATAACAGTGCTTATGTAATTACCGACCTCCTTTATTATCATTCAAGCTTTCAGCTCCAACTTTTTGGAAATGGAACAAGTCATAATAAAAAAAATAAAAAAAAACACCACTGCCCTGCCAAAAAACGAACTAAAACGTTAATAATCTAAATTAATCAGAATCTTATTCACATTTTTATTAAATGATATTTTTTTGTGAATCACTGGATATTGAACTGAAGTGTTATATATTTTTGGAATCTACTCATCATTTTCTAGATGATGATTATATAGTTAATCTTATTTTGGTTTTTTTTTTCAAATTTAGTCTTTAATGACATGACCACCCCATAATTTTTATTTTTATTTTACTAGTCTATGTCACACGGAATAAGCAAGGGATTCTAATGATACCTCATTTATCAGAATCGGTTCAGGCGTATAGAAGTTATGGTGAAATATACAAACTCACATACATACATACATACATACAGTCGTATAAAAATTAAAAAAATGAAAATGAAAATGTTTATTTTCCAAAAACAACTTATGACAAATTTTCCTTATATCCAATGGTACCCACACTATAGGTAATCCTGTATCGTGGGTTCCTATGTCGCATTAACAAATTAAGATTTACACAAGCTAATTGTCGCTCGGTATTTAAAAATAGCGATTTTTGTTGCAATTTTTAAAAATAACATAATTTCTAATATTAACAATGAATGAGTGCCTTTCAATGCAGCAATAAACAACATATTTATTAAAAATACTAGCTGAATAACTTAATCCGCGTGGATTAAGTTATTTTGTTTCCCGTGAAACTTCTTAATTTTCCGGTAGTTTATGTCCTTCCCCGGGTCTACCTTAATACCAAATTTCATCAAAATAGGTTGAAAAGATGAACCTTGAACGCAGGCAGATAGACAGACAGACAGAAACACTTTCGCTTGTATAATATTAGTGTATGGATGTTTAATCTCAATATCTATACTTACTAATATTATAAAGTTTGGAGTTTATGACGTTGTAGGGGGTAATCTCTGGATCTACTGAACCGATTTTGAAAATTCTGGTACCAGCAGAAAGCCACATTATTAGGGAAAAACAAGGAAAAATTAGGGAGTTCCCGTGGGAATTTAAAAAACTTATTTCACGCTGACGAAGTCGCGGGCAAGTCTGCTAGTTGTAAATAAAATAGCAGACAGACAGTTCTCAGTTTTGTCTGCCCACGCACCGAACGCAATGTTATAAATAAAAATGGCTATAACAAACGTACAGACGAACTAGGTGAAACTATAAGGTAAGAAATCTTATCTTAAAACCTTAAAATATACTTTCATTTTCACTTTTATAACAAAAAATGTAATGTAATGGTCCCACAAGATGGCCACTCGGGCCCAATACACCGAACTCGAGTGGAAAAATGTAAAGCTAAGAGCATGCTTTAGTTATATGGAAATTAAAATATTTTTTCTCGCTATAGATAAAGTTTGCTTCATTCGGTGCTCTTTCAACTACCCTCTTTTTATCTAGATTGTGATTTAAAAATTTACTAGCTGATGTCCAAGACTTCGTCCGCGTTGAATTAGTTTTTAATTATAAATTCCCGCGGGAACTCCTTAATTTTCTGGGATAAAAAATAGCTCATGTCAATCTCCAGGTCCTCTACTATATCCATCCAAAAAATCACGTCGATCCATTGCTTTGTTAAAGTGTGATTGAAGGACAAACCGATAAATCAACAAACAAAAACTCTTTTGGATTTATAATATTAGTATGATATGACTGTAGTACTGACTCAGCTCATCTTCATTTTCTAAACATACCTTTTAGTGCGGGATCAGAGATTTCCCCTTACAAGTTAGCCCTTGACTGCGATCCCGCAGTCAAGGGCTTGTAAGGGGAAATAAAATCTAGTTCAAGTAGTCTGGACCTAGATTTTGATAATAATATTATGTCAGTCTCAATCAGTCAGTTTATCCTTGTATAGGGGCCAAACAGCCAATGCTATGTTCCATTATTGTTGACTTTAGTGTTTTGGAATTATAATCCTTATTTTAGGTACGTAACATCAAACAGACATTTTGAGTAATATTGTTAAAGTTATTGCTTTAGGTGGTATGACCTCCGTGGCGCAGTGTGTAGCGCTGTTGGCTTAACGTGCGGAGGTCCGGGGTTCGATCCCCGGCAGGGTCAATTTGGGAATTTATAATTTCTGAATTTTCCCTGGTCTGGCCTGGTGGGAGGCATCGGCCGTAGCTAGTTATTTTAGCGTTCCGGTACGATGCCGTGTAGAAACCGAATAGGGGTATGGGTTTAATATAACTGCCATGCCCCTAACAGGTTAGCCCGCTACCATCTTAGACTCCATCATCACTTACCGTCAGGTGAGATGGCAGTCAAGGGCTAACTTGTAGTGGATAAAAAAAAGACCTCCAAGTATAGTACTGGGTTCATACCACCTTCGCTTAAATCCGTATCGTTTTAATATTGTTAACGTTCGTTTATTATGTCCTCATTTTAGGGATGTCAAGGCACGTGACATAAAGCTGTCATCTCGAAATAATACTGCCTAAAGCGATAGTAGTAACCCTCTAGAGACCAGGCACGATGGTTATTCATAGTTTGATCGATAGAGAATAAATCAGATTACTCGAAGAATGCCCGACCTCATTTCAAATCACTTGAATATAAAACGAAAGCAAATATAATCAACTAAACAAAACCGTGCCGACACAGAATCTATTTAAATCCACTGAACAATGAAACGCACAAAAGGTCCGAAGATCTCTCTGCGAGCCTCAATCCTTAGTCCCCGCTCAAAAATCCCTTTTCCAGGTCAACAGTCACATGGATGGGCACTCGGCCGTTTACAGCTGAAATCTCGTCCATCATAACAACGTTTCTTTGTGTTATGCGACTCTGTTACAAAGATAATGCTCATTTTCCTTATAATTTAAAATATTATGGGCTTTGCTTGGATTGTATTTCTGTAAATCGTACTTACTTTTCTATTTATCTTTCCTTCTTTCTGTAAGTCACAAGATATTTAAGTAAAATTTCAAATTCCTACACCCAGTCATGCTTTAATTTTGGATTGTATCATAATTTATTAATAGGTAAAATCGCAGTCAAGGGCTAACTCGTAGTGGATAAAAAAACTAGGAACTCTTTAGAATTCTAAATATATCAAAATGAAAAGGTCAACCCATAGCTCGAACCACTGGAGGGATCAGGCTGAAATTTGATCCATACAGGTAGCTTTTATGACCTAAGCATCCGCTGAGAAAGGATATTTGATAATTCAACCCGTAAAATAGGGATCTCAAATTTTGATGAAAATTGAAATTAACCTGAGAGAAGCTGCGGGCAAAAGCTAGTCATATCATAAAAGGTTAGTCAGTAATCAAGCGTAAACTTGTCATACCAGCAATGCTGCAATACCATCACTCCAGCAATGCTAAGGACAGCGGTTACTTATGTATACATTGATATAATAATTGTAAATGAAATATTTATTTAAAAAGAGCAATCACCGAGTTTCTTGCTAGTTCTTCTCGTTAGGAATGGCATTCCGAACCAGTGGTAGATTCCCTTGTCGATTTAAAAGTACTTGTGAAAGTTTATTTGAATAAAAAACATTTTAATTTGAATTGAGTACATACTCGTACAAACGTATTTGATACATTGTGTGCATGAATTGGTACAGTACGAAGCCAGTAGTAAGCCTTTTAAACTTGGAGCCTGTTTCAATAGTTCTAGATAATCGGATCTAGCCTGGGAATTGGCACCTACTGCAAGAACGAACCTACCTACCTACTGAAAGTTTGCGATCTTTTAGCGTTAAAAACCTATTCGATGGGTAGTGAAGAAATTTTTAATCGATTTGATACATTGATATTTTTATACGACTGCCTGAAAAAAGTTTGTTTTCAGGGTTCATCTATGTATGTATGTATGTGAGTTTGTTAATTCCACCATATAACTTCTATACGCCTGAACCGATTTTGATAAATGAGGTATCGTTAGAATCCCTAGCTTATTCCGGGTGACATAGGTTAGTATTATTTTTAAAAAAATTTATGGGGTGACCATTGACCCGCATTAAAGACTAAATTTGAGAAAAAAAAATCGAAAATAAGATTAACTATATAATCATCATCTAGAAAATGATGAGTAGATTTCAAAAATATATAACACTATGGTTTATTACAGTTTTTTTTTGTTATACTAGCGAGGCATACTAGCTGATGCCTGCGACTTCGAACGCATCAAATAAGTTTGCTTTTAATCCCCACGGGAGCTTATTAAATTTCCGGGATAAAAAGTAGCTTATATCATTCTCCAGGTCCTCAACTATACCCATGCATAAAACCGTTGCTCCATTGCGGTGGGATTGAAGGACAAACAAACACACTTTCGCATTTATAATATTATGTATAAAGTATCTTAAAAAGGTTGTCTGTAAGAGATCACTCATAGTGATAAGGCCGCCTTTACACCGTAACTAGTGGTAAATTCTGTCACGATTTGTTTTATCTGTTCTGTTATTTGTTTGTGTGTAATAAATTGTTTTACTTACTTACTTACTTTGATAGGACAATGGAATCTCAAAATACTGTGTTGAATATTTGACTATATCGCAACCATACTAACAGTGGCGTGCAGTTCATAGATGCATAAAAGCACTGCTTGCCCAAATGGAAATGTCAATGCTCATTTTTCATCAAAACAGCCAGTAAATAGGTATTCTGACCAACTTATCTACCCTACCTACCCTAACTCTATAACCTGTGCACGCCACTGCATACTAATATTAACGACCTCAGACCACGTGGACGAAGTCCATCATTTCTAGTAATTGGATTATCACAACAGGGATGATGACAACTCAATCAAATCAGCAACTTTTTATCAAACTTGAAAACGCACTTCTAGTATGGAAGTTGTATGCAATTCACCATTGTGACGTCATAAAATTTCAACGCACTTTTTTTCTTTAATCTATATTTTAAAATGGTTATCATACCTAAAACTAACCGAGGATGCGAATTTTAGGTCTTTTGGAAGACCCTCCATTTAATAATCAGTTCGAAATAATTTATTTTTGATATAGGCATCATCCCTATTCGACATAAGTGCTACAGACATTTTGGTTAAGAGAAATCCGATTATAATATTGCCAAATGGAATTAGCAGCAGGGGTATTCGCTAGCCAATTTGTAGTACCTACTTCCAACGTGTGAGTTACGTGAAACGGGGAGACTCACCCTAGTGGTCGGTAGCTGTTACATTTAATAGACCTTTTCATGTCAGTACGTGAATTTGATTTATTTAGATACATAACTAGCCTATTGTAGCCACAGCTTCAGGATAATGGGAACTTTAAGTAAAAACCAGCAATACGATAACATTTTCTATATTTTACACTTCTTCGAGTCACACGATTACCATCACAATGCCATTAAAAAAACAAAAGACAATCTGTCGTAACTTGTTGGCGCCAAATTCAAATACAGTTAACGAATTCATAATGATAATAAAATATTATTAATGAATAACTTTAATAATATTTAATCCAGGATATTTATAAAATAATAGAAAAGCAATTTAAATAAAGCTGAACGATAGCAACAGGCGAATATTAATTAATAATCAACTTAACAACATGACATAAACTAGCAAAAAGTAACTTCCTCGAACATTCACTAGATGTCGCTAGAATTCCGACACGGTGAATGAGTTTTGCTATAATAGGTTGTATATAATTAATAAAATAATATTAGAAATAACAAACGCCGACTTAGGCGATATAAATCTATATACCTAAAATATGCCCAAAAATATGCTTACACTATCCGCTACTTGTACACGTGGATTAAGCTCTTAGTAATAACTGTAAATATAGGAACTACGGGATCAATCAATTTGGCAAAATAAATAAATTGAAATTGACCCAGGGAGGTCGTCAAAGGCACGTAAGTTTTTCTTCAAAAACCGAGTAAGTAAAGCAAGTAAATCAGTCTGAAACACTCTGAATTCGAAACGCTTAATCACGACTGTTTTGAGAAATGTAGAAAATTCCACTCGTTTTAAACAGACAGACAGACACAATGTTGCATTTTTAATATTACTAGCTGATGCAGCGCGACTACGTCTGCGTGGATTTAGGTTTTTGATTCCCGCGGGAATTCCATAATTTTCCGGGATATAAAGTAGCCTATATGTCTATAGTGTTTCAGACTATTAATCAAATTTCTCAGTGCCAAATTTCATCCAGATCTGTTTAGCCGTTCCGGCGTGATTGGGTCACAAACATCCATCTATCCATCCATCCATCCAAACTTTGCATTTATAATACATATTTGTTTATATTATATAGAGGTATAGAAGTATGCATTCAAGAAACTTCCCCTGCAGGGTATCGAACTTTGGGCCGAGGATCTAACCCAGGGCCTCCCACTTATAAGACCACTGCGCCAAAGAGATCGCCAAGGGCACCTAAGCGAGTTTTCCTTCAAGAAGCAAGTAAATCAGCGTGAAACACTCTAAGCCCAAGATACACAGCAACGTTTCGGCCTCACCATCAATCATGTCTCCGAGAGCCCCAGCGCCGCTTAATCACGACTGTTTTGCGAAATGAAGAAAATTCCACTCGTTTTAAACTGACTTACAGACAGATACTATTTGCACGTATATTATTAAGTATGGATTCACGAAATTGTTCCTGCCGAGGATCAAGCGCGCGGCCTTAAATTTATAAAACTCCATCACTCACTACTGCGCTAGGGAGGTCACCTAAGCGAGTTTTCCTTCAAGAAGCAAGTAAATCAGCGTGAAACACTCTAAGCCCAAGATACACAGCAACGTTTCGGCCTCACCATCAATCATGTCTCCAAGAGCCCCTGCGCCGCTTAATCACGACTGTTTTGCGAAATGAAGACAATTCCACTCGTTTTAAACTGACTTACAGACAGATACTATTTGCACGTATATTATTAAGTATGGATTCACGAAATTGTTCCTGCCGAGGATCAAACACGTGGCCTTCCGTTTATAAAACCCCATCACTCACTACTGCGCTAGGGAGGTCACCTAAGCGAGTTTTCCTTCAAGAAGCAAGTAAATCAGCGTGAAACAGTCTAAGCCCGAGATACACAGCAACGTTTCGGCCTCACCATCAATCATGTCTCCGAGAGCCCCTGCGTCGCTTAATCACGACTGTTTTGCGAAATGAAGACAATTCCACTCATTTTAAACTGACCTACAGACAGATACTATTTGCATGTATAATATTAAGTATGGATTCACGAAATTGTTCCTGCCGAGGAACAAGCGCGCGGCCTTAAATTTATAAAACTCCATCACTCACTACTGCGCTAGGGAGGTCACCTAAGCAAGTTTTCCTTCAAGAAGCAAGCAAATCAGCGTGAAACACTCTAAGCCCAAGATACACAGCAACGTTTCGGCCTCACCATCAATCATGTCTCCAAGAGCCCCTGCGCCGCTTAATCACGACTGTTTTGCGAAATGAAGACAATTCCACTCGTTTTAAACTGACTTACAGACAGATACTATTTGCACGTATATTATTAAGTATGGATTCACGAAATTGTTCCTGCCGAGGATCAAACACGTGGCCTTCCGTTTATAAAACCCCATCACTCACTACTGCGCTAGGGAGGTCACCTAAGCGAGTTTTCCTTCAAGAAGCAAGTAAATCAGCGTGAAACAGTCTAAGCCCGAGATACACAGCAACGTTTCGGCCTCACCATCAATCATGTCTCCGAGAGCCCCTGCGTCGCTTAATCACGACTGTTTTGCGAAATGAAGACAATTCCACTCATTTTAAACTGACCTACAGACAGATACTATTTGCATGTATAATATTAAGTATGGATTCACGAAATTGTTCCTGCCGAGGAACAAGCGCGCGGCCTTAAATTTATAAAACTCCATCACTCACTACTGCGCTAGGGAGGTCACCTAAGCGAGTTTTCCTTCAAGAAGCAAGCAAATCAGCGTGAAACACTCTAAGCCCAAGATACACAGCAACGTTTCGGCCTCACCATCAATCATGTCTCCAAGAGCCCCTGCGCCGCTTAATCACGACTGTTTTGCGAAATGAAGACAATTCCACTCGTTTTAAACTGACTTACAGACAGATACTATTTGCACGTATATTATTAAGTATGGATTCACGAAATTGTTCCTGCCGAGGATCAAACACGTGGCCTTCCGTTTATAAAACCCCATCACTCACTACTGCGCTAGGGAGGTCACCTAAGCGAGTTTTCCTTCAAGAAGCAAGTAAATCAGCGTGAAACAGTCTAAGCCCGAGATACACAGCAACGTTTCGGCCTCACCATCAATCATGTCTCCGAGAGCCCCTGCGTCGCTTAATCACGACTGTTTTGCGAAATGAAGACAATTCCACTCATTTTAAACTGACCTACAGACAGATACTATTTGCATGTATAATATTAAGTATGGATTCACGAAATTGTTCCTGCCGAGGAACAAGCGCGCGGCCTTAAATTTATAAAACTCCATCACTCACTACTGCGCTAGGGAGGTCACCTAAGCGAGTTTTCCTTCAAGAAGCAAGCAAATCAGCGTGAAACACTCTAAGCCCAAGATACACAGCAACGTTTCGGCCTCACCATCAATCATGTCTCCAAGAGCCCCTGCGCCGCTTAATCACGACTGTTTTGCGAAATGAAGACAATTCCACTCGTTTTAAACTGACTTACAGACAGATACTATTTGCACGTATATTATTAAGTATGGATTCACGAAATTGTTCCTGCCGAGGATCAAACACGTGGCCTTCCGTTTATAAAACCCCATCACTCACTACTGCGCTAGGGAGGTCACCTAAGCGAGTTTTCCTTCAAGAAGCAAGTAAATCAGCGTGAAACACTCTAAGCCCGAGATACACAGCAACGTTTCGGCCTCACCATCAATCATGTCTCCGAGAGCCCCTGCGTCGCTTAATCACGACTGTTTTGCGAAATGAAGACAATTCCACTCATTTTAAACTGACCTACAGACAGATACTATTTGCATGTATAATATTAAGTATGGATTCACGAAATTGTTCCTGCCGAGGAACAAGCGCGCGGCCTTAAATTTATAAAACTCCATCACTCACTACTGCGCTAGGGAGGTCGTCAAGGGCACCTAAGCGAGTTTTCCTTCAAGAAGCAAGTAAATCAGCGTGAAACACTCTAAGCCCAAGATACACAGCAACGTTTCGGCCTCACCATCAATCATGTCTCCGAGAGCCCCTGCGTCGCTTAATCACGACTGTTTTGCGAAATGAAGACAATTCCACTCGTTTTAAACTGACCTACAGACAGATACTATTTGCATGTATAATATTAAGTATGGATTCACGAAATTGTTCCTGCCGCGGTTTTTTTTTTAATCAAACGGTCGGCCTTTTTCCATTTATAAAACCCCATCACTCACTACTGCGCTAGGGAGGTCGACAAGGGCACCTAAGCGAGTTTTCCTTCAAGAAGCAAGTAAATCAGCGTGAAACACTCTAAGCCCAAGATACACAGCAACGTTTCGGCCTCACCATCAATCATGTCTCCAAGAGCCCCAGCGCCGCTTAATCACGACTGTTTTGCGAAATGAAGACAATTCCACTCGTTTTAAACTGACCTACAGACAAATACTATTTGCACGTATATTATTAAGTATGGATTCACGAAATTGTTCCTGCCGAGGAACAAGCGCGCGGCCTTAAATTTATAAAACTCCATCACTCACTACTGCGCTAGGGAGGTCGTCAAGGGCACCTAAGCGAGTTTTCCTTCAAGAAGCAAGTAAATCAGCGTGAAACACTCTGAGCCCAAGATACACAGCAACGTTTCGGCCTCACCATCAATCATGTCTCCGAGAGCCCCAGCGCCGCTTAATCACGACTGTTTTGCGAAATGAAGAAAATTCCACTCGTTTTAAATTCAAGCTGAGCCCTTGATTCTCTTAAGCAGATCCAAAAAAGGCGTGGCCTCCAGCCGGGTCATTACTAAGATTAATTACGGCTGCTGTGGATTTCTTCCGCTCCGATAATCCTCTTAAGGTGAACGCTTTAAGCAATACTACACTTAAATAGATAAATAATTAATTTACGTAAATGTTTAATTTCTTACAATGACTTTTGCGAATAACTATAGTCCCTCCGACTTATCAGGCCAAAATTGGAACTATATAATTTTTACGTCTGTTTAGTTTTTGTTTTTATTTTATTTTTCATATCCCCGGGCACGCACCTTCACCTTTTTGATGTTAATATGTGCATTTTAAGAATTAATGATAATATCACTTGCTTCAAACTGTCAATATTAATAAATACATACTAATATTATGAATGCGAAAGTGTGTCTGTCCGTCTGTCTAACTGTCTGTCTGTTCGGGATGCTTTCACGGCCGATCTTTTTTTACCGATTTTGTCTGTCCGTCTGTCTATCTGTCTGTCTGTTCGGGATGCTTTCACGGCCGATTTTTTTTTACCGATTTTGATAATACTTGCCGTAGGGATAGGTAGTATCCCGGGGAAGGACATAGCCTACTTTTTATACCAGAAAATTGAAGAGTTCCCGCGTGAACGAATAACGGGCATAATCTAGTAATATTATATCTAAACAAATATAACTATCCAAACATATTAACACCCCACTGCTCCAACTTTTAAATAAAATAAAACCCGTATTAGAAAATAAGAGGTAGTTTATTATTAATAATTTTTTTTTTTGTTTTCCATTTGATTTCTTAAATCGATTTTTTTTTTGTTTTCCATTTGATTTCTTAAATCGATTTTTTTTTGTTTTCCATTTGATTTCTTAAATCGAAGTATGTCTAGTATGTTAGTTTGGTTTGTTTTATTTAATTTAATTCATAATAGCTGTCAGAAATATTTATTTTTGTGTCTAGTTTTTATTTTTTTAATTTTAAGGTATTTGTAGCCTGGCATGGTAATGTCTCCCCGGCATGTTTCATAAATAAAGAATAAAGAATATTCCGCCCAACTGTTTCACAGCATCCAACAACCGCCATATTACTTATTTGTGTTCCGAACATGACGCAGTTAAAAAAAAGGTGTTCGCCCATTTTAATATCTTTTTCCAATTTCTTTCGCGAGCTCATTTGATTTCACTGTTATTGCCTTAATCCCGGGTTGGGGAGGGCTTAAAACCTCATATGTAGTGAACGTTAAGGGCATGTACGATGTTATTGTTATACTTAAATAACGATCTTTTGTTTTTTGTTATGCAGTAAAATCGCACTGGGAACATCTGACTGTACTCAAGCCATAATGAAATGAAATGGTTTATTTCACGTAGGACAACTCGTGCTACTTATGAAATTTCATGAATCTACCACTGGTTCGGAAAGCAGATTCTATTGAGAAGAACTGGCAAGAAACTCAGTAGTTGATTTTTTAATAAAAAAAATAGAAGAATATAGTATATAGCTAATATGTACACAATACATAAGGACGTGTAACACGAATTACACTGACTTGATGGGTTTTATGCAACTTTTTCATTAAGAAATTCAGTTTTTTTAAATCTATCTACAGCTATCAGAAAGCTATTCTTATTTCTATTTTATGAATCGTTTATCTTATAGCTATCATACATATACTTCCATCTAGATTTAGTTTCTTGGTTATTCCTATGGAAAATGTCTGTTTTGTCCAGACAAATAGTCAAAAGAAGTCTATGCATGAGTCGATCCAGCTCAAAAATGGACGAAAGCAGCCGCAGAAAAACATACTCGTCAGAAAAATCAAAAACTTTAGGTATGCGAGCAAAGGTAAGTCTTACTTAACAAGTGGAAATTAATGAAATTTAATCACTTTAAATGAAAACATCTCTTCCCTTATCTTACTCCCTAGAGCAAGCGCGGGATCCATTAAAATGAGTGAATCAACTAATAAAGCACAGCTCGACCCCAATCTACCCTTCCCACGTACTGCACACTTTAGCTAATGGATTTATTTCAACAATTTTTTCGAGACTTAAAAACGCAATAATCCGGGTCTTCATTAAACACTGTTGAAGAGTTAGTGGATGATTTGGAAAAAGGTTTTAAAAATAATGATTGACAAGATGATACTCGTGATTTTGTCCGCGTGGATTCAGGTATAGAAATCCTGGAAACCCTTTGATTTTCCGCGATGAAAAATTTCACAAAATACTGTCGTCCCAACTGGATTTCAGTCTTGGCGGTCAATCTCCAAACAGGCAAAAAGCACAGGCTATATTATTGTGCACATGTGCCCGTGCAAACTGCACACACAGCTGCACTCTCTACTCTCTTACTCTCAGTGGAAGAGTCTTAAAGTTTCATACTTTTTTTAAATCCACTACAAGTTAGCCCTTTGACTGCGATCTCACCTCATGGCAAGTGATGATGCAGTCTAAGATGGTAGCGGGCTAGCCTGTTAGGGGCATGGCAGTTATATTAAACCCATATTTGGTTTCTACACGGCATCGTACCGGAACACGTAATCGCTTGGCACGTCTTTGCCGGTAGGGTGGTAACTAGTCACGGCCGAAGCCTCCCACCAGGCCAGGCCAGGGAAAATACAGAAATTATAAATTCACCTGCCGGGGATTGAACCCGGGACCTCTGCACGTTAAGACAACAGCGCTACACACTGCGCCACGGAGGTCGTCAAAACGTGACACAAGTTGTCCTACATGAAATATATAAATCATTTATCATAGCCTAATAGGACGAAAAATTCGACACGAACGGAGAGAACAGGCACAGGATCGACGGTTTTAATGATAATCGAACCCAGGACATCGTCAAACATGCTAACCGCTACACCAACGAGGCAGGCAGTGGCAGAGATGTAAAATGATGATCCATACTTATAAATGCGAAAGAGATGTCTGTCAGTTTGCTATCCTTTCACGGTCCATTCAACCAACTTTGATGAATTTTGGCATAGAGATAGGTAACATTCCATGAAAGATTCATTTCATTTATTTATTTGCATTTCCAGCCCTGCTAGGGCAAAGCTAAGTACATACATTAATAAAATTACAGTAATAAAAATATGTTACATTAAGTTACCTTATCATAATTATTACATTTATATTGAAATTAAAATTAAAATATAAAAATCAGATCTCAAAAAAAAAATAATGTCTAGTACCTACCTAAGTACTAGACATTATTTACCTACCTAAGATCACAGGCTAGTCCGCAAAATTAAGGAGTTAAAAATATGAAAAACTTGAACCAAGTGGACGAAGTCGCGAACATCATCTAATAACAGTATAATCCTCGTGTGATATCTTCCAGAATTACCATGAAATTAATTATAAACGGAAAGACGGACTTTTCATTGTACGGAATTACAGCTTTTATTGAGAACCTCTCAAAATTATCTAACCTCTAAAACGTTATTACAATTCGATATATAATTATTTTTATTTTTTGTGTTAAACAAAACCAATTTTTTTTTTACCTTAAAATATAAATACAGTCCCATTTACTCTCTCATGCTGTTATTTACAAGAACTCACAAGCTCGTACATAAACATAATTGAATAAACTTGTGTTTGTGCACACATTTTGGTTAACGAGGGAGAGGGCTGGCTTTCCTTAACATAGGTTTTAAAAAGTCTAGCTAGGATAGCCAGTTCTTGATCTTGCAGCATTTAATGTAAATATTTTGTTATAAGCACAACAATTAGCGTCAAATAGTTCCAAGATCAATTACAATGTAACACAAAATGATTGAAAATAAACGATTTATTTATTTATTTAGTAAAATGTCGTTCATCTCCCGGACTAAACGGAGAGTGGCTCCATTATCTATTCCGTCAGGCGGGTGCGTGGCTCGCGATACCCGGCTATACCCGGTTATACCCCGTTACACGAGGCTATACCCGGCCCGCTAAGTAATTTATCCGGGCTTCGACTTAACCGCCCTACATCCGAGTGGGATTTAAAATAAGGACACCATTAATATGCGTCTCGGAGACGGCAAATAGCAACAAGCGAGTCGGGCACAGAGGACTTACTTACACAGACACATCCATAATATCCATACTAATATTATAAAAGCGTTAGTGTGTCTGTCTGTCTGTCTGCTACGCTTTAGCGGCTCATTTTTTCAACCAATTTTGATAAATTGGGTATAGAGATAGGTTGGATCGTGAGCAAGTGTAGGGTAGTTTAAAAAAACTTAAACAACGCGGACGGATATAACGCGGATAATAATTTGCTTAAATTCATATGGCTCGCTAACCACTAAGCTATCGGAAACCGTCGTCGTTAAATAAACGCATAACCTGACTGGATTCGGTTAAGTTTGTTGTGGGCTCTTCTCAGACCTGGGCGCGTTTTGAACCCTCGTAGCTTTAGTTTTCAATACCGTCGTTAATTATCACCATCACGACTTATACTTTGTTTACTGAGGACAGCGGTTACACTTTGATGTAAATGGTTAATGAATTTTTTCAAAAGAGCAACCACCGAGTTTCTCGCTGGTTCTTCTCGTTAGGAATGACATTGCGAACCAGTGTTATTCATTCGACTATTCAAAAACACCTGTCAAAGTCAACTTGAATAAAAAAGATTTGTATTTTGACGTTCCGAAAGTGTACTGTGTACCCTTTTTATACGACTGCCTGAAAAAGGAGTATATTGTTTTCAGGGTTCATGTATGTAGGTATGTATGTATGTATGTATGTACGTATGTATGTGAGTTTGTATATTCCACGATAACTTCTATACGCCTGAACCGATTTTAATAAGTGAGGTATCGTTAGAATCCCTAGCTTATTCCGGGTGACATAGGCTAGTAAAATTTAAAAAAAAATTGATGGGGTGGTCCATGGTCCCGCATGAAAGATTTAATTTGAAAAAAAAACGAAAATAAGATTAACTATATAATCATCATCTAGAAAATGATGAGTAGATTTCAAATATATATAAGACTATAGTTCAATTAGAACACAATAGTGATTCCCAAAAAATACCATTCAATAAAAATGTAAATAAGATTCTGATTTAACTAGATTAATTTAGATTTTTAACTTTTTAGTTAGTTTTTTGGCAGGGCAGTCGTGTTTTTAATTTTAATTATGACTTATTTATTTATAACACCATAAGATTCTAATTTAACTAGATAAATTTAGATTTTTAACTTTTTAGTTCAGTTTAGTGTTTTTTTTAAATTATTTTATTTATGACTTGTTGAATAATAGTAGATTATACACCAAGGGGATAAAGCACTGTTTTATGTCACGGGCGCTACATTGAATCCTGAACGTAACGAAGGACTCCAAATTTAACACCCTCGCGCAGTAAAACAAACTGTAACGGTTAGATATTTATTGCAAATCATAGTAAGTAGGATACATAGGTCTAGTAAATAATAAAAAGAAAAGACAAATTAGGCTGCTGCTTTGATATTCAAACTTTTTACTTTGCATGCTGCCAGTGTTAATGCAGGTACACATACTCCTTGGTTTAAAAACTTTTATGTCAAATGGTACGATCGTTTGGTCGACCAGTCTGGAGTCTACACTCTGTTGTGCATATTTACAGTATGGGGTTGGTCAACTAGTTGGGCGATCGATCGACTAGATTACGGCCCTAGGGCATGAAGACTGACTTTAGACCCGCAAAAGTATGATTAAAACAGTAGTAAAGGTATGGTAGAAGTATAAACATACTTTGAACCCCGTCAAGTCTGCGTGTTGGGTGCTCTGCGCTCGCTAAAGACGCCTCAGCGCGATGCGACTCTAATTGTTTTATTGCCGGCACTAAAGCGCCGCCAGCTATAATCGCGCGACTCCTAAATACGCGACGCTTATCGCGCGACGACCTATCGTCAGACATTCCCACCGAGCTTTCAGCGCTCATTTCCAAGCTTTAAATCTTAACTAAGCCTTTAAGTGCGAGTTTTCACGTCAGCAAACATTGCAGAAATCCGTCGAAATGAGGAGTCTTAAATAAAATTCGAAAAAAATAAAATTTTGGATAAAAAAAATTTTGGCTTGTAATTATTCTCTAATTTTTCCAAGATTTAAATCTTAACTAAGCCTTTTACGTCAACAGACATTGCAGAAATCCGTCGAAATGAGGAGTCTTAAATAAAAATCGAAAAAAAAAAAATTTTGGATAAAAAAAAAATTTTGGCTTGTAATTATTCTCTAATTTTTCCAAGGTTTAAATCTTCACTAAGCCTTTAAGTGCGAGTTTTCACGTCAACAAACGTGACACTCGAGTTGCAGAAATCCGTCGAAATAAGGAGTCTTAAATAAGATATTTCAATTTTCAACTAAGTATAATATTTAATTGAAATAAATGTACACATACCACGGTAGTAAATTAGAAAAATCGAAAAAAATAAATTTTGGATGAAAAAAAGTATTTAGCTTGTAATTATCCTCTAAGTTTTCCAAGGTTTAAATCTTAACTAAGCCTTTAAGTGCGAGTTTTCACGTCAACAAACGTGACACTTGAGTTGCAGAAATCCGTCGAAATAAGAGTCTTATATAAGATATTTCAATTTTCAACTAAGTGTAATATTTAATTGAAAAAAATAATTTTGGATGAAAAAAAAACTAAGTATTTATCTTGTAATTATTCTCTAATTTTTCCAAGGTTTAAATCTTAACTAAGCCTTTAAGTGCGAGTTTTCACGTCAACAAACGTGACATTCGAGTTGCAGAAATCCGTCGAAATAAGAGTCTTATATAAGATATTTCAATTTTCATCTAAGTACTTATAATATTTAATTGAAATAAATGTACAGATACCACGGTAGTTAATTAGAAAAATCCGAAAAAATAAATTTTGGATGAAAAAAAAAACTGAGTATTTAGCTTGTATTATTCTCTAATTTATCTTTAGCATTTAAAAAAATATAGTATTCTATTAGCTGATGCCCGCGACTTCTTGTTTAAGTTGTTTTTAATTCCCGCGGGAACTCCTTAATTTTACGGGATAAAAATCTTTCCTATGTCTTTTTCCAGGTCAGTGACTATTTCCATGCAAAAAAATCACGCAAAAAAATCACCAATATTCAAATTTGTAATATTGGTATGATTACAAGGGTTAACTTAACAGCGATCTCATTCGGATGATGCAGTCTAAGGTAGCCGGCTAACTTGACAGGGGTATTGGAGTGGTATGAGTTACATTAAACCCATACACTGCGGCTTTTGCACGACACCATACCCAATTTTGTCAAAATCGGTTGAACAGATGGGACATAAAAGTGTAGCTTTTTCGCTTTTATTATATTTTTAATTAGCTGATGCCCGCGACTTCGTCAGCGTGGTTGAATTTTTTTTGATTCCCGTGGGAACTTCTTAATTTTCCGGGATAAAAAGAAGCCTATATCACTCTCCAGGTCCTCAACTATAACCATGCCAAAAATCACGTTGATCCGTTGCTCCGTTGAGGCGTGATTGAAGTACAAACCAACAAACCGATAAACCAACAAAATAATTAACAAAATTAAAAAACACGACTGCCCTGCCAAAAGTCGAGCTAAAAAGTTAAAATTCTAAGGGCATGGCAATTATAGGAAAACCATACCCCTATTCGGTTTCTTCGGTTTCGCTTGGCGGCACGTCTTGCCGGTAGGGCGGTAACTAGCCACGGCCGAAGCCTCCCACCAGGCCAGACCAAGGAAAATTCAGAAATTATAAATTCCCAAATTGATCCTGCCGGGGATCGAACCCGGGACCTCCGCACGTTAAGACAACAGCGCTACACACTGCGCCACGGAGGTCGTCAAAAACACATACCAACCACTGGACCAACGAGGCAGTTAGAGGCAGTCTTAAAGCGGATGATGGCGGAAGACTGCAGCAAAGGACCGCTATGTTGCTTAAGACGAGCTTACTGTCTTGTTTCGCTAACTATACCACCATAAGTACGTGTGTATTTTGGACATTATGTAATATACAGTTTATATACTCAGTAGAACAGTAGCAAACTTAATAACAGATCTTTTTAATCGCCTAAACCAAAACAACAACGAGCCGAAATCCAGGTTTGCAGCTTCAACCGGCCCCATGCATATTCAAACTGTACGAATTTTTGATGCATTAATGCCGTGTTTCGTGTAAATTCCCTCAGGCCAAGTTTTGGGGAAGAATAGAGGATATATTTTATCATACTTCACTTTATTACCTACTGCCTAATATGTTTCTTCTTACCCCAACTTTTCTCTTTATTGTACGCACTGTGATTTCAACCCTGTCCCCACTACCAAAGGTTGACTGGAAGAGAATACCTCTAGGTATTAAGTTCGCCTTTGTGCATCGTAACTTTGCTAATGTGCAATAAAGAATTTCAAATAAACAAACAAACATATTGTACGACCTTCTTGATGCAGTGGCATTTTCAACGGGAGGTCTTGGGTTCAATTCCCGGCCTTAATTTGGTGGCTGAAAAGCTTGGCAGCCATGGACACTATTTCCAGCGTTTGGATGCGATGCCGCATAGAAACTATACTTAGGGGATATGGAATAAGCAAATGACAATATCTTCTATTACGTATAGCCCATTTAACCATTGGGTGGATGAAAGACGTTTTGTCGTGTCGCGCTAGTTTACGCGCTACACGTGGAAGTGAATGACGGTTTTTTTTTTTTTTTTTTTATTGTGTTACATTTAAGCCCGCCAGTTTTTTTTAGATTGAAATGGATAGTGACGCAACAAAAAGACCATATGGGGTTTAAATAGACCGAAATATACAAAGATATAGGCCCTCAATCCGTTTGCACTCCGAACAGATTCCAAACTATATCCGCCATACATATTCACACTGTTGGAATTTTTAACACGTATCTAGAGAGCTTTTTGGAAAATAAAATGTACCTTTGAAAGGTTGCAAAATGTTAGTTACTTAAAAAATGCATCTGTTACCTACGCAGGTTTTGAAAACTAACGGTAACTAACTTAAAATCTTGCTAAGGTGTAGGAAATAATATAACGAATTAAAAAATACGACTGCCCTGCCATATTCTTTTTGGAGTTTACCTCCTTATGAAGCGATTTGCATATATAGCCTTTGGAATCTTATTCACATTTTTTATTAAATGATATTTTTTTTGTGAATCACTAAATATTGAACTATAGTGTTATATATTTTTGGAATCTACTCATCATTTTCTAGATGATGATTTTTGAATTTTCTTAATGCGGGACCATGGTCACCCCATAAATTTTAAAAAAAAATTTACTAGTCTATGTCACCCGGAATTAGCTAGGGATTCTAACGATACCTCATTTATCAAAATCGGTTCAGGCGTATAGAAGTTATGGTGGAATATACAAACTCACATACATACATACATACATACATACATACATACATACATACATGAACCCTGAAAACAATATACTTCTTTTTTCAGGCAGTCGTATAAAAAAGCCGGATCACGGAGCCAGTTTCATCCTGATGGAATTGCTGAAAATCCTAAACTTTTCATTGACTTTTGCAATGTTAAAAATGCGAAAGCGTGTGCGACTGCTTGTCTGTCTGTCTGTTACGCTTTCTTAACGTATTAGTTGAATGGATTTTGTCGAAATTTGGTACACAGATTCTGTTGCATTCCAGGGTAGGACACTTTAACTAAAACACTTTAACACAGGTTAGTTTTCATTCCGGAAAATTGAAGAGTTCCTATGCGGTTTTTCAACTGGATCCACGCGGGCGAAGTCGCGAGCATTACCTAGTCTATACCAATACTATAAATGCGAATGTTTTTATGGATGGATGAGTGGATGTTTGTTACTCAATCACATCAAAACGGCTGAACGGATCTGGATGAAGTTTGGCACAGAGATATTTTTTTCTTTTTACTTTATTTTGAAAAACATACAGTGACATTTTACAATAGGTAAAACAAATATAGCATTACACTTAAATCATAATAGTTTTCAACGTTTTTTTGCACATATTGTCTAACAATTTTCCAAATGAATAGTTGGCCATAGCCGCTAGACGAAAACAAAATTTAATAATAAATTTTGTTTTCGTTCGAAATTCGACTTTAAATTAGAATAGAGAAAAAGAAAAAAATACTAAAATATATTGATTAAAAAGAAAAAAGAAAAAATTATGATCTTTAATACTCACCTTATAGTTAGGCAGAGAAAGATGAAAACTGTCTTTGTCAGAAAACAACTGGTTAGTGTGAAATATCACATTGGCTACTGCATACCTGGAATATTACGGTGTTCCCGCGGGAATCAAAAACCTCAATCCACGCGGACGAAGTCGCGGGCATCAGCTAGTGTGTATATGTCACCGTAAGATTGTGAAAACCGTTGGATTGTAATCTAAAGATTACAATTCAACGCATTATTTTTCGGTACATTGTAATCTGTTAGGTAAATTAACCCGACAGAACCTAAGTGCCCTACCAGGGCACTACCTGATTATTTATGTCTAACCCTAACTTAACCTACAAGAAAGTGACAAGAAAACGTAAATACAATGAATATTTCAAAAAAACATTAATATTTCAATAATATACACTTCAGAACTTTGAAAGGTTCACAATTTGTCGACAGTTTAAAATCTAACGAGATCAAAACCGTTAGACTGCAATCTGACGGTTTTATACGGTGAAATAAATATATACCTTCAATGCTTCGTTTTATAATTGTCCTTATTGTTCAACCGGTGACATAAATATTAAACATATACCAGAAAATGCTTCGTATTATATAAGTGTACTTATTGTTCAATCTCGAACTCCATTGATTACGTTTTCCGATAAACTTTAACTCATAACTAGGCGGAAGGGTACTTGTATAGATAGACTCCGTTGTTATTTACCCTTCCGCTCGAAATCCTTCGACGCTGATTGGCTGTTGATCAGTCCTAGTTCCTGCTCACAATAGCTATCGAAGTTATTATACAAACAATTTTGTACAAAGAAATGTAGAATCGTTTCAAAAATAATAATAGCCCGGCTATGGAAAAAGTAATGATCAGTTGTAATATAAAGGCATATCTATTCTATACTATTACAATTTAGTGGATAAAAAAAACTATACTATATATTATAATATTATAAATGCGAAAGTTTGGATGGATATTTGTTACTACGCCCCAACGTCTGAACGGATCTGGATGAAATTATACAAACAATTTTGTACAAAGAAATGTGGAATCGTTTCAAAAATAATAATAGCCCGACTGTGGAAAAAGTAATGAACAGTTGTATAAAAAGGCATATCTATTGTATACTATAACAATTTAGTGGTTAAAAAAAACTATACTATATACTATAATATTATAAATGCGAAAGTTTGGACGGATATTTGTTACTACGCCCCAACGGCTGATCGGATCTTGTTGAAACTTGACACAGAGATAGATTGGCACGCTGATTGGCTGTTGATCAGTCCTAGTTCCTGCTCACAATAGCTATCGAAGTTATTATACAAACAATTTTGTACAAAGAAATGTAGAATCGTTTCAAAAATAATAATAGCCCGGCTATGGAAAAAGTAATGAACAGTTAGAATATAAAGGCATATCTATTGTATACTATACTATAATACTGTACTATATACTATAATATTATAAATGCGAAAGTTTGGATGGATATTTGTTACTACGCCCCAACGGCTGAACGGATCTGGATGAAATTATACAAACAATTTTGTACAAAGAAATGTGGAATCGTTTCAAAAATAATAAAAAAAAAAATAGCCCGACTGTGGAAAAAGTAATGAACAGTTGTATAAAAAGGCATATCTATTCTATACTATAACAATTTAGTGGTTAAAAAAAACTATACTATATACTATAATATTATAAATGCGAAAGTTTGGATGGATATTTGTTAATCACGCTCCAACGGCTGAACGGATCTGGATGAAATTTGACACAGAGATAGATTGACACGCTAATTGGCTGTTGATCAGTCCTAGTTCCTGCTCACAATAGCTATCGAAGTTATTATACAAACAATTTTGTACAAAGAAATGTAGAATCGTTTCAAAAATAATAACAGCCCGGCTATGGAAAAAGTAATGAACAGTTAGAATATAAAGGCATATGTATTCTATACTATACTTTATACTATTATAATATTATAAATGCGAAAGTTTGTATGGATGTATGGATGGATATTTGTTAATCAAGCTGCAACGGCTGAACGGATCTGAATGAAATTTGGCACAGAGATAGATACTATATATAGCCCAATTACCACTCACTGACTCACTGACTCACTCACTCATTGACGTAATTGTTCCCCTGGAAAGAGACAGAAAACGATACAATGATGTATGGGAGATGTGTTCGGTGCGGGATTCGAGGAGAGAAAAATTATCACATTTCGGAAAAACAAGATGGCGGCCGACAGTACTAGATAAGGCCCGTGACTTCATTCACATGGATTTACATTTTATTAAAATTCCATGTTTTGTTTGATTTTCCGGGATAAAAATCTCAGCACTAAGTATCTCGGCATCAAATTTCGGTACTCTGTACTAAATTGATTTAACAAGCCTTGAAATGGTAGTAAACAAACAGACAGACACTTTCTCACTGCATAGTATAGTACGGACATACCTATTCGAGCTTTAACTTTTATCATGTTTTCAATTTCCTCGGTCCTGGTAACTATTATGTAAATATCAAAGATAACCGTTAAATAGAACGACATGGCATGAAGGTTAACGTAGTCTCGAGGTGAATAACTTTCGGCCTGATATCAGATTAGGCTTCATTTGGCAGCCTATCTAAATTCTGCGAGCATCAGCTAGTAATATTATAATTACTAGTTAGCCTAGTTAGCGGTCGCCCGCGACTTCGTCCGCGTACAATTTCTGATTTCCTATGACATTTTCCCGCTGCAAAAGGCCTACTTATATAAGGTATATAGCACCGGCAGGTTTTTATTATTTAAGACTAATAAGTCCTTAATGCTGACTTCAAAAACTTATAACCTTGCAAGCTTTCAACCCCTATTTCACGCCCTTTAGGGTGGATAATCGTAAAATTGCTTATGCAGTTTATTAATACTTAAAACTCATAACCTAAATCCTGATTTTCAAGTCTCTAACTATAAAAACATAGAACTTGCATACAAACTTTCATCCCCTATTTCAGCCCTTTGGGGGTAGAATCTTCGAAAATTGAGAAACACGTATATCTTCATTTTAAGCCAATAGCTCAAATACCAAGTTTCATGGATATAACTTCAAAAATGACGGACTTCCATACGAACTTTCAACCCTTATTTCACCCCTTTGGGGGTGGAGTTTCGAAAAACCCTTTCTTAGTGGATACCTACTCTTTAAAAAGAACACATCCTCTAAATTTAATGTCTCTAGGACCAGTGATTCAGCCTGTGCGTTGATATATAAGTCAGTCAGTCAGCACTTTGAATTTTATATATATAGATTCAATGCACGCGCACTGATACTCAAGATGTGTTAGTACCCATAACGTAATATCGACTAAACCACAACTTTATTTTATTACGTCAACATTCCTTAAGATTCCTCAGAGCTGTGTTCTGCTGTGTAGCTATATTCTTACGCAGTGTCCAATGATACCACGCGATTTGTTTTTTTTATACGACTGCCTGAAAAAAAGGAGTGTATTGTTTTCAGGGTTCATGTATGTATGTATGTATGTGAGTTTGTATATTCCACCATAACTTCTATACGCCTGAACCGATTTTTATAAACGAGGTATCGTTACAATCCCTAGCTTATTCCGGGTGATATAGGCTAGTAAAATTAAAAAAAATATTGATGGAGTGACCATGGTCTCGCATTAAAGAATAAAGTTGAAAAAAAATCGATTATAAGATTAACTATATAATCGTCATCTAGAAAATGATGAGTAGATTCCAAAAATATATAACACTATAGTTCAATATCCAGTGATTCACAAAAAAATATCATTTAATAAAAATGTGAATAAGATTCTATATAACTATTTAGATTAATTTTTAGTTCGTTTTTTTGGCAGGGCAGTAGTGTTTTTTTATTTTTTTTAATTATGACTTGTTTTTCAAGACTGCAAAACGTCGGCAACCAAAGCTTAACAAGCGTCCGCTTTGTCGCGTTTCATCTCGAGGCTGGCAGATGATATTGACGCGCAATTAAGCCTCGGTGTTCCCTTACAGGTGCCATCGGTAATTGGAATCGATTGCATTCGGATCATTTGCCGTCGTTTAAGTACGTAACAGCCTAAGCACAAGTTCCAATACCTCGATAACTCAATATCTTAGTGTAATAATACGTTATACGATGATGGCTGCCACTTCGTCCGCGTGGTTTAAGATTTTTGATACCCGCGCGAACTTTTCAATTTTCCGCGATAAAAGGTAGCCTATGTCCTTCCCCGGGATACAACTTACCCCTGTATTAAATTTCATCAAAATCGATTGAACGGATGAGCCGTGAAAGCGTAGCAGACAGACACACTTTCGCATTTATTGACCGAGCGAAGCGAAGGTCTCTGAGTCTACTTGAGCGAATTAGCACTTGTCCGTCCGTCCATCCGTCAGAACCTTATAACTTCTGAATTACTGTAAACTGATGTTGTTCATTACCTTCGTATCGTTAAGGTTGTCTGGAAGTACCTACATTTCATAAGTTAAGTTCTTTAAGTTTTCTTGTCTGTTAGCTGTTTCTTTTGTATTTTGTTGTGTACAATAAAGTATATACATACATACATACATACGTTTAGGATTTCGATAACGAGTGGATTTTCTTTTGTGGAACAGCCGAATGCCTTTATAAACAATATTTTCATGTAATCTGCATTGCGAGTTTTATTAAAATTGTCCATTATTTCAATTGCTAGGTTGTTGTTTACAAATATCATATGTGTCAGTTTATTAGTTGATGGGTAAAATGACAATTAACAAGTCCTAGCTAAAAAAAAATAAAAAACACGACTGCCCTGCTAAAAAACTAACTAAAAAGTTAAAAGTCTAAATTAATCTAGTTAACTTAGAATCTTATTCACATTTTTATTAAATGATATTTTTTGTGAATCACTGGATATTGAACTATAGTGATAAATATTTTTGGAATCTACTCATCATTTTCTAGATGATGATTACATAGTTAATCTTATTTTCGAATATTTTTTTGAACTTTAGTCTTTAATGCGGGATCATGATCACCCCATCCATTTTAATTTTACTAGCCTATGTCACCTGGAATAAGCTAGGGATTCTAACGATACCTTAATTGTTAAAATCGGTTCAGGCGTATAGAAGTTATGGTGGAATATACATACTCACATAAATATATACATACATGAACCCTGAAAACAATATACTCCTTTTTTCAGGCAGTCGTATAAAAAGGTTTGAAATAAACAAGAGATACTCTGACAGAATTGAAAGGAGGGCTGCTACGTCATTCAGTGTATCCATGCTTGGTTGATGGTTTACTACATGACCTATTCGTCTGAAATTTACTAGTTCCATACTTCCATGCTAATATTATAAATGCTAAAGTGTGTCTGTCTGCCTGTCTGCTACGCCTCAAAAGCCTATCATTCCAACCAATTAAGATTTGGTACAGAGATATGTTATATCTTTAAGAAGGACATAGGATAATTAATTCCGGAAAATTAAGGATTTCCCACGCGAATTAAAAAAACTAATCAATGCGGACGAAATCACTTGAAGCTCAGTACTGGGTGTTTATTAGTATTAATAATCAATTCCCAACAGAAATAGCAGTTAATCACACATCCACTGATCCAATATTATGATAACAGGCGCGCTGGGTTCAGCAAACATCGATATCCGATTTAGTTCATACAATTGTTGTTGGCGTCGACTGATTTCCGATGACAATGCACGGTCATTACTGGTCAAAGGCGTGACAGCGGGCTGTGGCTCCGCCTTCAATACGATATTATACGACCATAATACAAAACATACTAATACTATAATTGTGAAAGTGTGAAGTGATTTTCCGGGATAAAGAGTTGCCAATGTCCTTCCCTGGGATACAACCTTTCTCTGTACTAAATTTCATCCAAATCGCCTGAAAAAATGGGTCAAGAAAGCGTACGAGGCAGACACACTTTTGCATTTATAATATTAGTATGTATTGGTACACATTTTAAATGTCAGTGATACTAGGTGATAATTATTCTAATACCTTTAAACTTAACTTTAAGATATAATCTGAATCTCGGAAACGGCTAAAACGATTTTCATGAAATTTAGTATGCAGGGTCTTTCGGGGGCAATAAATAGATCTAGCTGGGATTAATTTAAAGAAAATGTCGTTTTATACGTGTTTTCAGGCAATGAAAAACTGCTACAATAGAATACGAAGGTAAATGGTACCACCTACAAGGCTGTAATAGCTAAGGTGGGAATCGGGCGATCCCGAAACCTGATGATCCCGGTTCGAATCCGGATGCCCTAACTAGTGCGATTATTTTTTTCCTTTTTTTTCAACTTCCTTCTTTTGTGAGAACAACTTCCTATTATTGTGAGCCTAATTGCACTTGTGATTTTTTATTTAAATAACCAGTTCATATTTTTTATTATTATGTTGGTAAGATCGAAAAATATTATTCATATTTCATCAGTATCAGTAATTTGTATTTAAATAATATAATTTCCAAAAAATAAAAATGGTAAATCACCTTTAAAAAATAATACCGAGCAAAGCTTGGTCACCCAGGTATCTACTTATTATTAATTACGGTATTTTAAAACAAAAGTAAGTGTAAAAAACCTTAATCCCTAAAGTCTGGGGAATTATGTACTCTTATTTTATAAAAGTAAAATATCTAAGGTGAGAACATCTGAAAACTGGAAAGCTTTCTTTAGCGATCAAGGCTTTTAAATCAAGTACTTCATCGCTAAGGTATCACGATGGAAGGATATTAATCTATTTTCACCCTTATTCCTTTCCTGGTAAGAGTGGAAATTCCAGGAAATAATGCTGATTGAATTGCGCAAAAATAGGCCTAGAGCTAATGAAAGGATTGTCCTGAGCGTTTGAAAATTTAGTGAATAGGCATGATGACTGATTTTGAAAAATGGTCAGATTATGTTCGGAGGTATCCCCTATTTCGAAAAAATATCTTATTTCAGCAGAAAAATAAGGTTTGGTAGATAAAATTGGCATTTGAAATTAAAATTTTAAATTTCACGTCAAAACGCTAGCCGGGGTCATGGCGTCGTTTGTGACGTCACTATTGTTTTTACCAATGTACTCTGTGCAGTGTGCAGTAAACAATAGTGTAAATTGACAATCAAAGCTCGAAACAAACAATTGTGACGTCATTCGCTTCTTGGCGTTTAATCCAATATGGCGGATTGATGTATTTTGTAGTTTTATTTTATCAAAATAAATAGCAATCTCACTCGAAATAGAAAAATAAATACATTTATTATAATCCATGAATCCTATTTCATTAGATAAATTCATAATTTCATTGATTCATGGTTACTGTCATCATGCCTATTGAAATATTGTGACACTGAGACGTATAGAGCGTACTTTGCCCAGACTTGAATTAGAGGATAGTTAGCTGAAGTTTGGCTTAGGTTTAGGTTAGGTTTAGGTTAGGTTTAGGTTAGGTTTAGGTTAGGTTTAGGTTAGGTTTAGGTTAGGTTTAGGTTAGGTTTAGGTTAGGTTTGGGTTAGGTTTAAGTTAGGTTTAGGTTAGGTTTAGGTTAGGTTTAGGTTAGGTTTAGGTTAGGTTTAGGTTAGGTTTAGGTTAGGTTTAGGTTAGGTTTGGGTTAGGTTTAGGTTAGGTTTAGGTTAGGTTTAGGTTAGGTTTAGGTTAGGTTTAGGTTAGGTTTAGGTTAGGTTTAGGTTAGGTTTAGGTTAAGTTTAGGTTAGGTTTAGATTAGGTTTGGGTTGGGTTTGGGTTAGGTTTGGGTTAGGTTTGGGTTATGTTTGGGTTAGGTTTAGGTTAGGTTTAGGTTAGGTTTACGTTAGGTTTAGGTTAGGTGTAGGTTATGTTTAGGTTAGGTTTTTCTCGGGCCGACCCTCTGGAACATGGGATTCGATTGCTTCCTGCGGGGTCCGCTGCTCCCAGGCATGAAGGTGTTGTGCTACGCTGATGACACCCTAGTCACTGCCCGGGGCGAGACATACGAGGAGGCAGCTCGCCTTGCTGAGATCGGTACGTCCATGGTGGTGGACAGGATCAGGATGTTAGGCCTAAGGGTTTCAGTCTCCAAAACTGAGGCCCTCCTCTTCCATGGCCCACGCAGGGGACCTCCTCGAGATGCACGAATCACCGTCCAAGGTGCAACTGTGGAGATAAAGGGTCACATGAAGTACCTGGGCCTGATCTTGGACGGCCGATGGAACTTCGGGGTACATTTCCAGCGACTGGCCCCAAGGCTAATAAATGCTGCTGCTGCCCTCGGAAGACTGCTGCCCAATGTAGGGGGGCCAGATTCAGCCTGTCGGCGACTCTATACCAAATAGTACGGAGTATGGCTCTGTACGGGGCGCCCATATGGGTGCACAGTTTGGTGTCGAAAAATAGGGCTCTTCTTCGGGCACCGCAAAGAATCATCGCGGTACGTTCGATCCGAGGATATAGAACGGTGTCTTAGACGGCTGCCACGCTTTTGGCAGCCGACCCTCCCTGGGAACTTCAGGCCGAAGTACTTGCCGAAGTATACCGGTTTAGGGCGGACGCTAGAGCTCAAGGTGAGCGCCCTGGAGCAGAAGAGTCGGAGCGAATCATAAGCTTGGCCTACTCAGCTCTGATTGATAGATGGAGGGAAGACCTGCAGTCTCCCACTGCCGGTGCATGGACGGTGGATGCGATCCAGCCTCACCTCGAGCGTTGGATCAAAAGACGCCACGGTACGTTAACGTATCGGCTAGTGCAGGTACTTACGGGACATGGGTGTTTCGGTAAGTACCTGCACCAGATTGCGAGGCGTGAAGAGACGCCTGCCTGTCACGAATGTGGTGCACCAGCCGACACGGCGCAGCACATCCTTGTGGAATGCGCAGCCTGGGAGCCGCAGAGGAACATATTGTCGTGCATTTTCGACGTAGACCTCTCGCTTCCGAGCGTAATAAATCGTATGATCGGAAGCGAGACGTGCTGGAACGCAATGGTGTCCTTTTGTGAGCAGGTGCTCTTACTGAAAGAGGCGTCTGAGCGGGAGAGAGAGGAGGCACCCGACGCTCACCCGATGCGCCGAAGACGCCAGGGGGCCAGGAGGCGTCGATATGCGCACCTGCCCTTGCCTTAAAGTAACCCCGTAGAGGCGAGGAAACATAGTGCCTTGACCGTTGAGGTGATACAGTAGAATACATTTTTGTGACCCTGTACCGCCTCACTACGACGGAAGACGGGTCCGCTGGGTTTTAGTGGGTATTCTGCTCTGACAGTGAGTCCCACATACCCCACCGGAAAGAGTACAGTACAGGTGAACTGTAGGTTAGGTTAGGTTTAGGTTAGGTTTAGGTTAGGTTTAGGTTAGGTTTAGGTTAGGTTTAGGTTAGGTTTAGGTTAGGTTTAGGTTAGGTTTAGGTTAGGTTTAGGTTAGGTTTAGGTTAAGTTTAGCTTAAGTTTAGGTTAGGTTTAGGTTAGGTTTTGGCCGCGAAATTCGACACCAGGCAATTGATCGTCTTAAACCCGTCGCGAATTTATAAAAAAGCGATACCAAGAGAGGGGGTAATTGTCCCTAATATATATACAGCAATATTTCAGTATTTTATTCAATAATACTAGTTATACAGTTAAAATATTATAACTTGTAATTTTATGTCATACTTAAGTTTAAAAGTAATTAGAAAAATAATAATAATAATATAAAGGTAGTTAACCCACACAGTCAAAATTAAAAGTTGTGAAAAATAATAAAATTATCACCAATATGTCTTATAATTTATTGGACGTCAAGTGTACAGTGTAAAGTAAAGAGAATAAATAAAATTATATATTGATTAAATTTATAAAGACGAATTGTTTAACCTCTAGACTCTGTAATGTTAAGCCTGTACTATTACATACATATTCTGTGGTCAAGGTACGCTTTATAGATATCATCTTCGACCGTAGTCTTCTTTATGTTATAAGGAAATTGTATGTGTGTTTATAGACACATCAAAATATTATTATTCTAACTTGTAACTTGGTATTAATACTGGTATAAACATTATAAACAAACCGCCGACCAACTCTCAAACCGAAATCAATTGACACGGAAAAAGCGTTTTTTAATCAAACGGAATAGAAAAGGGGGCGTTCGAAAATCGGCCATTACGTTTAACGAGAACCTTTGTCATATTCTCTTTTGAGCGCCGTTATGGCCGTTATAGCGAAATACAATTAATTCGCGGTTTATCCTTCAAGTTTTGTCCGTAATTGGAATTGATTGTGTTCCAGAATCGACTGTTACTCGATTTTTTTGTGCAATACAATTTGGGGAAGACCCATAGCGTATTTTTATCTACTTTGCAACAACAACATTAGGCTCTGGCTTCGCTGGGATAGTTCCTTAAAACCCTTTGTTACTAGAGGTTTACGTAGCATCGAAATACTAACAAATATTAACTAGATGATGTTATTTAGTTTATTTTAATTTAAAAAAAAACACATTTAAATTTGATGCCCGCGACTTCGCCACATGGATCTCTTTCCTGTGTGAACACTTTAATTTTACGGGATATCTAATATCGGGATAAACCATCTCCATTTTTTTTTTGTTTTTTTTTTTGTTTCCCACTCAGTTATCCTCTGATGTCAGAGACCTTTTTAATGCGAGTTTTGCCCTGTTTCTGCCAACACTCTTTCTTTCTGTATGTGTTCGAAAACCATCCAAATTGAAAAAATAAACATGGCACTTGACCGTTTAGAGTAACCATCTCTTCCAACCAGTAAATAGTGTGGCGTGAAAGAGATACAAACATTCAAACTTTCACATTAAATATAGTAGGTACTTGTAAGGATAGTAATTCTTTCATTCAGCTGTGATGGTTTTTGATGCTTCAAGTCCATCTCAGAGAGTAATTTATGGAAACGCCGATGCTCAATCTCTTCGTAGCAATTGATTAGCCTTTCTTTAATACAGCTGTACTTGTTCTCTGTAGGTGGGCTGGTCAATATATCGCTGACCTGGTGGACGACCTCTTTTGGTAGTTTAGATGACACTACGTGGTAACACATTTAAATTCATTTCCCTGTTTCTGAGAGGCGATAATAGCTTCGAACTGCGAAAACCATAGACGCGGTGAGTCCGTCCAAAATTGTGATTGATGCCACTAAATCTGTGCTGGAATTGGATGGATTTTCCAAAGCACTGTCAAAACCTCTTGCTAGTGTGAGTATGGACCATGTTGCTCCGTTGGTTACTGATCCGTAGCTTGTTGATTCCGTAAACTTTTAATAAGGTCGGCTTGAAGATAACGTCGGGGTCACCACTGTTGCGGATTGCGTGTAAGTTGTTGGGAGTTGGAGCAGAATTGATGTGTGTATCAAGACTCGGTGTTAAAATGACATGTATTTACAGATTAATCCTAACCTTATACTAAGAAAATAGGTGCATTGGAGTGGGGGAAAACCTTGTAATTATCATGAAGTATTAACTAAAATGATGCTTATTTACACTACGTGACAAAGTGCGCACTAAATATAATTAAATTGTAATAAATAAATTTGCAACCTAGATATCTATGGTCACGTATTTTTGCGTGCCTTAAGTAGCAATTAAATCAATTCGATCGTATCGAGTCGGGGCAGTGGTCAAACTATCATGTCTTTGACCAAGTGGTAATAATGCAACTTTTTGTGCAATTCATAGAGCTTAATATAACTTTAAAATTTTAACAGTTAATGAATTACTATAATAAATTAAAGTTATTTTTAGATAAGTAATACAATAAAAAATATTATTCCATCTTCAATATTTAACTATAAGAAGAAGTAATATGCATCAAATATCGCAGAAGGGCCCTGAAGAGTTCCCATCTGATCTCAATATTGTTTCATTTTGTATTTCCTGGAACAGGGGACTAATGGAGATTGAATCTTAAATCTGTTGACGTAAGGTTGTAATTTCAAAAAATAATGCATCGAAGGCATAGCTCATCGCGTAGGAATATTTTTCTACATTCATAATATTATAATAACATAGAAGTTGGGCTTGTTGTACTTGGAATTTTGTTATAGAAAATATATTTGTAAGATTCTGTTCATCTTTCATTCTTAGGGGAAAAAACGAGTTCAAGTTTTTAAAATAATTCGAATTTAATTTTGCATTTTTTTTAACAGAAGATAGGTACAATTAGTTATTTATTATTCGTTAGGTGGTTATTGAAATTATTATAATTGTAGTTTGAAATAACAAAAGTTTATTACTTTTGTTATTTCCATTTGTATTTATGTAGTTAACTGCCTCGTTGGTCTAGTGGTTAGCATGTTCGACTGCGACCGACAACGTCCCGGGTTCGAGTCCCGGGTCGGGCCATAACAAGTATTGGGTTTTCTGTCAAGAAATTCTCAGTACTAGCCCGGAGTTACGAAGTTGGCGGTGTTTCACCCCCGTGCCTCGGAGAGCACGTAAAGTCGTCGGTCCTGCGCCTGATCTCTCTCCGGTCGTGTCGGATTTCCGTCCCATCGGGCTATGGGAGTAAAGGAACAGGGAGTGCACCTGTGTATGCGCACACACTTGTGCACTATAATATCTCCCGCGCAGATGGCTAATCTCTCTGGAGATTGGCCGCCGTGGCCAAAATTTGGTCGGGAGGACATTATTATTTAGTTAACTAGCTCATGCCCGCGACTTCGTCCGCGTGGATTGAGGTTTTCGGTCCCCGCGGGGTCTCTTTAATTTTCCGGGATAAAAAGTAGCCTATCCTTCCTCGGATCAAACTTCATCAAAATTAGATGAAAGCATGAGTCGTGAAAGCGTAGCAGAGAGACAGACACACTTTCACATTTATAATATTAGTATGGATATAGTATAGTATAGATGAACGCGGCTTTTGAGGCTCACCTCACCTTTATTGTACCTAACGTAATCGATGTGGTTCGAGTAAGATTCGTATAGATAATTTAGATAGATAGATAGATAGTGTAATAATTCAAATTATAATGAAATCTTAATGTATAAAACAAAGTCGGGTTTGTTTGAACACTTACAACTCTAGAACCACCACTGCATTTCTTAATTGAAAAACCAAATACCTAACAATTTTTTATGCCCGACCGGGAATCGAACCCAGGACCTCGTGATCCGCAGTCGACTACGCTAACCGCTAGACCAACGAGGCAGTTCAACTCTAGAACGGCTCGACCGAATTTCATGGTATTTGTTCTGTTGCATTTGTCTCCGTCCGAATAGCAGAATAACTATTAAAAACATTGGAAAATTGATGAAAAAATAAAATAAAAGAAAAAAAAATTTCCCTTGATTTCTCCAGCAGCTAGTTTATTATAATTATGAAATCAGCTGTTCCCTCATTCTTTGTCTCAGGCAAGAAAGAAAATCAATTTTAGCTTCAGTAGAGGCGAGAGGAAAACCCGCGAATTAATTGCGTTTTCGTACTACCCAGCGTTTTCTAAAGAAAATATGACAAAGGTCCCTCGTTAAGTCCAATGGACGGTTATCGAACGTCTTTTTCAATTTGATTAAAAAAAAGAAGATTTTTTTCCTTATCAATTGATTTAGTTAGTGATTCAATCGTATTAAAAGTATTTCCTCCAGGAGTGCGGAAACATCATTTATCATTAACGGTATTTAAATAGCTAATTTAAATTTGATTAAAACAAGCCTAAGTGTTGTCTTAACGTGGGAGGTCCCAGTTCGATGCCAGGCAGAGTCAATTTGGGAATTTATAATTTCTGAATTATCTCTGGTCTGGGATGGTGGGAGGCTTTGCCCGTGGCTAGTTACCACCCTACCGGAAATGACGTGCTGCCAAGCGATTTAGCGTTCCGGTACGATGCCGTGGAGAAACTGATTAGGGGTAGGTATGAAAATGAAAAAAATTAAAATGAAAATGTTTATTTTCCAAAAAAAACTTATGACAATTTTTCCTTATATCCAATGGTACCCCCACTAGGTAATCCTATATCGTGGGTACCTATGTCGCATTAACAAATAAAGATTTACAGAAACTACAACAGCATTTTTGTTGCATTTTTTAAAAATAACATAATTTCTAATATAGACAATGAATAATGATGAGTGCCCTTATGTTAAATGTAAGAAAAGTTTTTCCGTTGCGTCGTAATTCAATGAAGCTATGGTAAAATTTTAGCTTTTGCTTGTTTAATATAACTGTCATACCCCTAACAGGTTAGCCCGCTACAACTTAGACTCTTAGACTGCAACATCAAATACCATCAGGTGAGATCACAGTCAAGGGCTAACTTGTAGTTGTTAAAAAAAAAGTAAAACAAACCGAACGCGAGCGAAGCCGCGGGCAAAAGCTAGTCCTATACAAGGGATTACCTCATTATCTTTATAATATCATCCCGGCTGTAAAGTGTCGTAAAATGTTAATTGCTCGGTGCTCTTAGACTGCAACATTACTTACCATCAGGTGAGATCGCAGTCAAGGGCTAACTTGTAGTTGTTAAAAAAAAAGTAAAACAAACCTAACACGAGTGTGAAGCCGCGGGCAAAAGCTAGTCCTATACAAGGGATTACCTCCTTATCTTTTTAATATCATCCCGACTGTAAAGTTTCGTAAAATGTTAATTGCTCGGTGCTCTTACACTGCAACATTACTTACCATCAGGTGAGATCGCAGTCAAGGGCTATAACTTGTAGTTGTTAAAAAAAAGTAAATCAAACCTAACGCGAGCGAAGCCGCGGGCAAAAGCTAGTCCTATACAAGGGATTACCTCCTGATCTTTTTAATATCATCCCGGCGGTAAAGTGTCGTAAAATGTTAATTGCTCGGTGCTCTTAGACTGCAACATTACTTACCATCAGGTGAGATCGCAGTCAAGGGCTAACTTGTAGTTGTTAAAAAAAAAGTAAAACAAACCTAACACGAGTGTAAAGCCGCGGGCAAAAGCTAGTCCTATACAAGGGATTACCTCCTTATCTTTTTAATATCATCCCGACTGTAAAGTGTCGTAAAATGTTAATTGCTCGGTGCTCTTAGACTGCAACATTACTTACCATCAGGTGAGATCGCAGTGAAGGGCTAACTTGTAGTTGTTAAAAAAAAGTAAAACAAACCTAACGGGAGCGAAGCCGCGGGCAAAAGCTAGTCCTATACAAGGGATTACCTCCTGATCTTTTTAATATCATCCCGGCGGTAAAGTGTCGTAAAATGTTAATTGCTCGGTGCTCTTAGACTGCAACATTACTTACCATCAGGTGAGATCGCAGTCAAGGGCTAACTTGTAGTTGTTAAAAAAAAAGTAAAACAAACCTAACACGAGTGTGAAGCCGCGGGCAAAAGCTAGTCCTATACAAGGGATTACCTCCTTATCTTTTTAATATCATCCCGACTGTAAAGTGTCGTAAAATGTTAATTGCTCGGTGCTCTTAGACTGCAACATTACTTACCATCAGGTGAGATCGCAGTCAAGGGCTAACTTGTAGTTGTTAAAAAAAAAGTAAAACAAACCTAACACGAGTGTGAAGCCGCGGGCAAAAGCTAGTCCTATACAAGGGATTACCTCCTTATCTTTTTAATATCATCCCGGCTGTAAAGTGTCGTAAAATGTTAATTGCTCGGTGCTCTTAGACTGCAACATTACTTACCATCAGGTGAGATCGCAGTCAAGGGCTAACTTGTAGTTGTTAAAAAAAAGTAAAACAAACCTAACGGGAGCGAAGCCTCGGCCAAAAGCTAGTCATAAACAAGATACCTCCTTAGGGATTACCTCCTTATCTCTTTAATATCATCCCGGCTGTAAAGTGTCGTAAAATGTTAATTGCTCGGTGCTCTTAAGCTGCAACATTACTTACCATCAGGTGAGATCGCAGTCAAGGGCTAACTTGTAGTTGGTAAAAAAAAAGTAAAACAAACCTAACGCGAGTGTGAAGCCGCGGGCAAAAGCTAGTCCTATACAAGGAATTACCTCCTTATCTTTTTAATATCATCCCGACTGTAAAGTGTCGTAAAATGTTAATTGCTCGGTGCTCTTAGACTGCAACATTACTTACCATCAGGTGAGATCGCAGTCAAGGGCTAACTTGTAGTTGTTAAAAAAAAAGTAAAACAAACCTAACACGAGTGTGAAGCCGCGGGCAAAAGCTAGTCCTATACAAGGGATTACCTCCTTATCTTTTTAATATCATCCCGACTGTAAAGTTTCGTAAAATGTTAATTGCTCGGTGCTCTTAGACTGCAACATTACTTACCATCAGGTGAGATCGCAGTCAAGGGCTAACTTGTAGTTGTTAAAAAAAAGTAAAACAAACCTAACGCGAGCGAAGCCGCGGGCAAAAGCTAGTCCTATACAAGGGATTACCTCCTGATCTTTTTAATATCATCCCGGCGGTAAAGTGTCGTAAAATGTTAATTGCTCGGTGCTCTTAGACTGCAACATTACTTACCATCAGGTGAGATCGCAGTCAAGGGCTAACTTGTAGTTGTTAAAAAAAAAGTAAAACAAACCTAACACGAGTGTAAAGCCGCGGGCAAAAGCTAGTCCTATACAAGGGATTACCTCCTTATCTTTTTAATATCATCCCGACTGTAAAGTGTCGTAAAATGTTAATTGCTCGGTGCTCTTAGACTGCAACATTACTTACCATCAGGTGAGATCGCAGTCAAGGGCTAACTTGTAGTTGTTAAAAAAAAGTAAAACAAACCTAACGGGAGCGAAGCCTCGGCCAAAAGCTAGTCATAAACAAGATACCTCCTTAGGGATTACCTCCTTATCTCTTTAATATCATCCCGGCTGTAAAGTGTCGTAAAATGTTAATTGCTCGGTGCTCTTAAGCTGCAACATTACTTACCATCAGGTGAGATCGCAGTCAAGGGCTAACTTGTAGTTGGTAAAAAAAAAGTAAAACAAACCTAACGCGAGTGTGAAGCCGCGGGCAAAAGCTAGTCCTATACAAGGAATTACCTCCTTATCTTTTTAATATCATCCCGACTGTAAAGTGTCGTAAAATGTTAATTGCTCGGTGCTCTTAGACTGCAACATTACTTACCATCAGGTGAGATCGCAGTCAAGGGCTAACTTGTAGTTGTTAAAAAAAAAGTAAAACAAACCTAACACGAGTGTGAAGCCGCGGGCAAAAGCTAGTCCTATACAAGGGATTACCTCCTTATCTTTTTAATATCATCCCGACTGTAAAGTTTCGTAAAATGTTAATTGCTCGGTGCTCTTAGACTGCAACATTACTTACCATCAGGTGAGATCGCAGTCAAGGGCTAACTTGTAGTTGTTAAAAAAAAGTAAAACAAACCTAACGGGAGCGAAGCCGCGGGCAAAAGCTAGTCCTATACAAGGGATTACCTCCTGATCTTTTTAATATCATCCCGGCGGTAAAGTGTCGTAAAATGTTAATTGCTCGGTGCTCTTAGACTGCAACATTACTTACCATCAGGTGAGATCGCAGTCAAGGGCTAACTTGTAGTTGTTAAAAAAAAAGTAAAACAAACCTAACACGAGTGTAAAGCCGCGGGCAAAAGCTAGTCCTATACAAGGGATTACCTCCTTATCTTTTTAATATCATCCCGACTGTAAAGTGTCGTAAAATGTTAATTGCTCGGTGCTCTTAGACTGCAACATTACTTACCATCAGGTGAGATCGCAGTGAAGGGCTAACTTGTAGTTGTTAAAAAAAAGTAAAACAAACCTAACGGGAGCGAAGCCGCGGGCAAAAGCTAGTCCTATACAAGGGATTACCTCCTGATCTTTTTAATATCATCCCGGCGGTAAAGTGTCGTAAAATGTTAATTGCTCGGTGCTCTTAGACTGCAACATTACTTACCATCAGGTGAGATCGCAGTCAAGGGCTAACTTGTAGTTGTTAAAAAAAAAGTAAAACAAACCTAACACGAGTGTGAAGCCGCGGGCAAAAGCTAGTCCTATACAAGGGATTACCTCCTTATCTTTTTAATATCATCCCGGCTGTAAAGTGTCGTAAAATGTTAATTGCTCGGTGCTCTTAGACTGCAACATTACTTACCATCAGGTGAGATCGCAGTCAAGGGCTAACTTGTAGTTGTTAAAAAAAAGTAAAACAAACCTAACGGGAGCGAAGCCTCGGCCAAAAGCTAGTCATAAACAAGATACCTCCTTAGGGATTACCTCCTTATCTCTTTAATATCATCCCGGCTGTAAAGTGTCGTAAAATGTTAATTGCTCGGTGCTCTTAAGCTGCAACATTACTTACCATCAGGTGAGATCGCAGTCAAGGGCTAACTTGTAGTTGGTAAAAAAAAAGTAAAACAAACCTAACGCGAGTGTGAAGCCGCGGGCAAAAGCTAGTCCTATACAAGGAATTACCTCCTTATCTTTTTAATATCATCCCGACTGTAAAGTGTCGTAAAATGTTAATTGCTCGGTGCTCTTAGACTGCAACATTACTTACCATCAGGTGAGATCGCAGTCAAGGGCTAACTTGTAGTTGTTAAAAAAAAGTAAAACAAACCTAACGGGAGCGAAGCCGCGGGCAAAAGCTAGTCCTATACAAGGGATTACCTCCTGATCTTTTTAATATCATCCCGGCGGTAAAGTGTCGTAAAATGTTAATTGCTCGGTGCTCTTAGACTGCAACATTACTTACCATCAGGTGAGATCGCAGTCAAGGGCTAACTTGTAGTTGGAAAAAAAAAAGTAAAACAAACCTAACGCGAGTGAAGCCGCAGGCAAAAGCTAGTCATAAACAAGATACCTCCTTAGGGATTACCTCCTTATCTCTTTAATATCATCCCGGCTGTAAAGTGTCGTAAAATGTTAATTGCTCGGTGCTCTTAAGCTGCAACATTACTTACCATCAGGTGAGATCGCAGTCAAGGGCTAACTTGTAGTTGGTAAAAAAAAAGTAAAACAAACCTAACGCGAGTGTGAAGCCGCGGGCAAAAGCTAGTCCTATACAAGGAATTACCTCCTTATCTTTTTAATATCATCCCGACTGTAAAGTGTCGTAAAATGTTAATTGCTCGGTGCTCTTAGACTGCAACATTACTTACCATCAGGTGAGATCGCAGTCAAGGGCTAACTTGTAGTTGTTAAAAAAAAGTAAAACAAACCTAACGGGAGCGAAGCCGCGGGCAAAAGCTAGTCCTATACAAGGGATTACCTCCTTATCTCTTTAATATCATCCCGGCTGTAAAGTGTCGTAAAATGTTAATTGCTCGGTGCTCTTAAGCTGCAACATTACTTACCATCAGGTGAGATCGCAGACAAGGGCTAACTTGTAGTTGGTAAAAAAAAAAGTAAAATAAACCTAACGCGAGCGAAGCCGCGGCCAAAAGCTAGTCATAAACAAGATACCTCCTTAGGGATTACCTCCTTATCTCTTTAATATCATCCCGGCTGTAAAGTGTCGTAAAATGTTAATTGCTCGGTGCTCTTAAGCTGCAACATTACTTACCATCAGGTGAGATCGCAGTCAAGGGCTAACTTGTAGTTGGTAAAAAAAAAGTAAAACAAACCTAACGCGAGTGTGAAGCCGCGGGCAAAAGCTAGTCCTATACAAGGAATTACCTCCTTATCTTTTTAATATCATCCCGACTGTAAAGTGTCGTAAAATGTTAATTGCTCGGTGCTCTTAGACTGCAACATTACTTACCATCAGGTGAGATCGCAGTCAAGGGCTAACTTGTAGTTGTTAAAAAAAAGTAAAACAAACCTAACGGGAGCGAAGCCGCGGGCAAAAGCTAGTCCTATACAAGGGATTACCTCCTGATCTTTTTAATATCATCCCGGCGGTAAAGTGTCGTAAAATGTTAATTGCTCGGTGCTCTTAGACTGCAACATTACTTACCATCAGGTGAGATCGCAGTCAAGGGCTAACTTGTAGTTGGTAAAAAAAAAGTAAAACAAACCTAACGCGAGTGTGAAGCCGCGGGCAAAAGCTAGTCCTATACAAGGAATTACCTCCTTATCTTTTTAATATCATCCCGACTGTAAAGTGTCGTAAAATGTTAATTGCTCGGTGCTCTTAGACTGCAACATTACTTACCATCAGGTGAGATCGCAGTCAAGGGCTAACTTGTAGTTGGTAAAAAAAAAGTAAAACAAACCTAACGCGAGTGTGAAGCCGCGGGCAAAAGCTAGTCCTATACAAGGAATTACCTCCTTATCTTTTTAATATCATCCCGACTGTAAAGTGTCGTAAAATGTTAATTGCTCGGTGCTCTTAGACTGCAACATTACTTACCATCAGGTGAGATCGCAGTCAAGGGCTAACTTGTAGTTGTTAAAAAAAAGTAAAACAAACCTAACGGGAGCGAAGCCGCGGGCAAAAGCTAGTCCTATACAAGGGATTACCTCCTGATCTTTTTAATATCATCCCGGCGGTAAAGTGTCGTAAAATGTTAATTGCTCGGTGCTCTTAGACTGCAACATTACTTACCATCAGGTGAGATCGCAGTCAAGGGCTAACTTGTAGTTGGAAAAAAAAAAGTAAAACAAACCTAACGGGAGCGAAGCCTCGGCCAAAAGCTAGTCATAAACAAGATACCTCCTTAGGGATTACCTCCTTATCTCTTTAATATCATCCCGGCTGTAAAGTGTCGTAAAATGTTAATTGCTCGGTGCTCTTAAGCTGCAACATTACTTACCATCAGGTGAGATCGCAGTCAAGGGCTAACTTGTAGTTGGTAAAAAAAAAGTAAAACAAACCTAACGCGAGTGTGAAGCCGCGGGCAAAAGCTAGTCCTATACAAGGAATTACCTCCTTATCTTTTTAATATCATCCCGACTGTAAAGTGTCGTAAAATGTTAATTGCTCGGTGCTCTTAGACTGCAACATTACTTACCATCAGGTGAGATCGCAGTCAAGGGCTAACTTGTAGTTGTTAAAAAAAAGTAAAACAAACCTAACGGGAGCGAAGCCGCGGGCAAAAGCTAGTCCTATACAAGGGATTACCTCCTGATCTTTTTAATATCATCCCGGCGGTAAAGTGTCGTAAAATGTTAATTGCTCGGTGCTCTTAGACTGCAACATTACTTACCATCAGGTGAGATCGCAGTCAAGGGCTAACTTGTAGTTGGAAAAAAAAAAGTAAAACAAACCTAACGGGAGCGAAGCCTCGGCCAAAAGCTAGTCATAAACAAGATACCTCCTTAGGGATTACCTCCTTATCTCTTTAATATCATCCCGGCTGTAAAGTGTCGTAAAATGTTAATTGCTCGGTGCTCTTAAGCTGCAACATTACTTACCATCAGGTGAGATCGCAGTCAAGGGCTAACTTGTAGTTGGTAAAAAAAAAGTAAAACAAACCTAACGCGAGTGTGAAGCCGCGGGCAAAAGCTAGTCCTATACAAGGAATTACCTCCTTATCTTTTTAATATCATCCCGACTGTAAAGTGTCGTAAAATGTTAATTGCTCGGTGCTCTTAGACTGCAACATTACTTACCATCAGGTGAGATCGCAGTCAAGGGCTAACTTGTAGTTGTTAAAAAAAAGTAAAACAAACCTAACGGGAGCGAAGCCGCGGGCAAAAGCTAGTCCTATACAAGGGATTACCTCCTTATCTCTTTAATATCATCCCGGCTGTAAAGTGTCGTAAAATGTTAATTGCTCGGTGCTCTTAAGCTGCAACATTACTTACCATCAGGTGAGATCGCAGACAAGGGCTAACTTGTAGTTGGTAAAAAAAAAAGTAAAATAAACCTAACGCGAGCGAAGCCGCGGCCAAAAGCTAGTCATAAACAAGATACCTCCTTAGGGATTACCTCCTTATCTCTTTAATATCATCCCGGCTGTAAAGTGTCGTAAAATGTTAATTGCTCGGTGCTCTTAAGCTGCAACATTACTTACCATCAGGTGAGATCGCAGTCAAGGGCTAACTTGTAGTTGGTAAAAAAAAAGTAAAACAAACCTAACGCGAGTGTGAAGCCGCGGGCAAAAGCTAGTCCTATACAAGGAATTACCTCCTTATCTTTTTAATATCATCCCGACTGTAAAGTGTCGTAAAATGTTAATTGCTCGGTGCTCTTAGACTGCAACATTACTTACCATCAGGTGAGATCGCAGTCAAGGGCTAACTTGTAGTTGGTAAAAAAAAAGTAAAACAAACCTAACGGGAGCGAAGCCGCGGGCAAAAGCTAGTCCTATACAAGGGATTACCTCCTGATCTTTTTAATATCATCCCGGCTGTAAAGTGTCGTAAAATGTTAATTGCTCGGTGCTCTTAGACTGCAACATTACTTACCATCAGGTGAGATCGCAGTCAAGGGCTAACTTGTAGTTGGAAAAAAAAAAGTAAAACAAACCTAACGCGAGTGAAGCCGCAGGCAAAAGCTAGTCCTATACAAGCGACCTCCTTAGGGATTACCTCCTTATCTTTTTAATATCATCCCGGCTGTAAAGTGTCGTAAAATGTTAATTGCTCAGTGCTCTTAGGCTGCAACATTACTTACCATCAGGTGAGATCGCAGTCAAGGGCTAACTTGTAGTTGGTAAAAAAAAAAGTAAAACAAACCTAACGCGAGTGAAGCCGCGGGCAAAAGCTAGTCCTATACAAGCGACCTCCTTAGGGATTACCTCCTTATCTTTTTAATATCATCCCGGCTGTAAAGTGTCGTAAAATGTTAATTGCTCGGTGCTCTTAGACCCAACATTACTTACCATCAGGTGAGATCGCAGTCAAGGGCTAACTTGTAGTTGGTAAAAAAAAAGTAAAATAAACCTAACGCGAGCGAAGCCGCGGCCAAAAGCTAGTCATAAACAAGATACCTCCTTAGGGATTACCTCCTTATCTCTTTAATATCATCCCGGCTGTAAAGTGTCGTAAAATGTTAATTGCTCGGTGCTCTTAAGCTGCAACATTACTTACCATCAGGTGAGATCGCAGTCAAGGGCTAACTTGTAGTTGGTAAAAAAAAAAGTAAAACAAACCTAACGCGAGTGAAGCCGCGGGCAAAAGCTAGTCCTATACAAGCGACCTCATTAGGGATTACCTCCTTATCTTTTTAAAATCATCCCGGCTGTAAAGTGTCGTAAAATGTTAATTGCTCGGTGCTCTTAGACTGCAACATTACTTACCATCAGGTGAGATCGCAGTCAAGGGCTAACTTGTAGTTGGTAAAAAAAAAAGTAAAACAAACCTAACGCGAGTGAAGCCGCGGGCAAAAGCTAGTCCTATATAAGCGACCTCCTTAGGGATTACCTCCTTATCTTTTTAATATCATCCCGGCTGTAAAGTGTCGTAAAATGTTAATTGCTCGGTGCTCTTAGACTGCAACATTACTTACCATCAGGTGAGATCGCAGTCAAGGGCTAACTTGTAGTTGGTAAAAAAAAAAGTAAAACAAACCTAACGCGAGTGAAGCCGCGGGCAAAAGCTAGTCCTATATAAGCGACCTCCTTAGGGATTACCTCCTTATCTTTTTAATATCATCCCGGCTGTAAAGTGTCGTAAAATGTTAATTGCTCGGTGCTCTTAGACTGCAACATTACTTACCATCAGGTGAGATCGCAGTCAAGGGCTAACTTGTAGTTGTTAAAAAAAAAGTAAAACAAACCTAACACGAGTGTGAAGCCGCGGGCAAAAGCTAGTCCTATACAAGGGATTACCTCCTGATCTTTTTAATATCATCCCGGCGGTAAAGTGTCGTAAAATGTTAATTGCTCGGTGCTCTTAGACTGCAACATTACTTACCATCAGGTGAGATCGCAGTCAAGGGCTAACTTGTAGTTGTTAAAAAAAAAAAAAACAAACCTAACGCGAGCGAAGCAGCGGGCAAAAGCCAGTCCTATACAAGCGACCTCCTTAGGGATTACCTCCTTATCTTTTTAATATCATCCCGGCTGTAAAGTGTCGTAAAATGTTAATTGCTCGGTGCTCTTAGGCTGCAACATTACTTACCATCAGGTGAGATCGCTGTCAAGGGCTAACTTGTAGTTGTTAAAAAAAAAGTAAAACAAACCTAACGCGACCGAAGCCGCGGCCAAAAGCTAGTCCTATACAAGCGACCTCCTTAGGGATTACCTCCTTATCTTTTTAATATCATCCCGGCTGTAAAGTGTCGTAAAATGTTAATTGCTCGGTGCTCTTAGGCTGCAACATTACTTACCATCAGGTGAGATCGCTGTCAAGGGCTAACTTGTAGTTGTTAAAAAAAAAGTAAAACAAACCTAACGCGAGCGAAGCCGCGGCCAAAAGCTAGTCCTATACAAGCGACCTCCTTAGGGATTACCTCCTTATCTTTTTAATATCATCCCGGCTGTAAAGTGTCGTAAAATGTTAATTGCTCGGTGCTCTTAGGCTGCAACATTACTTACCATCAGGTGAGATCGCTGTCAAGGGCTAACTTGTAGTTGTTAAAAAAAAAGTAAAACAAACCTAACGCGAGCGAAGCCGCGGCCAAAAGCTAGTCCTATACAAGCGACCTCCTTAGGGATTACCTCCTTATCTTTTTAATATCATCCCGGCTGTAAAGTGTCGTAAAATGTTAATTGCTCGGTGCTCTTAGGCTGCAACATTACTTACCATCAGGTGAGATCGCTGTCAAGGGCTAACTTGTAGTTGTTAAAAAAAAAGTAAAACAAACCTAACGCGAGCGAAGCCGCGGCCAAAAGCTAGTCCTATACAAGCGACCTCCTTAGGGATTACCTCCTTATCTTTTTAATATCATCCCGGCTGTAAAGTGTCGTAAAATGTTAATTGCTCGGTGATTCGCGAAGCGCTGCCGGCCGTCAATTAAACCCGGCTTTCTTTTGTTGTAATTTTAATGACGACGACGAATTCTTACGATAAAAGAAATGGGTTCCGAATCATTCATTTCGGTGCCCGATAAAGACTTTGTTCTGTAATAAGGACACCCGAAAACTTTGAATCATCTTAAAATCAGTGAGTTTCATTCTTTTAAGTGCATTACCCCCCCCCCCCCCCCTCACCCCTTTTTTATACGACTGCCTGAAAAAAGGAGTATTTATACGACTGCCTGAAAAAAAGAGTATTATACGACTGCCTGAAAAAAGGAGTATATTGTTTTCAGGGTTCATGCATGTTTGGCATTCAGATACTCGTAGCTATTATGACGTAGGCATAATATCTACGAGTATCTGAATGCCAAACAGTCAGTTGTTTGAGCTGAGCGTTGATAGATCAGTCAGTCACCTTTTACTTTTATTTATTATACGACTGCCTGAAAAAAGGAGTATATTGTTTTCAGGTTTCATGTATGTATGTATGTGATTTGTATATTCCACCATAACTTCTATACGCCTGAACCGATTTTGATAAATGAGGTATCGTTAGAACCCCTAGCTTATTCCGGGTGACATAGGCTAGTAAAATTTAAAAAAAATTATGGGGTGACCATGGTCCCGCATTAAAGACTAAAGTTGAAAAAAAAACGAAAATAAGATTAACTATATAATCATCATCTAGAAAGTGATGAGTAGATTCCAAAAATATATAACACTATAGTTCAATATCCAGTGATTCACAAAAAAATATCATTCATTGTTTTTAACTTTTTAGTTTGTTTTTTGGCAGGGCAGTCGTATTGTTTAATTTTTTTACCAATCTACACACCAATCTACACACGTAGTTTAAACAATGAAGAATGTGACGCAGAAGTAGATAAAATACAAGATGGCATAAAAGCGTAAGATAAGCGGCGTCGAAGTGTAAAATTCAATAGGGAGTCGATTAATTTTTCCATTGGAAGCATTTCCGAGTCGTCATCAAGTTCCACACAAAGCGCCGGCGGGACTAATTGGCGATGGCGGACGAGAAATTAATCTATTATGACACCAATAAGCTGCCCCTGACTTACCTGAAAGACAAGGCATTTCTGTTAAAACTATAAGTTGTACCTTATATTGCTCAAGACCGAAAGTAATGTCCTCTTTTTATACGACTGCCTGAAAAAAGGAGTATATTGTTTTCAGGGTTCATCTATGTATGTATGTATGTGAGTTGTATATTCCACCATAACTTCTATACGCCTGAACCGATTTTGATAAATGAGGTATCGTTAGAATCCCTAGCTTATTCCAGATGACATAGGCTAGTAAAATTTAAAAAAAAAATGATGGGGTGACCATGGTCCCGCATTAAAGACTAAAGTTGAAAAAAATAATCGAAAATAAGATTTACTATATAATCGTCATCTAGAAAATGATGGGTAGATTCCAAAAATATATGACACTATAGTTTAATATCCAGATATTAACAAAAAAATATCATTATTAAAAATGTGATTAAGATTCTATTGAACTAGATTAATTTAGATTTTTAACTTTTTAGTTCGTTTTTTTGGCAGGGCAGTCGTGTTTTTTAAAATTTTTAATTAATATTATTATACCGGAAAATATAGGAACCATGTTCTAAAAAACTAAGATATTTTTACCACCATTAACCCGTAGGGGACCCACTACTGAGCTTGAGTTCTTTGAATGAGACGAGTTTAACTATAGTCCACCACGCTGGCCAGGCAGACCACACATCTTTGAGAATATTATGGAGAACTCTCGGGCTTGTTCGGTTCACAACGATGTTTATACGTTCCCCGTTAAAATTGTAGGTAAGTGATATTTAATTTCTTAAAACGCACACAACTTCGAAAAGTTAGATGTATCTAAACACTAGGCAATCACAGCTATGGCGTATTGCACAGTCTAAAATACCAGACTGCTCCTCCGGACTCCTCCAGACCGAATTTCGGCCACTGCGGCCAATCTCAAATGAGATTAGCCATCTGCGCGAGATATATTATAGTGCACTAGTGTGCGTGCAAATATAGGTGCATTCTCTGTTTCTTTACTCCGATAGCCCGATGGGACAGAAAATCCGACACGACCCGAGAGAGATCAGACGCAGGATCAACGGCTTAACGTGCTCTTCGAGGCACGGGGGTGCAACACCGCTTCCTAACTCCGGGCCAGTACTGAGAATTTCTTGAAGAAAAACCCACCCGATCCGGGACAGTATACAATATAGTAATATTGGAACCAAGTGTTTCCGTATAACGTATAACTCAAGTACCTTCAAGGCAAGAGTGAATAGACATCTTCTAGGCAAGCGTGCTCCAACCTAGATTTCCTTCCTTGCTTTGCACTTAGCGTGATTGTAGTCGATCTCGCAATAAAAAAAAGGATCTAGAATTCTAGAGTTCGAGTAAATTAATAAAAGAGTTTCATTCTTCCAAAAAGCTGGAATGAACTTATTGTCAACATAAGCGTTTTTGCTCAACATTTCTGATACGAACCGCTAGGGTGTGGAACACCCTCCCAGCGCACGTGTTTCCTGCCACTTATAACTTAAGAACCCTTCAAGGCAAGAGTGAATAGACATCTTCTAGGCAAGCGCGTTCCAACCTAGACCTAATCATTGCTTTGCACTAAGCATGATTGTCGTCAAGCGCAAGCCTATCTCGCAATAAAGGAAAATAATCTAGTTTCTTGCTGGTTCTTCTAGGTAGGAATGGCATCCTGAACCAGTGGTAGATTCACTTGGCGATTCAAAAGTACATGTAAAAGTTTGAATAAAAAAACATTTGAATTTGAATTTGAACTAGAATTCTAGAGTTCGAGTAAATTAATAAAAGAGTTTCATTCTTCCAAAAAGCTGGAATGAACTTATTTTCAACATAACATCTTCGAGTCGTGATAATGTCAAGCGAAGCAGCCGGCGAGTTTTCTCTGCAAATCTTTTATGAAGCCTTTCCTGTTTTGAAGGAAGCTGTTGGTTTTTATTTTGTACCGCGTCGTGTCACATTATTTTGTTCTTTTTAGTAACTTTTTTATCCACTACAAGTTACCCCTTGACTGCGATCTCGGTATGTGATGATGCAGTCTAAGATGGTACCTGATAGGGGCATGGCAGTTATATAAAACCCATACCCTTAGCTGCCCCCCGATTATGTAAGGAAATCGTAATCGTAATCGTCTGTCAAACGCATAATTTGACCTGTTTAAGAAGGTCGTATGATGCTTGCTCGTCAAAACGCATGTAAGTACTCCTTAAAAAGTTCGCGTTATACGTTATGAGCTGTCAAATGAATACGATTGGCTTAGACAATTGGGCCTCTGGTTTCTACACGGTATCGTACCGGAACGTGTAATCGCTTGGCGGCACGTCTTTGCCGGTAGGGTGGTAAACTAGCCACGGCCGAAGCCTGTAACCAGGCCAGACCAGGGAAAATTCAGACATTATAAATTCCCAAATTGACTCTGTCGGGGATCGAACCCGGGACCTCCGCACGTTAAGACAACAGCGCTACACACTGCGCCACGGAGGGCGTCAAACTTTGGGATCTAGTTGCAGAGTTTTACGTTACGATCGCTTTATAGTAAACTAAAAGAAAGAAAACACATTTATTAACAAATGGTGTTACAGACAAACATCTGTCATATATAGCTGTACCTACACACAAATTTATGTTTGTCTGTGACACCACCCGGAATGGGTGTACAGCTCAGTCGTGTGTTACTTTTTTTTATCCACTACAAGTTAACCCTTGACTGCGATCTCACCTGATACTATAGTATAAGTTAGATCTTACTTGATGGTAAGTGAAGATGCAGTCAAGGTCTAAAATGGTAGCGGGCTAATCCATGCCCCTAGTCGGTTTCTACCCGGCATCGTACCGGAACGCTTTATCGCTTGGCGGTACATCTTTTCCGGTTAGTTGGTAACTAGCCACGGCCGAAGCCTCCCACGTTAAGACAACAGCGCTCAACACTGCACCTGATGTAGAGGAAATTTGGTATGAGGATAACTCGAATATTTTTATTCCTGTGAATCCTAAACATATTATAATACTAGCTCGCGACTTCGTTCACGTGGCATAAGTTTTTCTTAGTTTTTAAACAGTACATATACCAAGTTTCATGGATATAACTTGAGAAATGATGGACTTTCATACAAACTTTCACCCCCTATTTCACCCATTTGGGGTGAAATTTTTAAAAATCCTTCCTTAGTGAGCGCCTACGTCACGAAAGGAACCTAGTATCAAAATTTCAAGTTTCTAACCCCAACGGTTTCTATATCTCTAATATATAAAATTCTTGTGTCAGTTTTAGTATTTATACTCCTCCGAAACGGCTTGACCGTTTTTGATGAAATTTCATATGTATATTCAGTAGGTATGAGAATAGGTTTATAACTAATTTTTACACCCCTAAGTGTTAAGTGGTTCACCCCAAAAAATTTTTTTTATTTTTTTGTCAATTTTTTTTTTGTTATTTTTTTATGGCGTGGAATTGAAAAATACATTAAGGCCTAAATTTGTATATTCCTACCACCGACCCCTATGTTTTGATAGCATTTTATATTTTTCAACCCTGGTCGATAGCTGATCAATGGGGTCCTGTCTTGCCAAATAGCAAGTTTAATCATTCATATGACAAAACAACGTTTGCCGGGTCAGCTAGTATACATATAATATACATACAGAAGAGCTTTACCAAGGAACATAATATTCTGAGTAAGTATAGGTATTTCTTTTTCCTAGAAAATATTTTTTCTTATTGTACTTCTTATGATGGTTCCTGTAAAAGATGGAGGATTTCCTTTGAGGCGACCCTGTACGCTCACGTCCCCTTCCTGCCTCGACTCTGAACTGTGGATTCCGGTTATTACGACTGGCATCTTACATTCTTTAACCTAAAGGATCCAGCACAGTTTTCAATCTGAGTATATTATTTCAATAGTACTAAAATTACTTTAAAATTTGATCTATATGAAATACTTTTTGAATATTAGAAATATCAGCTATACAAGGTACCTAATTAATTTATCTCACATAAACTAGAGTTATGATTATCTGCATCATTAATGAATTCCAGGTGAGAAAGCAGTCAAGAGTGTGTTGGTAGTTGAATAAAAAAGAGATAAATACCCTACGTCTTTGTCTGTCTAGGCTGGTTGCGGCCGAACTTAGTATGGTGGTTAAACCCACACCCCAAATCGGTTTCTACGTGGTGTCGTATTGAAACCTTAAATCGCTTCAAGGCACGAATCTGTGGTAATAACAAGCTTCCCACCAGACTAGAGCTGTTACAATTACAAAAAAAAATTGCCCTGGTCGGGAATTGAACCAGAGACCTCCCAATAGGCATGATGACAGTAACCAAGAATCGATGAAATTATAAATTTATCTAATGAAATAGGATTCATGGATTATAAGAAACGTATTTAATTTTCTATTTCGAGTGAGATTGCTATTTATTTTGATAAAATAAAACTATAAAATACAGCAATCCGCCATAATGGATTAAACGCCTAGAAGCGAATGACGTCAGAATTGTTTGTTTTCGAGCTTTGACAATCACACTATTGTTTACTGCACACTGCACAGAGTACATTGGTAAAAACAATAGTGACGTCACAAACGACGCCATGACACCCGCGAGCGTTTTGGCGTGAATTTTAAAATTTCAATTTAAAATGCCAATTTTATCTACCAAACCTTATTTTTCTGCTGAAATAATATATTTTTTCGAAATAGTAGATACTTCCGAACATAATCTGACAATTTTTCAAAATCAGTTATCATGCCTTTTATGCCATAGTGTTCATGACTCTCATCCGTTTTTCTACGTGAGCGATAAACGTGACACCTCGACTCTATACGTCGCGACGCGACTGTATAAAACATTAGCTTCACGTGGCCTAAGTTGTCGCTTAGACAAGTTTGTCATTTTCTATGGCGTCGCATCGCGTCGCGTTGTGTCGCGTCGCTTCTGTCGCTCACCTAGGACAATGGGTCAGCGAATATTACCGTTAAATAAATAAATTAATAACACTTTATTTCAGGCAAATACAAATTGACAGCCCATCATTTGTTACAACAATCACTTAACCTATGTTAGTAAAAAAAATACCTAACCTACTCTTATACCTAAAGCCTCAGCACATCTACAGGGCTCTTTGGGGCTTTCTAATGAGAATGTGTGCACCATTCCAGCACCTCCAGAGAGGGCTGTCCAGCTTAGTAGCCAATGTAACATCGTTAAAAGTTAAAAAGTTAACTTCATATAACGTTCATCCAATAAGCAAGTTTCGAGGGTTTTCCTTACTTTACTTTCATAATAAGATTAATTCGGAACTCACTTTGTGGTCGCTTGCTAATCAATTGCTGATAAAAAAACTTGATTATAAAAACGTCGACACCGCTTCACCCGCCCTGAGGTTCCGAGGGAAATTAAAAAAGTTTAAGACGCACGCCATCTTGTTTTGATCAGTGCTGTGGTTTGCCAATAAATTGTGTAATGTGGTTCCCAAAGAGTTTCTGGATTTGCCATTACATAGATTTAAAGACTGTGTTAAACAGCATTTGTAAAGTCGAGGCTATCGACGATTTTATTAATGACAAAGTTGCATGGAAGCAACCGGCCTCGCATCCAGTGACCCACAAGTCAGTGTAATACTTGTAACGTATGTGTTGTGTTGTCTACATATTGTAACCTTTTCTTTTCTATGAAAAGAGCAACTGCTGAGTTTCTTGTCGGCTCTTTTCAGTAGAATCAGCTTTCCAAACCGGTGGTAGAGTCTTGACGTTTCATAAGTGGCACAAGTTGTCCTATATAAAATAAATAAATCATTTATCATTATCATTGAATTGGTTCATTAATTTGTTTCCATCGTCGTCAACCGATAGACTTCCACTGCTGGACATAGGTATCTTGCAAGGCTTTCCACATGTCGCGTTCTTGCACCTTGGGACCCCCATAATCTATCGGTTCTTCAAATTATGTGCCCTGCCCAATTTAGTTCTTCTGCCGAGATCCTCTTTCCGTAAATTAAAACAATTCCATTCCAAAAAGTCAGGTTTCGAATCAATGTGTCTATTAATTTTTATTTTAAGTATTAAGTATTAGCGATTTAACGTATAACAAAGGCTATATTTAATTTTATATTAAGGGACATGCATGAAAACAAAATATGCATTAAACTTCCGTATAAACACTAACGAAACTGCCACTTTTTTAAGAACAAGGAAACTATGAGGCAAAGGCTTTAAATCATTAACTTTTCCGACAGTTTGTTATTGCTTACTTGCACATTTAGGGACAAAAAGTTATAAAAACAATAAATCGTTTTGTCCCTAATGAATCACGGAGCCCTCCGTCCCATCATTTGTATAGTCCCTGGTCCAAACAAAATTTAATTACGCCTTTCCTTCGACGATGGCTACAACTTATTTACCTTCTAATTGAATCAGGTGTTTTTGGGAATAATGAATTCGCGAGCGAGTTGCCTTTTGTTTCGTCCCCGGGACAAATTGCTTCTTATTATCCTCAGCGTTATTGTTTCTGAAAGTTCCCAGTTACCGCCCCACCAGTCAATCAAGGGAATGCTCTTTTTCATTCCGATTTGGAATTTGTGTTAAGAATTTCCCAATAAGGACTCTAGAGGTATTCCCGCTTCTTGAACAAAAAAATAGCTTAATACGTGACTGGAATTGGAATCTTTTTTGAATTCTCGAATTCGCTCCCGTGGGAATTACGGAAAAATTGAGCTTAATTCGTTATCATTATTTATAATAATATTATAAAATGCGAAAGTGTTAGTTTGCACTTCAATCACGCCGCCACAAAGCAACGGATTGAAGTTATTTTGATGAGTACAGTTGAGGACCTGGACAGCGATAAGGGCTACTTTTTATCAAAATGACAATGAAAATTAAGGATTTCGCGGATTAAAGCGTGGGCAGGCGAAAATAATAATTTAAACCATACGTCAGCTTTCTAGGTCCGAGGGTTTGGGCTGGTTTGCTCTTAATTTTTGCATGTACCGAAGGCCCCTTTTTGTAAGTATAACAAGTAAGCCCGCTACCGTATTAGGCTGACCACCATTTGAGATTGCAGTGGGCTGACTTGTATTGGAATAAACAAAGATGCGTTATCCTGTTCACAGTAGCGATAGGGATCTATAGCTGATTGTCGAAAGTGAATTCATATTCATAATTCGTAATTCATAATTCATAATTCATAATTCAGAATTCATAATTCATAATTCATAATTTTTATTTTGCCAAATTGTGGGTAACAAAGTTGTTATCTTAAAAAAGAATTGTTCACAATTTACCGCCAGTGGTAGTGTGCAAAAATATACATGTACATCCTTAATTTTTTTTTTTTATTTAAAATAATACAATAGAACTTAATGCTAGCTAGCCTAATCTAATTACTATATAAATCATGCCCACGTGGAATGATGGCAAGAATGCTGGCTGCATTTCCGCGCTGGACAGTCAGGCTGATCCTTTGCGCAAAAAATGAGCCAGCCCTTCTGTCACCAGATGAGGCAATTAACCGCGGTGAAATATCTCGCAAAAAATTTTTGCCACTAAGACCAAATTACGTAATTTTTCTATCAATTATTTATAATATAGTGTTGCAAATTTCTAGAGGATACTTGAAGAAGAAAGACGTAAAAGCTCTCCTGACTCATTTATTAACATAAACAATAAAAATATTACAGCGAAAAAAATAAAATCACACAAGAACGATACGCAACGACGGGTGACAAACAAGAGCGCCCCCAGCAGATGAGCACGCATCCTTTTATAACCTCATCTCTGACACCATCGTTATTTTTCTTAATCGCAGGGAATGAATTCCATTCTTGAATTTCATTTCTTTATCCTTTTTTTTTTTTTTTTTTTTATCGCTGGGAAATGCGTTTAGGCATCCCTCTCGGAAGCAGGCAGTGTGAAACTGCGGTGCTTCCGAGAGGGTATGTGGGACTCACTGGCACTCCAGAATACCCACTAAAACCCAGCGGCGCTCCTGCGCATCGCCTTAAGGCTGGGTTACGGGAACACGCAATCATCCGCGACCCAGCCAGCGACATCCGCCCAAGCGGACCCTCCTGCGGGGGGCATGCTGCCCCGACTCCCCCTCGTGTTCCTCCGCGACTGAGGCTCAACGGGCGACAACGACGACGACGACGACGAAAACGATGACGACGACGACGGTCTGGCCGCCCGGAGCTCCCGTCAGGGTGGGAGGCGCCGGTCTTGCGCGCGCCTCCTGCGCCCGGCCCTTCGGCGGCGGAGAGGGTCTGCGTCGGCAGCAGCCTCACGCAGCCGTTCCGCCGCCTCCTTCTGGGACATCACCTCCTCGCAGAAGGAGGCGACGGCGTCCCAGGACTCTTCGCTGCCCACCATGGCTCGGACGACGGCGGGCAGCGAAAGGTCCGGCCCCACCACTGCCGCGAGTGCGGCGCGCTGGGGCGCCCACTCGGCGCACGACTCCAGCGTGTGCTGCGCCGTGTCCTCCGCGTGGCCGCACTCGTGGCACACCTCGCTGGGCTCCCGTCTCGCCACCCCGCACAGGTATCTCCCGAAGCAGCCGTGCCCCGAGAGAACCTGCACGAGGCGGAAGGAGAGGGCCCCGTGCGTCCGGCCGGTCCAGAGCTCCAGGACGGGCCGGATCGCCTCGATCGTCCGCCTGCCGGCAGTCGGCGCCAGAAGTCGGTCCCGCCAATGAGCGGCGAGATCGGCCTCCGCCAGCCGCCGCCAGGCGCGATCCTGCGCCGGCGTAGGGTGTTCCCCCCGGATGCGGGCATCCACCCTACGCCAATACGCCGCCGCGAGCACTTCGGCGTCTAGGTCCCATGGTGGCGTCCCCGCCAGCACACAGGCCGCCTCGTGCGATACGGTCCGGTAACCCCGTATCACTCTGACCGCCATGACCCTCTGCGGTCTCCGCAGCAGGGCCCGAGTTTGGGCGGTCAGAGTGTCCGACCAGACAGGCGCTCCGTAGAGCGCCATGGACCGCACGACGCCCGTGTACAAGCGCCGACACCGCGAGCTCGGTCCGCCCAGGTTTGGCAGGAGCCGACTCAGGGCTCCAGCAGCTCCCACGAGCTTCGGGACGAGACGCCGAAAGTGCTCTTCGAATGTCCACCGGCTGTCGAGGACGAGTCCCAGGTACTTCATCGTACGCTCGACGCCGATGGACACTCCGCCCACCACCAACTCGGACCGGGCGGGAGGCGCCCTCCGAGGCCCGTGAAAACACAGGGCCTCGGACTTGTGCAAGGCCACCTCCAGGCCCAGGGCCCGAATCCTCGCTACGACGTGGGCCACGCCAGCCGTGGCCCTACGTCTAGCCTCCCGAAAGGTGCTGCCGCGAGCCGTGACGAGGGTATCGTCGGCGTAACAGATCACGTCGACGCCCGTCATCAAGGCCCCGCGCAGCACCCAGTCGTACCCGACGTTCCACAGGAGGGGCCCGAGAACCGAACCCTGTGGAACACCGCACGACATCGTCCTCTCCGACCAGTCCGAGCTGGTCGGATACCCGACCGATCGCCCGGAGAGGTAGGCGGCCACGATCCTCTCGAGGTACAGAGGAACCTCGTGGTACCTCAGCGCTTCCCGAATGCAGCTCCAGGGCAAGGTGTTGAAGGCGTTCGCGATGTCGAGCGACACCGCCACCAACACCTCGCCCCGGGACACCGCACTCTCCGCTAGGGCCCTCACGCGTAGTATGGCGTCTACGGTGGACCTGCCCCTGCGGAAACCGTACTGGTTGTCGCTGAGGTCCGGCCCCACACTCTCCAGGTGGTGAACGAGGCGAGCGGCGACGACACGCTCGAAGAGCTTGCTCACCTCGTTCAGCAGCACGATCGGTCGGTACGACGACGGCTCATGGGCCGGGCGGCCGGGCTTCCCGATCAGGACCAGTCTCCCCTTCTTCCACGCCCCGGGAAACTGGCCCCTCTCGAGGCAGGCACCGAACAAGGCCCGGACCCACGGCTCGAGCGGCCCCAGGGCGAGAGCCCAGGCGCGGCCAGGGATACCGTCGGGACCCGGGGCGGTGTTCTTCGCGCGCATGCGCAACACCGCCACCGCCAACTCTCCCTCCGCGACCGGGGGCGCGGCTGAGCTCCGGACTCTCTCCTCGGGAGGAGGCGCCATGCGAGGCGCTCCGCGGTCGGCCCTTTCGGGGAACAGGGTCGCGACCACCGACTCCACTACGAGGGGCTCGAGACTCGATGTTATTGGAGGGGCCGCGGGTCGGAGCTTTTTCCGGACCGCCTTGTAAGGCCTTCCGAACGGATCCCCATCCAGAGTCTCGAGCATCTCCTCGTGCGCCAGGTCCATGGCCACCCCGATGGCCTCGCGCAGCGCTCGCACAGCGTCCCTGTAGAGGGAGTAGAGCCGCTCCTCCTCCGCCGGGTCCCGTCTCCTCCGCCGGCGGCAGCGGGTGTATTGGCGCCTCGCCGCCACGCAGGATCTGCGCAGCAGCGTGAGCTCGTCGGACCACCAATACACCGCTCGCCTCGAGGGGATGGAGTGCACCCTCGGCATCGCCCCGTCGCAGACGCTCATCATGGCCTCGCCAAGACGCGCCGCTTCGGCTTCCACACCGCCCAGACCGCCCTCTCGAGGCGCCGAGAACCAGGCCTCGACGAGGGCAGCCTCGACCAGGAAGTCCCGGTCCATGCGTTTTAAAGACCAACGCGGACCGGGAGGCAAGGGCCGAGCCGCAACACTCGCGGTAGCCGCGCTCGCGGAGACGGCGAACCTGATATAGCGGTGGTCCGCCAGTGTCTCCACGTCCTCCATCACCCTCCAGCCCCGGACGCGACGCGCCAGGGCGGGATCAGCGAAGGTGACGTCAACGACGGAGCCGCCCTGCCGCCGCACGCAGGTGTGGACCGACCCTCGGTTGAGGACCGTGAGGCCGGTCGCCGTCGCCCACTCCACCAACTCCTGCCCCCGAGGGTCCGTCGCTGGACACCCCCACGCCACAGATTTAGCGTTGAGGTCTCCAGCGACGAGCACGTGGCCGGAGCGACTCCTGCCGATCAGAACGCCGACTTCGTCCAGAAACTGTTCGAAGTCGGCGAGACTCCGATTCGGCGAGAAGTACACCCCGACGACCAGGATGTCGCCCACCACGGCAGAGACATATCCCCGACCTCGGACTACGTCGACGAAGGCCGGGGAACCCACCACGGGACGGGACGTCATCGCCACCACGCCGTCCCTGTCTCCCACCCAATCGTCCCCAGATGGGACGCGGTAGGGCTCGGCGACCACGGCCACGTGGATCGACCACTCCGCCATGCTCTGGAACAAGAGGTCCTGAGCTCTGGCGCAGTGGTTGATGTTCGCCTGGAGGAGGTTCAGGTCCATTACTGGTCCGTAGCCATTGGAACCTCCTCCTCAGCCCCTCGCGGTGCCTCCGTTTGCTGGGATGCGGGGGAAGGCCTGTCGCCGCTCCCTCCTCCCTTCTTCCCCTTAGGCGGGGGCACGCAGGCCCTGCCACCCGCCCGGTGCTCTGACGGCCGCCCGGCCGCCGCGCAGACGACGCAACGAAGCTCCGCGGTGCAACCGCGGGCCTTGTGGCCTGGTTGGCCGCAGCGGTAGCACAGTCCGCTGCGGTCGACCCCCTCCGCGCATTGGGTGCCCACGTGTCCAGGTGCTAGGCACCTGTAACACATCAGGGGGAGGTCGTCCAGCAACTGGACCCGAGCGGACACCCACCCCACCGTTAGGCGCCCCCCTGCCGCGATCTTTTTGGCGGCCGCGACGGGGCAGCGCACCAGCACTGCGCCCAGCCCGTCGCGCCTCACCCCCACCGCACCGGCCTTCACCTGCTCCGCGGAGCACTCTCCGGCCCTGGCGATCGCCGCCGCCACCTCCGCGCTGGTGACGGAGTCGTCCAAGCCCGACACCCGCAAGTCGACCGACTTTACGGGGCGGGTCACTCGGACGACCTCGTCGCCCAGGACCTCCCGGAGCTTATTGGCCAGGGAGTCCGCCTTCTCCGCACTGGAGGCTCCGGCGCCGGGGAACTCAAATATACGGCCCCCAGTTGCCGCCCTCCGGAAACGAACCCCCTGGGCGCCCAGGTCCGCCGCGTCAATCTTTGCCTTCGCGGCGGCGATCACCTTCTCATAGGTGGCGCCCCTTTCCTCTGCCGCCGGCAGCAGCGTCAGGACCACCGCCGACGACTGCGGAGTGCGGAGCTTACGGGGCTTGCGGGCGCGACCCTTCGCCCCTGGACGCCCCCCAGGACCGACCCTCGTCCACTCCGAAGACGGCTGCTGCGACTGCTGTTGCCGCCGTTCTTCCTGCGGGCCAGGCATCTGGCCACCCTGCCCTCCCTTTCTTTTATTCTTCTTCCTCCTCTTCTTCGTCTTCCTTCATTTCTTTATCCTGAAACAAGTATCATAAGTTAGTATTTATCTACAATAACAGGTATATCCAACATAATAGGCAAGATGACTGATTTAGAAAAATGGTCAGATTGTGTTCGAAAGAATCTACTATTTCGATAAAATATCTTATTTCAGCGGAAAAATAAGGTTTGGTAGAAAAAATTGGCATTTGAAATTTAAATGTTAAAATTCACACCAAAACGCTCTCGAGTGTCATGGCGTCGTTTGTGACGTCACTATTTTTTTTACCGATGTACTCTGTGCAGTGTGCAGTAAACAATAATGCGATTGTCAAAGCTCGAAACCAACATTTGTGACGTCATTCGCTTTTTGGTGTTTCATCCATTATGGCGGATTGGTGTATTTTATAGATTTATTTTATCAAAATAAATAGCAATCTCGCTCGAAATAGGAAACAAATACGTTTTTTATAATCCTTGAATCCTATTTCATTAGATAAATTTATAATTTCATTGATTCTTGGTTACTGTCATCATGCCTATTCCCATAAGTCCAACCATTTAAAATGTGTCGTGTGAAGACTTTTGCAGTCGACAGGTGCGACAATGTGACTCGTTACCGTGCATTATGCACGCCACATCGACTGCATCGATGTTGCTTTCCTAGACACCGTTCACTATAAAGCGGTGCGCCATTTTAGATTTCCTCTTCGCCAGTCTTAAGGTGCGGAGGTCCCGGGTTTAATCCCCCGCAGGGTCAATTTGGGAATTTATGATTTCTGAATTTTTCCTGGTCAGCTAGTTTCCGCCCTACCGGCAAAGACATGCCGTCAAGTGGTTTAGCGTTCCGGCACGACGTCGTGTAGAAACCGAATATGGGTTTAACTGCCATGCCCTTAACAGGTTAGCCCACTACCATTTTAGACTACATCATCACCATCGTGTGTGATCGCAGTCAAGGGCTAACTTGTAGTGGATAAAAAAAAATATCTGACTACTGTAGAATAGGCATGTAGACAGTAACCAAGAATCAATGAAATTATGAATTTATGTAATGAAATAGGATTCATGGATTATAAAAAACGTATTTATTTTTCTATTTCGAGTGAGATTGCTATTTATTTTGATAAAATAAAACTATAAAACACAGCAATCCGCCATAATGGATAAACACCAAGAAGCGAATGACGTCACAATTGTTTGTTTTCGAGCTTTGACAAGCATACTATTGTTTACTTCACACTGCACAGAGTACACTGGTAAAACAACAGTGACGTCACAAACGACGCCATGACACGGGCGAGCGTTTTGGCGCGAATTTTAAAATTTAAATTTCAAATGCCAATTTTATCTACCAAAGCTTATTTTTCTGCTGAATTAAGATATTTTTTCGAAATAGTAGATATTTCCGAACATAATCTGACCATTTTTCAAAATCAGTCATCATGCCTATTATGTGGTGCATAGAATGATGAGGCCAATGACCACGGGAGGTGGTGCGTTGTCCCTCTCTTTATAGCGACGATAGGAATCTATAGATGATTGTCGCATGTGAAGTGCGACAAGCGTCAAATGCGACAATGCGACTTGTTATCGCTCATCATGCACGCCACATCGAATGTATCGATGTTGCTTTCCTAGACACCGTTCCCTTACTACAGCTGTGAAATTTTCAATTTTTTACCCGTCTACATTTACGTACTTACGTATACCATTTACGTAACTTAAATGAGAGGGTTAAGAGCTCACAGCTTCGTTAATGTTCTGTTGGAATGCTGAAGGGAGATGTGGAGAAGTGCTACAACGAACGCTTTAAAAGAATAGCATTACTAGTGATAATATTAACAACTATGAAATAATGAAGAAACTAGAAGTTTTACTCGCTATAATTCGCCATAGAAGGCAAATCCATGTGGTACAGTGCGTATCCTGAACTTGATCCCCTCGATATTCACAACACCACATACCCTCAACGTACGTATCCCTCCAATACCGAAGCATCTTCAGGAGATGTTGACTCTACAATGCACGATTATGAACCACATGGATTTGCCTTCAGTGGCGGATTGTAGCGAGTTAAACTTCTAGTTTCTTCATTATCATGGACTTCCGCAAAGTAACGCCTGCTTCTATCCAACTATGAAATAGGTTAAATGAAATGATTCACGTATTATTTCACGTAGGATAACTTGTGCCACTTATGAAGTCACTTATGGTACCACCGGTTCGGAAAGATGATTATACTGAGAAGATTCTACTGAAAGAAAGAAAGAAATATAGTTTATTCAACAGTGGTATCACAGACAAAACTAGACACAAATGTAGCACTTTCGTCTGTGACACCACCCAGAAAGGGTGTACAGCTCAGCGATTGCCCTGCATTATATGCCCAAAGCAAGGTGCTGATTTTCAGCTGCGACCCCGGCAGTGGCGTGCAGTTCATAGAGGCATAAAAGCACTGCTTATCCAAATGGAGAAACGTCAATGCTCATTTTTCATCAAAACCGTTAGCAAATAGGTATTCTGACTAACTAATGCCTACCCTAGCTTCAAAATCTGTGCACGCCACTGGACCCCGGGTGTCGTCACAGTTACTGGATTTTATTAGTTTTTTTTTTTAGTTTTTTTTTTTAGAATTACTAACATAGATTAAGTCTAACTAACCACTATGGGCCTTTGTAGTCTGTTAAAAACGTTGCATTCATTCATTATTTGCACCCTGTAGGGGGGCTATTTCCACCCTGTAGTGGCGAAGGGAGTGTATCGGTCGTTTGTCAGGGGGGAGCGTCAAACAGCTCGCCATACAAATGCCAACGCGCTGTTATCGGCATCTCTAGGGCGTCGCTTCGTTACGTCGCTGAGCTGTGATTGTGTCGAGCCGCGTTGATGCAGTTATGACGTCCAGCTGGGCGACCGTGTATCTCTGACAGCTACAGTGTAACGATCGCAATCACCTCTGATTGGATAACACTCTTCCACTATTGGACAAAATCCCTGGTCTGGCCTGGTGGGAGGCTTCGCCCCCAATTATGTAAGGAAATCGTAATCGTCTGTCAAACGTATAATTCGACCTGTTAAAGGAGCTCATAGTTGCTTGCACGTCCAAACGCATGTATGTACTCCTCAAAAAGTCAGAGTTATACGATATGAGCTGTCGAATGAATACGATTAGCTTAGATAATTGGGCCTCTGATTGGGTAACACTTTTCCACTATTGCACAAAATTCCTGGTCTGGCCTGGTTCGGCCGGGGCTAGTTACCACCCTACCGGCAAAGATATAGTGTTCCGGTACGATGCCGTGTAGAAACTGATTATGGGTATGTGTTTAATATAACTGCCATGCCCCTAACAGCTTAGCCCGCTACCATCTTAGACTGCATCATCATTTACCGTCAGGTGAGATCGCAGTCAAGGGCTAACTTGTAGTGGATTTAAAAAAGCCATTGACGCAACAAGAATATCATAAATTCAGCCGATCACAACAATTGATGCTGTAACAATGATTGATGCAGAAGACAAAAAACATGCAGGAATTATTGAACAGCATTGTTCTTCCGTCAAATATTCATTAATTGCTTTACGTGAGCTCTCTCCAACGCTCATCGCCAAGATATTATATAATTTGTCAGTCTTTTTCGGTAGATAATTATTGTCAGCCATTTGTCAGCCTACGTTCTATTTTGGATGCAAATTTCAAACACCAGTCCGTATTTTATTCTAGTGCTTTTATCTAATGTTGTGGAATGTTGTTCATTTATTTATTTTTATGTAGTGACAGCACTGGTGAATAAACTGTTTTTCTTTCTATCTTTCATTTTTTGAAGGCAATCTTCTATATAAATAAAAATGAATTGCTGTCCGTTTGTCTCGCTAAAACTGGAGAACGGCTGGACGGATTTAGATGGATCTTTTGGTGAGTTTGAGTGGATGCAGGGCTGGTTTATATTCATAATTGGACCCGGCAGGGAGCGCTGCAATCAGATTTTAGGTTCAGGTTAGGGCCCACTAGTAAATAAAATAAATAAATTATACATCAATAGCAATCAACAGCCCCTCAACCCATCACAACTGAGAGTGGGCCTTCTCAGAATGCGAAGCTAAACCCTTATAACCATGGTCCACCACCCTGACCAATTGCAAATTAACAGACTTTATATACCTTTGAGAATACACTACCATACCTACAGGTTTTCGCACGATGTTTTCGTTAAAGCAAGTAATATCTTATTGCTTAAAGATATCGTTGCAGAACCGGAAATCGAATTCATGATATCTAGGCGTGTATTTGCGTCATAGATTACAATCGATCCATGCTCGCATGGAACTATAACAAATGGAATAAATTAACCAGGCAAATAAGTTCACTAGCTATCAAATAACAGAACGTATAAATCACGAAAAACAAGCAATGTATGACGCAACGGCAATAGATGAAGCGATATAATTTGTAGTACAGAAAATGCGAAACGCCAACCCGGTACTAATATAATGTTTGACTGAATCGCTTATATACCCACAATCGTTTAAGCATCCGACGTTAACGCAATTTTGATGTACATTGCTTGATTATTCTTGTAGATGTATGTGTATAAACTGTATATAGGTACTTCGTTTCTTTTTATTCGGACAGAAGTCCCATATTGATCTATATTAGTAACAGACGTTCTAGTATTTTGAGAAAGTAATAGTGAGAAATAAATGATTGCGATAGACAAACTGTAGCGTCCAAACTATGGTGCTCAAAACAGTGCTTACGGTTTAAAAGAGTTTTGGAACTACATAGAGATCAATATTAATATCATTCATCATTTATCAATACGTATCTTCCATAATTAATCTTGTATCGCTAAATATTCACACATTAATGAATTACTCAATACTCAATACTCAATATCATTTATTCAATATAGGTACACTGTAGGTACACTTATTGACGTTAAAAATTACTTACTTATAAAACATGATGGTTATAAGTAGTTACGGTATCTTAAAACTAAAGCTACGAGGGTTCCAAAACTTAGTAAATTAATACTTAGACCTACGATAAAAGCCCAGTGATGCTTAGACATACATTGCTTAGACCTTACTTTACACTAGCACCTCTAGCGTTGAATTTAAACGCGGTAGCCCTCATTCAATGGCGATCAGGAGTTTTAGCAATACAAAATCTGTGTTTGTGTAAGTTTATGATATAATATCTTGTTTCATTCTATCTCATGTCTTGTTGTACCTATTCTTCCTCCACAACCTTTCTCACTGCTAAGGGTCACTGGTAGAGATCTCTTGTAGAGATAAGTGCTTCCTTGTCCACTATGTATGTTTTTCTTCTTATTGTATAACTTTTTGGTACTAAATAAAATAAAAAACTTGAGAGGTGTCAAGGGACACCCGGATGGAAGGAAGTTCATCAGCAATATCCGGAACTTGTGCAGAAACACTGTCAGGATTCATTATTGTTATTATTTTTTATGTACAAAAAACCTGTATGCACTCAACATAAATAATCGTCGCGACACCACAATTCAATGCGAAATAGAAAGACGAAACGAAAACAACTGGATTGCTTTCTATGAGAGAGAGAGAGAGAGAGAGAGTGAGAGAGACATACAGAGAAACACTTGCACGCCGGCTTACAACTATAGCAAAAAGTGTCTTTACAACTTTTGGTCTTAATTTTTTCCGTCTAGCCCCCTTTCGCAACGCGCGATAAGGAACTCCGTTTTTCTTTTTTTTCTTTTTTATCCACTACAAGTTAGCCCTTGACTGCGATCTCACCTGATGGTAAGTGATGATGCAGTCTATGATGGTAGCGGGCTAACCCGTTAGGGGTATGGCAGTTATATTAGTGAATGAACTAGAAGTAGAACAAGATATGAGTTATATTAAACCCATAACCCTATTCGGTTTCTACACGCATCGTATATCCGTACCAAAAAAAGAAAAAAAATGTTCAATGTACGGTAAATTGTTTCAGATTATCGTTGGAACTAAATAATAAAAAAAAAAACAAAAAAAAATGTTCAATGTACGGTAAATTGTTGCAGGTTATCGTCTGCGGCTCTAGTGCCGGCAGGGGGTGTGGTGGTGTGATGGTAGATATCCGATACCATCACCGCGAGCGTAGCACGCGAGCGCTTGTAGACACCACCATAAACTGTCTGTGGAACATACTATGTTTATGGCTTTATCTATGGGGTTATGGGGTAAGGTTTCAATTAACTATGCCAATCATTGCCAACCAAATAGCATGATTGAAGCTTTATAGAAGACTAGATGATGACCGTGATTCTATCGTATCTATCTATTCTTCGTCCGCGTGGATTAAGCTTTTTTGATTCCCGCGAGAACTCTTGAATTTTCCGGGATAAAAAGTAGCCTATGTCCTTCCCCGGGATACAACCTATCCCTGTACCAAATGGCATCCAAATCGGTTGAACAGATGAGCCGTGAAAGCGTAGCAGACAGACAGACAGACACGCTTTCGCATCTTGCCTTTTCGTAGCTGTGAGATGCTATGTTGTGATACTAAGAGAGATTTGACTTTGTGGTTTTCCTATCATAATTATTATACATGCGAAAGTGTGTTTGTTTTTTGGACTGTTGGTTTGTCCTTCAATCACGCCGCAAAAGAGCAACAGAGTGACGTGATTTTTGTATAGTAGAGGACCCGGAGAGTGCTCTGGGTCCTCAACTATACTCATGCGAAAAAAAAAGTAGCCTATAAAACTACATAGGCTACTTTTTATCCCGGAAAATTAAGAACGCGTGGGAACCAAAAAACCTCAGTCCACGCGGATGAAGTCGCAGTCATCAGCTAGTCTTCTATACCAACTATATCTATATCAACTGTAATTGGAAAATTTCTGTACATTAAATATTAAAAAAAATAAAATTGGAGGAAGCTTTATTAGAGCCCATTTCTTTTAGAATATTTTTCTATCTGAAAACTGAAACTACTGGACGGTTTGGAATGGAAATTGGCACACTTACAAAGTTAACATTCTGGATTAGTAGAATATTAATTTATATGCTGTTAAACAATAGGGCCTCCATAGGGATAGGCGATGAAAGTTTCGGTAAAATTTACTCCATACCTCCGTCAAATCTCAACCGATTTTGTGAATTTTTGTTTCCTAAACTTCTTTTCCATGTATATGCTGCAGGGCTATTCCCATCCGATGAGTAGTTCTTGCGAACTTTTCAATGGATATTAAAATCAATCGCGATCAGTTTAATAGCTTGAGGTACGAAGCTGACGTGATCTACTTAGTCTAAATATACAAAAGGAAAAAGTGACTAACCGACTGACCTGTTTGATAAACACTTAACGAAGCGGGCTAAAAGTTTGGCATGCAGGTAGCTATTAAGAGGTAGACATCCACTCAGAAAGAATTTATGAAAATACATAAACCCTTAAAGGGTTAAAATACAGGTTTGGTGTGGTCAAAAAACACCAAAAAACCTCAGTCCACGGGGATGAAGTCGCAGAGAAAAGCTGGTAAGAAATAATACTAGTATGTCTAGTAGATACGGACACGACCTCCATATATTTAGACGTTTCATGTACATAATATGTATCAAGTATGTAATTTATGAGCGGGTGTTTAATGTAATTTATGGAATATAACTGCCGGTGTTGCTCTAACTAGGCTACTGATAGCACTGCAGTGAATGCGGCACGAGGAAAAAATGTATAATACCTATGAGGATTCAACGTATTCCATACAAATATTACACATTATAATCGTTATGAAGACGCAGAGAACATCTAAATGTTTCTCTCTCTGAGTCGTATTCCTAATTGCTAAGGGTCATGACCTCTCTTTCCATTAAACACATAGTGGCAGGGGTTTTCTTGGGATAATAAAGCGGTGGGTTCCCAAGGCCTTCCGCATACGACTCGACTTATTTCAACTCGTAGGTAGGTAACTAACGATTATTATCAGATGTCAGTGTTATTAACCGGGACCGACGGCTTAACATGCTCTCCAAGGCACGGAGGAAACGAAAACGCCAAATTCGGATTCTCGGTCACTCATCCAGTTTCCGACTTAGATCAACGTTGCTTATCAATCGTAATAGACTGATATGCGTAGCCGCAACTAGGCCATTCGTCCATTAAAGGTTTACTTTTTTTTAAATGTTTTATTTCTAGAATATTTTTCATTTTAATAAATGGTGTCCGCGATTTCATCTGCGTTGATATAGGATCAAATTCCTGATGATTTTCTGTATTTCAAAGTAGGCTATGTCAATCCAGGTCTTCTACACATGTAAAATATAAATATAACTAGACACATGTATAAAAACACTTCGATCCGTTGCTCTATTGCAGCATGATTGAAGGAGACAAAGCAATAAATTTGGAAATAGTACGGATATCGTAGCATTGCGCTACGATATTATGTAGGCTCGTAGCGGGTTTTCTACATAATAATAATATTACGTATCTAGTTTTATTTATGTTCAGAAGTAACAGATGGTAAACGGTTTTCGACATCTTGTCTTAGACAAAAATCCATACTCCATGGAAATACTTTGAAGGCGAAAGTGTGTCTGTCTATTTGTATCTATTTCAAGGTATTTCCTTTATCTGATTTCGATGAAATTTAGCACACAAATAGCTACCCTGGAAGCAGTAACTTGATACTGAACTTGACACCCATTTGGGGTGAAATTTTTAAAAATCCTTCCTTAGTGAGCGCCTACGTCACGAAAGGAACCTAGTATCAAAATTTCAAGTTTCTAACCCCAACGGTTTCTATATCTCTAATATATAAAATTCTTGTGTCAGTTTTAGTATTTATACTCCTCCGAAACGGCTTGACCGTTTTTGATGAAATTTCATATGTATATTCAGTAGGTATGAGAATAGGTTTATAACTAATTTTTACACCCCTAAGTGTTAAGTGGTTCACCCCAAAAAATTTTTTTTATTTTTTTGTCAATTTTTTTTTTGTTATTTTTTTATGGCGTGGAATTGAAAAATACATTAAGGCCTAAATTTGTATATTCCTACCACCGACCCCTATGTTTTGATAGCATTTTATATTTTTCAACCCTGGTCGATAGCTGATCAATGGGGTCCTGTCTTGCCAAATAGCAAGTTTAATCATTCATATGACAAAACAACGTTTGCCGGGTCAGCTAGTATACATATAATATACATACAGAAGAGCTTTACCAAGGAACATAATATTCTGAGTAAGTATAGGTATTTCTTTTTCCTAGAAAATATTTTTTCTTATTGTACTTCTTATGATGGTTCCTGTAAAAGATGGAGGATTTCCTTTGAGGCGACCCTGTACGCTCACGTCCCCTTCCTGCCTCGACTCTGAACTGTGGATTCCGGTTATTACGACTGGCATCTTACATTCTTTAACCTAAAGGATCCAGCACAGTTTTCAATCTGAGTATATTATTTCAATAGTACTAAAATTACTTTAAAATTTGATCTATATGAAATACTTTTTGAATATTAGAAATATCAGCTATACAAGGTACCTAATTAATTTATCTCACATAAACTAGAGTTATGATTATCTGCATCATTAATGAATTCCAGGTGAGAAAGCAGTCAAGAGTGTGTTGGTAGTTGAATAAAAAAGAGATAAATACCCTACGTCTTTGTCTGTCTAGGCTGGTTGCGGCCGAACTTAGTATGGTGGTTAAACCCACACCCCAAATCGGTTTCTACGTGGTGTCGTATTGAAACCTTAAATCGCTTCAAGGCACGAATCTGTGGTAATAACAAGCTTCCCACCAGACTAGAGCTGTTACAATTACAAAAAAAAATTGCCCTGGTCGGGAATTGAACCAGAGACCTCCCAATAGGCATGATGACAGTAACCAAGAATCGATGAAATTATAAATTTATCTAATGAAATAGGATTCATGGATTATAAGAAACGTATTTAATTTTCTATTTCGAGTGAGATTGCTATTTATTTTGATAAAATAAAACTATAAAATACAGCAATCCGCCATAATGGATTAAACGCCTAGAAGCGAATGACGTCAGAATTGTTTGTTTTCGAGCTTTGACAATCACACTATTGTTTACTGCACACTGCACAGAGTACATTGGTAAAAACAATAGTGACGTCACAAACGACGCCATGACACCCGCGAGCGTTTTGGCGTGAATTTTAAAATTTCAATTTAAAATGCCAATTTTATCTACCAAACCTTATTTTTCTGCTGAAATAATATATTTTTTCGAAATAGTAGATACTTCCGAACATAATCTGACAATTTTTCAAAATCAGTTATCATGCCTTTTATGCCATAGTGTTCATGACTCTCATCCGTTTTTCTACGTGAGCGATAAACGTGACACCTCGACTCTATACGTCGCGACGCGACTGTATAAAACATTAGCTTCACGTGGCCTAAGTTGTCGCTTAGACAAGTTTGTCATTTTCTATGGCGTCGCATCGCGTCGCGTTGTGTCGCGTCGCTTCTGTCGCTCACCTAGGACAATGGGTCAGCGAATATTACCGTTAAATAAATAAATTAATAACACTTTATTTCAGGCAAATACAAATTGACAGCCCATCATTTGTTACAACAATCACTTAACCTATGTTAGTAAAAAAAATACCTAACCTACTCTTATACCTAAAGCCTCAGCACATCTACAGGGCTCTTTGGGGCTTTCTAATGAGAATGTGTGCACCATTCCAGCACCTCCAGAGAGGGCTGTCCAGCTTAGTAGCCAATGTAACATCGTTAAAAGTTAAAAAGTTAACTTCATATAACGTTCATCCAATAAGCAAGTTTCGAGGGTTTTCCTTACTTTACTTTCATAATAAGATTAATTCGGAACTCACTTTGTGGTCGCTTGCTAATCAATTGCTGATAAAAAAACTTGATTATAAAAACGTCGACACCGCTTCACCCGCCCTGAGGTTCCGAGGGAAATTAAAAAAGTTTAAGACGCACGCCATCTTGTTTTGATCAGTGCTGTGGTTTGCCAATAAATTGTGTAATGTGGTTCCCAAAGAGTTTCTGGATTTGCCATTACATAGATTTAAAGACTGTGTTAAACAGCATTTGTAAAGTCGAGGCTATCGACGATTTTATTAATGACAAAGTTGCATGGAAGCAACCGGCCTCGCATCCAGTGACCCACAAGTCAGTGTAATACTTGTAACGTATGTGTTGTGTTGTCTACATATTGTAACCTTTTCTTTTCTATGAAAAGAGCAACTGCTGAGTTTCTTGTCGGCTCTTTTCAGTAGAATCAGCTTTCCAAACCGGTGGTAGAGTCTTGACGTTTCATAAGTGGCACAAGTTGTCCTATATAAAATAAATAAATCATTTATCATTATCATTGAATTGGTTCATTAATTTGTTTCCATCGTCGTCAACCGATAGACTTCCACTGCTGGACATAGGTATCTTGCAAGGCTTTCCACATGTCGCGTTCTTGCACCTTGGGACCCCCATAATCTATCGGTTCTTCAAATTATGTGCCCTGCCCAATTTAGTTCTTCTGCCGAGATCCTCTTTCCGTAAATTAAAACAATTCCATTCCAAAAAGTCAGGTTTCGAATCAATGTGTCTATTAATTTTTATTTTAAGTATTAAGTATTAGCGATTTAACGTATAACAAAGGCTATATTTAATTTTATATTAAGGGACATGCATGAAAACAAAATATGCATTAAACTTCCGTATAAACACTAACGAAACTGCCACTTTTTTAAGAACAAGGAAACTATGAGGCAAAGGCTTTAAATCATTAACTTTTCCGACAGTTTGTTATTGCTTACTTGCACATTTAGGGACAAAAAGTTATAAAAACAATAAATCGTTTTGTCCCTAATGAATCACGGAGCCCTCCGTCCCATCATTTGTATAGTCCCTGGTCCAAACAAAATTTAATTACGCCTTTCCTTCGACGATGGCTACAACTTATTTACCTTCTAATTGAATCAGGTGTTTTTGGGAATAATGAATTCGCGAGCGAGTTGCCTTTTGTTTCGTCCCCGGGACAAATTGCTTCTTATTATCCTCAGCGTTATTGTTTCTGAAAGTTCCCAGTTACCGCCCCACCAGTCAATCAAGGGAATGCTCTTTTTCATTCCGATTTGGAATTTGTGTTAAGAATTTCCCAATAAGGACTCTAGAGGTATTCCCGCTTCTTGAACAAAAAAATAGCTTAATACGTGACTGGAATTGGAATCTTTTTTGAATTCTCGAATTCGCTCCCGTGGGAATTACGGAAAAATTGAGCTTAATTCGTTATCATTATTTATAATAATATTATAAAATGCGAAAGTGTTAGTTTGCACTTCAATCACGCCGCCACAAAGCAACGGATTGAAGTTATTTTGATGAGTACAGTTGAGGACCTGGACAGCGATAAGGGCTACTTTTTATCAAAATGACAATGAAAATTAAGGATTTCGCGGATTAAAGCGTGGGCAGGCGAAAATAATAATTTAAACCATAAGTCAGCTTTCTAGGTTTGGGCTGGTTTGCTCTTAATTTTTGCATGTACCGAAGGCCCCTTTTTGTAAGTATAACAAGTAAGCCCGCTACCGTATTAGGCTGACCACCATTTGAGATTGCAGTGGGCTGACTTGTATTGGAATAAACAAAGATGCGTTATCCTGTTCACAGTAGCGATAGGGATCTATAGCTGATTGTCGAAAGTGAATTCATATTCATAATTCGTAATTCATAATTCATAAGTCATAATTCATAATTCAGAATTCATAATTCATAATTCATAATTTTTATTTTGCCAAATTGTGGGTAACAACAGTTGTTATCTTAAAAAAGAATTGTTCACAATTTACCGCCAGTGGTAGTGTGCAAAAATATACATGTACATCCTTAATTTTTTTTTTTAATTTAAAATAATACAATAGAACTTAATGCTAGCTAGCCTAATCTAATTACTATATAAATCATGCCCACGTGGAATGATGGCAAGAATGCTGGCTGCATTTCCGCGCTGGACAGCCAGGCTGATCCTTTGCGCAAAAATGAGCCAGCCCTTCTGTCACCAGATGAGGCAACTAACCGCGGTGAAATATCTCGCAAAAATTTCGTAATTTTTCTATCAATTATTTATAATATAGTGTTGCAAATTTCTAGAGGATACTTGAAGAAGAAAGACGTAGAAGCTCTCCTGACTCATTTATTAACATGAACAATAAAAATATTACAGCGAAAAAAATAAAATCACACAAGAACGATACGCAACGACGGGTGACAAGTAAGAGCGTCCTCAGCAGATGAGCACGCATCCTTTTATAACCTCGTCTCTGACACCATCGTTATTTTTCTTAATCGCAGGGAATGAACTTCATTCTTGAATTTCATTTCTTTATCCTGAAACAAGTATCTTATGTTAGTATTTATCTACAATAACAGGTATATCCAACATAATAGGCAAGATGACTGATTTTGAAAAATGGTCAGATTGTATTCGGAAGAATCTACTATTTCGATAAAATATCTTATTTCAGCAGAAAAATAAGGTTTGGTAGAAAAAATTGGCATTTGAAATTTAAATTTTTAAATTCACGCCAAAACGCTCGCGAGTGTCATGGCGTCGTTTGTGACGTCACTATTGTTTTTACCGATGTACTCTTTGCAGTGTGCAGTAAACAATAATGTGATTGTCAAAGCTCGAAACCAACATTTGTGACGTCATTCGCTTTTTGGTGTTTCATCCATTATGGCGGATTGGTGTATTTTATAGATTTATTTTATCAAAATAAATAGCAATATCATTCGAAATAGAAGAATAAATACATTTTTTATAATCCATGAATCCTATTTCATTAGATAAACTTATAATTTCATTGATTCTTGGTTACTGTCATTATGCCTATTCCCATAAGTCCAACCATTTAAAATGTGTCGTGTGAAGACTTTTGCAGTCGACAGGTGCGACAATGTGACTCGTTACCGTACATTATGCACGCCACATCGACTGCATCGATGTTGCTTTCCTAGACACCGTTCACTATAAAGCGGTGCGCCATTTTAGATTTCCTCTTCGCCAGTCTTAACGTGCGGAGGTCCCGGGTACGATCGCCGGCAGGGTCAATTTGGGAATTTATAATTTCTGAATTTTTCCTGGTCAGCTAGTTTCCACCCTACCGGCAAAGACGTACCGCCAAGTGGTTTAGCGTTCCGGTACGACGTCGTGTAGAAACCGAATATGGGTTTAAAATAACTGCTTGCACTGCTTACCCAACTGGAAAAACGTCAATGCTCATTTTTCATCAAAACCGTTAGCAAATAGGTATTCTGACTAACTAATGCCTACCCTAGCTTCAAAATCTGTGCACGCCACTGGACCCCGGGTGTCGTCACAGTTACTGGATTTTATTAGTTTTTTTTTTTTTTTTAGAATTACTAACATATATCAAGTCTAACTAACCACTATGGGCCTTTGTAGTCTGTTAATAAACGTTGCATTCATTCATTATTTGCACCCTGTAGGGGGGTTATTTCCACCCTGTAGTGGCGAAAGGAGTGTATCGGTTGTTTGTCAGGGGGAGCGTCAAACAGCTCTCCATACAAATGCTAACGCGCTGTTATCGGCATCTCTAGGGCGTCGCTTCGTTACGTCGCTGAGCTGTGATTGTGTCGAGCCGCGTTGATGCAGTTATGACGTCCAGCTGGGCGACCGTGTATCTCTGACAGCTACAGTGTAACGATCGCAATCACCTCTGATTGGATAACACTCTTCCACTATTGGACAAAATCCCTGGTCTGGCCTGGTGGGAGGCTTCGCCCCCAATTATGTAAGGAAATCGTAATGGTCTGTCAAACGTATTCGAGCTGTTTAGGGAGCTCATAGTTGCTTGCACGTCCAAACGCATGTATGTACTCCTCAAAAAGTCAGAGTTATACGATATGAGCTGTCAAATGAATACGATTAGCTTAGATAATCGGGCCTCTGATTGGATAACACTCTTCCACTATTGGACAAAAGCTCTGCTCTGGCCTGGTGGGAGGCTTCGGCCGGGGCTAGTTACCAGCCTACCGGCAAAGATGTGCCGCCAAGCGATTTAGTGTTCTAGTACGATGCCGTGTAGACACCGATTATGGTTATGGGTTTAATATAACTGCCCATAACAAGTTAGCCCGCTATTTGACGCACTTTCCATCAGATGATATCGCAGTCAAGGGGTAACTTGCAGTGGATTTAAAAAAGCCATTGATGCAGCAAAAATACCATAAATTCAGCCAATCACAACAATTGATGCTGTAACAATGATTGGTGCAAAACATACGCGGTCGCCCTGCAGGTAAAGGCAAGAAATAGGAACTTTGCAAGCAAAAAACATGCAGGTATTATTGGACAGCATTGTTCTTCCGTCAAATATTCATTAATTGCTCACGTAAGCTCTCTCCATCGCTCACCGCCAAGATCTTACTTACTTTTGGTTGTACAAATACCAGCCTGTGTTTAATTCCAGTGCTTTGGCCTATAAAATTGTGTTGTATTTTTAATGGCAATATTTAATAAGTATGGAGTCAATAATATACCTAAATTTAGTAACATTATAACTGCTAACCCAACAGATTTATTTACTAGAATGTGAAAAATTAATGGAACAATTCATAATTTAAAAAATTAAAAAACACGACTACCCTGCCATAAAACGTACTAATAAATTAGAATCTTATTCACATTTTTATTTTTATTAAATTATATATTTTTTTCAATCACTGGATATTATATTGAACTATAGTCTATAATCTATAATAATATTATAAATGCGAATCGGATGGATGTATGGATGTATGGATGTACGGATGTATGGATGTTTGTTAGTCAATCACGCCCCAACGGCTGAACGGATCTGGCTGGATCTTGGCACAGAGATAGATTGTAGTCTGGAATAGCGCATAGGCTACTTTTTGTCCCGGAAAATCAAAGAGTTCCCGTGGGAACCAAAAAACCTCAAACCACGCAGACGAAGTCGCGGGCATCAGCTAGTATTATATATTTTGTTAACATTGTCATAGTCTTTTTCGGTCTATAATTATTGTCAGCCCTAACACAGACTACGTTCTATTTGGGCTGCAAATTTCAAACACCAGTCCGTATTTTATTCTAGTGCTTTTGTCTATTAAATGTGGTGATGTTGTTCATTTATTTATTTTTATGTAGTCTTGTCTGTGACACCACTGGTGAATAAACTGTTTTTCTTTCTATCTTTCATTTTTTGAAGGCAATCTTCTATATAAATAAAAATCAATTGCTGTCCGTTTGTCTCGCTAAAACTCGAGGACGGCTGGACTGATTTAGATAGATCTTTTTGTGTGTTTGAGTGGATGCATGGCTGGTTTATATTCATAATTGGACCCGGCAGGGGGTGCTGCAATCGGACTTTAGGTTCAGGTTAGGGCCCACTAGTAAATAAAATAAATAAATTATACATCATCAACAATCAACATCCCCTCAACCCATCACAACTGAGAGTGAGAAGCTAAACCTTTCTAGCCATAGTCCACCACCCTGACCAAATGACTTTATATACCTTTGAGTACACTACCATACCTACAGGTTTTCGAACGATGTTGATTTTCGTTAAAGCAAGTAATATCTTATGCCTTAAAGATATCGTTGCAGAACAGGAAATCGAATTCATGATATCTAGGCGTGTATTTGCGTCATAGATTACAATCGATCCATGCTCGCATGGAACGATAACAAATGGAATAAATTAACCAGGCAAATAAGTTCACTAGCTATCAAATAACAGAACGTATAAATCACGAAAAACAAGCAATGTATGACGCAACGGCAATAGATGAAGCGATATAATTTGTAGTACAGAAAATGCGAAACGCCAACCCGGTACTAATATAATGTTTGACTGAATCGCTTATATACCCACAATCGCTTAAGCATCCGACGTTAACGCAATTTTGATGTACATTGCTTGATTATTCTTGTAGATGTATGTGTATAAACTGTATATAGGTACTTCGTTTCTCTTTATTCGGACAGAAGTCCCATCTTGATCTATATTAGTAACAGACGTTCTAGTATTTTGAAAAAGTGAGAAATATATGATTGCGTTAGACAAACTGTAGCGTCCAAACTATGGTTCTCAAGACAGTGCTTACGGTTTAAAAGAGTTTTGGAACTACATAGAGATCAATATTAATATCATTCATCAACACGTATAATCCATAATTAATCTTGTATCGCTAAATATTGACAACATTAATGAATTAATACTTAGACCTACGATAAAAGCCCAGTGATGCTTAGACATACATTGCTTAGACCTCACTTTAGACTAGCACCTCTAGCGGCGAATTTAAACGCGGTAGCCCTCATTCAATGGCAATCAGGAGTTTGACCATACAGACTGTGTGTTTGTGTAAGTTTATGATATAATATCTTGTTTCATTCTATCTCTATTCTATATAGGTTCGCGCTTGACGACAATCATGCTTAGTGCAAAGCAATGATGAGGTCTAGGTTGGAACGCGCTTGCCTAGAAGATGCCTATTCACTCTTGCCTTAAAGGTACTTAAGTTATAAGTGGCAGGAAACACGTGCGTATCAGAAACGTCGAGCAAAAACGCTTCGTGCGAGCAAATTGAACGTCAACCACGTAAATTCTTCCTCCACAACCTTTCTCACTGCCAAGGGTCACTGGTAGAGATCTTTTAAAGAGATAAGTGCTTCCTTGTCCACTATGTATGTTTTTCTTCTTATTTTATAAGTTTTTGGTACTAAATAAAATAAAAAACCTGAGAGGTGTCAAGGGACACCCGGATGGAAGGAAGTTCATCAGCAATATCCGGAACTTGTGCAGAAACACTGTCAGGATTCATTTTTGTTATTATTTTTTATTATGTACAAAAAACCTGTATACACTCAACAAAAATAATCTCGACACCACACTGTTCAATGCGAAATAGAAAGACGAAGCGAAAATAACTGGCTTGCTTTCTATGAGAGAGAGAGAGACAGACAGAGAGACACGCGCACGCCGCACGTCTTATAGGCCTACTGCACTTTTCACAGGGACCCTTACCCTTGAATCAGTGTAGTGTAATAAGTTTTAGGGAGAAAGGGTCCCTAAATCCCTGTGCAATAAGCGACGCTCTAACTAGCGGCCACGCCCACCCTCACTTTAGGGCCCTGTGAAAAGAGCAGTTTAATAGGCCTATTACAACTATAGCAAAAAGTGTCATTACAACTTTTGGTCTTAATTTTTTCCGTCTAGCCCCCTTTCGCAACGCGCGATAAGGAACTCCGTTTTTTTTTTATCCACTACAAGTGAGCCCTTGACTGCGATCTCACCTGATGGTAAGTGATGATGCAGTCTATGATGGTAGCGGGCTAACCCGTTAGGGATATGGCAGTTATATTAGTGAATGAACTAGAAGTAGAACAAGATATGAGTTATATTAAACCCATAACGTAAATAAATCCGTACCAAAAAAAGAAAAAAAAAATGTTCAATGTACGGTAAATTGTTTCAGATTATCGTTGGTACTAAATAATAAAAAAAAAACAAAAAAAAAATGTTCAATGTACGGTAAATTGTTGCAGGTTATCGTCTGCGGCTCTAGTGCCGGCAAGGGGTGTGGCGGTGTGATGGTAGATATCCGATACCATCACCACGAGCGTAGCACGCGAGCGCTTGTAGACACCACCATAAACTGTCTGTGGAACATACTATGTTTATGGCTTTATCTATGGGGTTATGGGGTAAGGTTTCAATTAACTATGCCAATCATTGCCAACCAAATAGCATGATTGAAGCTTTATAGAAGACTAGATGATGCCCGTGATTCTATCGTATCTATCTATTCTTCGTCCGTGTGGATTAAGCTTTTTTGATTCCTGCGGGAATTCTTTAATTTTGCGGGATAAAAAGTAGCTTATGTCCTTCCCCCGGGATATAAACTATCCCTACACCAAATTTCGTCAAAATTGGTTGAAGTGATTTTTTTTGATTCCCGCGAGAACTCTTGAATTTTCCGGGATAAAAAGTAGCCTATATCCTTCCCCGGGATACAACCTATCCCTGTACCAAATGGCATCCAAATCGGTTGAACAGATGAGCCGTGAAAGCGTAGCAGACAGACAGACAGACGAGCTTTCGCATCTTGCCTTTTCGTGGCTGTGAGATGCTATGTTATGATACTAAGAGAGATTTGACTTTGTGGTTTTCCTATCATAATTATTATACATGCGAAAGTGTGTTTGTTTTTTGGACTGTTGGTTTGTCCTTCAATCACGCCGCAAAAGAGCAACAGATTGACGTGATTTTTGTATAGTTGAGGACCCGGAGAGTGCTCCGGGTCCTCAACTATACTCATGCGAAAAAAAAAGTAGCCTATAAAACTAAATAGGCTACTTTTTATCCCGGAAAATTAAGAACGCGTGGGAACCAAAAAACCTCAGTCCACGCGGATGAAGTCGCAGTCATCAGCTAGTCTTCTATACCAACTATATCTATATCAACTGTAATTGGAAAATTTCTGTACATTAAATATTAAAAAAAATAAAATTGGAGGAAGCTTTATTAGAGCCCATTTCTTTTAGAATATTTTTCTATCTGAAAACTGAAACTACTGGACGATTTGGAATGGAAATTAGCACACTTACAAAGTTAACATTCTGGATTAGTAGAATATTAATTTATATGCTGTTAAACAATAGGGCCTCCATAGGGATAGGCGATGAAAGTTTCGGTAAAATTTACTCCATAACTCCGTCAAATCTCAACCGATTTTGTGAATTTTTATTTCGTAAACTTCTTTTCCATGTATATGCTGCAGGGCTATTCCCATCCGATGAGTAGTTCTTGCGAACTTTTCAATGGATATTAAAATCAATCGCGATCCGTTTAATAGCTTGAGGTACGAAGCTGACGTGATCTACTTAGTCTAAATATACAAAAGGAAAAAGTGACTAACCGACTGACCTGTTTGATAAACACTTAACGAAGCGGGCTAAAAGTTTGGCATGCAGGTAGCTATTAAGAGGTAGACATCCACTCAGAAAGAATTTATGAAAATACATAAACCCTTAAAGGGTTAAAATACAGGTTTGGTGTGGTCAAAAAACACCAAAAAACCTCAGTCCACGGGGATGAAGTCGCAGAGAAAAGCTGGTAAGAAATAATACTAGTATGTCTAGTAGATACGGACACGACCTCCATATATTTAGACGTTTCATGTACATAATATGTATCAAGTATGTAATTTATGAGCGGGTGTTTAATGTAATTTATGGAATATAACTGCCGGTGTTGCTCTAACTAGGCTACTGATAGCACTGCAGTGAATGCGGCACGAGGAAAAAATGTATAATACCTATGAGGATTCAACGTATTCCATACAAATATTACACATTATAATCGTTATGAAGACGCAGAGAACATCTAAATGTTTCTCTCTCTGAGTCGTATTCCTAATTGCTAAGGGTCATGACCTCTCTTTCCATTAAACACAAAGAGGCAGGGGTTTTCTTGGAATAATAAAGCGGTGGGTTCCCAAGGCCTTCCGCATACGACTCGACTTATTTCAACTCGTAGGTAGGTAACTAACGATTATTATCAGATGTCAGTGTTATTAACCGGGACCGACGGCTTAACATGCTCTCCAAGGCACGGAGGAAACGAAAACGCCAAATTCGGATTCTCGGTCACTCATCCAGTTTCCGACTTAGATCAACGTTGCTTATCAATCGTAATAGACTGATATGCGTAGCCGCAACTAGGCCATTCGTCCATTAAAGGTTTACTTTTTTTTAAATGTTTTATTTCTAGAATATTTTTCATTTTAATAAATGGTGTCCGCGATTTCATCTGCGTTGATATAGGATCAAATTCCTGATGATTTTCTGTATTTCAAAGTAGGCTATGTCAATCCAGGTCTTCTACACATGTAAAATATAAATATAACTAGACACATGTATAAAAACACTTCGATCCGTTGCTCTATTGCAGCATGATTGAAGGAGACAAAGCAATAAATTTGGAAATAGTACGGATATCGTAGCATTGCGCTACGATATTATGTAGGCTCGTAGCGGGTTTTCTACATAATAATAATATTACGTATCTAGTTTTATTTATGTTCAGAAGTAACAGATGGTAAACGGTTTTCGACATCTTGTCTTAGACAAAAATCCATACTCCATGGAAATACTTTGAAGGCGAAAGTGTGTCTGTCTATTTGTATCTATTTCACGGTATTTCCTAAATCTGATTTCGATGAAATTCAGCACGCAAATAGCTACCCTGGAAGCAAAAACTTGATACTGTTTAACCTTAATCCACGCAGACCAAGTGTCGGTCATCACTTAGCATAGCATTAATTGTATAATTGTCAAAATTTTGTAATAAGTAAATATTATTCTCCGTTGTTATTCGAAATTATTATTTTGTTTAACTTGACTTCAGTAACTAAGCAACTACGTTTTCACGACAACAGATTAATTTATTCGACAAGAGATTATTAGGTACCTGAAGATAAATAATATTATAGAATTATAAATAATAATTTCGAAGCACCCCTGGCACTCAAACTGCATATACCCTAACGGGGAGACATGTCACTTTTTGTATTGTTCATGTTAAATGCAAATAAATGAATCTGAATCTATCCTATATTTTAGGACTTGTATTATTTCCATAGCTTACATTTTTAATTTAACGTAGAGCGCTAAACCATTTTAATGGGTGGGGAAAGAATAAATCTAAACACATAAACAGGGCAGTTTGGAATTCAACTGAGAGCCTATTACGCGGGAAAATTACCGTCCTCTCTAAAGGAGATGGTGTTTAGGAAAAAATATGAGAGCGTCCGCGGCACGGAACTGGGCGATTTATTTTGCGCATCTGGGACGCTGTTTGTAGCTGGAGAGGTAGTTTCTTGACTTTTTATACGACTGCCTGAAAAAAGGAGTGTTTTCAGGGTTCATGTATATACGACTGCCTGGAAAAAGGAGTATATTGTTTTCAGGGTTCATGTATGTATGTATGTATGTATGTGAGTTTGTATATTCCACCATAACTTCTTTACGCCTGAACCGATTTTGTTAAATGAGGTATCGTTTGAATCCCTTTTTTTTTTTTTTTTTTTTTTATCGCTGGGAAATGCGTTTAGGCATCCCTCTCGGAAGCAGGCAGTGTGAAACTGCGGTGCTTCCGAGAGGGTATGTGGGACTCACTGGCACTCCAGAATACCCACTAAAACCCAGCGGCGCTCCTGCGCATCGCCTTAAGGCTGGGTTACGGGAACACGCAATCATCCGCGACCCAGCCAGCGACGTCCGCCCAAGCGGACCCTCCTGCGGGGGGCATGCTGCCCCGACTCCCCCTCATGTTCCTCCGCGACTGAGGCTCAACGGGCGACAACGACGACGACGACGACGAAAACGACGACGACGACGACGGTCTGGCCGCCCGGAGCTCCCGTCAGGGTGGGAGGCGCCGGTCTTGCGCGCGCCTCCTGCGCCCGGCCCTTCGGCGGCGGAGAGGGTCTGCGTCGGCAGCTGCCTCACGCAGCCGTTCCGCCGCCTCCTTCTGGGACATCACCTCCTCGCAGAAGGAGGCGACGGCGTCCCAGGATTCTTCGCTGCCCACCATGGCTCGGACGACGGCGGGCAGCGAGAGGTCCGGCCCCACCACTGCCGCGAGTGCGGCGCGCTGGGGCGCCCACTCGGCGCACGACTCCAGCGTGTGCTGCGCCGTGTCCTCCGCGTGGCCGCACTCGTGGCACACCTCGCTGGGCTCCCGTCTCGCCACGCCGCACAGGTATCTCCCGAAGCAGCCGTGCCCCGAGAGAACCTGCACGAGGCGGAAGGAGAGGGCCCCGTGCGTCCGGCCGGTCCAGAGCTCCAGGACGGGCCGGATCGCCTCGATCGTCCGCCTGCCGGCAGTCGGCGCCAGAAGTCGGTCCCGCCAATGAGCGGCGAGATCGGCCTCCGCCAGCCGCCGCCAGGCGCGATCCTGCGCCGGCGTAGGGTGTTCCCCCCGGATGCGGGCATCCAACCTACGCCAATACGCCGCCGCGAGCACTTCAGCGTCGAGGTCCCATGGCGGCGTCCCCGCCAGCACACAGGCCGCCTCGTGCGATACGGTCCGGTAACCCCGTATCACTCTGACCGCCATGACCCTCTGCGGTCTCCGCAGCAGGGCCCGAGTTTGGGCGGTCAGAGTGTCCGACCAGACGGGCGCTCCGTAGAGCGCCATGGACCGCACGACGCCCGTGTACAGGCGCCGACACCGCGAGCTCGGTCCGCCCAGGTTTGGCAGGAGCCGACTCAGGGCTCCAGCAGCTCCCACGAGCTTCGGGACGAGACGCCGAAAGTGCTCCTCGAATGTCCACCGGCTGTCGAGGACGAGTCCCAGGTACTTCATCGTACGCTCGACGCCGATGGACACACCACCCACCACCAACTCGGACCGGGCGGGAGGCGCCCTCCGAGGCCCGTGAAAGCACAGGGCCTCGGACTTGTGCAAGGCCACCTCCAGGCCCAGGGCCCGAATCCTCGCTACGACGTGGGCCACGCCAGCCGTGGCCCTACGTCTAGCCTCCCGAAAGGTGCTGCCGCGAGCCGTGACGAGGGTATCGTCGGCGTAACATATCACGTCGACGCCCGTCATCAATGCCCCGCGCAGCACCCAGTCGTACCCGACGTTCCACAGGAGGGGCCCGAGAACCGAACCCTGTGGAACACCGCACGACATCGTCCTCTCCGACCAGTCCGAGCTGGTCGGATACCCGACCGATCGCCCGGAGAGGTAGGCGGCCACGATCCTCTCGAGGTACAGAGGAACCTCGTGGTACCTCAGCGCTTCCCGAATGCAGCTCCAGGGCAAGGTGTTGAAGGCGTTCGCGATGTCGAGCGACACCGCCACCAACACCTCGCCCCGGGACACCGCACTCTCCGCAAGGGCCCTCACGCACAGAATGGCGTCTACGGTGGACCTGCCCCTGCGGAAACCGTACTGGTTGTCGCTGAGGTCCGGCCCCACACTCTCCAGGTGGTGAACGAGGCGAGCGGCGATGACACGCTCGAAGAGCTTGCTCACCTCGTTCAGCAACACAATCGGTCGGTACGACGACGGCTCATGGGCCGGGCGGCCGGGCTTCCCGATCAGGACCAGCCTCCCCTTCTTCCACGCCCCGGGAAACTGGCCCCTCTCGAGGCAGGCACCGAACAAGGCCCGGACCCACGGCTCGAGCGGCCCCAGGGCGAGAGCCCAGGCGCGACCAGGGATACCGTCGGGACCCGGGGCGGTGTTCTTCGCGCGCATGCGCAACACCGCCGCCGCCAACTCTCCCTCCGCGACCGGGGGCGCGGCTGAGCTCCGGACTCTCTCCTCGGGAGGAGGCGCCATGCGAGGCGCTCCGCGGTCGGCCCTTTCGGGGAACAGGGTCGCGACCACCGACTCCACTACGAGGGGCTCGAGACTCGATGTTATTGGAGGGGCCGCGGGTCGGAGCTTTTTCCGGACCGCCTTGTAAGGCCTTCCGAACGGATCCCCATCCAGAGTCTCGAGCATCTCCTCGTGCGCCAGGTCCATGGCCACCCCGATGGCCTCGCGCAGCGCTCGCACAGCGTCCCTGTAGAGGGAGTAGAGCCGCTCCTCCTCCGCCGGGTCCCGTCTCCTCCGCCGGCGGCAGCGGGTGTATTGGCGCCTCGCCGCCACGCAGGATCTGCGCAGCAGCGTGAGCTCGTCGGACCACCAATACACCGCTCGCCTCGAGGGGATGGAGTGCACCCTCGGCATCGCCCCGTCGCAGACGCTCGTCATGGCCTCGCCAAGACGCGCCGCTTCGGCTTCCACACCGCCCAGACCGCCCTCTCGAGGCGCCGAGAACCAGGCCTCGACGAGGGCAGCCTCGACCAGGAAGTCCCGGTCCATGCGTTTTAAAGACCAACGCGGACCGGGAGGCAAGGGCCGAGTCGCAACACTCGCGGTAGCCGCGCTCGCGGAGACGGCGAACCTGATATAGCGGTGGTCCGCCAGTGTCTCCACGTCCTCCATCACCCTCCAGCCCCGGACGCGACGCGCCAGGGCGGGATCAGCGAAGGTGACGTCAACGACGGAGCCGCCCTGCCGCCGCACGCAGGTGTGGACCGACCCTCGGTTGAGGACCGTGAGGCCGGTCGCCGTCGCCCACTCCACCAACTCCTGCCCCCGAGGGTCCGTCGCTGGACACCCCCACGCCACAGATTTAGCGTTGAGGTCTCCAGCGACGAGCACGTGGCCGGAGCGACTCCTGCCGATCAGAACGCCGACTTCGTCCAGAAACTGTTCGAAGTCGGCGAGACTCCGATTCGGCGAGAAGTACACCCCGACGACCAGGATGTCGCCCACCACGGCAGAGACATATCCCCGACCTCGGACTACGTCGACGAAGGCCGGGGAACCCACCACGGGACGGGACGTCATCGCCACCACGCCGTCCCTATCTCCCACCCAATCGTCCCCAGATGGGACGCGGTAGGGCTCGGCGACCACGGCCACGTGGATCGACCACTCCGCCATGCTCTGGAACAAGAGGTCCTGAGCTCTGGCGCAGTGGTTGATATTCGCCTGGAGGAGGTTCAGGTCCATTACTGGTCCGTAGCCATTGGAACCTCCTCTCGCGGCGCCTCCGCTTGCTGGGGAGCGGGGGAAGGCCTGTCGCCGCTCCCTCCTCCCTTCTTCCCCTTAGGCGGGGGCACGCAAGCCCTGCCACCCGCCCGGTGCTCTGACGGCCGCCCGGCCGCCGCGCAGACGACGCAGCGAAGCGCCGCGGTGCAACCGCGGGCCTTGTGGCCTGGTTGGCCGCAGCGGTAGCACAGTCCGCTGCGGTCGACCCCCTCCGCGCATTGGGTGCCCACGTGTCCAGGTGCTAGGCACCTGTAGCACATCAGGGGGAAGTCGTCCAGCAACTGGACCCGAGCGGACACCCACCCCACCGTTAGGCGCCCCCCAGCCGCGATCTTTTTGGCGGCCGCAACGGGGCAGCGCACCAGCACTGCGCCCAGCCCGTCGCGCCTCACCCCCACCGCACCGGCCTTCACCTGCTCCGCGGGGCACTCTCCGGCCCTGGCGATCGCCGCCGCTACCTCCGCGCTGGTGACGGAGTCGTCCAAGCCCGACACCCGCAAGTCGACTGACTTTACAGGTCGGGTCACTCGGACGACCTCGTCACCCAAGACCTCCCTGAGCCTATTGGCTAAGGAGTCCGCCTTCTCCGCACTGGAGGCTCCGGCACCGGGGAACTCGAATATGCGGCCCCCCGTTGCCGCTCTCCGGAACCGGACCCCCTGGGCGCCCAGGTCCGCCGCGTCGATTTTCGCCTTCGCGGCGGCGATGACCTTTTCGTAGGTCGTGCCCCTTTCCTCTGCCGCCGGCAGCAGCGTCAGGACCACCGCCGACGACTGAGGAGTGCGGAGCTTCCGGGGCTTTCGGGGCTTGCGGGCGCGACCCTTCTCCTCTGGACGCCCCCCAGGACCGACCCTCGTCCAATCCGACGACGGCTGCGACTGTTGTTGCTGCTGCCGTTCTTGCGGACCGGGCATCTGGCCACCCTGCCCTCCCTTCCCTTTCTTCCCTTTCTTCTTCTTCCTCTTCTTCTTCGTCTTCCTCGCCTCCCTCGTATCGGAGGGTGGGGAAGAAGAGGAAGGAAGCGGGTCCTCCGTCTCCGGCCGAGTCCGTGGCCTCGGTGCCGGCCCCGCTGGGGCAGGGCCCTGGGGCGTGCCGCTAGGCGGGCTATGGGCCGGCGCCGCTCTCGGCGGGGGTGCCCTCGCTCCCGTCGCTCCGGAGGGTCCCGGAGCAGGCCTCGCCGTCGCGTCCGCGTACGTGGGCCCACCTCTCTTTTTATCGGAGGCCAGAGGTGGCCTCACGGACCGCTCCGGGAGGAGTCTGTCCTCAATGGAGGCCAGACGGGCATTCAGCATCCCCCCGACCTGCAGCATCACTGCCCGGCAGATCTCCTCCACGGAGGTCGCAGCGGCAGCAGCATGGGTGGGCCCTGGACGTCCACCCCTGTCGCCGTCCTTGCGGGGAGGAGGCCGCGACCCCGAGGGTGCCTCCTCAGTCCTTCCCGGGGGAGTAGGGGCGGAAGCCTGTCTCCGCGCCCTCTCCATCTCCTCCCTCATCTGGGCCATCTCTTTGCGGAGATTGGCCATCTCGGCCTGCAGACGGGCATTGTCCGCCTGCAGCTGCCGCGTCTCGTCCGATACTGTGCGCGACGCCAGAACAGCAACAGCCTCTTTAATGGAGGCCGCTGCGTCCTTCAGGTCGCGCACAAACGTACCCTTCAGGTTGGAGGACTTGGTGGCCACCTTGGCTATCAGGTCCAGGTCCTCCAGTACATTCTCCTGAAGCCGGGCAGCGGTCTGCACATCTACCCGCTGCCCCGTCACTGGCACGCGCGTTTCGCGCCTGAAGCGCGCCACGGCGGCCTCCTTCAGGAGAGCCGTCTCCGCCTGCTCTCTGGCCTGGGCTCTCGCCTCGGCCCTCTTCTCCAGGGCAAGAGTCTGCCGAGCTTTGCCCAGGCCAACGTAACGCCCATGGATAGGCGGACGCCCTCGTCCTCTGACGGCTGGCGACCCCGGCCTCCCCTCATCGGAGGAAACGTCATCTCCCTCGCTGAGGCGAGGCCGTTTCACCCCCGGCATGCTCCGTAACTCCGTCGAAGACGCAGACCCCGACCTGGGCCTGTTGTCTACCGATATCAGGCTGCAGTCGGACTCCGCCGACATCTCCGCTACCTGCATATCCTTCTCCTGCCAAAACCTCCCTGAGGTTCCCTCTCCCTCCTCGCTCCTCGTCTCCTCCACCGTTGTTGGGTTTAAATTTAAATTTTCCATTTGAATCCCACGAGTATGGGGGAAAAACGGTCCATCCGAGCGGTGCCCCCTGCACCCGGATAAGCCTACTACGTCCTGGGGGTCGGCCGGTACCCGGACGGGGGTGCGCTAAAGACTGAAGCCCTCTGAGGTTAGAGCGAATCCATCAGCCATTCATCCTCTCGCCGCGCACCAAAACTTAGGATTTGGATCATTTTTTATAGAGGTTTGTTCCTCGCGGTCCAGGCGACCAAGCCAAGACCCTCGGTCCCAGTGTCGGTCATGAGACATGACCACGTCCGACACTCCTAAGGGGTTCCGAGTTGGTGGCGAGGGCTGCGTGAGACTAATTCCCGCGCAGCCCGCTCGGAGGCAGGGTGAGTGCACACCGAGCCCGCCCGAGGACTCCCTCCCCTCCAGAGGGTCCTCCCTCCACCTGAGCGTTTCCCCCGCTCCCTCCCCCCTGAGCGTTTCCCCCGCTCCCCCCCCTTGAGCGTTCCCCCGCTCCCTTGGGCGTCTTCGCCCCCCCTCCCCCCTGGGTTCCTCCACTGTGCCCTCAGCTGATCAGAGGGACACGCGGAGAACCACCCCCTCCCCCCCTGCCAGGTTATTAGCCATGGCTAACAATATCCCATAGAGAGAAATTGTTAACCATGTTACCGGGGTGCACCGGCCCAAGCACTGCCCTTCCCTCCGGACGTGTCCAAAGGGACTAGCAGTGCCCGAGCACACTAGGAGGTTACCTGGCCCACACCCCATCGTTTGAATCCCTAGCTTATTCCTCGTGACAAAGGTTAGTTAAAAAAAAAAAAAAATTATGGTTGGAAAGGACCATGGTCCCGCATTAAAGACTAAAATTGAAAAAAAATATTCGAAAATAAGATTAACTATATAATCATCATCTAGAAAATGATGAGTAGATTCCAAAAATATATAACACTATAGTTCAATATCCAGTGATTCACAAAAAAATTTAATAAAAATGTGAATAACATTCTAATTTAACTAGATTAATTTAGATTAGTTCGTTTTTTAGCCGGCAAGTCGTGTTTTTGAATTTTTTTAATTATGACTTGTTCCATTAATTTTTCACATTCTAGTTAATAATTCTGTTGGGTTAGCAGTTATAATATTAGCAAATAATATTAAAAATATAACACAATTTTATAGGCCAAAGCACTGGAATTAAACACAGGTTTAAACACAGACCGTAGTCTGCATTAGGACATTTAGGAGGAATTTTAAGATAAGACAATGATAATGTCTTATCTTATTATGACAAAATATACCTAGTTATACTATCAACTTAATCATTAACAGTGGGACGTAATGCGACCAAATCAGATATAAAAACGTATTCTCTTTATATTGATATAAGGAATAAGGATGGATTTTTAGAACACATTTGAACCCGTGGGAGGTCGCTATTAATAGTATTACTATATAATATATATATATATATATATATATCTCAGGCAAAATAATTAATGCGAAAGTGAGGCTCTCCGTTAAGATCCTTTTTACGGCTAAGAAATCTAAACTTAACGTTTGAGCAGATATCCACGGCAATCGAAGTCATAAGAAAGTCATTTTATAAAACTTAGAAAACAAATTTTAAACACAATCAAACAAATTTTAAACTGTATCGTATTCCTTAATGCTGGTGGTCGTGACCCCATTCGATTAATCGCATAAAGGCAGGGGTTTTCTTGGGATGATAATGCGTTGGGTTCCCAGGTCCTTCCTATAATACCCTTTACTAATTTTCCCATGTCCACAAACTATTAAAAGTACAATACAAATTACAATAAGTCAATAATAATGGCCAATATTTCTGCATTACTTTTCAATTAAAAGATCAAATTAAGCGTAACCAGTCGGAAGTTTGGAACGAAGCATTATTTATTACGAAAAACTAGAATTCATTAAGGCCTAAAACTTTTGCCGTAAACAGAAAACTCGAAAGGGGTGCCAACGTAAAAAGACTGCCTGATTTTAACTTGATAACGGGAGGCGTGGTTGTTCCTCTACCACGCAATGAAAGAATACACGCTAGTAATGCTGCAGAAGAAAAAGATTTACACCCAACGCTTGTTACGAACACAACGGTTGAATAATTTCTTGTTTAGCCGGTAATGGATGCAGTGTCAAGCGATGACGTCGCGATACATGATCAGGTGTTGAAGGTAGGCTGAAAGTAAACAGCAAGGTTGTTGATTAATCATCGTGAAATAGTATCGCAAACAGAGATAGCGGTAAAGCACCGAATTTTTTATACAAAGGGGTTAATTTGCACAAGAATTATGTCTGTTTACAGATCCCGAGCAAAAACAACGCAAGGCACGGTCTGCTGAATAATTCTGTAGAAATAGTTGATACAAAGTACGAAAAATTCATTTTGTTACATTAAATTAGTAAATTTCACTGTTATCTCTATCTGTCTACATCTTTGCCTCATATTGGCGTACGACCCGTACTGTTACCCTCTATATAATGGTAAAAGATTTTCTTGGAAATACATTTTTAAGATTTATACACAGCATACATTAAAATTTATAGTTTTATTGAACGGTATATCTACATTTAAAACTCAATATATTTTATTAATTTAACCCTAGATTTGATTCATAAGACCTGAAAAAATTAATAAAACACGAACTAGACTTAGAGTAAACACAAAATTTCATCCTAATGCATTTCTTAAGCGCGAAATGAAATCAGAGAAAATATTTTCAGTTTTTATTTTCGCAGAAATCGCTTTCAAGGAAAGCGAAGAAGTTTGCGGTGAAATGTTTGATGGGAATTTTTAATTAATATCAGGAAATATTAAGCTGTGGACGATAGCTCTCAGTTATGAAAGTACCTTCGTCTTGGTGAAAGGAGTCTTATTAAAAACTCGTTTTGATATTGCACAAGACCGGCGTCTAGGACTACCGCAGCTTTGCCCATTCTGTACTGTGCAAGTAATTATGCAAGCTTCGGAATAGTAGAAACATTAGTATTTTCAATTTGTAGTTTTGTGAATAAACTTTCTCATTCGAATCAAGACACGCGGAAGCGTGTCCAGCCAAAGTTCAAAAAAACTGGCGAGCAGCACCGTGTGTAATATTACACGAACCATTTGGAGCCACTTTTGACCCCCTCATAACTCAAAAACTATTTCACATAAACATGTCAAATTTGGCGCATATATTGAGACCCGTGAGATACATATGTGCTCCAAATTTCATAAGCACACCTCAAATGGTTATTTAGATATAAACGTACAAAAATCGTCATTTTTATGATCAAAGGTATAGATCAAAACTCTGACACGAGGCATGCTACCATTGCTTAAAGCCGTATTATTTTAATATTGTTGACGTTTATGTTGTAGTGTTATAATCATTATTTTAAGGACGTCAAAGTACGTGACATTCAACCGTTAGTTTGAAACAATACTGCTTTAAGCGGTGGTAGTAACTCCTTAACTATTGAAAATGACACATAATTATTATTTTAATGTAAATAATAATGAATAATAATATAGTTGCATTAAAACCTTACCTTCGTATTCATACATTTTGTGCAACGAAACGTCATTGACAAAAAAGAAGAAGAAACGTATTTGAAGTCGTTAGTTCAAGCTGCCAGTCATTGTGATTTGTATTCATTGTTTATAGTGGTTTTAGTGATATCGACTGTTGACCGTGCTTGTTTTCAATGTTTCACAAAAAACTTTTGATTTTGAACTTTTGCAATCAAAATTGATGAGATGTAGAAATGTGCTGTAGAGGTAGTCTGACCATAGATGTAATCTGTCAATGTCAGTGTAACTCTAGGTACACTATATATTTTTCTTGAGAATTCTCGTCTTTAATTATCTTGTACAATGAGTCGTACAATAGAATTACTGGTGGGTGACACACTGACCTTACACCAAATAATAAGTACCTACTAATGTAAAACGTAAACTAAACTAATAGAAAAGTCCTATTACAGTGTAAAGGATTATTTGAATGATAGCAAGGCATGGGTATGAATTGTTACAACGGCTGATTATGTAATGTTATATTATAAGTACATATATATAATTTCAAATATTTGTGAGATGGTGATAATAAAAAAAAAGCGGAGTTTATTGCGGGCTCTTCTCAGACCAGGGCACGTTTGGAACCCTCGTAGCTTTAGTTTTAAGATACCGTAGTTAATTATCACCATCACGTCTTATGCTCTGTAAGCATGACGTTCAGAAGGTGTACTTTCTAGGTACATATTTTGAATAAATATGTTTTGAGTTTGAGATTGAGTTCAATAATTTCTGTACAAAAAGTAATGATATCCCATCAAAAACATAAATGTAAAATGAGAGCCAAGTTCAAAATTGTGATATATATGCCTTGGTTGTTGACTTCAGCGACAAAAGAAGTGAGATCTAAATGGGTGCCAAGTTCAATGGTCAGTCCTGCAATTTATATATCCCATCAAAAACATAAATGTGAAATGAGAGCCAAATTCAAAATTGTGATATATATGCCTTGGTTATTGACTTCAGCGACAAAAGAAGTGAGATCTAAATGGGTGCCAAGTTCAATGGTCAGTCCTGAAATTTATTTATAACAACATATAATATTTTATAACAACTTAAAATATCATTTCTTCTTATAACTTAGTATAAAATGTTGAAGACTAAGGCTTTGGCTTGGCTAGTTTCCATATACGAATTATTATTAAGTAGGTACCTAAAAGTACAGTTTCTACCAGCAAGCCAAATTTTCGGAAGAATAAAATAAGAACTTACAGCTTTACAACTTGTGAACGCTATAATTCGTATATGAAAACTAGCCAAGCCAAAGCCTTAGTCTTCAACATTTTATACTACGTTATAAGAAGAAATGATATTTTAAGTTGTTATAAAATATTATATGTTGTTATAAATAAATTTCAGGACTGACCATTGAACTTGGCACCCATTTAGATCTCACTTCTTTTGTCGCTGAAGTCAACAACCAAGGCATATATATCACAATTTTGAACTTGGCTCTCATTTTACATTTATGTTTTTGATGGGATATACTTTTACAAGTGCTTTTTAATCGTCGAGTGAATCTACCGCTGGTTCGAAATGTCATTCTTGTCGAGAAGAGCCAGCAAGAAACTCGGCGGTTGCTCTTTTCAATCAAAAATTACAGTCATTATAAGGATACAAGAAGTGCAGTCCCATTTCCTCAGGAATAACCCAGGATGCAACTTATTGTATCAAATTTCGTCAAAATCTGATGATAAGATGGGCCGTGAAAGCGTAGCAGACAGACAGACCGACACACTTTCACATTTTAAATATTTGTATGGATTCCAATACAAGTTAGCTCTGACTGCCATCTCACCTTGTTGTAATTGATGGTACAGTCTAAGATGGTAGCAGGCTAACTTGTTGACGGTATGGCATTGTATGGAATCCATATCCGTAATCGGTTTTTACACGGCATCGTACCCAATACTCAATTTATTTATTCTATGTAGGACATACAAGTGACTCTAATGTTACGCCATGTTTTGATTTTACCACCGGTTCGGAAAGCAGTACTACTGAGAACTTGAACGCTAAATCGCTTGACGGCAATTGCAGGTAGAGTGGTAACTAGCCACAGCCAAAACCAGACAGATTTGAAATTTCTGAAAGTTTTTCTTTTCAACTCGTAAGTATCTCCATAACAAACACACATTCTAGACTTTAACCACAGAATAGGTAATAGTACACCACAAAAAACATAAGTTATTTATAGTTTGTAAGTTTTTCACGTCTTTGAGAGGTGATATCTAGTAAATATGTGAATAGCTAGTCAGTTTTTATACAGTTTACATAGTATATACTTTAATACTGTGCAAGAATTGGCCTGTCTAAATATGATTCATTTTCGGTAACAATAACACGTCTTTGAACGGCCTTTCGTGCCGCCAAGCGATTTAGCGTTCCGGTACGATGCCGTGTAGAAACCGAACAGGGGTAACTATGGGTTTAATATAACTGCCATGCCCCTAACAGGTTAGCCCGCTACCATCTTAGACTGCATCATAACTTACCATCAGGTGAGATCGCAGTCAAGGGATAACTTGTAGTGGATAAAAAATAAAAAAAAAGCCTTATCTAGTGAAAGGGCCCATCCGTATGCGGGTAGACTGGTAGGTTTCCCACTAGTGGAGAACCTAGGACCCACCAAATACGAAATCAGCTTTTCTAGCGATAGTTACCAGAAGTGCAGTTATCTGTTAGTCTATACAGTTTTAACTCTATAATCTTTTGACGACCTCCGTGGCGCAGTGTGTAGCGCTGTTGTCTTAACGTGCGGAGGTCCCGGGTTCGATCCCCGGCAGGGTCAATTTGGGAATTTATAATTTCTGAATTTTCCCTGGTCTGGCCTGGTGGGAGGTATCGGCCGTGGCTAGTTACCACCCTACCGGCAAAGACGTGCCGCCAAGCGATTACGCGTTCCGGTACGTGTAGAAACCAAATAGGGGTATGGGTTTAATATAACTGCCATGCCCCTAACAGGTTAGCCCGCTACCATCTTAGACTGCATCATCACTTACCATCAGGTGAGATCGCAGTCAAGGGCTAACTTGTAGTGGATAAAAAATAAAAAAAGCCTTATCTAGTGAAAGGGCCCATCCGTATGCGGGTAGACTGGTAGATTTCCCACCAGTGGAGAGCCTAGGACCCACCAAATATGAAATCAGCTTTTCTAGCGATAGTTATCTGAAGTGCAGTTATCTCTTAGTCTATACAGTTTTAACTCTATAATCTACTAGCTGACCCGGCCACGCGTTGCTGTGGCTAAAGTTTTTGTTATATTACATTATAGTAAACAATTGTGACTGTCAAATAATAACAGACAAATAATTAGCTGAATTATACGGTATTTCGTTCACTACAAAATAAATTTAATAAATTTTATAGCGTCAACAACACGTGGTAATTATGCTGTTAAAATGTAGCTTATATGACACGTTCGTAGATTTACCATAGCAGCGCCATCTATTGATTACTTACTCAACCCAGTCGAAAGGTATCGACATCTGTTAGAATCATTTGGAGTTAACAGATAATTGTGACTGTCAAATAATAACAGACAAATAATTAGCAATAAATTAAAATTGCGACTATAATTTGAGATTTAAACTATCCTATCTCTCAAGTTGGATCGAACTGCACATGGTGTGCGAATTTTATTATAATCGGTTAAGTGGTTTAGGAGTCCATTGAGGACAAACATTGTGACACGAGATTTATATATATAATCTATATAGGTCCTTAGTATGTAAGTCAAGGAAGTTGCCGAGCTGATGGAATTAGATCACGAGCTATCGACTGGGGAACATGCAGCCGTCCGCAAATCGCGTCAAATTGCACCAATTGACCACTCCTCCCGCGCCGAGTTTCTTAGGGCAATTAAACTTGAGCACGACAGAGCTGCGGAGGTAGCGGGGGGGGGGGGGAGGGGGGAGAGGGGGGAGCGGGGGGGGGGGTATAGCTAAACTTGCAAGGCTTCCACCACTAACTTGGCCGGCTTTACCCACCACTGTGGCGACCACAATGCCGACTGTTTCAGGACCTGTCCCTTTATTCATCTTTAATAAGCCTATTATTCTGCACTTTTCACCGGGTAGTATAGTAGTAGGCACAAGTGCAAGGGCTTGTAGTGTAATAAGATTTAGGGAGTAAGGGTCCCTAATTTGGTCTTTATTGCTGTGTAATAAGCGACGCTCTAAATAGCGACCACTTACCACAGGGCCCTGTGAAAAGTGCAGTGTAATAGGCCTATAATTACTTCAAACTTTTAATTTGACACTTCTTGAGCGAGTAGATTTTGATTAATTTTTTGCTTTGTTAGCCAGAGGGGGATTCTTTACGCGACTTTGTGAATGCTATTTGTTTACGTGAGAGTCTCAAAATAGTAGATTGTTCATCAAGGGACTAAAATGGGAGGTGTTTAGCTTCCCGAGTGTAGCGAGGGATGCTATAGAAATGAGTAGAATGGCTTTCAGTCCCGTGGTAAAAACTCTACTTTTCACTTCGATTGCGAGAAAATAAAACAACTTGGAACGAAATAAAATAAAAACTATATAATATTTTATCAAAAATTAAAAGTATAATGGGAAAAATTTTGAACAGTCAACTGTCAATGGTTTTTCTCAGGCAAATTGATTCGTATTGTTTATTCGTGTAGGTTACCTTTGTTGCCAACAAACAATCAAACAAACAAACTCATCAAAATAAGTCAGAAAAACTCCTACGGCAAACAAATTGACTCGTTTTTCACTTTTGCAGTTTAAAAACTTTTGATAAACATGATTCAACGGCAACGGATCAATTATCTCTTTTCCTTTCTGCTCCATTTCCATATTTGGAGAAACATCACTTTCATTTGACGACATTCTTAAATTAAATATAACAATTTATAGCAGTAAAAATTCAACAATTAATTCAGTGTTAAATAATTCCAAGTAAAAAGAAACGAACAGAAAAGAATCTGGAAATTGCGGCAACTTTTTTTTTCTTGTAAACAAACGTATTTATGCATACATCCGACGAGCACCAAGGATCGCATTGCAGACGTTGCTTTTGCCGTTCCATTTTTAAAATAAATTCTAATATAAAAAAATCCTATGTTATAATTTTAAAAATAGAACATCGAGTAGAGTACACGAAATTAATAATTACATAGGCGAGTCTTTTTATAGGTTTACATTAAGGCTCAAAAGGGCTGGTATCCAGAGCCGTCAAGGCGGTATATTATTGAATAATGACTTGAGTACTGGTTTTGAATAAGGACGGCAATTATTAAAAAAAAAAACTTTAATCCCTAGACCCTAAATGCTATAATGATACATCTTTTAGAGCATGAAAGGTGAAAATTATATTATAAGTAAGTGTGTAATATATGTAATAAATAAAATTAAAAATGAAGGAAAATCTGAAATAAGCTTTTAGCGGGCGCTTGCCAAAATGTCAGATTCGTTCAAGAAAATACATGACACTACATGATACGCCAATACCAAAAACCGCCCTATACCAAAAATTTAAATCAGTTAAAAAGGTGGACCGTTACAGCGTAGCAGACAGACAAACAGACAGACTTTCGCATTTATAATATTAGTAGGGATACTGTTTATATACTGTACTGGGATACTTTACACAATTTAGGTAAAAGAAATTTAGCGTTGTTTATAAAAACGAGTACAGTGAGTGAGTAGAGTATCCTCTTTTGAGTTTGGACCCTCGATCGGAATGGTCAGCGCGTACAAGATGGCGACCCTACTCCCCTACTTGCCAACTTCAAACTATTCGATCGGCTCTCACAAAAGCTTTGCGAGTAATTTGCCAAAACTACGACACCGAGATCAGGACAGTCACTGAACAATATTGCTTTGGAAACTGAACTGAATTGAACAGTTTTATCAGTTTTAATTTATTTATCAACTAGCTGATGCCCGTATACATCCATCCATCCATCCAAACTTTCGCATTTATAATTGACCGAGCGAAGCGAAGGTCTCTGAGTCTCTTTTCCGTCCGTCCATCTGTCAGAGCCTTATAACTTCTGAATTACAGAACGTAATTACTTGAAATTTAAATATTATATGTAAACCAATGGCCTCCAGCCGAATATGGCTTAAATCTTTATTTCAGGGGGGGGGCTCTCATAGAAGCGATTGCGAAGTAAAGTATTTTTTATAGCCTTACATAGTCATTTTAAGTCAAATTTTTTTTTTTTAAATTTTTCCCTAAAGTTGACGAAATGGGGGGCTTTCAAAGTGGAGATTTTCTAACGCCCAAAGTTGACCTCGGATCAATTTTCTGAAAGGTTGAGCCTGAAACTTGATCAATTATTTGAATTATATCCTGTACTTGAACAACAAATACTAAAATTAGTTAAATATTATAAGGAAACGAAATTATTTAATTTTTAATGAGCTTCGGTATTTTTAACAGAACTTCACAATGATGTCAATAGATGGCGCTCTGTAAGAGTTTATTCATTTGTGACCCGCTGTACCCGCTCACCGAACGAGCTGCATTTTAGTAAAATACTGTAGGCATACGTATCCCATCCTCGCAAGCGGATGACGACTGACGTCATCAGATTCGGCGCGTTTTAATGCGTACGGTACAGGGAATGGATACCGCGAGGTCTCAGTTCGGGGCGAACCACTAGTATTAAGTATAGATGACTAGCCTTTGCCCGCAGCTTCGCTCACGTTAAGGTTGATTTTCACATAAATTTCAAACCGCTTTTTTAACCTCACAGGGGGTGAATTTTCAAACATTCTTTCTTAGAGAATGTCTTCATCATAAAAGCTATCTGTGTGCCAACTTTCAGCCTGATCTGTGTAGTGGTTTCAGCTGTGCGTTGATAGATCCGTCAGTCACCTTTGCCTTTTATATGATTTTTTTGAAAATATAAACCTAAAGCCACTCTGTGCCATGCTACTTGCAGATTAGTTCAGCTGTGCCTGCGACTTTTGGAATGGATTTTCATGGAATTAGGTTTATTTTATTTTCGTATTGACTTTGATGTTTTGCTCGAATACATTGTAGGTGTTCCTTCAAAACGATTGACAACCGAAATATGCGCAGATATTGTAATGCTGCAATAGTGTGTTCGCAAACATAATATGTGCATCACCTATCGCCGTACTCTCACAGTCCAATCGGACGGCAATCCCACACAACCGGAGAGAGGTCACGCTGAGCACAGTCGAAGGTGAACTCCGAGCTAGTACTGAGAACTTTGGCCTGGACCACGAATCAAACCTAGGACTTTGTTAGCTGCAGTTTAATATGAAAATGCTATTCTATAAGCTGAGTGAGAGGTGAAAATAAGTCGCCACTTTACATTACGCCTGCGTGCACTTTGCAAAGAAAGAAAGGGAGCTTAAAACTGCCCCAGTGCAAGAAATGACAACAGTTTGCGTCGATAGATTCATAGAACTCATTGGCGATGTATTCAGAGCGGGCATTAAAATTCAAGAAGTCACTGCAACTTGGAAAAAGCTGGGAGCGTTGACTAGAGCTGTGCGTTGAACGGTTAGCTCTAATAATACTTTTTTTGTGAACCGACTTTAAAAACACTTAAAAGTATTAAATAAATTTTTAATTACTTTCATCCAATGTACTCTTGGATAATGCTCAAAAATTCAAAATTTATATTGTAGGTACTTTTTGACTCCTTTTTTTGAAAGTCGGTTTAAAATCAGTTTCTTTGGTTTTATCCCTTGCTTCAACGGTGGAGAAAAACATCGTTATTAAACCTGCACGCCTCAGCGTTTTGTCATAATTTGAAGTCTACTAAGCTGAAGTCGAAGTGTGATGGAGTTTGATTTGAACACATCTCATTCAGAGAGGAAAACGGTGATCATAGTGGGTTGGTGATGGGCTGAGATGATGAAGATATTGGTACAAATTAAGATATTTTTAAGACGGTTAGCAAACCTTTGTGATATCACGAAATCCATACTATCCATACTTAATATCATAAATGCGAGAGTGCGATCTAATATATAAATAATAAATAATGATGATCTTTCACGGCCCATCTGTTCAACCGATTTTGATGTAATTTGGTAGGTTGTATCCCGGGGTACACATGACTCTTTTTATCTCGGAAAACTTAAAAGTTCCCGCGGGAATCAAAAACCTTAATCCACGCGGACGAAGTCGCGGGCAACATTTAGTAGTAACTATTATTATATTGTATCTGCTCGAAGTAAAAAAAAAACTTTACAACTCTCTGAATCGATAATAATGGAACCAAGGCGGTTGTTGGACATGCATTCGAAACGAGCATTAAAATGCAAGAAATCCTCGCAACTTGGAAAAAACTGGCGGAGTTTGAACTTTCCGTGGAAAATTGAGATTTGCCGACATAGAGTTGTCATATTACTAGGCTTAGAGTATCCAACGCTAAATGACCTCAACCTGACTGGTGTATATCGAGAGTCAAACTTTTTGTCGCGTCAATCAATCAATAAGTCAGTTTGCGTCCACAGCTGGACAAATATAGAACCCAAATGCGCTCTATCACACACTATTGAGGTATTCTTTGTCAGGTGTGGCTGAAATTACTATCTACATTTTCTATTTAAAAAATTAGTTACTTACCAACGTTTTATTTTTTAACAATTGTATGGACATTTTGATAAAAACGTATTTAACAAGTTAATTAAAAAAAATGCAATATTTTTCTTGACTCAACTTCAAATTATAAAATTAGTGTTATTTATAGCGATACTGAATGACGAACCTAAATACTGTCTAAGATGGAAGTGGGTGTTGAAAAAGAAACACTCACTAGTATAAATCACATTTATATTACTCGTTTAATACAATAAGAACTCTGGTGTATGGTAACAAACAATTAGTTTTATGCAATTGAAAGGTGTGACATTATAGCGCGACTCAATTACATGCAACGCCATCTATTTTGAGATGGGGGACTATATGCCTTAATTCGTACTGCAGAACTATTTTTAACACTTAGTATTGCTTTAAACTTTAATCCCTCACGTGGTGACTTGCTTTGGCGGCATGTCTTTGTCCACTCAGTAAATTTGTATGACGTTTGTTCCTCCAGGTCTATTCAACTCAATGCCCAGTGACATGAATATTCTATCTGATACTTACTTTGAAGTTTGATTGAGGCCGGGTTGAGAATGTTTAACGGCTTTTGATATTAATTTGACCTTTAGGGCTTTGCACCTTGAAATTTAACCTCGTGAATACAAAATTAATCGCTTCTATTAATGTTCTCTTGACTGAATTTCGGCGACGGCAGCCAAATTTAACGTGGCCTTACCAGAAAATCTAAGTACATACTTATATAAAAGAAAACTACTACTAACTGACTGGCTGACTAATCTATCAATGCACAGCGTCGAGCTGAAATTTGGTATACAGATAGCTATTATGAGTACGATAAGAAACCCCTTTTGATTCAACCCCTAAGGGGGTAAAAAAGGGCTTTGAAATATGTATGAAAATCGAAACTAACGTGAGCGAAGCCACGTGTAAAAGCAAGTTCGTCATAATGATTTTAAAGATGTGAATAGATTAGAATATTCTTTATTTGCTTAATGTGTGTAAGTACATAAGATGTTAGGATGTTAGGCATTGATGTAGAATTTTAGTATCTATATGTTAGGTTATAAAACAGAGTCCAGCACATTAGCCGTATCGGCATACAAATATCATAAATAGGTAATTCAGATGAAATTATTTTTAGTTACAATTACAATAATAGGATTCCTGACAGTTGGCATTTGGACATCGTAGTCGGCTATGGCCTAAGTAAATCCTACTCATAATAATAGGAGACCCGAAGCCGGTTCGAGATGACGATTGATAAGTCACGATCGTGGCAAAAATCAAACTGATTCCTGAGAATTAAGCAATTTTGTTGCATTGCATCAAGCAATTTTGTTGCGTTATACTTTTCATGTTTGAGGCTATAAAATTCATATATGTAGGCGTATGCCGTACACAAGCCCGCTGAGTGCACTTCTTGACAATGCATCGGTCCACGCGGTGCGTTTATTGCATTTTTGAGCACCCAATATCCGACCACATGTGCAACTTTTCGCCTTAACCACCCTATTTTAAACCTTAAGTTCTGCGCCATAAGGTTCTATTGACGCTAGTTCATAAGCGACACGATATTTCGTTACAAGTTGCCAAACATCTGCATATTTGATGCCTACAGTATGACAACATTGTCTAAGTTTGTTCGTACACTGTGAAAGAATATTTTTAGTCCACTCTAGAAATGTTTAGATTAGAGCAGCCTATGTGCATTATACTCGTAGACTGTCTTTCCTCACTTTTTGTTACGAGGACCAGCAGGCCTATTCGCTAAATATTTGACAACAAGTTACCAACACTCTATTGTTGGTAACTCATTAGTGGTTGCTAATGCTTACGTCACATGTTTCGTATTCAGTAAAACATTTTAATGTCAACTGCATAAAATGACTATCAGATTGCTTGATAGTCACTGCTAATTTTATCGACTATAATGTTGTCAAATTAAACATACCACGTCTGAGAAATGTTGTATGAGCAAATGTCAGACTTTTTAATTTGTACGACTAATACTAGAGTTCACTAATCTGCGGAAGGTAGACATTAAGATTTGCGATGTTTATGTTTTTCTCTGTGGTTTATATTTTGAAGTTTGAACGTCATTAATATTCTCAGTTTTCGTATGATTTTACCGGTGGTTTTTAATAGAAAAAATAAAAAGGAATTACGAAAGTTTTGTCGTACCTACTGCGTTCAAAAGTAAGTATGGAAACAAATTAATAACAAGGTAAAGAATTGTGCGATTTGTGAGTGCTTATATCAAGTGTTTTGGCATAATTCCATGCTGAAGAAGTCTTTCTTCTGCATGGAATTCATATGTTGTTGTTCATATTCATATGTTTGTATTAACTTACTAAGTACTACAAACCTATTATAAAATCCCCTTTACTTTATTATGAGTAATTCAAACGCACTTCATTTTAAAATGAAGACCAGTTTCTGCCTGTGACTTCGTCCGCATGCGAAACTTTAACCGTTTACGCAGTGCACGTAGTGGAAGCTCTCAAAAGGAAAAAAACCCCTCATTTTGAAACATTCTTCATTGGTGCTCCGCTCCTATTGGTCTTAGTGTGATGATATATTATAGCCTATAAGCCTTCCTCGATAAATGAGCTATCTAACACTGAAAGAATTTTTTCAAATCGGACCAGTAGTTCATGAGATTAGTCCCTTTGATTAGATCTTTGAACCTTTCAATTTGAAAGTATGTGCATATGTACCTACTTTCTAGATAGAAGTCTGGCAAATTAATCCTTTTTGTTGTAAAAGATATATTCATTGTTATTTTATTTGAGAAATAGTAAATAGATTATAATTATTATTTTGCAGGCTACTGCTTCCACATCTATAAATTTGGTGGCAACTCCAAATATTGGCGGACCTAGCCACTCCAATTTGGAGCAGTCAGAGGCAGCGGACGCCTCTCCTGTTGTTCTGGTTGTTTCTGAACTGGATCCTGCGATGCAGGAAAACTAAGTTCCTAATTAGTCTGTTCCGTTAGAGTTAATATTTTAATGCATAAGTGCCTCTTTTATTGATTATATTGTTATTGTAATTTCTACTGCGACTAAGTATATTATATAACAGTTAAATTAATAATCAATAATAATAATGTAATGTAATGTTAATATTGTAATGTTAGAAGTAATAAATAAATAAAGCCTTTATTCAGACATTTTACATTAATTCTTAATCTTAACTATTATTTTCCTGCACTGCCTCGACAAACCCATCCATTTGATGATGGTAAAGGCCTCCTCCAACATTTTCCACAGCTCTCTGTCTCTAGCTGTTCGGGGCAATATGCCACCTGCCACTACTCTGATATCGTCGACCCATCTTTGCATTGGTCTACCTCTTTTTCTCTTGAAATGACCCGTGTACCAATTCATTACCTTTTTGCTCCATTTATCTTGTCCCCTGATTGTATGCCCCGCCCACTTCCACTTAAGGCGCTTGATTGTAACTGTAACACCTTTGTTTTAGTACAACTTCTTATGTTTGTTGTTTTTATCCTATCGGACAATTTTTCACCATCATACTTCTGTTCATGGCGTTCTGACAAGATTCCATTTAAGTAAGTGTAATGCAAGCCATGTCTTCTTCTTCTTCTTCTTCTTCACGGCTGTCCTTCGACGAACGGCTGGGAGATGATCCCTGAGTTCTTCAAGAACCTGTAGGTACCCAACCTTGCTCAATCGAAAGTTCGCAATGAACTCTCTTTCTGGCAGCTCCATAGGATCGTAAAAGTCCCGCAGCCTACGCCTATGAACGCGTAAAGCTTTCTCTTTACGCAGTTCGTCAGCATGTGCAATTAAAATTGCGCGAGTCATTGTCGTTCGCTTGGCTGTTGTTTGTTTTACCTTTAATTATATAAATGGACGCTATTTCACTTCTATTACTGTTGTGAGCCTAAATTCTTTGAAAATAATTTAAATTTTCTTTATCTTACTAACTTGTTATCATTGTTGATGTTCAAAAACACTGCTCTCTACTAGTTGCTAAAGATATAGGCACTCGTCTCATTGAGTTTTCAACAATGACCTGTCATTCTGCTTAGCGAATACGAAAGTATAGTTGTCGATACGAGAATTTAAGGCAAAATGCGTTTCCAGTCGCCATCCCAACACTATGCGTGGCCATCTCACTAAAGATGTACTTTTGACGTCATTTCGAATATAAACCTCTTGTCAACTGAGTTACAGAATACAAAATTTGATTTTGACAATTTTAGATTCTAACAGACAAGCCGGTGCCCATCAAATTTTAAAAGCCACTGAGATACAGAATAGGCCGGCAGGTCGACAGTCTTTAAAAAAACCCCGAAGACTTTCCATTGAATTTAATTAATTAAAATAAAAAAAAAAAAGAAAGAGAAATACAAGACACTTGGATCTTTATATGAATAATAAGTAGCGGGGTTTTCAAAACGGAGTCCTGGCTGATGACTTTGAGGCTGATGCAGCGAGTCAGATCATATTAAAATAATGATTCATCAGTTTGTTTACTCATAACTCAAGGCGAAACGCATACCCGCTAAGTGGAGTGGATCAAAGGTGCAACGCCCTTATTTATAGCTACTCAATCTAACCTTTATTTCCTTTGGCATAAATGTTAATTGCAGCTCAACTACGTTTCGCTACGGAAGTCGGCGGCCATTTTGCTGGCCAAATATCCTCTTCGCTCGCCTACAAGCCTCTGGCCTGCGAAAGCAAGCAAGTAAGCTTGCTTCCTCTGCGAGCTTCTGGTTTCGCGTTTTAGAGTTTTACTCTCCATGACTCCTGAGAGTAGCTCAGAAATGCGGATTTATTTCCAGCTACCAAAGGCATGTTTATTTGACAATTTCCATGGCATAGTAGTGAGCGCTGTGATCTTATTATGGGGTATACCCGGGTTCGATTCCCGGCAGAGTAAATTTGGGAATATAAATTCACAATTTTACTCTGCTTCTTTGAATTTTCTCTGGTCTGGTAGGATGCTTCGACCACCAAAGCTATTTAGCGTTGCGGTACGATACTGTGTAGAAACCAACAAGGTTATGGGTTTAATATAACTGCCGTTCCCCTAACAAGTTATTCCGCTACCATCTCAGACTGCGTTATTACTTAAGTTCCATCAGGAGAGATCAAGGGCTAACTTGTAGTGGAATAAAAAAAGTGCATGTTGAAGGTGTAATTGTTGAATCAGGTCTGAAGGAACCAGAAATTTAATTCGCTACAATCCGCGACAACAGGAAAATCTATGTGGTAGACATGTGGTGGTGGGTGTGAAGATAATCTTCACAATCGCGCATTGTGGAGGCAACACCTCATGAAGATGCTCCGGTATCGGAGTGAAACGTACGTTGAGGGTATTTTTGGGGGATTTCTGTGGTGTGGTGAGAACAACTATACCACATAGATTTTCCTGTTGTCACACATTATAGCGAATAAAATTTCTGGTTCCTTCATTATGATGGACTGCCACAAAGTAACGCCTGCTTCTATCCAATATTTGAATCAGCTCCCCGATTATGTAAGGAAATCGTAATCGTAATAGTCTGTCAAACGTATAATTCGACCTGTTTACGGAGGTCATGGATGCTTGCACGTCAAAACGCATGTATGTACTCCTTAGAAAGTTCGAGTTATACGTTATGAACTGTCAAATGAATACGATTGGCTTAGACAATTGGGCCTCTGCCCCCCGATTATGTAAGGAAATCGTAATCGTCTGTCAAACGTATAATTCGACCTGTTTACGGAGGTCATAGATGCTTGCACGTCAAAACGCATGTATGTACTCCTTAAAAAGTTCGAATCATACGTTATGAACTGTCAAATGAATACGATTGGCTTAGACAATTGGGCCTCTGTCCTATTCTGTAACTCAGTGGTTATCAAAAAATGAAAGCCACTGACTTATATTTTTTATCCATTGAAGATTTCGAAAGATGAAAGCCACTGACATATATATTTTGTCCATTGAAGGTTTACTATGAAATGTTCTTTCATTTTTTCATAGTAAACCTTCAATGGACAAAATATATATGTCAGTGGCTTTCATTTTTCGATAGCCACTGAGTTACAGAATCGGGGGGCAGGTCTGTAATTTGTATGCGCATCGATACACTGTATGCATTTATACTTACACTGTGCTATTAATATTGGTATATTAGTTAGCAAACAAAACACGAATACCCACGCCCTCACCGTTGATGAGGGATGATGACACTATCAGTGTCCCGACACTTGACACTCGATGAGACAACCCGTCGTGTTCGCGTTGAGAGTGAATAATTACCACGACAAAACTGGTGTCAGGTCTACTGGCAATCGGTACGGTATTGTTTCGATGGGTTCTGTAAATTAATCATGCTGTGATATACAAGCGTATTGTTATGTGGGTGTAATGAATTAATCATAATGAAATCATATATATGTGAATACAATATAAACATCATCATTTTTGGATGAAAATATTGAATACTAGCTAATGCTCGCGACTTCGTCTCCGAGGATTGAGGCTTTTTGGTTCCCGCGGTAGCCTATGTGCTATTCCAGACTATTATCTATCTCTGTGCCAAATTTCAGCCAGATCTGTTCAGCCGTTGGGGCGTGATTGAGTAACAAACATCCATACATCCATACCTCCATCCAAACTTTCGCATTTATAATATTAGTAAGTTAGGCTTTCTGTAGAGAGCGCCAAACTGTTTTGAGCATCAGCATTTCAGCCGCTTCCCGTATCCATACTTACTAATATCCATAACTAATATTATAAAAGCAAAAGTGTATCTGTCCTTACACTTTAACGGCCCATCTTTTGAACCAATTTTGACGAAATTGTGTATAGAGATAGTTTGCACCTCGAGGAAGGACCTACTAAGACAACTTTTTATAATTGAGGAGTTCTCGCAGAAACCAAAATAATGCAAAAAATACTCTATATCCTCACATCGTGCCAAAGGGTGCAACATGCTTCGATTTCCAGTAAGCGGTTTTCATTGAGTTATGGCTCCTAAGGCCAGTCTGCTACTTCAGGTATTGTTTAATAATTTGTTAATAAGCTGTCTCTCATTCATTTTCAATCTCACTTGCATCTGAAAATAATCATAAACCGATCACCGATAGTTGAAACGTCGAGGTTTTCTTTTCATTTTTGAAGAATTAGATGATGCCCGCGTCTTCGTTTGCGTGGATTAAGTTTTTTACATTCCCGGGAGAACTGCTTCCTTAAACTCGGATAAAAAGTAGCCTATGTCCTTTCCCGGGTTAGAACCTACAGATATACCAAATTTTATTAAAATCTAATATATAAATCATCAAACAGATGGGCCGTGAAAGCATAGCAGACATAGCAGACAGACAGACAGACAGACAGCAGACAATGCAAACACTTTTGCATTTGTAATATTACTATGGATTTGGCAATGTATATAAAGATAGTTTACCTAAGAAAATCCTTGCTACTATCATGAATAGTAGTGTGGAAATAACGACTTTATTTTTTAGAAGATCTCGCGTCAAGAGGTAACCACCCCAGTTTCCGTCATTGAGGTCCTCAAGCTGGTAAACTGATGTGACATTACGATTCAGCGCATTTACAAACCGAACGGGGCGCTTGACGCGTTCCGTATGTTAATACCCGCGCTCCCGGCTCATACATACATACATGACAGCGATAATGTATGCGGAGTGAGGAGCCAAGTGGGAGATAACCAGGGTATACCCGTGTACGGGGATACAGAACGTTATGGGTTTTCAAACTGTCGTTTATGTTGGGTTATCCATTATACCGTCCATTTAAAAAAAAACTCGTCTGAGTTTGTTGTGAGCTCTTTAATTTAATTTAATTTATTTGAACTACCAACAGAATTACAAGTAGTAGGAATACAAAATGTTGAATGGTTTAGGCAATAGGTATAAAGCAATTCAATTTATAGGTAGTTACTTCATGCACATAGGAAAAGTCGTACATAACTGACACAAGAATACATTGGGGAATTATTAATAAATAATTAAGGTTACTGATACAAGACTATAAAAAATTAATGAAAATAACTATCGATAATCATATAACATTCATTTTAACTACTGTTTAAAAAAAAACTGGATAAAAAGTAAAAAAAATTAGATGCATAAAATCTCTCTTCTCAGACCAGGGCGCGTTTGGAACCCTCGTAGCTTTAGTTTTAAGATACCGTTACTGATTATCACCATTATATTTTATAAATAACTAGACGTCAATAAGTGTAGTATACCTACCTAAATTGAATAAACATTATTTGACTTTGACTTTGACTTTTTCTCTGAGTGCAGTTAAAGACTACACGAGGAAAACACAGAATGTCAGTTGTAATCCTAGAGTTAACAGTGCCATATAACGGCATTTGAGTACGTATACCTTTCACTCTGCAGATAAGTATTACCAATAATAATTGTCACGGTCAGAGGCTATGAACGTTTAATTATACAAAATTCGAAATTCAAATATTTTTTATTCAAATAAACTTTTACTTTTGACTCGTCGAGTGAATCTACCACTGGTTCGGAATGACATTCCTACCGAGAATAACCAGCAAGAAACTAGGCGGTTGCTCTTTTGAAAAAAATAATTTACAATTTCATTAATATGTAGAATACTTAAGTAACAGCTGTCCTTAGCAATGCTGGAGCGAGTCAAATCCATGCTCCTTTGTCACTTACGTAATCTTCAACAGTTTAGTAAGGTTTTTTCTGGAGCATACTTTAATGACTCTCTTTCTCTCTCTGCGTCGTGTTCCTCAGTGCTGAGGGTCGTGACCCCTTTTATATTAATCACATAATGGCAGGGGTTTTCTTGGGATAATAATTTTACTCTATTTTTTATTATTCGAAGAAAATTTAACATAGATACAGACATAGTCAGACTCGCACGCAAAACATTCCGTACTACCACACAATATAAATTATTTTAGTAAATAACAAGCAATATGTCATAATATACGTAATCAATTATAAAATAACTGGCTTATTACGTATGATGCTAAACTGGTAGCTACTGACACCCTGTGAGTACCCTAATTAACGGTTTTTTTGGATATTTCTCTATATTTGTGCTGTGAGACCTTGCTTTTTGCCAAATTTCATGATTTTAGGTTGAGAAGTACTTTATATAGGTTTACTTTTATTGAAAAATGCCAAATTATGCAAAATATGCGGCATAAATGACCGTATCCTTTGATTGCGTTGTCTTAGTAGCTTGATTTTTTTACAGCTCGAAGGTACTGTAGACTTAAGTATTTGATGTTAAATTCAACTTGATAAACCCACGTGTTCCCGAGAAAAAGGGGGTTGACAGACAGGCAGACAGGCAACGAAGGGATCCAACAAGGATCCTTTTTTCCTCTTGAGGTACGGAAGCCTAAAAACTTATCAAAATGTCTCTGAAATGAGAAGCAATTTTCACGGCACTAAGCAGCCATCATTGTAAGCTAATTTCCCCCAGGTATCGGCGAATTGACTTATGGAATTGTTACGACTTCGGAATTTTAACAATTCGTCATTTCAGATTCGTACCAAGGCCGAGTTTTATGGCGCACTTTTATTGACGTACCGACCTATGGAGGCTGAGATGTAATCGTTTGTTAACTTTAACTGTTATTGATCCTTTTTTAACGAAAGGTTAATGTTTAAGTCGTGATGTAATTTTGCAAAGTTCTCATTCACTTTGACAGCGTTATTCATCTTTCCCAAAGCGTTTTCTTTCAAAATGGAGAACGTTTACTTTATTGATTTAGACTTTATTGCGTTAAACATGCAGAGGTATTGCGTTTAAGCAATTAATGCAAAAATATCGTGAAGAAACTCAAACTCAAACTTTTTTATTGAAATGAACTTTTACAAGTGCTTTTGAGTCGTCGAAATCTACTCACGTTCACGTTCTAGTTCACTGCTTCGCCATGCCATTCCTGCCGAAAATAACCAGCAAGTGTATAAAATAAATTGGCAAAAGAGACTGCCGATAGAAGTGACAACGAATATTTAAAATAATAATCAAAAAAACGAATATTTAGAGTAAATTTAGGTACATTTAAGACCTTTTGTCTTCGTAACAACGTGAGACCATGGTGTCGGTCCCGCGTTTCTACATTTTTACCCCCTACTAAAAAGCTCTCAACGCCAAAAGGAGTTTTCACTTCAAAAAATAAGTAACCTGAGCATAGCTGGAGCGAGTCAAATCCATGTTTTTTTTATCAATTACATAATCTTCAACAGTCTGATAAGCTTTTTTCAAAAGTTTAATACTTTTGATGGATAGAAACGTCGTAGCTAAAGCGAGCAATGTGAATAATTCTTCATTGTGTTTTCTAAGGAGTAGGCTACCAGTGGTGAACTTCCGCATCTCCATCGACCGACGACCTCCGTGGCGCAGTGTTGAGCGCTGTTACCTTAACGTGCGGAAGTCCCGGGTTCGATCCCCGGCAGGGAAATTTATAATTTCTGAATTTTTGGTTCCGGTACGATGCCGTGTAGAAACCGAATAGGGGTATGGGTTTATATAACTGCCATGCTCCTAACAGGTTAGCCCGCTACCATCCTAAGCTGCATCTTCACTTACCATCAGGTGAGATCGCAGTCAAGGACTAACTTGTAGTGGATAAAAAAACCTATAATTAATACAGACATTGTCTCGCTGTTGATAATGTAGGTCTTGGGTTCGAATTTCAGACTAAATGGATTCTAGCTAATAACGCTATTATAGTAGTCATGTGTGTCCGCGGTGCAATCTCTGTTCCTTCACTCTCTTAAGTAGTCAATACCCACTACAGCCTATTAACGTCCCACTGCTGGGCACAGACCTCCACTCTCATAGGAGAGAGGGAATTAGAGCTTAGACCCACCACGCTGCTCCAATGCGGGTTGGCGGGCTTTAACGACTATTATCATGTTAGTGATAATAACCGGGACCGACGGCTTAACGTGCTCTCCGAGGCACGGGGGTGAAACACCGCCAACTTCCAACCCCGGGCTGGCATTGAGAATTTCTTAATTGAAAAACCCAATACCTAACAATTTTTATACCCGACCGGGAATCGAACCCAGGACCTCGTGATCCGCAGTCGACTACGCAAACCGCTAGACCAACGAGGCAGTTAATGCGTAGTGATAATAATCACAATTTCCGTATTACGTTGAAGTAATGGATACTTGGAGTTTATTTCAGGTGTTGAACAGTAACAGATGTACTAATGATAGTTTTGGCCTTGTAAGTGATAGGAGTAAGAAGCTAAGATCGCGTGCATGGCTATAATCAGTCACGCGTTATCGCGTGATCACGCGTTATCGCGCGATCGCACGTCGACGCGATGCTCGCTCTACCACTTCACTACAGAACAACGCTATCTTACCCCGGTCGATACGGAACACAACGCATTAGTGAAACCAAGTATAATAGGCATGATGACAGTAACCAAGAATCAATGAAATTATGAATTTATCTAATGAAATCGGATTCATGGATTATACAAAACGTATTTATTTTCCTATTTCGAGCGAGATTGCTATTTTAGTTACCATCAGGTGAGATCGCAGTCAAGGGCTAACATGTAGTGGATAAAAAAAACTATAATTGATGCAGGCATTGTCTCGCTGTTGATAATGTAGGTCTTAGGTTGACTTTCAGGCTAAATAGATGCTAGCCAATAACGCTATTATAGTAGTCAAGTGTGTCCGTGGTGCAATCTCTGTTCCTTCACTCTCTTAAGTAGTCAATACCCACTACAGCCTATTAACGTCCCACTGCTGGGCACAGGCCTCCATTCTCATAGGAGAGAGGGAATTAGAGCTGAGACCCACCACGCTGCTCCAAAGCGGGTTGGCGGGCTTTAACGACTATTAACATGTCAGTGATAATAACCGGGACCGACGGCTTAACGTGCTCCCCGAGGCACGGGGGTGAAACACCGCCAACTTCCTAACTCCGGGCTAGTACTGGGAGGAGGAGCCATATTGAAATTATTTTCCATCGGTTATTGAGCTGTTGGACTGAGTAAACTACTTAAATTATAATTGGTTTCACTAATGCGTTGTGTTCCGTATCGACCGGGGTAAGATAGCGTTGTTCAGTAATGAAGTGGTAGAGCGAGCATCGTGTCGAAATGCGATCGCGCGATAACGCGTAATCACGCGATAACGCGATCACGCGATAACGCGCGACTGATTATAGCCATGCACGCGATCTTAGCTTCTTACTCCTATCACTTACAAGGCTAAAACTATCATGAAAAAAAAATCCTATGAAAAATCAATCAAAACCTCCTATGAAAAAAAAATTCAATATGGCGCTTATTTTTTAGCAACAGTTTGTAAAAACAGTTTTAGGTATCCGTCAGCCCTAAGAAAAGGTAGGATAAACTGCAGGGCGACAGCGCATCTCTGACAGCTACAGTGTAACGATCGCAATCACCTCTGATTGGATAACACTCTTCCGCTATTGGACAAAATCCATTGACGCAGCAACAATACCATAAATTCAGCCAATCACAAGTGTAACAATGATTGATGCAGAAGATACGCGGTCGCCCTGCTGTATATCAAACTTCTCTGACCCAGTAACAGCGTTGATAATATAAAATATATTATACTAATCATACTAATATTAAAAATTCGAAAGTGTTTTTTTGTTGCTTTATTTGTTTGTTGGTTTTTTTCGATCACGCTGCAACAGAGCAACAGATAAATTAAAAAAAACAACCACTTCCGTTTCAGATATTTCTGCATGCAAATTACGTTCGCGCGAGTTGAATGCAGAGTAAATGTATTATAATGAATACACGAGTACATTTCCTCTGCATTCAACTCACGCGCGAACGGTAGTTAGGCCTTCCCTCTAGAGGAGGCATTTGTAGGAATTGTAACTTCTGCTAGTTTTTAACACCTCAATAGAGGCATCGTTCCGTACAAAAGGCGCAAAAGGTTAAGCGTTTAGTGCGGGGGGCTCACTACCATTGCTTAAAGCCATTTTATTTCAATATTGTTGTTGCTCTTGTTTCAGAAATACAATCCTTATTTTAGGAACGTCAAGGTGCGTTATATAACACGTCAATTTTAAAACAATACTGTGTTAAGCCATGCTAGTAAGTGGCAGGGGCAGTAATTAGCGTGTTTTAAGCGATGCTAGTAGCAGCTAGGGCAGGGGCAGTAATTAGCGCTAGATGTGCAGATAGCGCACGAGTATAGCGTCGGCGCCGCAGATGACGCTATTAGATAACGCGAATTAATGTCGCAATACCCGCGAATTAAAATCCAAACAAGTCAGAATTAAAAAAAATTAAAAACACGACTGCCCTGCCAAAATACGAAACAAAAAGTTAAAAATCTAAATTAATGATATTTTTTTGTGAATCACTGGATATTGAACTAAAGTGTTATATATTTTTGGAATCTACTCATCATTTCCTAGATGATGATTAAATACTTAATATTATATTCGATTTTTTTTTCAAATTTAGTCTTGAATGCGGGACCATGGTAACCCCATATATTTTTTTAATTTTACTAGCTTAAGTCACCCGGAATAAGCTAGGGATTCTAACGATACCTCATTTATCAAAATCGGTTCAGGCGTATAGAAGTTACAGTGGAATATATAAACTCACATACATACATACATACATGAACCCTGAAAACAATATACTCCTATTTTCAGGCAATCGTTAAAACTAAAAAACGTATAAAAAAAATCAGTCATATAGGGACTGCCGATAGAAGTGAAAAGGAATGTTTAAAATTTTAAAAAAACACTTAAAATATAAACCTTAAAACTAAGGCATTGTCGCAGTACATATCCTGGCCTTGTTCCATACACTTCATACAGAGAATATTTTGATCCTTCTGTGTATGTCTTTTGAACATAGAGACGTCTAAAGGATGAGAATTTTGTCAAAAATACTATCATTACCATATGACATTACAGGCACGGAACAGGGAATCAGCTTATCACTAATAGGTATAGGTATTTCAACTCCTCTAACGACCTTCGGCTCAAGGTTCTAGCCTTTTTGGACAATTGATATTAATTGTACCTACCGCCATAAGAATCTATACTTTTATACTAATATTATAATTGCGAAAGTTTGGATAGATGTATGGATGTCTGGGTGTATGGATGTCTGGATTTATGGATGTTTGTTACTCAATCACGGCTGAACGGATATAGTTGAAATTTGGCACAGAGATAGAATATAGTCTGGAATAGTACATAGGCTACTTTTTATCCCGTAAAATTAAAGAGTTCCTGCGGGAACCAAAAAATCTTAAACCACACAGACGAAGTCTCAGGCATCCGCTAGTAAGAAATAAAATGCCTTGCCAACGGAAAGAGCTACATATTATTTTAGAATTAAATCCATTTCTTACCAAAATAATATTTCAAAACGTACGCAGCCGGTAGGATTCGAACCTACGCTCCCAGAGGGAATCTGATTTCGAGTCAGACGCCTTAACCACTCGGCCACGACTGCTCTGTCGTTTATGGTGAAAATATCTTCGATCTTTTCAATCTTGTTTTTAAAATATTTTACTTACTAGCGTATGCCCGCGACTTCGTCTGCGTGGTTTGAGGTTTTTTGTTTCCCGCAGGAACTCTTTGATTTTCCGGGATATAAAGTAGCCTATGTGCTATTCCAGACTATATTCAATCTCGGTGCCAAATTTTAGCCTAATATTATAAATGCGAAAGTTTGGATGGATGTATGGATGTATGGATATTTGTTACTCAATTACGCCCCAACGGCTGAACGGATCTGGCTGAAATTTGGCACAGAGATAGATTAAAGTCTGGAATACCACATAGGCTACTTTTTATCCCGGAAAATTAAGGAGTTCCCGCGGGAACCAAAAATCCTCGATCCACGCAGACGAAGTCGCGGGCATTAGCTAGTATGAAAAATAAAATAAAAACAAAAACTAAACAGGCACAAAAATTTGTTCCAATTTTGGCCACCGGGTCAGATAAGTTTGTGGGATAAAAATACATTTAGGTATACATTTTTAATAGCTGATGCCCGCGACTTCGTCTGCGTGGAATGAGGTTATGGATACATAATAATAATAGTGAATGAAATAGAATTTTAATTCGCTATAATCCGCTACAGTAGACAAATCTGTGTGGTACAGTGACTGTCTTTCACCTGCAGCATGCGAAACCCACCACCCAGCAATTCGCACAGGCACAACACCACACCACACAAATCCTCCAAATCACTCTCAACGTACGTTTCACTCCGACACCGGAGCATCTTCAGGAGATGTTGACTCGACAATGCACGATTGTGAAGTGACTATCGTATCGCAAGTTCCGGCTTATATACCTTTTTGGCATGGCTCATACTGAAGCCCCGCCCCCTCCCCTAATACTGTAATAATACTTACATACTTACGAAATCCAGCGAATCGCCTGCCCGTCGAAACGCCTCTTGCAACACCTTACCGGTAAAATTATTCCATTACAAACCATACCACCGAGAGTTTCTCTTCTCACCACCAACAAAAGGGAGCCAGATCCGCTACAAGGTTTTCGATTCCCGCGGGAACTTTTTAATTGTCCGGAATAAAAAGTAGGCTATAGCTGTGCCAAATTTCATCCAGATCCGTTCAGTCGTTCTTGCGTGATATTAGTACATACTGTGGGTTGACGCCTGTACAAATAAAAGACCCGGCTACTATGACAGTTGTACTACCATGGCTGAGAGAGGTAGGAAAGTGCATACCGATTTGACATTAAGGTGCCAGCGGAGGGAGAATTGCCCATACAAACGTAATACCAAAATGATTCGTAATTCGAGAATATTTCCACCAGATTATGCGATTATTAAGATTGAACTTGTATTTATCTAGGCCCCCGGATAATTATGTTTTCAAAATATTTTCCCAAAATTAAATGTAAGCGCATAGCATTTCGCTTGTTTTTACGACATGAATGACATGTTTTCTCCTTATTTGTATCATATTAAAACCGACGATATGTTACGTAATAATTGACCAGGAGCATAGCCTATATTGTCAAGTTCCCGAATAACAACACGAAGTGAAAAACACAACAAGTTATCATTCATCATTTTTGGTATTTACGGAACAAGACTAAACGTATAACAAATTCTGTACGCTCATATTGCTATCGCGTTTGCACGCGATCATGTGTCATCAGCCAAATAGAGATAGCAATATACCGGCAAATTTATATTTGCGGGTTGAATAGAAATTGCGAGCGGCGATCACCGGCCTCTTAAGTCTAATGTATCTGCCAGTTTCGTCCCTGTCACCCCGCAGCGTTGCTCTGCATAAACACCTCCATCGAACGACTATAGTATATTTTAAATCTTCAAACTTCTATATAAATATGGCTTTATTTTGATTTGTTTTGATTTATTAGGTAGTTTACCTTTGCAATTCTTCGTGTTATATAATCGATCCCCGGCCGAGTATATCGCATTGTAATTCCTATATAAGGACCTCACGATACAAGCCTCCTAGTGTGAGGTCCACAGCTAAGCATATAAGGGGTACATGAATTAAATCGGAAATAGTTAAACCAAAATTTTTGTTAGTTTTAAGATTTTACTAGTTTGTTAATGTGCACCTTGTTGCCTTTTAAATTTTTTTTGGAAATAAAGTATTTGTACACCACTACAGCCCATTAATATCTCACTGATGGGCACAGGCCTCCACTCTCATAGGAGAGAGGGAATTAGAGCTTAGACCCACCACGCTGCTCCAATGCGGGTTGGCGGGCTTTAACGACTATTACCATGTTACTGATAATAACCGGGACCTACGGCTTAACGTGCTCTCCGAGGCACGGGGGTGAAACACCGCCAACTTCCTAACTCCGGGCTAGTACTGGGAGTTTCTAATCAGAAAAACTCGATGCTTAATTATGGCCCGACCCGGGACTCGAACCCGGGACCTCGTCGGCCGTAGACAAACATGCTAACCACTAGACCAACGAGGCAGTTTATTTGGAATTGTATTGTATTGTATTGTATAGTAACAAAGAACGTAGGTATCTCCTTAGAATTGACTGCCTCGTTGGTCTAGCGGTTAGCGTAGTCGACTGCGGATCACGAGGTCTTGGTTTCGATTCCCGGTCGGGCATAAAAATTGTTAGGTATTGGGTTTTTCAATTAAGAAATTCTCAGTGCCAGCCCGGAGTTGGAAGTTGGCGGTGTTTCACCCCCGTGCCTCGGAGAGCACGTTAAACCGTCGGTCCCGGTTATTATCACTAACATGATAATAGTCGTTAAAGCCCGCCAACCCGCATTGGAGCAGCGTGGTCGGTCTAAGCTCCTAATTCCCTCTCTCCTATGAGAGTGGAGGCTTGTGCCCAGCAGTGGGACGTTAATAGGCTGTAGTGATCTCCTTAGAATATGTATGTGGTAGTTAGCACAATCACAGAGCACCCAAAACGTCCAACCTTCCAGAGACACGGGGTACAGGGGGTTGTAATCCGCGGAGATATTGAGACACGCACAAAGGCATACTTCGTCAGGGGGCTTTGCGCGACTCTTTATTAAAAATACCATCGTTCTCATTTTTAATCGAATTCACCGTTACACGTGCTCCTATAGACTCTAGAGAGAGGCGAGAAAATATTTTGAAATGAATTGAAATGAAATTTATTTATTTTCTATTACATTTGACCTTATTTCTAGGAACGATGACGGCTAAAAAAGTATAAACTGCGTTTTTGGGTATCAATACTCGTGTAAATGAACCGTTTTCAATAGGGATGATGCCTTGTCAAAAATAAATTATTTCTTCCTGATTACTAAATCTAATCACTAAATTCCTCGATTAGATTACATTTAAGTTTGATAGTTTGACGACCTCCGTGGCGCAGTGTGTAGCGCTGTTGTCTTAACGTGCGGAGGCCCCGGGTTGGATCCCCGGCAGGGTCAATTTGGGAATTTATAATGTCTGAATTTTCCCTGGTCTGGTCTGGTGGGAGGCTTCGGCCGTGGCTAGGTACCACCCTACCGGCAAAGACGTGCCGCCAAGCGATTCAGCGTTCCGCTACGATGCCGTGTAGAAACTGAATAGGGGTATGGGTTTAATATAACTGCCATGCCTCTAACAGGTTAACCGGCTACCATCTTAGACTGCATCATCACTTACCATCAGGTGAGATCGCAGTCAAGGGCTAACTTGTAGAGGTTAAAAAAAACATCCATTTATAACTATAAATTAAAGAAAAAATTCGAAATTTCGAAAAGAAAGTGGATTAGACAGGGGAATGATGATTTGTCTTGTTACCTGGCGTGAGTGCGATATATAAATGCTGACTACACGGAATCTTGAATATTTTTTAAAGCTTCGTAAATTAAAACGGAAGTATAATCATTAAATAATAGACTTAATACTCTGTCTTAGTACCTTATTTAAACTAATATTATAAATGCGAAAGTGTGGATGGATATTGATTGAGTAGCAAACATACATCCGTATGTTTGCCACTCAATCACGCCAGAACGGCTGAACGGATCTGGATGAAATTTGGCACAGGGATAAATTATACTCTGGAATAGTACATAGGCTACTTTTTATCCCGAAAAATTAAAGAGTTCCCGTGGGAAACAAAAAACCTTGATCCACGCGAACGAAGTCGCGGGCATCAACTAGTTCCACCATATTTTTTAATGAACGTTTTTGCCTTTAATTAAACACTAAACCAAAACAACACAAAACTTAACGTTACATATTCTATCAGGGAAACTAAAATAAAACGGCCTCTAAATTGGGGGCCCATTAGGGGTTTATTAGAACGTAAACTATAAGGGTCAGCGCTGATTTATGTGTTTACTTTGGAACTCGGGATCGCAGACGACAACTCATCGAAGTGTAATCTCCACTAGTGGGCGTGGGGGTGGGGAGGTTAAAATTGTAACGAACTGTAACTCCCGAACTGTATAACGGGTCTCGTAAATAAAGCTAATAGGCCTCTGTAAGCCTAGAATTAAAGTGTGCTTTGCGATGTGGCCCCGAGAAGAGAGCGAGTGCTTGTTAACAGACTTCAAAATGGGATGTCCTTTATTCGACTAGATGTTTGTTTGTTAACGATTTTCTCGAAAACTCATGAACCGATTTTAATGTTCTTTCACTATCGTAATCTACTTACTTTCAGGAAGGTTTTAGCATATAATATATCCAGGTATCTTCCTTGTAATGTGTCATACTTATACACAAATGTACAGTCATGTCACAATTCTTTTTTTCTAATATAAAAGTGCCAATGAAGACATTTTACGTGGACGTTTACTCTTGCCGGTGTTACCCTGGGTGATAATTTAAACTATGAGACAAAAGGGGACTTGGTCTCATAAAATCGTTTTTACTAAGACAATACATATAACATACATTTAAAGCAAACAATTTTTTTAAATAATCATGTTCACTATGACAGTCATTCACGTGTTTACATCAGTAGTCGATCACGCACTTTTCAAAAAATGTTTTTTAATTATAAAACGATTGCTGTAAGAGATAGGTAACTATTTTCAAAATCATAGGTTTTCAAGTAAATAGGATAAGCTAGATTTTCAACTTTCGAGCTATATATGACTTCATTCTATTTTTGAAGAATTTGAAAAGTCTCTGAACTTAGTTTTTATTTTCCCTGGATACATTAAAACCACACAACTCTGAACTGAACTCTAAAATTTAGAAAAGATTTGCTTGAATCATAACTAAGATCACTCTACATTATGACACCTTTTGAACAAGAAAAGACTAAATCCAAATCGGTTCATCCGTTTAGGAGCAACGATGCCACAGAGATACACTCAGTTTACGTCGAGATTTAAAAATAAACTTCATTAATGTAAGATTAGTGTCGGTCGGTAGTTTCGGGGCCAAACGCGGAGTGACATCCTTAATTTAGTATTGTATTTATTGTCTTTAGTGTTTTAGTTTGAAGCGGTCGGTTTAAGATTAGGGCCGGAGTTATGTTACTGCGGTATCCACTGGCCTTTTAGTTCTAAGCCCAAGTGCTTAGATTACGCTGTTGGAGACCTAAAATTAATTAGTTTGTCCATAAATTCACTTGGTCTATACTTAAAGTTTCTAAACGCTGCTAATAATTATAGAGAAATTAGATAATTCGGCTGTAATCGAGTGAGATTACAGAACATTTTTGGATAGAAGCAGGCGTTACTTTGCGTAGGTCTTTGATAATATAAGACTAAGAAGCTTACGCATTATAAATGAGAAATTGTGTTTGTTTGTTGATTTGTTGGTTTGCCCTTCAATCACGCCGCAACGGAGCTACGGATCGGCGTGATTTCTGGCATAGATATAGTTGAGGACTTGGAAAGTGACAAAGGCTACTTTTTATCCCGGAAAATTAAGGAGCTCCCGCGGGAATAAAATAAAACTTTTTTTTAAAAATTATATAGGCCAGTGCTTGGCTGCAATCAGACTTGCTTGCAAGTGGTGATGCAGCCTAAGGTGGAGCGCGCTTGTCTAGAAGATACATATTCACTCTTGATTTGAAGGTGAATAGGCATCTTCTATATGTTAAAAGACGAGGGGAAAACAGAAGCCGGAAGGGCATTCCATATTCTAGCGGTTCTAATTAGAAACGAGAAAGCAAATCGCTTCGTACGAGCCCGCGAAATTTCGACTGCGTGAGAGTGCACACCTTGTCGATGCCTTGCGGTTCGATAATAAAGAGGTGACGGAGGAACCGGATCTGTTCTTGAGCACACTCTCCGAAATATATTCTGTAGAATACCGACAGACAGGCAACTTTGCGCCGATGTTCTAAGCTTTGCAGCTTCGAACTGACCAGAGCTTTGTTACCATTAAGTCTCCTGGCGCGTCGATCCACTGAATCCAATGCATCAAGCTGGTACTTGGCGGAGCTATCCCATAAATGGATGCAGTACTCCATGCACGATCGAACTTGGGCTTGGTACAGGATTAGAAGCTGTTCGGGCGTGAAATACCGCTTGACTTTGTTGAGGATGCTAAGTTTCTTTCCAGCTGTTTTTGCTTTGGATTCGATGCATTATCCAAAGCTGAGGATGTACGATTTGTTGATACCAAGGAGCTCGACACTGTCGGTAATTGGGACGGATATATTTCGGAAAATCAGAGTGAGTGGGAATGAACTCCGTTTCGCGGTGAATAGACACGCTTGCATTTTGGTAGCGCTAAACTTGACGAGATTGGCGTCACCCCAATCGGACACCTGCTTCAAGGTCAAGTTGACTCGTTCTACCAAAGCCTCTCTGTGCTTAAGAATCTCAGCCCCACTGGTACGGGGACCGGACATGTTTCTCTCTGTAACGGTGCATACCTAAAGATACCGGGTTTTAGCGTTTAGGCTTATGTCGTTTATGTGCAGCAAAAAAAGTGTTGCAGAGAGAACTGATCCCTGAGGGACACCGGCATTGATCACCATGAGATCAGATGAGGAGCCATCAACGACTACTCGATATGATCGTCCACTCAGGAAGTCCGATATCCAGTCGCAGAAGCCAGCGGGTATCCCGTAGGCTGAAAGCTTGCTCAAAAGGCTTTCATGCCAGACCCGGTCGAAAGCTTTCGAGAGGTCTAGTGAAACAGCTAGTGCTTCACCATACCACCAAACCACGCGGACGGAGTTGCGGGCATCAGCTAGTTCGCTATAATCTGCAAAATATACAAATATAACGACTGCTTACGATAAGCACCACGAAGATTTATAAGACACATTAAGACGGAGACGCCATTACATGCTTGATATATTCTACGAATGCACAAAACAATAATAATTAGTTTCTGACAAACTGCTTTGAATTTTCGAAAGGCCTTTTTTCGTCAGCAACGTGTTTGCTCGAAAGTGAAAGTTACACTGCGTATATTACTCTCATCTCGTACCGTTATTACTGCTCACACTTCAGCTGGCAGTCGTGGCCGAGCGGTTAAGGCGTCTGACTAGAAATCAGATTCCCTCTGGGAGCGTAGGTTCGAATCCTACCGACTGCGAACGAGTTTTTTTTGGAGAACGTGAGCTTCGAGAATTATTTTAGTCCAACGTTAACATTGTGGCCAATTCTGTATAATATAATCTCTTAACTAAACTAAAATGACAGCTTTAAATCTAGTTCTGTCCCTTTCTGCAGGACAGGGAAGGTTTATATGAAAGGGTTTGCAATATTTATAATGCTGTCATTTTAGTTTAGTTTAGAGATTGTGCACTACGGAATCAGCCTCATTAAATACATTATTTTCAAATAAATCACCACATGAAAAGCTCCTAAGTAAAGCTGGATTTTAGACTTTTTATACTACAACTATCATGATGTTTCGGTCAATTTAAAAATTATAGACCTAAATCTGCTTTCAGAAAAATCATTACTATCCATTGATTAAAATCACTTCCTTAAATGTAAAATAATAATAAGTGAGATTACACATCGTATACTTTGACTAATAAAATATTAATTGATTTGATAAATGATAATTATATGATCATAAATTGCTTAGAAACTCACATAACTCAGAATGGTCAGAAGTGAATTGATCGAACTTCTAACCACGTGAACGCGGGGTTAAACTACTGGGTTATTACTGCTTTTTATTAATCCTCCTATCGAATGCCCTATCTCTCCTAGCTAATGCCCGCGACTTCGTCCGCGTGTTTTAAGTTTTTTTTTATTCCCGTGGGAACTTCTTTAATTTTCTGGGATAAAAGTAGCCTATGTCATACTACAGGTCTTCAACTCTACCTATGCCAAAAATTACGCCGATCGGTTGCTCCGTTGCGGCGTGATTGAAGGACAAACTAAGAAACAAACACACTTTCGCGTTTATAATATTAGTATGATACTAGTATGATGTATTGTTTATTACTCAATCACGCCATAACGGCTGAAAGGATCTGGAGGTAATTTTGCACAGAGAAAGATTGTATTCTAGAATCATTAATGCTACTTTTTATCCCAGAAAATTAAAGAGTTCCCGCCGAAACCAAAAACCCTCAATCCACAGGGAAAAGTCGCAGGCATCAATATTACTATTTTGAAAATCAGTTACCACAATTTAGTTGATATTGTTATCGTGTCATAGACATCAAAGCTACACTACGGATTCCCGGCCGCGTTTCAATCCGGCCCCGGATATACAACTACCGCTGGCTGCCGTCACCCGGTTGTGCCGGATAATTGGCTTACCGGGTATCTGGTTGGAACCGCCTTTGAAACTGTCCTTTGAAGGTAAGTATTTCCTTATTATGAAATACTGTTATAGTCAGTACTTACAATAACTGTTTCGAGGCTGTTTTGCCTCAAAGGTCGCAAACACACTAGAACCCGGTTAGGACAAAACATCCGCCTGAATAGGCATGATGACAGTAACCAAGAATCAATTAAATTATGTGTCAGCTTTGCGTTTACAGTTGAAATTAATTGTTACAAAAGTTAAAAGATTGTTAATTTATTTATTGATGAAGGTTCGATTGTACTGATATTTGACTCTTTCGATGTATTTCACTCGTCAGTTCGTTCCCGACGCCATATTGGAATAACTTGTATAAATACGAATGTTTTACCATCGGTAGGCAGTCTCCACCGAGACTCAAACGATTATTGAATACCTTCGGTGTTTAGATCGTTACCTTGTTTACGAGCTGCGGTAGTAACTGCAGCCTGGTCAAATGATTTGATACTATAGTATTGTTTAACTGAGTTTTATAAATTAACTAATTACATTAAATCTCTCGTGGTTAGAGTACAAATATATTAAAAGTGTTTTATTATAATACCTACTTCTGGATTGTTCTCCAACAGTTCAGAAGTGGGATATGATTCACGTTGCCTTGATTTTCCTTTGCCTTCTGCACATCCGTTTTGTTATTTTTTTTAAATAATATTAATAGTGGGTAATTTAAAAATATCATTTTTACCGCTGGCTGTAATACAGGAATACGGATTAATTGCTAAGTAATCAGACCCATCAATAATTAGAAAGACCGAACGGAAATGTTCATGGTTTCTTATTTTGTTTCATGTGACGTACGCTGCGCCAAGGCGGGCTCTGCACAGCCCGTTCTCTCGCTCCGAGCAGCGCCTCGAGGGGCGCTTCGCCTGCGGACCTCGCGGGCGCTTCGCCTGCGGACCTCGTGGGCGCTTCGCCGGCGGACCTCGCGGGCGCTTCGCCGGCGGACCTCGCGGGCGCTTCGCCTGCGGACCTCGCGGGCGCTTCGCCTGCGGACCTCGCGGGCGCTTCGCCTGCGGACCTCGCGGGCGCTTCGCCTGCGGACCTGGCGGGCGCTTCGCCGGCGGACCTCGCGGGCGCTTCGCCGGCGGACCTCGCGGGCGCTTCGGGGGCCCTTCGATCTGCGCGTCTTGCGGGCGCTCCGGGCAGCGCTCAGAGGGCGCTCCGGGCATCACCAGCACGGCCAGCCGCGTGACGACTGGTGTTGCCAGAGCAGCCACCGGTTACGTATGCCCCTGTGCCGTGCTACCGACGAGGTCGACATCCGGAATTCCAGAGGTGACATCCTTACACTCAATAATGAGGGTAGAGATGGTCTTGATTTACTTAAATTTTTAGTCCAAGCATTAAAGTCCATTACTCCTGACTCGCACAAAATAACGACTATGCGGTTGCATAAAGTAAACGAGTAGGCATGATGACAATAATCAAGAATCAATGAAATTATCTGATTAAATAGGATTCGTCGATTATAAAAATAAAAGTATTTATTTTTCTATTTTGAACGAGATTGTTATTTATTTTGATAACATGAAACTACAAAATACGGCAATTCGCCATAATACATTGAGCACCAGTCAGAGTCCTAAATCCGTAAAATCTGCTTTTTATGTATTATTAAGAACTTCATGATAGTTATTAGAGGTTATGTTGATGAAATGTTGTTTTTATAAAACTATACCTTAAAATTTAATATTAAAGGTGATTGCCTATTGATTAAGAAGTCTGCCTCCTATTTAGAGCGTTTGGGGAAACGCCTATTACCTATTATACGTATTGTATTACGGGTACCTAATTGATTTTTAAGAGATAAAACCTAACCTCAAAAGGATCGAATTTATTATTAAATTAGGACCTCAAACAATATTATTAAACACACACCATTTTACAATAACACTAATTTATTTATACCAATCCAGGATCTCCCATATGACAATTCTGCATCGAAGGTTCGACATAATGTAACCATGGTACGCAGCACCAGCTTATGAATCTATTTGATCTAGTACAAATGCCACTATTATGATGTCCAATCACAATGTTGGTCTAATTTTATTCCCAAAAAAAATTACTGATAAATTATTACATTATCAGATTGTATAGTCTGATATAATACCTACAGTAATACTCCTTCTCCTGGAGACTGCAAGTTAACCACGTTAGCCGACGTCTCTTTGCTGGCTATCGGCTCCCTGAAACGCTGGAAGGATCTCCTTCCAGTCAAAACTAAGATATCCTTAACTGAAACACTCCTTTTACCTATACTGGACTATGCCGATAGCAGTTACACGGATCTCACTGAGGAGTTATTAAACAAGCTTGAGCGCTTACAAAACATGTGTATTCGACTCATCTATGGATTGAGAAAATTTGATCACGTTAGTGCGTATCGTGCTCGTCTCGATTGGCTTCCAATTAGGTTGCTTCGAAATTTTTATGTTCTTTCTTTACTATTCTCGATCCTATATGCTCCTCATACTCCCAGCTATCATAAAGAACGTTTCAAGTTTCTCGATGCCGTTCGCCATATGCAGCTGCGTTCTACCATGGATAATAAACTCAAAACTCCTAGCCATCGTACAAAATTTTACAGAAAATCGTACACGGTGTATGCTGTGCACTTATGGGAATCTCTTCACAAAAATATTAGAAACTCCAAATCTTTGCCAATTTTTTAAAAATTGTCTCAAAGAATATTTCCTTAACCAAGTCGTGCCATAATACATAAATTATACTTCTATCGTAATTCGTTACGATGCGTTTTTAACTTTATTTATATATGTGTAATTTGTGTATGTTTATGTGTAATATTATTATTGTTGTCTATATTTTATTTACATGTAATGTATATATGCAATACGTCTATTATATTTTTTATATTATGTTCTTACTTATTATAACTTGTATTGTAGATATTCTGCCACACTACCCTACGTATCTTATTCGAACGTCTCACCAAAGGTTGCCTGGTAGAGATTGCTCAGTAAGCAATAAGGCCGCCTTTGCATAACTAGTTTACAGCTAACTTTACCTTGTATTTTCATGTGTGCAATCTATCTACAGTAATACCTTGATCTTTGTCAATGGATTCTGTAACTAGCTTGGTCAATTGAATTCTATTCATTTATTTGCTTTATATAATGTTATATAATAATACGGTGTAATACAATCTGACATCGAATGGCATGCAATATTATTAACTCACTTCAAATGCATTCTTATTATATATTCCGTATTTTTAGTCTATGCCTGATAATAACTAGCTTTAATAATCAATTATAAAGAAATCTAGTTTATACAATATTACAATATATTAAACTATTATTAAATTATTATTATACAATATTACATTATATTAAACTATTATTAAATTATTATTTTAACACAATAAATATTAGCTGTTTATACAAGCACAAGAATACATATTACCATTCAGTAAAATTAAAAATAAATTCATTAACAAGGAAATTGTTTAAATTAAGACAGGGTAATATCTTTGACAGTCTTTTGAAGTTTATATTGAAATCGCCCAAGATGCATTTACTTTATACATAACTAGCTTTATGCTAGGTACAAGTAACCTATTTCTAAGCCTTTGTAGAGCCTGGCCATGAGTTTCACAATATTCGAAGTAGTTTTTTTTGACAAAGATGCAAATTTCTTTAATGTAAATACAGGATAAATAAATATCTTAAGTGCCTTAAACATGGGGTCCAGGAAATGTTCCCTACATATAACACGTATGTTCTTTTTTGGAAGCTATTGAGTACAGACGACACATATCCGTCATATGTTTTCTAATCAATTGCATAGGTTATTAATGTGGTATTTCCAATTGCAGTGGAAGTCTATTTAATAGTGTTGACTTCCTTAATTTCTTGTGAAGTTTTAAACGCCAATAATCTTCGTTTTCTCAGTATTAACTGGTCATTGGTTATTAACTGAAATATAGCAATAGTAGCTGACCTATTTCTCCTAAACCGTGCTGTGTTTCTGTTAAAATATTCAAACGTTCAGCTTGATTATACACAAGACATGGTTACATTTTTCACGACACTATCAGGACAGACTGAGTGAGGAGGAATCGTACTGTTATAATATATTAACCTAATTTATCTTAACATGACAAAGGTGTCATATGAAGACTGTGTTTTTTTAATTATGTTTCAGGACAAAGGTGTCGGAAAAGCGTTATTAATTTTATTTATTTCTGTTGGGCAAAGGTGTCCTGAATTATTGCTTAGATGACAAAGGTGTCACAAAAGCGTTATTGGTTTTATTTATTTTTGTTGGGCAAAGGTGTCCTTGCTTGGACGACAAAAGTGTCACCAAAGCACAGAAGTGAGAATTACAAAAGCGCTTACGAAAGTCAGATCAATATTGTACAAAACAATATTAATATAAAGGTCATTGACGAAGTTCGCCTAAGAATCAACACGTGTTTGAAATATACAGTAATTCTTAGCTTATTTTATAACCTTTATTTCAAATATTATAATTCAACGGACACTTCAAATTAATTACAAAATAAATAAATGGGTATTAAATTGATACTATACGTTTCCGTTTCTCGATTATTAACCACAGATCAATAACTTACAGGTTAAAATAATATGCAATACCACCGCTTGAGCGCTAGATCCGTATCGTAAGAAACATTACAGCTCTATTACAATTGGATAGAGATGGTATTTATTTGTCCAAGCAGATTGATTGTGAAAATTGAAATAACCTCAAGATAAGTCATTTTTTAGCAAGCGTCCGTTGTTTTAATCTGCTCTCAAGTATAAAAAGGTATTTATTTGAACCCAGTAATCAATATTAAAGACTGTTGGTTTTTAGGCAAACTTCGTATGGGGACGGAACAATGTCCTTTACATTGATGTCATTAAAATTAAAAAAAAAAAGTTATCCAGGTACCTAGTCATACAACATTTAATGTTATTTACAAATTACAGTGTCGTAACTTCATAATAAAAATGTCATAATTTCATAATAAAGGTACTCAAGTACAGTGTTATATATTTCCATGCGTTTCAAAAGAGTAGATTTATTTGTGTGTTGGACAAAAGTGTCCTGAATTATTGGTTTTGTTTATTTCTGTTGGACAAAAGTGTCTCAAAAGTACAGAAGTAAATAAAACTAATAGTTTTATTTATTCCTGTGGACAAAGGTGTTCCTTCTTATTGTGTGCAAGACAAAGGCGTCAGCAAAATATTGCTATTTAAAGCTAATTATTAATATAAGCTTATTATTATTATCGTTACATTTATGGGACAAAGGTGTCCTATGTTGTTGTAATTGTCATCACATATTTTTTGTTTATGAAAAATAACTTAAATCGTTACATGGATGTGAGGACACATTTAATAACGGATGGCCGAATCTGTTAGCGGATATCTGATAATTATTACGTGCCTAACACAAATTACTTTATTAACGAATTGTCATATTTATTATTTGATTGAACAACGATGTTGACGACCGCCATTTTGTACTTTTCCGAGCAACGGTACCTTCGTTGTTCAACGGTTGCAACACTAGCTGTGACAAAATTATTTTCGATGTTAGACTCCACCGAGTTTCTTGCTGGTTCTTCTCGCTAGGACGTGGCATTCCGAACCAGTGGTAGATTCACAGTTGTGAAAGTATTCATATTATATGTGATGATAAGTTTTTGAGATTAGTGGCTGTAACCTTAGATGTTTTAAATATGTTTGTGCTAAAAGTTCATAAAGTGTGTCAGATTTTGAAAAGTACAACGAATGAGGTTAGTTGTATCAATTTACAATTTCTTGAGAATAGTTTATGTATGTTTGATAAGACTGGAAGTTCAGCAGTTTGATTAGTGTGTTACAAGTAATTATTATTAGTAATTATGGGCAAGAACGCCCCAGGCAAAAACGTCTGATCATGATTTATATGATTTGGGGCATAAACGCCCGTGATATGACATAAACACGAGGACGTGTTGTTCTCAGGACGGCCGAACTGTCAGCTTTGCGTTTACAGTTGAAATTAATTGTTACAAAAGTTAAAAGATTGTTAATTTATTTATTGATGAAGGTTCGATTGTACTGATATTTGACTCTTTCGATGTATTTCACTCGTCAGTTCGTTCCCGACGCCATATTGGAATAACTTGTATAAATACGAATGTTTTACCATCGGTAGGCAGTCTCCACCGAGACTCAAACGATTATTGAATACCTTCGGTGTTTAGATCGTTACCTTGTTTACGAGCTGCGGTAGTAACTGCAGCCTGGTCAAATGATTTGATACTATAGTATTGTTTAACTGAGTTTTATAAATTAACTAATTACATTAAATCTCTCGTGGTTAGAGTACAAATATATTAAAAGTGTTTTATTATAATACCTACTTCTGGATTGTTCTCCAACATATGAATTTATGTAATGAAATAGGATTCATGGATTATAAAAAACGTATTTATTTATCCATTTCGACTGAGATTGCTATTTATTTTAATAAAATAAAACTATAAAATACAGCAATCCGCCATATTGGATAAAACACCAAGAAGCGAATGACGTCACAATTGTTTGTTTTCGAGCTTTGACAATCACACTAATGTTTACTGCACACTGCACAGAGTAAATTGGTAATAACAATAGTGACGTCACAAACGACGCCATGACACCCGCGAGCGTTTTGGCGTGAATTGTAAAATTTCAATTTCAAATGCCAATTTTATCTACCAAACCTTATTTTTCTGCAGAAATAATATATTTAGATAGATAGATAGATAAATACTTTATTGCCACACAAAACATTAAAAAAAGAAACAAAAACAGTGAAAAAGCAAACATAAATAAGTGCGCAAAGGCGGTCTTATCACTAAAAGTGATCTCCTCCAGACAACCTTTAAATAAGGAAACAAATGCAACGAAGCGGGATAGTGCAACAACAATACATACAATATACTACATAAACTATACATCCTAATAATACACAAACAATTACACGAATAAAAAATACTAAAATATATACCAATACAATTAAATTATTATATTGGTATATATTATTATTATATTTTTTCGAAATAGTAGATACTTCCGAACATAATCTGACCATTTCTCAAAATTAGTCATCATGCCTATTGTCCGCATCGGAGTGGAACGACGAGGTTTTATCCTGTCGCCTGAGCGCGCTACATACTATATAGGAGAAAGACGCAGACCTTTGGTGCAGACGCTTCGTCCTGCCCGATGCCTACTGCAATTTCACTCTTATATGGAGCTGCCCAGACTAGCGCGACTGCAACAAACCTGTTTCCCCTCCCAAGCGCATGATTGGCGAAAATGTTTTGTCTAATCCGATTCTTAGTGTTTTTTCCCTAACATGTCAATTCAAATGTCACAATAAAAGTAAAGTTAGCCTTGACTACAAATCTATACGTCCTTGTGTGTATGTCTATCTATCTGTAATCTGTATGTCTATCTGCCACGCTGCAGCCCATCTGTTCAACCATTTTAATGATATTTGACAACGATATAGGTTGCGTTGCGTTGGTTGGTTGCGAAGGATATACTAATATTTCATAATTAATCATCCAGTGTATGATATTTTTATGATTATAACTGCCTCGTTGGTCTAGTGGTTAGCATATTTGACTGCGGCCGATGAGGTCCCGGGTTCGAGTCCCGGGTCGGGCCATAATTAAGTATCGGGTTTTTCTGATTAAAAATTCCCAGTACTAGCCCGGAGTTAGGAAGTTGGCGGTGTTTCAACCCCGTGCCTCGGAGAGCACGTTAAGCCGTCGGTCCCGGTTATTATCACTAACATGATAATAGTCGTTAAAGCCGGCCAACCCGCATTGGAGCAGCGTGGTGGGTCTAAGCTCTAATTCCCTCTCTCTTAAGAGAGTGGAGGCCTGTGCCCAGCAGTGGGACGTTAATGGGCTGTAGTGGTATGATATTTCTAGAAATAAAAAAAATATGATATGTAAAAATTCATCCGCAGTCGGTAGGATTCGAACCTACGCTCCCAGAGGGAATCTGATTTCTAGTCAGACGCCTTAACCGCTCGGCCACGACTGCCCGCTGAAGTGTGAGCAGTAATAACGGTACGCGATGAGAGTAATACCTAAACAGTGTTACTTTCACTTCATATCCAACTAATAAATAGGCACTTTAAAAATATACTACCTGATGCTTTTTTTTTATCCACTACAAGTTAGCCCTTGACTGCGATCTCACCTGATGGTAAGTGACGATGCAGTCTAAGATGGTAGCGAGCTAACCTGTTAGGGGCATGGCAGTTATATTAAACCCATACCCTATTCGGTTTCTAAACGGCATCGTACCGGAACGCTAAATCGCTTGGCGGCACGTCTTTGCCGGTAGGGTGGTAACTAGCCACGGCCGAAGCCTCCCACCAAGCCAGACCAGGGAAAATTCAGAAATTATAAATTCCCAAATTGACCCTGCCGGGACCGGGGAGTTGATTGATGCCTGCGACTTTGTCCGCGTGCGTTGAAATGTATTAGATACCACGGAAACTCTTTAATTTTCCGGAATTAGAAGTAGGCTATGAGTTTCTAGACTATAATCTATATGTGTGCAAAATTTCATCCAGATCCGTTTTGCCGTTCTGTCGTGATTAAGTAACATCAATCAATCCTTTATTTAATTTAGGCACACTATAGGTACACATATTGACGTCCATTACTTACTCATAAAACATCATGGTGATAATTAGTTACGGTATCTTAAAACTAAAGCTACGAGGGTTCCAAACGCGCCCTGGTCTGAGAAGAGCCCACAACAAACTCAGTCAGGTGTTTTTTCAGTATCACCATCTCACAAATCATCTTACCTGAGGAACTATCCATCCATCCATGGATTCAGAGAACTAAAATCTATTAGTATGTGCGTACAAACACATCAATCAATCACGCCAGAACGGCTATGCATCACTAATATGGATAAAAGCTCTCTCTGTAGGTTCAAAATTTCGTTAAAATTTATTACACTAATGAGTCTTTTAAAGGTGATAGACGTACGGACTATAATGTCTCAATACTAGAAATAAAAATAAACTTGTAATGCCTGCTTCTAGGTTTAGTAAAACTAGCAATTCATTTGTTGGAAACAGTGTCCTCTTCTACAATAAGCTCCCAGAAGACATGTTAAAGATGTCTCTAAAAGTTCAAAGTTAACGTTAAGTCAGTTCAAAACGTAAACTCATTGAAAAATCTTATTACCATGTAACCACCACCACCACCACTACAGCCCATTAACGTCCCACTGCTGGGCACAGGCCTCCACTCTCTTAAGAGAGAGGGAATTAGAGCTTAGACCCACCACGCTGCTCCAATGCGGGTTGGCAGCTTTAACGACTATTATCATGTTAGTGAAAATAACCGGGACCGACGGCTTAACGTGGTCTCCGAGGCACGGGGGTGAAACACCGCCAACTTCCTAACTCCGGGCTAATACTGAGAATTAGTCAGTAAACCCCAATACTTATCATGGCCCGACCCGGGACTCGAACCCGGGGCCTGGTCAGCCGCAGTCAAACATGCTAACCGCTAGACCAACGAGGCAGTCATGTAAAAGATTACTTAAATGACAATTAAGGAGGCTTGGCAATAATTTGCTCTTATGCCTGTGATAATTCCTTAGTTAAGATGATTTGTGAGATGGTGATAATGAAAAAAAAACCCGGCTGAGATTGTTGTGGGCTCTTCTCAGACCAGGACGGGTTTGGAATCCTACCAGGGTTTCAAACGCGCTTTAGTTTTAAGATACCGTAACTAGTTATCACCATCATGTTTTATATGTAAGGAATGGACGTCAATATCTGTACCTATAGTGTACCTAAATTGAATAAATGAATTGTATTTAAATTGGACAGACAGATAAACAGACGGAAAAATTGCCTAAAAATGGTGCAACATTTGAATTTACATAATATATGTGGGCGATAGAAGTATTTGTAAACCAATTATAATCGTAGCATGTTCGTCGATAAAAAAGTAATAAAACACTGAAATTTGATGATATGGGATATCTTGTGCCACAGTGCGGGGTGAAGGCCACAATCTGTGTAGGAGATTCAGGTGGTCCTGTTGTCCATTCTTCAGGAATAGTTGGTGTTAACTGAGTATCTAAAGGAAAAGGTCTCCAAGTCTCTAAATATACCTTTTGGTACTCCAGCAAGTAAATATGCAATAGTAAACCTCAATTTTGACTGAATATCAAATATCATTGAAAATAAATCTTTTGATTGACTGAAAGATTTTTTGAAGTACGGACCTTTGTCTTTCAATCACGCTGCAATATAGCAACGGATTGACGCGATATTTTGCATGGGCATAGTGGACGACTGGACATATGCTACTTTTCATCACGAAAAATTAAGGAGTTCCCGTGGAAATAAAAAAAACTTATTCTTCGCGGACAAAGTCGCGAGCATCAGCTATAATAATAATCCTTTAATCCTTTATTTGCTAGATTGTAGGTATACAAAAGAGGTGTTACAGGTAAAAATAGAAACCAGGCCACAATCAGCCATGAAATGGCATGCATATTACAGTTATGTATATATAGTTTTGAATATATAAAGTGAAAGTAACAGGACATGTATTACTCTGATCGCGATCAGTTATTACTGGTTTTACGTCAGCGGGCAGTCGTGGCCGAGCGGTTAAGGCGTCTGACTAGAAATCAGATTCCCTCTGGGAGCGTAGGTTCGAATCCTACCGACTGCGGATAACTTTTGTACCTACAGATATTTTGCAATTTTCCCGTTCTTTTTTATCGTTCTCATGTAAGATGGGAACAAAATGAGATGAAATCTATTATTTTTCTGCGAAGCTTTTACTACCTGCATCTTCCTTTTCCTTTTCCTAGGTCGTGGGGAATATTTCGAGTTGAGATTTCTCTGCTGGAAATTGGGTTAACTTCGATTCCAGTGCACAAAGTTGGGAGCTATTATAATTGTTTATTTAAATTTAAAAATTACTATAATTTTATAGTTTTGGTAGTAGAATCAGATTCTTATAAAAGAATAGTGTGTTGGATTCTTTCACATACTTTTTGGCTTTTCTAAGTCAAATATTAATTAGAATTTCTGAAACACTTATTTTATTATTTGAAAATAATGGTCTAAATATCAGATTCCATTTCTCTGAGCAGTAATTATGCTCTTTTAATGAACCACCATTCCAACCCTCGCCCTCCGCCCCTTATTCGAACTACAAAATTAAAGGAACATAAAAATTTCGATGTTTTTGAAGATAAAACTTACTTATTTAGCTTATTTTCCTCTGGATAGTCTTAAAATTAGTTTACTTATAGCTAACTAGTTGTAAATGCGAAAGTTTGGATGGATGTGTGGATGTATGGATGTTTGTTACTCAATCACGCCCCAACGGCTGAACGGATCTGGCTGAAATTTGGCACAGAGATAGATTATAGTCTGGAATAGCACATAGGCTTGAAAAGTTCCCGCGGAAACCAAAAAACTTCAAACCACGCAGACGAAGTCGCGGGCATTCGCTAGTTTTTCTTATTCTTGAGAGTTTTCCTAAGGTGTATGCAGCCAATTACTCAGAGCCGGATACACCACGACCTTCATCGATCTGTTAACCAGATAAAACATATTTTTAATGTTCCAATTTTGGCCACCGGGTCAGATAAGTTTATGAGTCTTATTTATAACTGTGGGAAAACAACCATAGATTTATTACATTTACTACCGTAAATAAGAGACATCTACACGTAGTTTTAATCACGGTTTGAATTCGGTATTAAATTAGCCGCGTACGATAATTGCAGCTGAACTAGTAATCAAGCGGCCGACGCGGTATTAATCACTGCGACTGGTCGACCACTATATTCTATTAATTAATATCGTCAATACGAAATAGCTTGACAACGGAACTTGAAAGGCTGTTCTTATTGCCACTATTGCCAATCTCAGGAAAGCAAAAAGCAGCAAATGGCAATAAAAGAAACAGCAGAAAACAATAAAATAGTGAAACAGTGGGCGTAAATAAAAGATACAAAAATACATAATCACGCTCATGTATTTTCTGCACACAATTAGACAGAGTTTCGTCTTACAATGTGATCAACTGCGATAACAACACAAACTGAGGCTGGCGTAGCATTGTATAGGCTAGGCATGGCATCACCCCCTCTACCGGTGGCTACCGGTACTAAGAGTGGTGGCAACAGGCAGGCTTGTGTGATTGGCTGGCTTGGCTATGATTGACTATGATTGGCTGCTTGTAGATTACCGCTTTGTGATTGGTTGAGGCGACGTGGTGTAACAATAGTAATTTCAAAACATCAAATCTACTGTCCGACATAACATTCATGCACTGATAGAAGAATTTCCTTCAAATTAATAAGCTTTCTTAATGTTTAAGAAATAGTTTATTAACGAGCATGCTCAAGTAAATATTTATGAATAGTTAACTAATCATTTAAAAACGACAATTTTTTAGAATCAAAAAAATATTTCTTATCATGTTTGTTAAATGTAGTAGCACAGTTAAATAATAACGTCCTCCCGACCGAATTAAGGCCACAGCGGCCAATCTCCACAGAGATTAGCCATCTGTGCGGGAGATATTATAGTGCACAAGTAGGACGGAAAATTAATGATCGGAGAGAGATAATTGTAATAACAATGAAGGAGTCCTTGCAGGATCTTCGTGTAGCAGTCATGGGCGTCTATCAATGCCACCAAATAATATCAAAAGTCATTAGTACATTTGGAGATGGTACCTAACTACAAGCCACAATAACAGTGACCTAATTACTCTGTAACTCGATGACTGGAGCGTCCAAGCCTGTACAATCAGTGCAAGCTCGTTATTGTATAATTTGATCATCGTTCGCGTCATTTATTCATAGGTCAATGTAAATGAAATGTCACCTGAGTATAGGGGTCTGTTTTCTTTTTTTTTCTAATTAATTTGTTTATGTTTAATTTGTGCCGACCACACATAGCGTGGGAAAAGGGCAAGAATAAGTTTGTGTTTGTCAATATTTTTTTATTAATTTATTTATTTATTTTACTATGTCGTTATTTAACTACAGAAAATAAGAGTTATAGAACATACTGTTACCTATTCTGTGGTTATTTCTGGGTGAACCGCCTCTTTGCCCTACAGCTTATAGTCGCTAGTTAGAATGGTTTGTTTTGTTAGGGTAGGTTGAATGAGTATAAAAATTTCAGATGAGAATATTTTCTTGTTTCATACTTTTCAGAGCGTAATTTTTCATTAGTCAGGTTTTAGTTTTTAGAACTTATTTTTTATTTTAATTATTTTGGGGTTATATTTATATAATTTTAACATAATTACCATAGTCCACCATGAAATATGTATTTATTATAAGTATATTATGTATTATGTGTAGGGGTGGAAAAGTCGGTCGCAATCCATATTTCTTTACTAGCTAATGCCCGCGACTTCGTCTGCGTGGATCGAGGTATTTGGTTCCCGCGGGAACTCCTTCATTTTCCGGAATAAAAAGTAGCATATGTGCTATTCCACACTATAATGTATATCAGTGCCAAATTTCAGCCAGATCCCTTCAGCCGTTGGGGTGTGATTGAGCAACAAACATCCATACATCCACACATCCATACATCCATACATCCATACATACATTTTTTTTTTTCTGGGATGGGGTAGGAAAAAATCCCTCCGGACTTCTGCCTGTAGACAGGGCATGTCCGACTTGCACGGACTAAAACAACCTCCCCCCACGTCCAGGTCAGCACGGAACCACTTTAGTATTACTTCGTGCTGCCCTCTAGCTCTTACTCTTGCTTTTTTTTTTCCTCTCTTTCCTTCTTTTCTCTTCGCATCATTATTGCCCTAAGCATTTGTCCATAGCGTTGCCATGCTTCCTCGCTCGACAGCATCCGTGGTATGAGGTTTTGAACGTTGACGACTTCGCTCGTTCCCTGCGCCTCTGTTCGTAGCTCTGCACAGCCAGAGCAATCGAGGATTGCGTGTCTCGGGGTGTCTTCCTCTCCGCAAAAGAAGCAGTTCTCTGTCGGTGATTTTCCTCTTGCGAAGAGATATGTGTTGAACACCCCGTATATACATCCATACATCCATACATCCATACAAACTTTCGCATTTATAATATTAGTAAGAAGATTTATTCGCCTGCAGTGTGAGCCGCATCCGGCGGTGTGCGCGGACCGCGGTGCTAGCTCGTTACGCTATAACTCGATCACGGGCGCGCACTAATCACTCGTTCATTTACATACAATTCATTTGTTTTGCGCCGCGGTCCGCCAGTTTGACAAGCGATTGTTTGAGTATGGTTTGAATACGCCATTTTAGTGGCGGCGCTTACTGCACGGGCGCTGCCACATTAAACTGCACATTTTTTTTTTTTGTTTACGGGGTGAAATCTTCCATAGATACCCGACCATATAGGATCGGGTTATGTGGGATTTTTACCCGCTAAAACCGCCTCGGTGACCGTCCTCAGCTCATAATGAGGGGCCCCGGGAACTCTTAAAGAACTTACGCTGGTGCCCCTCCCTTGAGTGACGCCCATTATAGGCTTGTTCCAAGGGAGTGGATCTCTCCAGTTGTCTTAAGGCATAGCAGCGGGAAGGAGTTGCCGTCCTCCCGGGATCGTTAACGATTAGAGAGATTTTTACGACCTCCGTGGCGCAGTGTCTAGCGCTGTTGTCTGAAAGTGCGGAGGTTCCGGGTTCGATCCCCGGCAGGGTCAATTTGGGAATTTATAATTTATAAATTTGCCCTGGTCTTGCCTGGTGGCAGGCTTCAGCCACCCTACCGGCAAAGACGTGCCGCCAAGCGATTTAGCGTTCCGGTACGATGCCGTGTAGAAACCGAATAGGGGTATGGGTTTAATATAACTGCCATGCCCCTAACAGGTTCGACCGCTACCAGAGTACAGACTAGACTACATCACTTACCATCAGGTCAGATCGCAGTTAATTATGGGCTAATTTGTGGCGGATAAAAAAAAAAAAAACAGCGTTAGAGCCCCCACTGCAATCGCTCGAGACCCCGTAGTCCCATCGGCCGGGGTTATTGAGGGGATGGGTCAAGGCGTTGGTCACTTCCACCCTGATGTCACCGTCTCCGAACAGGATCAGCTCCCCTATTCTGTAACTCAGTGGCTATCGAAAAATGAAAGCCACTGACATATATATTTTGTCCATTGAAGGTTTACTATGAAAAAATGAAAGAACATTTCATAGTAAATCTTCAATGGATAAAAAATATAAGTCAGTGGCTTTCATTTTTTGATAACCACTGAGTTACAGAATCGGGCTGCAGTTCGCTCTCTATCCCGTTCCGCGGCTTCTTTCTTGAGCATCACACTTTTGCAAAAGGCATAACTGCCCGCCATGTTTCTTATTTCACCAGCATTGCCGCAATAATGGCAGGTGGTAAAATGTCTCTCCCTATGTGATTGACTAAGATACTACCCTCGTTTTCCCATGCAACATTAAACTGCATTTACCCTGCCTCTAGTTCCTCTATTTTACACTTACAACATCCATACTAATACTATAAATGCGAAAGTGTATCTGTCTGCTACGCTTTCACGGCTCATCTGTTCAACTAATTTTGGATGAAATTTGGTACAGGGATAGTTTGTATCCCGGGGAAGGACATAGGCTACCGTTTTTTATCCCGGAAAATTCAAGAGTTCCCGCGGGAATCAAAAAATCCTTATCCACGCGAATGAAGTCACGGGAATCATCTAGTTCTTAATAAAGCTTTTGTGGATCGCCAAATTTTGCTTTGTAGAGTTTCACAGAGAAGGCATTTTTTCTTACTTAACCAACTTCCAAAAAAGGAGGAGATTCTCAATTCGGCGCATATATATATTTTTTAATGTATCTCGGTGCATATCTCCGTGGATTCTGAACCGGTTTGAAATTATTTTTTTCAGTCGTTACAGACTAGAGCTGACACTAAAAAGTTAAAAATATTTTTTTTTCCAAAAAAAAACGACTTCCAAAGCCACTATAAAGTAAAAATAATTTTGATTTCTACACACTATATGTTGAAGTCGGGCGAGAATAACAAAGATAAGCAAAGTTGACGCATCAGGCTTTTTATTTGCCATATGTTATTCGTTGTTAGAGATGTTGCAGGCTGCAGTCTAAGATGGTAGCGGGCTAACCTGTTACGGGTACGGAAGATATACTAACCCATAACTGTAATCGGTTTCTTCACTGCATCATACCGGAACGCTAAATCGCTTGGCGGCACGTCTTTGTCGGTAGGGTGGTAACTTAAACCAAGCCCGAAGCCACAGGATATGTAATGCCTGCTTCTAGGCTCAGTAAAACTAGCAATTCATTTGTTGGAAACAGTGTCCGCTTCTACAATAAGCTCCCAGAAGACATGTTAAAGATGTCTCTGAATAAGTTCAAAGTTAATGTAAAACGTAAACTCATTGAAAAATCTAATTATCATGTAAAGGACTACTTAAACGACAAGTAAGCTTGGCAATGATTTGCTCTATGGCTCTGACAGTTCCTAAGTTAAGATTATTTGTGAGATGGTGACAATAAAAAGAAAAAACAACCCGGCTGAGTTTGTTGTGAGCTCTTCTCAGACCAGGGGCTCTGACAGTTCCTAAGTTAAGATTATTTGTGAGATGGTGACAATATAAAGAAAAAACAACCCGGCTGAGTTTGTTGTGGGCTCTTCTCAGACCAGGGCGCGTTTGGAACCCTCGTAGCTGTAGTTTAAGATACCGTAACCAATTATCACCATCATGTTTTATAAGTAAGTAATTTTTAACGTCAATAAGTGTACCTACAGTGTACCTATATTGAATAAATGATATTGAGTATTGAGTATTGAATAGAGCAGAAATTATAAATTCCCACATTGCCTGCCGGGAACGGAACCCCCACTTTAAGACCACAGGGCCCACTACAAAGCCAGGGAGGTCAAACAACATGGTATACCAACTTAAAAAGCATACCCTCTTTATGTGGCCAGAGACTTATGTTTTAGTTTAGCGGTATACAGTACCGGGCGGTTATGGGGCGGATAAGTTGGGCAAATAAAGCCTTTCATTTGTTTAGGCGACCACCGTGTGCTCGTTCATTTTCACTATTTACTGTTTACACTACAGCTCGGTAATTGGTTTTTATTGAATTGTGTACTTAAATGGGTCACAAAGTTAGCCCACACTTCAAATCATATTGAAATCTAAATATATATAAATAAGACACAAAAAAAAGTTCTACCTACCTACGAGTATGTCTGTTATAGACGCCACAATACAGCAACGGATTGACGTGATTTTTAAAAACGACGAGTATGTCCGTTATAGACGCCGCAACGCAGCAACGGATTGACGTGATTTTTGGCATAGGTATAGAGCGGTTAACAGACCCGTGAAGTTACATAAGGACTATGGTGACTTACCTACTATACTAACTTAAGTTTCTACCTAACTATGTCCGTTAAAGACGCCACAATGCAGCAACGGAATGACGTGATTTTTACCATAGGTATAGAGCGGTTAACAGATCCGTGAAGTTACCTATGGACTATGGTGACTTACCTACTATACTAACTTAAGTTTCTACCTAACTATGTCCGTTAAAGACGCCACAATGCAGCAACGGAATGATGATTTTTGGCATAGGTATAGAGCGGTTAACAGATCTGTGAAGTTACCTATGGACTATGGTGACTTACCTACTATACTAACTTAAGTTTCTACCTAACTATGTCCGTTAAAGACGCCACAATGCAGCAACGGAATGATGATTTTTGGCATAGGTATAGAGCGGTTAACAGATCTGTGAAGTTACCTATGGACTATGGTGACTTACCTACTATACTAACTTAAGTTTCTACCTAACTATGTCCGTTAAAGACGCCACAATGCAGCAACGGAATGACGTGATTTTTACCATAGGTATAGAGCGGTTAACAGATCCGTGAAGTTACCTATGGACTATGGTGACTTACCTACTATACTAACTTAAGTTTCTACCTAACTATGTCCGTTAAAGACGCCACAATGCAGCAACGGAATGACGTGATTTTTGCCATAGGTATAGAGCGGTTAACAGACCCGTGAAGTTACATAAGGACTATGGTGACTTACCTACTATACTAACTTAAGTTTCTACCTAACTATGTCCGTTAAAGACGCCACAATGCAGCAACGGAATGACGTGATTTTTACCATAGGTATAGAGCGGTTAACAGATCCGTGAAGTTACCTATGGACTATGGTGACTTACCTACTATACTAACTTAAGTTTCTACCTAACTATGTCCGTTAAAGACGCCACAATGCAGCAACGGAATGATGATTTTTGGCATAGGTATAGAGCGGTTAACAGATCTGTGAAGTTACCTATGGACTATGGTGACTTACCTACTATACTAACTTAAGTTTCTACCTAACTATGTCCGTTAAAGACGCCACAATGCAGCAACGGAATGACGTGATTTTTACCATAGGTATAGAGCGGTTAACAGATCCGTGAAGTTACCTATGGACTATGGTGACTTACCTACTATACTAACTTAAGTTTCTACCTAACTATGTCCGTTAAAGACGCCACAATGCAGCAACGGAATGACGTGATTTTTGCCATAGGTATAGAGCGGTTAACAGACCCGTGAAGTTACATAAGGACTATGGTGACTTACCTACTATCCATAGTCCATAGGTAACTACACAGATCGGAACCGCTTGAGTTATATTTAAAAAAATATAGGTAATTTTATAACAAACGCGATAGTATAGTATTGGCTATAATAAACTTTTCCAAAAAAAATTAATTAAAATTAATTAATTTAAAAATTGCCTGGATTGGATTTTGATAGGCAACTTATTTTAGGCGTATTTATCTTGTATTAAATAAAAATAAAAAGTAGGTTTCATCTGGTAAACAGGTCGGTGAAGGTCATTGTATATCCGGCTCTTAGTCCATTAGGACCGATTGATTTAAACGTGGTGATAACCACATTAAACTGCACTTTTTTTTTTGTTTACCACCACCACCACCACTACAGCCCATTAACATCCCACAGCTGGGCACAGGCCTCCAATCTCATAGGAGAGAGGGAATTAGAGCTTAGACCCACCACGCTGCTTCAATGCGGGTTGGCGGGCTTCAACGGTTATTATCATGTTAGTGATAATAACCGGAACCGACGGCTTCACGTGCTCTCCAAGGCACGGGGGTGAAACACCGCCAACTTCCTAACTCCGGCCTAGTATTGGGAATTTCTAATACGAAAAACCCGATACTTAATTATGGCCCGACCCGGGACTCGAACCCGGGACCTCGTCGGCCGCAGTCAAACGTGCTAACCACTAGACCAACGAGGCAGTCAACCATCAACAGTTAAACCATCGTTACCTGATTAATCAACGCATTTTTTGACTACCGTTTCTTAGGGCCATATTTAAAGATTACGTTTCCGTCAAAATGCCAGGGTGAAGAATCTAGCCTCGTTATAACTTTGAAACCTTTTAGTAGTTATACTTACTAAAATTTTTCGGAAATATTTTAATCTTCACTCTCGAGATAACTTTTGAGAGTAATTTCGCTCGCTCAAGACCTCGTATAAAAGTTATCCTTTCAGAGAGTGTTTCGGAACACTTAGGTTGAAACACTTCATATTAGTTTAGCGAGTATTCCACTGCAAAATATTATGCTGCTAAGTATAATATGTGTGCATCCTCGCTTATGAGAATACCGGGGCTAAGTCCACCGTTCCAGTTAATGCGATACTGTACGATAATTTTCAAAATCTTGCTGGCCCTCCTCAGAAATAATGGCATTCTAAACCATTGGTAGATTGACGGTTCAAAAACACTTTACTTACTTACAAAATGTTTAAAGCTTTATTTTTTTTAATAAATTAAATAACATGATAGTTGCTTACTTAAGATGATTATTTGTGAAATGGTGATAATGAAAAAAAAAACCCGGCTGAGTTTGTTGTGGGCTCTTCTCAGACCAGGGCGCGTTTGGAACCCTTGCAGCTTTAGTTTTAAGATACCGTTAGGTACTGATTATCACCATTATATTTTATAAATAACTAGACGTCAATAAGTGAAGTATACCTACCTAAATTGAATAAACATTATTTGACTTTGACTTTGACATGAAATAAGATGAACATCGTGAGGTAACCTCCATGCTCGAGATTTCATTACAATGTAAAGTCAAATGTAAAGTAAAGTCAATGTAAGTTCGTTATTCGATCCGCTAGGATATTATGAAAATGCCAAAGTTTGGATGCATGGATATTTGTAACTCAATCACGCCAGAACAGCTGAACGGATCTGGATAAAATTTTACACAGAGATAGACTATAGCCTGAAATAACACATAGTCTTCTTTTTATTCCGAACTAGCGAATGCCCGCGATTTCGTCTGCGTGGTTTAAGGTTTTTGGTTCCCGCGGGAACTCTTTAATTTTCCGAGATATAAAGTAGCCTATGTGACTATAATCTGTCTCTGTGCCAAATTTCAGCCAGATCCGTTCAGCCTTTGGGGCGTGATTGAGTAACAAACATCCATACATCCATCCATTAGTAAGAAAATTAAAAAAAACCCTCGAAATTAGCTATAAGTTAACTAATTTTGAGATTATCCAGAAAAATAAGCTATTAAAAACATCCAAATGGTGAACTATGGTCTCATTTTGAGGAGAGACTCGTAGTGAGACGGCGGAGTCAGCTAGTGAGATATAAAAAAACCATTAAGGGCTTGGACCCCTAATAATTAGAGATGCACCCAGTTAAACAAATTTAAAAAAATAAACTGAACACCTGGCATGTTGAGAGGTCCTTCTATAGCTACAATGAATTCTTAGATTCTAAAATTATATAAGACTATATTTTATATTAAAACTTTTAATGGTTATAAAAAATACTGTGGTTTTTAGTATATAGTTTAATCATATACAATATATTTTTTTTAACATGTATATTTAAAGTGACTTGTAAGCAAAATTTTACCCATAAATTGACTATTGACTACTGACTATTGACTATTGACTATTGACTATTGACTATTGACTATTGACTATTGACTATTGACTATTGACTATTGACTATTGACTATTGACTATTGATTATTGACTATTGACTATTGACTATTGACTATTGACTATTGACTATTGACTATTGACTATTGACTATTGACTATTGACTATTAGACTATTGGACTATTGGACTATTGACTATATAGCTTCGTACCGTCGGTATGCAACCGGCGCAAAATGTGGTAATGCCTGCACTCAGTACCACCTCAATTATTTGAGTGGCAACTTAATGATTCCTTTTGAGGGCATCCTTTTGTTTGAGTTTTGCGTCGGAATTAACTGCGCGCGCTAATTCACGAATACGAGGTTCGGCGGACTGTCCCTGTTTTATGAACGACTAGCGCTAGATTCTAGTCTAGTTTTAAATGTATGAGCGTTTCATCTGTAACCAATGCAAAAAATCCGGTCGATCCGTTGCCCTGTTGCAGCGTGATTGAAGGAGAGACCAACAAAAAACACACTTTCGCATTACAATATTAAATAACTAGCTGATGGCCGCGACTTCGTCCGCGTGGATTGAGGATCCTTAATTTTCCGGGATAAAAAGTAGCCTATATGTTATTCCAGACTATAATCTATCTCTGTGCCAAATTTCATCCAGATCCGTTCTGTAGTTTTTGCGTAAAATAGTAACAAACATCCGTACATCTCTACATCCATCCATCCAAACTTTCGCATTTATAATATTAAATAGTAAGTATTATTTCCCGTCTTGTTTTCGTTTCTAGACTTTGTAAAATTAGTAATTCATTTGTCGGTAACAGTATACGTTTTTATAATAAACTCCAGAAGACACTGAATATGGACAAATTGTCTGAAATAAAATGCCGTTATTTTACTTATTTTTATCACACTGTGTTTTATAAGCCAGATTATAATACGTTAAGCAAAATATGATGAGACAAAATCCAATAAAATAAGAGATTTACAACTCTCAATCGGATAACTCCAAGATATCTCGAGAGCCGAAGAACTTCAGAGTCGGTCGATCGTTGTTTCCAATTTAAAACTAATTAGTTTACGACAAGGATGCGGCATTGAAAAGTTGAATCCCAACAAATTAGTAGAGATCTATATTCTGATAAAGACGTTAATTTCACTTCTCATCCTCTTAAAGTTTTTGTTTAATGTTCTTAAGCATAAAAGTGGTTATAGAGTGGCAAAAATAATGTCCTCCAGATTGAAATTCGGCCACGGCGGCCAATCTCCAGAGAGATTTGCCATCTGCGCGGAAGATATTATAGTGCACAAGTGTGTGCGCATACACAGGTGCACTCTCTGTTCCTTTACTCTCATAGCCCGATGGGACGGAAAATCTCAAAAAAAAAATTAATTAATTAAAAAATTGCCTGGACTGGATTTAGATAGGCAACTTATTTTAGGCGTATTTATCTTGTATTAAATAAAAATAAAAAGTAGGTTTCATCTGGTAAACAGATCGGTGAAGGTTTGTTTATCCGGCTCTCAATCTATTAGGTACGGTTGATTTAAACATGCTGATAACCAATGGTGTTAAACCATCACTACAGCCCATTAACATCCCATAGCTGGGCACAGGCCTCCAACCTCATAGGAGAGAGGGAATTAGACCTTAGACCTACCACGCTGCTCCAATGCGGGTTGGCGGGCTTTAACGACTATTATCATGTTAGTGATAATAACCGGGACCGACAGCTTAACGTGCTCTCCGAGGCACGGGGGTGAAACACCGCCTAATTTCCTAACTCCGGGCTAGTACTGAGAGTTTCTAGGCAGAAAACCCCAATAATTATGGCAAGACCCGGAAAACAAACTTGTGAACTCGTGGCTTGTACTATTCGAACATGCTGACCACTAGACCAACGAGGCAAGCACGCAAAAATATTTTGATAACAAAATAAAATATAAACTTTGATTTAAGTATTTATAGTTTTATGATTTATATAAAAATGCACTTGTTGAGAACACACCAGGGATTCGACCGGACAAAACATTTACGTGAAACGCCCGTGTCTGGGGACTAATGTTTGTTCTTTACCGCTCGAAAAGATGCTTTTTATTCTTCGCATCCGAATAGGGACACTCCAATTACTCTTATTTATTTAGTTCAGTATCTAAAATCAGTTATTTATCACAAATTCACAACACTAACTCCAATTAGGAATCATAAGCCGCAAAGCCTGAGATAATTGAGGCAGATTGACTTCAGCCGTAAGCCATCATTGGCAAAGTTTAAAGAATTGACTGCAGTACCCTTACCACAAGATTTTAAATCATTCCTACGTCAATCGTATCGGAGCGTCGAAAATCTCAGCTGAGTATTCACTAGGGGACAAATTACCCCTATCTGAGTCGCTAGATATGTTGGGCGATGTTGATTGACCTTGCCTGACATCTTTGGCTTGATTGCTTGATGGTTTGATGCAGTCTAAGATGGTATCGGGCTAGCCTGTTAGGGGCATGGCAGATATATTAAAGCCATACCCCTATTCGGCTAAATAGCTTGGCAGCACGTCTTTGCCGGTAGGGTGGTAACGGCCGAAGCCTCCCACCAGGCCAGACCAGGGAAAATTCAGACATTATAAATTCCCAAATTGACCCTGCCGGGGATCGAACCCGGGGCCTCCGCACGTTAAGACAACAGCGCCACGGAGGTCGTCAAAATGTACCTGTTGCCGAACTTGTCGAGCATGGTCGCCCGACTTCTCCAGTGACACATGATGAGGCTTTCGACTTGGAGCGTTGGCTATGGATTATATGGACGAACTTGAACTCTAAAACAAAACGGTTCTGGTTTATTTTAGTTTAACGCCCAAGTGTTTTGACACTCGAATGCGCTCTACGTCAGCACACCTCCGAATCAAGTCAGCAGGCCAAGTGGAAGTGGGTTTTACGTATTCGATCGCGTTAAAATCAACTACCATTTATATGGAATAGGGATGATGACAACTCAATCAAATCAGCAACTCTTTATCAAACTTAAAAACGCGCTTCTAGTATGGAAGTTGTATGAAATTCACAATAGTGACATAGTCATCAAATTTCAACGCACTTTTTTTCTTTAATCTATATTTTAAAATGGTTATCAAACTTAAAACTAACCGAGAATGTGAATTTTAGGTCTTTTGGAAGACTCTCTATTTAATAATCAGTTAGAAATAATTTATTTTTGATATAGGCATCATCCCTATTGATCGAGCGCCAGCTGTCAAGCACTTGACAATTACATACAAATTACATACGTAATTAACGATAACACTCAGATCGCCAATGCCAGCTTTAATGAAATTGAGAATGTCGCCTCTTTATTTAGTAAGACTTGGTATTGTAACGTCAGTGTGATTTAATTTTAATTTAATTTAATTTAATTTATTTGAACTACCAACAGAATTACAAGTAGTAGGAATACAAAATGTTGAATGGCTTAGGCAATAGGTAACAAGCAATTCAATTTATAGGTAGTTACATCATGCACATAGGAAAAGTCGTACATGACTGACACAGGAATACAATGGAGAATTATTAATAAATAATTAAGATTACTGATACAAGACTATAAGAAATTAATGAAAATTTAAAACCATGTAGTAGGGGTACAGCTATCTCCAGTTGGAATTGGCAAGGGTTAATGTGGGCAGCAATTAAACTTGGTGATCCTCTCTCTGTAGAAGCTTCCCGCGACCTAATTAGCGAAGTTGGGTGCGATTTCGACGTATTGCGTCTTTTGTTTAGTTGATAGACTGTGCTTAGAGGCTTATAATTATAAGATTAGTTTTAAATGTTCTCACACTCTTAATTCATTTTATAAATTAACTCAAACTCAAATCTTTTTATTTCAAATAAACTTTTACGAATGCTTTTGATTCGTCGAGTGAATCTACCAATGGGTCGGAATGTCATTTCTTTAATTATACCCAGATAAAATGTAAATCTGCACACAAGCAAACTATCTAAGGATTGTTTTAGTTTTGAAAAGCGTTTAAGTTTTTATACGACTGCCTGAAAAAAGGAGTATATTGTTTTCAGGGTTCATGTATGTATGTATGTGAGTTTGTATATACCACCATAACTACTATACGCCTGAACCGATTTTGATAAATGAAGTATCGTTAGAATTTCTAGCTTATTCCGGGTGACGTAGGCTAGTAAAATTTAAAAAAAATTTAAGGGGTGACCATGGTCCGGCTAATGGTAAAGACTAAACTTGAAAAAAAAAACGAAAATAAGATTAACTATATAATCATCATATAGAAAATGATGAGTAGATTCCAAAAATATATAACACTATAGTTCAATATCCAGTGATTCACAAAAAAATATCATTTAATAAAAATGTGAATAATAAGATTCTATTTAACTTTTTAGTTCGTTTTTGGCAGGGCAGTCGTATTTTTTATTTTTTTTAATTATGATTTGTAGCTCAAAATAACATTGATTATTATGGATTTGATCACTCCAGCAATGCTAAGGACAGCGGTTACTTATGTACACATTGATATAATAATTGTAAATGAAATATTTATTTAAAAAGAGCAACCACCGAGTTTCTTGCTGGTTCTTCTCGGTAGGAATGGCATTCCGAACCAGTGGTAGATTCACTTGACGATTCAAAAGTATTTGTAAAAGTTTATTTGTATAAAAAACATTTGAATTATGAAATTTGAAATTATTACCCACCATTTGGCAAATAAATATTTTATTTTTAAGATTTCTGGAGCACGTAAATCTATCGGTAAAATAGTGCCGACAAACTGACTAAGATGTCGTAGTAACCGATTAGGGGTATGAACTTTCTAGTAACTCCATGACAGGTACATAACACTCCCCCATAAAAGGCGGAACAAATTGGCAGCCATAAATTTATTTCAATAGGAAATACTTCACACGTTATCGCAAAATTTTCAACAATATTATAAATGCTCGTCGGCGTCGGACAAATTGTTTCCAAGTTGTGAGTAATGGGTTCGATTCCCGGCTGACGCGCGGCGGCGTGAGGAACGAGAGGCGGTGTCGTGACGGAGTGCCGGTTCCCACTAGGGTTGACGTTAGTCGTGAGCTAGCATGATGTACCTCAGAACCGTTGGTAAAACTAACTTTACAGTTCCACTTCAGATTCTATTCCTAATTATCTTTAAAATGATATACCGCAACCCTATGTAACGCTATAAAAAATATTTTGCTTCGCATTCGCTTCTATGAGAGCCCCCCTGAAATATAGATTTTTATAACTTTTTATGTCTTCAAAACGCTTGACTGGAAAGGGCATGGCATCAACATAAACGGAGAGAACATTTCACATCTCCGATTCGCCGATGATATCGTCATCATCGCAAGTTCGCTGCAAGAGCTTCAACAGATGCTTGATGGCCTCCACGTTGTCTCCCGACGTGTCGGCCTCCGGATGAACTTAGACAAGACCAAGGTCATGCTAAATGGCCTGGTCGCTCCGGAGCCGATCAATGTCGATGGGTCTATTCTCGAAGCTGTTCAGGAATATACATACCTTGGGCAAATTTTCCAATTGAGTAAAAACAGCTTTGAGAAAGAGATCGATAGGAGAATACAGCTAGGCTGGGCAGCATTCGGAAAACTTCGTCGAGTCTTTTCGTCGCCCATACCGCAGTGCCTGAAGACTAAGGTCTTCGACCAATGCGTCCTACCAGTAATGACCTACGGTGCCGAAACGTGGACACTGACAGCGAGACTAGTACACCGACTGCAGGTCGCTCAGCGTGCTATGGAAAGAGCTATGCTCGGAATTTCTTTGAGGGATAAAGTCCGGAACGAAGTGATTCGCCAAAGAACAAAAGTGACCGACATAGCTCTTAGGGCTGGCACGCTGAAGTGGCAGTGGGCTGGTCACGTGTGTCGGAGGACCGATGGACGTTGGAGTCGAAAGGTCCTCGAGTGGAGACCGCGTCTTGGTAAACGGAGCGTAGGGCGCCCCCCAGCAAGGTGGAGCGATCATATCCGGAGGGTGGCTGGCATCGATTGGATGCGGAAAGCCGAGGATAGAACACGTTGGCGCTACTTAAAAGAGGCCTATGTCCAACAGTGTATGCATAATGGCTGTTGATGATAACTTTTTAAGCCATATTCGGCTGGAGGCCATCGGTTTACATATTATATTTAAAAGAGATTGACCATGGGTGGTATCGCTGCAACCTAAGTTGTATCACTACTTTAGGAAATCAGTAATTCCTATTTTTAATTTAAAAGATTTTTGCAAATATTACGAAATAACAAATTCTCCGGAAAAAACTGAAAAAAATAAAAGTAGTTGTACTGTCCATTTTGTTGAATCGATAAGTTTAGACCGATTATGATGACATGTGTTGAGTTTCGATTAATATATTTTTTGTCCATTGAATTTATACTTCAGATAGCTTAAGCTATCTAAGCTAGCTTAAGCTTTAAGCTTCTGACGTTATTTTTACTTTATTCTCAAAGTAAGAATAGAAGCTTTGACTATTTTTTAAATATAAATAATTTGTTGGTTTGTCCCTCAATCACGCCGCAACAGAGCAACGTATCGATCCGAGTTTTTGCATGGGTATAGATGGGGACCTGGAGAGTGACACGGGCTACTTTTTATTCCGAAAAATCAATCATATCCCGCGGGAATCAAAAACTTAAACTAAGCGGACGAAGTCGCGGGCTTCAGCTAGTTTACGTTAAGTTTGGTGATTCTAACTTGCTGAAATCCATTGAGTTAGTGATAAGGTATGCTAGTAATTCTTAATAAAGCGAAATATTTCAGAAAAACACAGGTTTGCACGTCTTAACAGTTTCAAAAATTCTAATTTTAGAGGTAATTCATCCCCATATTGCTGCAAAATGCCAAGAATTATAAATGTTTTTTAATGTTTAATTAAAAGTAATAAATCCATCCTAAAAATTAAGCTCAAATATATTAAGGCACAACAGATTTGATAGCGATACTGAGCTCCATAGTCACTTGGGCAATCTCCTTTGAAGTAATTACGTTCAGTAATTGAGAAGTTATAAGGCTCTGACAGACGGACGGACGGACGGACAGACGGACGGACGGACAAGTGGAAATTCACTCAAGTAAACTCAGAGACCTTCACTTCGTTCGATCAATTACTGAATTTTCCCTGTTCTCACCTGGTGGTCGGCTAATAACCACCCTACCGGCAAATACGTACGTACGTTTAAGCGTTCTGGTATGATGACGTGTAGAAACCGATTTAATACAACTGCTATACCTCTAATAGGTTAGCCCGTTACCATCTTAGACTGCATCATCATTTACCATCGGTTGAGATCGCAGTCAAGGGCTTACAGGCCCATTACACTGCACTCTTCACAGGGCCCTGTGGTGAGGGTGGGCGTGGCCGCTTGTTAGAGCGTCGCTTATTATACATTACTCCCTAAATTTGCAGTATAAAATAGGCCTATAACTTGTGTTGCATAAAAAAAACTATTCAAAAACATAATAATACAATACATGCACTGTTCCTAATAGAGATAGAGAGAGTTCCCAATAGAGAGTGGTTTAAAATTATTTTTATGGTTATTCAAAGTTTAACGCTATCTGTTACATAACTTTAACCGCTTGTCATGCATCTGGATCGTAGTGCACAAAGGACCTTATAATAATATGTACTCAGTTCGAAGATTAAACGTAACATTTTCACATTAACTGCATCATAAAGATGCAACTCGTCAATAAATTGATTTAGGTTATATACTCATCGACTTGGAAGAAAGGTCAATTGAAAATGTAAGTAGGTTAGATAAGAAAATAATATTATAACAATAGACAGTAAGGTTTCGTTATTCTTTCTGTTAGTATGTAAGGAGTAGACAATAAGACACCACCGAATAAAGAGATATTCACCAAAAGTCTCCATCATTTTTCATACGAACCAAAAGCCTCATTACCCACCACCACTACAGACTATTAACGTCCCACTGCTGGGCACAGGCCTTCACTCTCATAGGAGCTCCAATGTGGGTTGGCGGGCTTTAACGATTATTATCATGTTAGGGATAAGGGGACAAGGGGATGAAATACCGCCAGCTTCCTAACTCCAGGCTAGTATTGAGAATTTTTTATCAGAAAAACCCAATACTTAAGTTTGGCCCGACCCGGAGCTCGGCCGCAGTCGAACATGATAACGACTAGACCAACGAGGCAGTATTACTTGGCCTTAAGCCTCATTACTTCAACCTAATACGGAAATTGTGATTATTATCACTACGCATTGACCACTTAAGAGAGTGAAGGAACAGAGATTGTACCACGCACACACTTGACTACTATAAATTATTGGCTAGCAACCATTCAGCCTGAAAGTCGAACCCAAGACCTACATTATCAACAGCGAGATAACGTCTGCATCAATTATAGAAAGACGAAAGACAATGGAATTTAGACGAACAGTTAAGAAGACCAGGTGTGAAACACTTTCAGCAGCGTCGTCGGAACCGATTTCCTCAGTGCTAATCGGGGACATAATCCCCGGTTACTTTTACCGGGGCACAGAGAAAACATTAGTTCCTCAATAAAAATTCGCTTTATCTCCAAAGTGAGCAAACGTTTCTAGGGTTAGCTCAATTGTATTTCGCAGTCTTACAATTTAAACGATGCTTCTTTTACAAGCTTTTTTACGTACCAGTGGGAAATTTAGAGTCTAATCTTGCGAAACGGTAATTTTAAGTAAACAAAAATATTTTTCACAAATTTAAGTAAAATTTTCACGAAAATTCTTTATTTAGGAAAATTATTTGGGTTCATAATTGTCTTATGAGTAATTTTCTTAAATTTACCTAACTTACGTTTGTTTTTCAGGGTTGCTTAAAACGGTGGAGGAAAACATCGTGAGGAAACCTGCATGCCAGAGTGTTCTGATGATGTTCTCAAAGGTGTCAAAGTCTGACAATCCACACTTGGCCAGCGTTGTGGTTTGTGGCCTAGCCCTGCTCATTCTGAGAGTAGGCTCGAGCTCAGTAGTGAGCCGGAAATGGGTTGGAACGGTGATGATGTACTTCTAAATAATATGGGTGATTTTGCTGCTCGGGATAGTACCTGATGTGAATTCAAATTCAACGAGACATTCATCTCTAAACTAAACTAAAATGGCAGCTTTAAATCTAGTTCCGTCCCTTTCCGTAGGGAGTATTATGAAAGGGTTAGCAATATTTATAATGCTCTAATTTTAGTTTAGAGATTGTGCACTACAGAATCAGCCCCAGTATCAAATAATAATGAATTGTTCAAATAATAAAATCAATTGAATAAAACTTTGCATGTAATGCACAAGGGCTTCAACGAAAGAAACCTAGAATTTCAACGTGAATTTTCTAAAACGAGTACTAAAGAATTTTGAAATATCTGAAAAGATGGATGAAATATTATACCAGTATTGTATACCGCTGGCCGCTTCAGATATATAGGGCTGATCTAAGCATTGTGCATTGTTTGCCCGAGGTGTAAGAAGATATACTGGAGTGGGCATTATACTAACTTTTTTTTAACTTATGCAAACAGGAACCAATCCACACACATTCCCAAAATGAGATAAGTATACAGAAAGCTTTTAAAATGCACCTTCTATCCACCCTGTAAAGATCAGGATTGGTTCCTGTTGGCATAAGTAGGTCCAATTATTGTTAATGAATTTTGTGGAACCAAGGTACAGTTTAATACAAGAATGGCGAGAACAGAGACGCGATCTGAATGAACTTTATTGTTTTATGTGATGTCTTAAATTTAGATAATAAATGCGATTTAGGTTTTTGGAAATCCTGTGGATATTCTTAGATTTTCCAGGATAAAGGTTAGCTTATTATCCTTCCCTGGGGTGTAACCTATCTCTGTATCTAAATCCGTAAAAATTAGTTAACCAGTTTGGTCGTTGAAACTTAACAGGCAAACATACCTTGTCATTTAGGTATAATCCATACTTTATAATATTATAAATGCGAAAGTATCTGTCCGTCTGCTACGCTTTCACGGCCCATCTGTTCAACCGATTTTGATGAAATTTGGTACAGGGATAGTTTATATCCCAGGGAAAGATATAGGCTACTTTTTATCACGGAAAATTTTGGAGTACCAAAGGGAATAATAATAAATAATACACGTTGGGGAAGTTGCGGGCATCATTATTATTATAAGTATGTAGACAGTCTACGCGTCTGACTAGAAGATCTCCCTTCACTCTTCTTACTATATCAAAATAATAGTCAGGTGAATATGGCACCTATTGTCTTCATACATGTCTGTGGAAAAGTGTTATTTTGTTAAGCTAGAATATTCTGTACCTACCAGCCATCAACCAACAACAAACGTTTCTAAAAATGACTTTTGGGTACCTAATAGTAAATATTCATTAATTTCAATACTTTAGGCACCTTAAGATTTCAAAATAAAAAACTTAAGTAAATAATTCGATACTTTTTAAAATTTGTCGACCGAAGAAAGAGCTTCGCTGATAATACACCACACTGTGGTAAAATACTCAATACTCAATATCATTTATTCAATATAGGTACACTGTAGGTACACTTATTGACGTTAAAAATTACTTACTTACAAAACATGATGGTGATAATTGGTTACGGTATCTTAAAACTAAAGCTACGATTAATACATGATACCTTCTGTAGAACTAACATCCAAGTATCTAACTGCATTCACAAATAAATAAATTTGATTTGATTTGCATATAGCATTGAGAAAGTTGCGCTTTCCGGTGCCCAGGCTTCTGTGTTATACTGTGCCGGTCTTCGCAGTCTGCACATAATCCAATAGATGGCATTACTAGTACGATGCACGCGACCACGAAGAGCCTAACTCACGATTACGAAGCGTTCTCTGAATTACGCTATTTATACGACCTCCAAAGTTGAACTGTTGGACCAGTGATCACCAGCTCGGAGGATAGTCATCCTTTGTTATGGTCGAGCCATATCTTCTGCTCCCGTACAATACATGAGACCATATTACTACTAGAAATAACTAACTTCGTCCAACGATACAAACTCCATTAACTTACTCCATTATGAAAAGCTTATTGGGTCTTGTTCGTAGCTCGCGGTCCCGCCTCAGTAAACGATAGCCTCTTAGCCAAGACCGCTTTTCGTTCACGTGCATCTACCCCAGTGCCCCGTAAACCTGTACTAATACTGCAGACATAGCCATATATCTACACGATCAGATTTATACTAGTGGTTCGCCCCGAACTGAGACCTCGCGTTATTTTTTTTCCACGTAAGATGGTGCTAACGTCTATTATTATTTGTATGCACAAACGAATAAACTTTTACAGAGCGCCATCTATTGACATCATTGTGAATTCCTGTTAAAAATACTGAAGCTCATTAAAAATTAAATAATTTCGTTTCCTTATAATATTTATCTAATTTTAGTATTTGTTGTTCAAGTACAGGATATAATTCAAATAATTGATCAAGTTTCAGGCTCAGCCTTTCAGAAAATTGGTTCTGAGGTCAACTTTGGATGTTAGAAAATCACGACTTTGAAAGCCCCCCATTTCGTCAATTTTAGGGGAAAAATTAAAAACAAAAATATTTTAGACTATTCCTAATTATCTTTAAAATTATATACCGCAACCTTATGTATCGCTATAAAAAATATTTTATATCGCATTCGCTTCTATGAGAGCCTCCCTGAAATTAAGATTTTTATAACTTTTTAAGCTTTTTAAATTTGAAGTTATTACGTTCAGTAATTCAGATGTTATAAGGCTCTGACAGACGTAGAATTTTTTTTGGCAACCCTAGGACGGGCAAGTGCTAATTCACTCAAGTAGACTCAGAGACCTTAAATGAATTAAATCCATAACTTCCATACAAATATTATAAATGCGAAAGTCTGTCTTTCTATCCGTCTACTACGCTTTCATGGCCCATCTGTTCAACCGAATATGATGAAATTAGGTGCATGGATAGGTTTACTTGTATTCTGGGGAAGGACCTAGGCTATTAAATTTTCCAGGGAAAAAATCCATATGTGTTATTCCAGACTATAATCTAATTGTGTGCCAAATTTTATCCACATCTGTTCAGCGGTTCCGGCTTGATTGAGTAACAAACATCCATCCATCCAAACTTTCGCAATTATAATATTAGTATAGATCTGATTCTGACCTGAGTTAAATTAAAGCAGAGACTAAGGCCACCAAATTTCCATACACACCAAACATTTATTCCGTTAGCAGAAGAACAACAAAACCTTGTTGCCACAAAGCAAAGTTCCTTCAATCAACAATTGGAAACCTTTTAGCGAGTAGGTATTGTCTACTTCTTTTGAGACAAATTCGGAATTCAGTACAAAGAGATCCGTAGGCTCCAAGTTTGCGGCATGTAACTTGGGCATTTCTAAAGTTTATCCTGGGAAATCCTCCATTGCAATTCTGTTTTCACTCCAGCGGAATTCGAAGGGTTAGATGAGTAGTTAATTCGATAAAATAAGTTAAAAAAACAATATATTGCTTAATGTTTTTTTAAAAATTACAAATGGATATAGTGATTGGCACTTCCTATTAAGCCCATACCCCTAATCGGCTTTTACTTACACGGGCATAGGTCTCCGTTCTCATATGAGAGAGGTAATTGGAGCTCTTTTTTATCCACTACAAGTTAGCCCTTGACTGCGATCTCAGCTGATGGTAAGTGATGATGCCATCTAAAATGGTAGCGGATTAAACTGTTAGGGGCATGGCAGGTATATCTAACATGGGTTTATGGACCCCTATTTGGTTTCTATTGTACCGGAACGCGTAATCGCTTGGCGGCACGTCTTTGCCGGTAGGGTGAGAACTAGCCACGGCCGAAGCCTCCCACCAGGCCAGACCAGGGAAAATTCAGAAATTATAAATTCCCAAATTGGGCCTGCCGGGGATCGACCCCGGGACCTACGCACGTTAAGACAACAGCGCTACACACTGCGCCACGGAGGTCGTCAACTACTAGCTTAGACCCACCACGCTGCTCCAATGCGGGTTGGCGGCCATTTATTATGACTACTATCATGTTAGTGATAATAACCTGGACCGGCGGCTTAACGTGTTCTACTTAACGCCAACTTAAGACTCCGGGCTGGCACGAAAAATTTCTTTAGTCAAAAACCCGACCGGGAATCGAAGCCGAAACGTAGTGATCTGCAATCGACCATGCAGTCGCAGACCGAACTCGAACCGTAGCTTGAATCTAAATAATCTTTTTTTTTTTTGATTTAGTACCAAAAAGTCATAAAATAAGAAGAAAAACATACATAGTGGACAAGGAAGCACTTATCTCCTAAATAATCATGAATTCTTTGCAATGAACACCCTCCCAGTGCACGTGTTTCCTGCCACTTATAACTTAAGTACCTTCAAGGCAAGAGTGAATAGGCATCTTTTAGGCAAGCGCGTTCCAACCTAGACCTCATCATTGCTTTGCACTAAGCATGATTGTCGTCAAGCGCAAGTCTATCACGCAAAAAAAAAAGAGTCTACGTCTATAAACCTAACCTAAATAATCATTTCTTTTTTTATTTATTTAGTACCAAAAAGTTATAAAATAAGAAGAAAAACAAACATAGTGGACAAGGAAGCACATTTGCAGTCCGACGAGGTAGTTCGAACCTAAATAATCATGAATTCTTTGCAATGAGTCTACGCCTATAAAACTAATTATTTAGTACCAAAAGTTATAAAATAAGAAGAAAAACATACATAGTGGACAAGGAAGCACATTCGCAGTCCGACGAGGTAGTTCGAACCTAAATAATCATGAATTCTTTGCAATGAGTCTACGACTATAAAACTAATTATTTAGTACCAAAAGTTATAAAATAAGAAGAAAAACATACATAGTGGACAAGGAAGCACATTCGCAGTCCGACGAGGTAGTTCGAACCTAAATAATCACGAGTTCTTTGCAATGAGTCCTCTACGTCTATAAAACTAATTATTTAGTACCAAAAGTTATAAAATAAGAAGAAAAACATACATAGTGGACAAGAAAGCACATTCGCAGTCCGACGAGGTAGTTCGAACCTAAATAATCATCAATTCTTTGCAATGAGTCTACGTCTATAAAACTAATTATTTAGTACCAGAAGTTATAAAATAAGAAGAAAAACATACATAGTGGACAAGGAAGCACATTCGCAGTCCTACGAGGTAGTTCGAACCTAAATAATCATGAATTGTTTGCAATGAGTCTTCTACGTCTATAAAACTAATTATTTAGTACCAAAAGTTATAAAATAAGAAGAAAAACATACATAGTGGACAAGGAAGCACATTCTCAGTCCGACGAGGTAGTTCGAACCCAAGTAATCATGAATTCTTTGCAATGAGTCTACGTCTACAAAACTAATTATTTAGTACTAAAAGTTATAAAATAAGAAGAATTAATTTAACGAATTAAAAAATACGACTGCCCTGCCATATTATTTTTGGAATTTACCTCCATAAGAAGCGATTTGCATATATAGCCTTTGGCATCTTATTCACATTTTTTATTAAATGATATTTTTTTGTGAATCACAAAATATTGAACTATATTGTTACATATTTTTGGAATCTACTCATCATTTTCTAGATGATGATTATATAGTTAATCTTATTTTCGATTTTTTTTTTCAATTTGGGACTTTAATGTGGGACCATGGTCACCCCATCAATTTTTAAAAAAAATTTACTAGCCTATGTCACCTGGAATAAGCTAGGAATTCTAACGATACCTCATTTATCTAAATCGGTTGAGGTGTATAGAAGTTATGGTGAAATATACAAACTCACATACATGTATGTATGTATGTGAGTTTACACTCATACATACATACATACATACATACATGAACCCTGAAAACAATATACTCCTTTTTTAGGCAGTCGTTTAAAAACATACATAGTGGACAAGGAAGCACATTCGCAGTCCGACGAGGTAATTCGAACCTACATAATCATGAATTCTTTGCAATGAGTCTACGTCTATAAAACTAATTATTTAGTACCAAAAGTTATAAAATAAGAAGAAAAACATACATAGTGGACAAGGAAGCACATTCGCAGTCCGACGAGGTAGTTCGAACCTACATAATCATGAATTCTTTGCAATGAGTCTACGTCTATAAAACTAATTATTTAGTACCAAAAGTTATAAAATAAGAAGAAAAACATACATAGTGGACAAGGAAGCACATTCGCAGTCCGACGAGGTAGTTCGAACCTACATAATCATGAATTCTTTGCAATGAGTCTACGTCTATAAAACTAATTATTTAGTACCAAAAGTTATAAAATAAGAAGAAAAACATACATAGTGGACAAGGAAGCACATTCGCAGTCCGACGAGGTAGTTAGAACCTAAATAATCATGAATTCTTTGCAATGAGTCTACGTCTATAAAACTAATTATTTAGTACCAAAAGTTATAAAATAAGAAGAAAAACATACATAGTGGACAAGGAAGCACATTCGCAGTCCGACGAGGTAGTTCGAACCTACATAATCATGAATTCTTTGCAATGAGTCTACGTCTATAAAACTAATTATTTAGTACCAAAAGTTATAAAATAAGAAGAAAAACATACATAGTGGACAAGGAAGCACATTCGCAGTCCGACGAGGTAGTTCGAACCTACATAATCATGAATTCTTTGCAATGAGTCTACGTCTATAAAACTAATTATTTAATACCAAAAGTTATAAAATAAGAAGAAAAACATACATAGTGGACAAGGAAGCACATTCGCAGTCCGACGAGGTAGTTAGAACCTAAATAATCATGAATTCTTTGCAATGAGTCTACGTCTATAAAACTAATTATTTAGTACCAAAAGTTATAAAATAAGAAGAAAAACATACATAGTGGACAAGGAAGCACATTCGCAGTCCGACGAGGTAGTTCGAACCTACATAATCATGAATTCTTTGCAATGAGTCTACGTCTATAAAACTAATTATTTAGTACCAAAAGTTATAAAATAAGAAGAAAAACATACATAGTGGACAAGGAAGCACATTCGCAGTCCGACGAGGTAGTTAGAACCTAAATAATCATGAATTCTTTGCAATGAGTCTACGTCTATAAAACTAATTATTTAGTACCAGAAGTTAAAAAATAAGAAGAAAAACATACATAGTGGACAAGGAATCACATTCGCAGTCCGACGAGGTAGTCAGAACCTAAATAATCATGAATTCTTTGCAATGAGTCTACGTCTATAAAACTAATTATTTAGTACCAAAAGTTATAAAATAAGAAGAAAAACATACATAGTGGACAAGGAAGCACATTCGCAGTCCGACGAGGTAGTTCGAACCTACATAATCATGAATTCTTTGCAATGAGTCTACGTCTATAAAACTAATTATTTAGTACCAAAAGTTATAAAATAAGAAGAAAAACATACATAGTGGACAAGGAAGCACATTCGCAGTCCGACGAGGTAGTTAGAACCTAAATAATCATGAATTCTTTGCAATGAGTCTACGTCTATAAAACTAATTATTTAGTACCAGAAGTTAAAAAATAAGAAGAAAAACATACATAGTGGACAAGGAATCACATTCGCAGTCCGACGAGGTAGTCAGAACCTAAATAATCATGAATTCTTTGCAATGAGTCTACGTCTATAAAACTAATTATTTAGTACCAAAAGTTATAAAATAAGAAGAAAAACATACATAGTGGACAAGGAAGCACATTCGCGGTGCGACGAGGTAGTTCGAACCTAAATAATCATGAATATTTTGCAATGAGTCTACGTCTATAAAACTAATTATTTAGCACCAAAAGTTATAAAATAAGAAGAAAAACATACATAGTGGACAAGGAAGCACATTCGCAGTCCGACGAGGTAGTTCGAACCTAAGTAATCATGAATTCTTTGCAATGAGTCTACGTCTATAAAACATCGCCTAGCACCCGAGGCTAACAATAATATCTCCAGCCAGATACGGCGAATACAATCGTAAAGATAACGAGCGCGCCCGCCGGCGTTCACTAACTCATATTTCTATTACTGTAAATCGCGGGAACGGCGCTGAGACTCCCTTATTCCTTCTTTACGATATCACATGAAATATAAAGAGCCGAGATAAAATTTGCTACTCGATTTCCGGTGTGGGGAGTTTTATGTGTCAAACTGTAATTTTGCAGATTTCTGCAATCTATAACATACCGCTTATGTACCGGATGTATGGCTTATTCCGTTGTAGGTTTGTATCCTGCGGTCATCTTATATCCTTCAGTATTGACGTCTCCCCCCTAACCTGAGTCAAACTATATATTTTAGTACTTTACTGCCCAGCCCGGAAATAAAGCAGTTCCTCTTATAGTAATGTTCGAAGGACGAGGCAAAGCCGAGGACTTCCCGAGTGATTTTAAAAGGACGAGGCGCTAGCTGAGGCCACTTAAAGGAAACTCTCTCTCTGCGTCGTATTCCTCATTACTGAGGGTCGTGACCCTTTTCCATTAATCAAATAATGGTAGGAATTTTCTCGGGATAATAATGCGGTGAGTTGGCATAAATTAAATTAGACAGTAAAAAAAGTTAGTTTTAATCCGACAAATCTATATCTGATCCACTTAATCGTTGAACCGTTTATGCGTCTATGTTAACGTTAATGTTGGCCATACATCAAGAGCTTTGCAGTATCAAGTAATTACACATGAACTATTGAGTTCTTAAGTTAACAGGTTATAACAATTTCCACGAAAAGCGAATTCAGAGTGTGTAAACTAGTTCACTATTTTACTGATTTATACGCCTGAATATTATTTTCTCAACTAGCAGAAGCCCGTGATTCACGTGGTTTAAGTTTTTGTTATTCCCGCGGGAACTCCTCAATTTTCCGGGGTAAAATGTAGCCTATGTCACTCTCCAGGTACTCAAATTAGGTATTTCCATGTCAAAAAACATGTCAATCCGTTGCTCCGTTGCGGCGTGATTGAAGGACACGCTCTCAATTCACCCTTGGGGATCGAATTTAAAAAAATGGTAAAACTCGTACTTTTTCATATTTAACCAAATTCTCAAATGCTTAGTTTCACGGCTATTTCTTAAGAAATGAAGGACTTTCGCACTTTCAACCCCTATTTTACTTCTTTGGGGGTGGAATTTTGAAAAACTGTTCCACTCATTCTTCTTTTTTTTTCATGAAAGCCAAAATCCAAGTTTCATTGCTATATCTTGAGAAGTGAAGGACTTTAATACAAACTTTTACCTCCTATTTCACCCTCTTAGGGGTGGAGTTTTGAAAAATCCTTCCTTAGTGAGTGAGCCTACGTTACAAAAGGAATCTACTGTCAAAATTTTAAGTTTTTAACCCCAGCGGTTTAGACTGTGCGTTGATATATAAGTCAGTTAGTCAGGACTTTGAATTTTATATAATATAGATGTATGCACCTTTGTTTTACTCCACAGTATTGAACGGTAAACATAAATAAACGTCGGAATATATTAAAACTGCTAAGCATTTAGTTAGGGGCGGACTGTCGATACAAATATTGATAAATGCCGTTTGCCCGTCGACGTCGACGTGTCAAAACCTAGCGCAGCGCCTCCAGGCGGTTCATTACGTGCCTAGACTTCTAACGCTCGGTACATACCGCTTGGAAGCTTGTGTAGTTATGCTTCTAGGCAGTATGTATCGAGGTTTTTTTTTTTTTACTTTATATTAAAAGACATACTGTAACATAAATATGTATCGAGCAAGTTTTTTTTAACTTTATTTTGAAAAACATACAGTCGCATAAAATACAATATGTAAAACAAATATAGCATTACACATAAACCATAACAGTTTTCAACCTTTTTTTTCTTGCACATATTGTCTAAAATTTTTTCCGAATGAATTGTTGGGTATAGTCGCTAGACGAAAACAAAATTTCTATTATACTTACTTTAAATTATAATAGAGAAAAAGAAAAACATATTGATTAAAAATGAAACAATTATGAGCTAGTTGGTTTTTGCCAAACTATCTTTAGTAAGTTTCTCCTTTGAGTTACCACTACAGCCCATTAACGTTCCACTGCTGGGCACAGGCCTCCACTTTCATAGGAGAGAGGGAATTGGAGCTTAGACCCATCACGCTGCTCCAATGCGGGTTGGCTGGCTTTAATGACTATTATCATGTTAGTGATAGTAACCGGGACCAATGGTTTATCGTGCTCTCCGAAGCATGAGGGGTAAACACAGGCGACTTCCTAACTTCCGGCTAGTACTGAGATATTTTGTCAGAAAACCTCAATACTCAATATCATTTATTCAATATAGGTACACTTATTGACGTTAAAAATTACTTACTTATAAAACTCAGCCGGGTTATTTTTTTATTATCACCATCCATCTTCCATAAGGAACTATCAGAGCCATAGAGCCAAGCTTTCTTGTCGTTTAAGTAGTCCTTTACATAGTAATAAGATTTTTCAATGAGTTTACGTTTTACATTAACTTTGAAGTTATTCAGAGACATCTTTAACATGTCTTCTGGGAGCTTATTGTAGAAGCGGACACTGTTTCCAACAAATGAATTGCTAGTTTTACTAAGCCTCGAAGCTTTATTTTTATTTCTAGTATTGACATTATAACGATCAATTTACTTCTTGAGTTTATCAATGTGTCTATGCACGTATACTAAATTTTCAAATATATATTGGTTGTGCACTGTCATAATATTAATTTCTTTAAATTTATCTGTTAGTGACTGTATAGTACTTGTTATGGCCCGACCCGGGGCTCGAACCCGGGACCATGTCGGCTGCAGTCGAACATGCTAACCACTAGACCAACGAGGCAGTCACCATAGTACTACTCTGTTTTAAATATATGTACCTAAGTTATTGTTTTTCTATTGATCACACTACAGGTGTATCTCTGTCTATTTGTCCACACTACAGGTTTATCAGAATAGGCATGATGACAGTAACCAAGAATCAATGAAATTATGAATGTATCTAATGAAATAGGATTCATGGATTATACAAAACGTATTTATTTTTCTATTTCGAGTGAGATGCTATTTATTTTGATAAAATAAAACTATAAAATACAGCAATCCGCCATAATGGATTAAACACCTAGAAGCGAATGACGTCACAATTGTTTGTTTTCGAGCTTTGACAATCGCACTATTGTTTACTGCACACTGCACAGAGTACATTGTTACTAACAATAGTGACGTCACAAACGACGCCATGACACTCGCGAGCGTTTTGGCGTGAAAAGACCTTATTTTTCTGCTGAAATAATATATTTTTTCGAAATAGTAGACACTTCCGAACATAATCTGGGCATTTTTCAAAATCAGTCATCATGCCTATTATGATCCTTGGTTGGTTGGTTTTGAAATAAACTACCTTAACTAGGTATGGTTAACTACCATAGTACTACGGAGTCGTCGTAAAAATCCAATCTAAAGCTCAAAGGTTGTCTGGAAGAGATTGCTTTAGCAATAAGACCGCCTTTGCACCCTTCTGTCTTATCTTTTAAGCTTTTCTTTATTGTTATTGTTTTTAAGTGTGTGCAATAAAGAGTTCATCTATCTATCTATCTAAAGCTCTTCGACCTACGAATCCGTATGTCCCAGTGGGTTTAAGGACACAGCTAGTGACGGTGCTACAGCGAATAACTCGACCTGAACGAGGGCGGAAAATTAACGCTCACACCCCGAGAACGGGTTTTAATTGTACCACATACAGGCACCTGCCGGTTGGGTTAGGGTCCAAACAGACGGGCTGCATTCATCTAGTCATTTATTTATAGCTATCATGTCTTACATACTAATACAATATTCTTAATATAATTAGCAGTTAGCATGCAGGGACATGAGGCCCTGTCAGGGCGTTGCTAAATGATAACATTATTATTACCTAATTACATATAATTCGACTTCTGGGTTCCAGTCTCGGGTCGGGCCATAATTAAATGCTGGGTTTTCTGACTAGAAATTCTCAGTCCTAGCCCGGAGTTAGGAAGTTGGCGGTGTTTCACCCCCGTGCCTCGGAGAGCACGTTAAGCCGTCGGTCCCGGTTATTATCACTAACATGATAATAGACGTTAAAGCCCGCCAACCCGCATTGGAGCAGCGTGGTGGGTCTAAGCTCTAATTCCCTCTCTCCTATGAGAGAGGAGGCCTGTGCCCAGCAGTGGGACGGTAATTGGCTGTAGTGGTGGATATATAATTAAATATTATTATTAATTTATTCAGCACATAATACATGTAATATACAATATAATTATCTACTTACGAGTATAGTATGTGACAATACATACTTTTATGTTTAATTTAATTTAATATATCATGTTATTGGGGTCTATTCATTTAAAAAATCTTTAATACTATAAAAACCTTTTTGTAAAAGCCATTCTTTTAACTTTCTTTTAAATATTGTCATTTTATTCTCGTCAGTTATGAAATTTGGGAGTTTATTATAAATAATTACGGACTTAAAATGTGAACTAATTTGCGCTAACGATTCAATCTGCAAGCTGCAAAATTGTAATATCAGTCTGCGTAGTTCGTTTGCAGTGGACGTACACCAAATAATTCTAAATCTACTAGATGATAACCGCGACTTCTTTAACTAACTGGGATAAAAAGTAGCCTTTGTCCTACCCCGGGATACAACCTATTCCTATACCAAAATTCATTCAAATCGGTTGCACAGATGGGCTGCGAAAGCGTAGCAGATAGACAGACGGACAGACAGACAGCCACAATTTCGCATTCAGTATAATATTATTAACAACAAATACACGTCCACTGACGTCATAGATCTCTTTAAAACATTTTAAAACGCCGCAATTTTGTACTACAAGTCGACATCTCGTCAGGTGGCATTTAAACCCGTACATCTAGATTCGGTATTAAAAGGGCTTCGTACCAAATAGCTCGCACAAAATTCAGATTTTATAAATTCCTAAACTGACCGTGCATGGAATTGAACCTGGGACCACCCACTTATAAGACCACTGTGCCAGGAGGGTTGATATGTGCGTAGTCGATCGGCAGTGGCAAGTAGTCTAGGCAATAAATCTAGTCGACCCCAACAATAATTCCTCAGGCGACGAAACTTTGTAGTATGATAAAGTTTCATGAGTTAAACTAAACTTATTTTATAAATATCCAATAAAAATTAGAAAGGAAGTAATGTTTTTTATGCTATACCCAATTGTTAAAGCAGGAAGGTACATTATCACGTTTAGATTTGATATTAAAATCGGTTTAAATATCGATGTTCTGCATGATTATTTCATTTGATATTTCGGTGTTATTAAACTACCTACTATTATTTAAAAAAGAAATTTAGAAAATATTCAGTCATAAATATTAAGTTGTAGGTGTAAATACCGAACTTCCGGATGTTTCTTTTGTTGGATATTTTTCTGTAAGTTTTGGACCATCCAATACTAACCCTGCCAAGTTTCATCGACTGAGGATTTAATGCGGGGGTCTCCATACAACGGACCGCCCCATTGCCTAGACTAGAGGCAGTTATGTCAACTGCGACTGCAATAAAACATAAATGAAAAATGATTTATTAGGACAACTTGTGTCACTTATGAAACGTTAAGACTCTACAGATTGCAGACCGTCTATGGCAACCCTTAGCACTGTTTTATTTACGGTAAAGGCTTCATAATTTACTAAAGCGCGGACCTAATTGAATACGTCATGACGTTATACTGAAACTAACGTTTTAGTAAACTAACCTCTTGCTCAAATAAAATGGTGCATAGTTAGAGAAAGGCAATTTTTTAATCTCCTAAGTTTCTAGGTTTTCTAGTAGTTATACTTAAATATTGTGGTGAAATTGTATAGTCTGTTATGATGTCCACTTACTTCATCCATGTTGATTTAGGTTATTTAAAAATAAAACGGGAATCTATACGATTCTGCTACCTGATAAATTTATTATGAATTCGAAAGCGTTTGTTTGTTGGATCGTCCTACAGTGACGCCAAAACGCAGAGATCTTTTTTGCATACATATTTGTAAAAGCCATTCATTCACACATTAAGTGGGCAATAATTAAATTGCTTTTTAATATATTTGTACTCTCTTTAAAACATGCACGAGCGAATGGTCACAATGTTACAGTCACAGCGATTTCTTGAGAGTTTTAATGTAAAAACTTGATTAAACTTTAAAGAAAATATTCATTTGATCCAGCCACGATTGCCATCGTTAAGCTCTAAATAATTTTTATTAATTGCGATCTAAACACAAAAGTATTCAATAATCGCTGAGTCTCTCGGTAACAGACTAATTAACAAGTGTGAAAATACTAGTATTTATGCAAATGATTCTAATATGGCATCCCCACTAAAGAAAGAACCGAATGAAATACATCGAATGAGTCAAATATCAGTACAATCGAACCTTCATCAATAAATAAATTAACACTCTGTTAACTTTTGTAAAAAATCCAATTCAACTTTAAACGCAAAGCTGAAAATATGTAGAACTGTCATTTTAGTTTAGATATTGCGTTTAACAGAATTGACCTTAGTGTACGCTACTTTTTATGCAAGAAAATCTAAGAGGGATTTTTTTTTTCCTAGGACATAGGATATAGGTATTTTATCCACGAAAATTAAGGAGTTCCCGCAGGGGCCGAAAAAACGTAATCCCCATCAGCGGGCATCATCTAGTCCATATCCATATTATAAATGCGAAAGTGTGTCTGTCTGTCTATCTGCTACGTTTTCACGTTCACGTTTAACCGATTTTGATGAAATTTGGTACAGGGATATATTGTATCCCGGGGATGAACATTGGCTAATTTTTTATCCCGGAAAATTAATGAGTTCCCGCGGGAATCGAAAACAACGTTCTCTTCAACCGATTATTATGTAATTTGGTATTGGGATAGTTTGTATCCAGGGGAAGGATATAGGCTACTTTATATGCCGGAAAATTGATGAGTTCCCGCGGGTATCAAAAACAACTTTCTTTTCAACCGATTTTGATGTAATTTGGTACAGGGATAGTTTGTATCCAGGGGAAGGACATAGTACATAGACATATTCTCTACATGAATGCAAATAAATGAAATGTAATCAAACAACATCAATCCACGCGTACGAAGTCGCGGACTTCATCTAGTAATGTAATAATAATGTCTTCCCGACCGAATTTCGGCCACGGCGGCCAATCTCCAGAGAGATTAGCCATCTGCGCGGGAGATATTATAGTGCACAAGTGTGTGCGCATACACAGGTGCACTCTCTGTTCCTTTACTCTCATAGCCCGATGGGACGGAAATCCGACGCGACCGGAGAGAGATCAGGCGCAGGACCGACGGCTTTACGTACTCTCACGGGGGTGAAACACCGCCAACTTCCCAACTCCGGGCTAGTACTGAGAATTTCTTGCCCGAAAACCCCAATACTTGTTATGGCCCGACCCGGGACTCGAACACGGGACCTCGTCGGTCGCAGTCGAACATGATAACCACTAGACCAACGAGGCAGGCAGGCAACAAGCAGCCAGACTTCATCTAGTAATATATAATTGCATCGAAGTGAAGATGTTCAACATCGCTCATATACAAGCAAAGCTAGTCAAATGTTTGAGCGATCGATACGCGTCAAGTGCAGGAGACAAACACGCTTCACGCTAATGTCTAACAGGGTCTTCTCTAACGTGTCTCTTAAGTATAGTTTGGCTATTAGACTTGACTATTAGTTTGACTCTTAAGAATAGTTTGACTATTAGTTTGACTCAATACGCGCCCTTAGTCGCTTAGATGTGTGCCAAAGAGATTTACCTGCAATCTACCTCATTTAGCGGTTGAATAAATATTATCACCATAGAGTAACGAATAACGATGTATCTAACGTGTCTCTTAAGAATAGTTTGACTATTACACTTGACTATTAGTTTAACTCTTAAGAATAGTTTGACTATTCTAAGGGCCGGTATTCGCCATAGATTGACCGATACGTGAAAGCCTGTTCTTTGCTAATGTCAGTTTATTAATACGTGCCCTTAGTCGCTTAGATGTGTGCCAAAGAGATTTACCTGCAATCTACCTCATTTAGCGGTTGAATAAATATTATCACCATAGAGTAACGAGTAACGATGTATCTGAAGTGTCTCTTAAGAATAGTTTCACTATTCTTAAGGCCGGTATTTGCTATAGATTGACCGATACGTGAAAGCCTGTTCTTTGCTAATGTCAGTTTATTAATACGTGCCCTTAGTGTGCCAAAGAGATTTACCTGCAATCTCTTTTAGCGGTTGAATAAATATTATCACCATTGAGTAACGAATAACGATGTCTCTAACGTGTCTCTTAAAAATAGTTTGACTATTCTTAAGGCCGGTATTTGCCATAGATTGACCGATACGTGAAAGCCTATTCTTTGCTAATGTCAGTTTATTAATAGGTGCCCTTAGTGTGCCAAAGAGATTTACCTGCAATCTCTTTTAGCGGTTGAATAAATATTATCACCAATGAGTAACGAATAACGATGTCTCTAACGTGGCTCAGAATAGTTTGACTATTAGACTTGACTATTAGTTTGACTCTTAAGAATAGTTTGACTATTCATAAGGCCGGTATTTGCCATAGATTGACCGATACGTGAAAGCCTGTTCTTTGCTAATGTCAGTTTATTAATACGTGCCCTTAGTCGCTTAGATGTGTGCCAAAGAGATTTACCTGCAATCTACCTCATTTAGCGGTTGAATAAATATTATCACCATAGAGTAACGAATAACGATGTATCTAACGTGTCTCTTAAGAATAGTTTGACTATTACACTTGACTATTAGTTTAACTCTTAAGAATAGTTTGACTATTCTAAGGGCCGGTATTTGCCATAGATTGACCGATACGTGAAAGCCTGTTCTTTGCTAATGTCAGTTTATTAATACGTGCCCTTAGTCGCTTAGATGTGTGCCAAAGAGATTTACCTGCAATCTACCTCATTTAGCGGTTGAATAAATATTATCACCATAGAGTAACGAATAACGATGTATCTAACGTGTCTCATAAGAATAGTTTGACTATTAGACTTGACTATTAGTTTGACTCTTAAGATTAGTTTGACTATTCTTAAGGCCGGTATTTGCCATAGATTGATCGCTACCTGAAAACCTGAGGTGCGATTATGTAAGAATTGCCGATCCAATCGTCAAAGTTCGGCGTCAAAGTAAAATAAACCATATTAGAGCTCAATTTCGTGTATTCATTCTCATACATTTATGGTTTCGTACATACCTAACCGTATGAGAATGGATACACGAAATTGAACTCTAATTCAATGCTGTTATGGTTATGAAAACCTGTTCTTTGCTAATGTCAGTTTACTAATACGTGCCCGTAGTCACTTAGATGTGTGCCAAAGAGATTTATCTGCAATCTACCTCATTTAGCGGTTGAATAAATTTTATCACCATAGAGTAACGATGGCGATAGTAAGTTTAGATTATTATATACTAATACTTTGATAATTGAAAAAGGAAACTGTTAATGTCGTCTCTACGATAATGTTAAATATCTTTAATGAAGACTGCAATGCTCTTTGGGTTTATAGTGCTCTGAAAGCTATGCTAGCTTCAGAACTCAATAGGACTTATGCCATTACTTGGAAGTTAACATTGTTTTCTGAACTTCTTGGAATTTTAACATCAGTATAATATATAGACATCAATTTAGAGGAAAAATATATTATGATTATATAGTAAAATATTCGTATCCATACTTAGCTCAGACGACCATAGCTTACCCTGGAAGATCAAGAGCATCAGTTATAGTTAGTCATTAATTGATAATATAGTGTAAGGAACAATCCAGAAGTAGGTATTAATGAATACTTTAATATATTTGTACTCTCATTTGGAACTTGCACGAGCGAATGGTCACAACGTGTAGCGGTTCCACGAGAGATTTAATGTAATAAGATAAAAGTTAGCTAAACTTAAAGACAATATTCATTTGGTCTGGCCACGATTGCTATCGTTAAGCTCTAAACACAAAAGTATTCAATAATCGCTGAGTCTGCCTGCAGGAGACTGAATTACCATCGTCAAAACACTTGTATTTATACTAACTATTTTCAATATGGCGTCGGTATCCGCAGATTAAATGGAATGACATGAAACGAGTCAAATTGACTGATATTATACAAATTGCGATCTAAACACAAAAGTATTCAATAATCGCTGAGTCTGACTGCAGTAGACTGAATTACCATCGTCAAAACACTTGTATTTATACTAACTATTTTCAATATGGCGTCGGTATCCGCAGATTAAATGGAATGACATGAAACGAGTCAAATTGACTGATATTATACAAATTGCGATCTAAACACAAAAGTATTCAATAATCGCTGAGTCTGCCTGCAGTAGAATGAATTACCATCGTCAAAACACTTGTATTTATACTAACTATTTTCAATATGACGTCGGTATCCGCAGATTAAATGGAACGACATGAAACGAGTCAAACAGTAATAATGCTAACAACAGATTTACCTACAAACGAAGAACTAAACTAGTGCAATTCGAAATCAGATCAAATACGAAAGCTCTAGTAACTTCTCGATCATGACAAAACTTTTTTACCCACAGTCATCAAATCCGAATTGCTGATATAAGCAAAGATTTTGCACTCGACTTCGCAACAGCTAGCCGGGAGTTCGGGGGCTGATTCTGATGGCGTATTAAACGCATTAAATTTATTGCCCTTCAAAACTTTGGAAAGCGGTCAGAGATAAGTCAAAGCTGATCCCAAAACTGTCTTTGAGTTTGAATTTATTTGCTTACTAATCAAATTGTGTTTAACTTTGTCGAAACCACATAACATAGGTTAGGATCCACCTTAGTTGTACTCCATCATCCAAACTTCCATACTTTACTTTACTAATATTATAAATTAGTTCAATCCCTCTGTTCAATCTATTTTGATGAAATTTGGTACAGGGGTAGATGGTATCCCGGGGAAGGACATAGGCTTGTTTTTATCCCGGAAAATTAAAGATTCCCGCGGGAATAAAAAACTGTCTCTTCAACCGATTTTGATGAAATTTAGTACAGGGGTATATGGTATCCCGGGAAAGTACATAGGCTTGTTTTTATCCCGAGAAATTAAAGAGTTCCTGCGGGAATCAAAAATATTATTCCACGCAGACGTGGGAGTCGTGGGAATCATCTATTAATGTTTTAAATGCGAAAGTGTGTCTGTCTGTCTGTCTGTCTGCTACGTTTTCACGGCCCAACTAATCAACTGATTTTGATGAAATAGAGAAGATAGTTTACGTCCCGGGTAAGGACATAGAATTTTTATCCCAGAAAATTTAAGAGTTCCCGCGGGAATTAAAACCTCAATTCACGCGGACGAAGTCGCGGGCATCATCTAGTTCTTATAATAAACTGTGATAGTTTTTAGTAATATGGCCGATTAATGCGCGTTCTGTGTGTATATTATTCTTTAAAATATTTCTTCTCCTCCTCCCTTCTAGTCCTCTTAAAGGATCTCAGGTTATTTTTAGAATTGATTGCAATATTTTTCAAAAGGAAGACTTTACGAATTATTTTTACTTTGATTTATTCATCTCGTGATCCAGAATTTGTGAAAATATATCTCTATAAGACCCCGTATCTTTTAAACACTACGTGCAAATCACATTTGTGACTCCGCGGTTGGAGATGTACGGTCTATGTTCGTATGTCAGTCAGTCAGTCAGCCGGATTTCTTTTTTTTTTTATATATGTCACCGAAAGATTGTAAAAACCGTTAGATTATAATCTAACTCGCAAAATTGTAAACTGTCGAAAGATTGTGAACCGTTCAATGTTCTGAGTGGCATTTTTTGAAATATTCATTATATTTACGTTTTCTTGTCTGTTTCATGTAGGTTAGGTTAGGGTGCGTCATAAATCATCAGGTACATAATTAGGTTCTATTGGGTTACTAAACCTAACAGATTACAATCTACCGGAAAATAATTCGTTAAATTGTAATCTTTCGACACTTTGCAATTTCGCGAGTTAGATTATAATCTAACGGTTTTTACAATCTTTCGGTGACATATATATACCTGAATTAAAATACACACACGTCATTCTAATATTATACGTGCATGCTCAGGCAAGTCTACCAATATTCAACATGTAACATATCAGTCGAAAGTAATGTAGTTAACTAAAATAGGCTTAAAATAGTAAAGTAAAGACATTACAAAGAACATAATTGTCTTCAGTATAAACTTTGTGAAGTGTTTTAGGTAACTAAAACAGGCTTTAGCGCAGTGAAGATGTTAAACAACCCTAATTTGAGCAGGTGTGCAGATAGCACAAGTTAAATGTTTGCACAGTCGATACTCGTCAAGTGCAGTACCCTAACTCTGAGTTTTAATTCGATTGATCGTATGAGAATTCGATGACATTAGCGTCACAGTAAAATGGACCCAAAAGCGCTTGATTTAAAGTCACAAATTCATTACAACAGATTTAAATTTGGAAACGTATCGTACACGTAAACGTATATGAATGCATACACGAAATTGAGCTCTATATTCATACAATTTAAGTTCATTTCAGTGAATGAACTAGAAGTTTAATTCGCTATAATCCGCTACAGTAGACAAATCTGTGTGGTACAGTGCGTGTCTTTCACCTGCACACAGCACACAGATTTGTCTACTGTAGCGGATTATAGCGAATCGAACTTCTAGTTCATTCACTATCATGGACTTCCGCAAAGTAACGCCTGCTTCTATTCAATAAGTTCATTTTACTTTGACGCTAATATCATCGAATGCTCATACGATCAATCGAATTGAAACTCAGAGTACGGGTACAGAAAGCAAACTCACTCCGCACTAGTACTCAACAGTCTTGTCTGACGTGCTCCAGTGACCTATGCTTGCGCAAACATCCGTGTAGACTTTACTGCACTCGACATTAAGTCTACATTGCTTTGATTGATCCATGTCGACTTCATCACCTAATAGTTGTTGTGTAATTACTTGATATTGTAAATCGAACACTTGTGTGATACTTGACCCAGTTGTGTTGTATTTACGCCCTTATAACAGGTGGAGATTGCTGTCTATTAAATTTAAGTATTGATGCGAGCACGTAAAGTTTGTTTTGCACTGTCAAATTAAATTCAGCAGTCATCAATGTCAGAAGTTCTAATCTTTTCAATAGTTTGAACATATTTTTTGAGTTGACTTTCAAAACAACTCATATATTATTTAAAACTATACTTCATGTTAAAGCTCAATTTTATTTGACGGATTTTAATTTGTCTGATATCTTGGTGAAAAAGAACTACGGTTCTTCTTTCTACTTTCTTAAAACAAAAGGTCCGCGTCAAACGTCCGCATCATAAAGGAAAGTAACTGAGAATCAGATACACATGAGATGCAAAAAATCTCATTAAAATTATCAGCTTTAGGTACACCAATACAGCGCTATTTGCAGCCGAACTATTTAAAATATAATAACACTAGCTGATGCCCGCGTCTCTACCCCAATAGGGGTGAAATGGGGGTGGGAAGCTTACATAAGGGCTCCCAAGTTTTTGAAGTTAGAGACTTGAAAATCGGGATTTAGGTTATTAGTTTTAAGTTATAATAAACTGTATAAACAATTTTAGGAAAATCTACCTCACAGAGGGTGAAATGGGGGTTGTAACTTTGTATGAAAGTCCTGTGTTTTTGATGTTAGAGACTTAAAAATCGGGATTTAGGTTTTTAGTTTTAAGTAATAATAAACTGCAGAAGCAATTTTACGATTATCCACCCCAAAGGGCGTGAAATAGGGGTTGAAAGCTTGTATAAAGGTTACAAGTTTTTGAAGTCAGCATTAAGGACTTATTAGTCTTAAATAATAAAAACCTGCCGGTGCTATATAGCTGCTATAAGTAGGCCTTTTGCAGCGGGAAAATGTCATAGGAAATCAGAAATTGTACGCGGACGAAGTCGCAGGCGGCCGCTAGTAAGTTTATAAATTTGCACGGTAATTCTTGAATTTTCCGGGATAAAAAGTAGCCTATGTCACTCTCCAGATCCTCAACTGCATCACGCAAAAAATCACATTGAGCTATTGCTCTGTTGCACACGCTGCATGCATTCAAACAAACAAATACACTTTCGCATTTATAACATTAGTACGATTTATGTGAACAAAATGGTTAGATACGAGTGGGTATATGTGCAGTATTAAAATGGATCTGCTGAGAAAGATGTGCGGAAAATGAAAATCGCTCTGACCAAGAGGCTATCGTTTACTGGACACGGAGATACGAAACAAATTGTACTGATCTTCCAACCGAGTTAACTGAACTCAAACTCAACTCAAATCTTTTTTAATCAAGTAGACTTTTTCAAGTGCTTTTGAATCGTCGAGTTAATCTATCACTATTTCGGAATGCCATTCCTACCGAGAAGAACCAGCGAGAAACTCGCTTGTTGCTCTTTTGAAAAAAAATTTTTACAATTACATCAATGTGTAGATACATAAGTAACCGCAGTCCTAAGCATTGCTGTAGGAAGTCAAATCCATGTCTTTATCATTTACTTCTTGAACAGTAAATAAGCTATTTTTCAGAAGCATATTTTGAATGAATTTTTTAATCTTGAGTAATGCCAAGTTTAAAATAGGTTGTGGAATTTTGTTATAGAATAGAATTTCTATAAACTATTTTAAAATTGCTTTCAATTTCAGTCATTACTATCGAAACGGATAGTAGCCAACTCTACAAGAGATTCATTATTTCCTCACTCTCATAATCCGATGTTATAACAATCCACCTTCATTCAAAAGCACGTAGAAGTTTATTTGATTAAAAAAAATTTGAATATTGATCAATTTTAACTACTTCCTTTGCGTAATATGCCCAATCGTAGAGAGATTGGGCATATTACGCAAAGCCTTCGTGCTCTTCGAGGATTCAGGCACAGAATAAGCTTAATAATGTGCTCCCGACTGAATTTGGGCCACGGCGGCCTATCTCCAGAGAGATTAGCCATCTGTGTGGGACATATATGGTGCACAAATGTATGCGCATACACAGGTGCACTCTCTGTTCCTTTCCTCTCATAGCCCGATGGAACGAAAAATCCGACATGACCGGAGCGAGAGGCACGGGGTGATACACCGCCAAATTGCTAGTACTGAGAATTTCTTGTCAGAAAACCTAATACTTGTTAGGGCCTCGAACCCGGGATCTCGTCGGTATCAGTCGAACAGGCTAACCACTAGACCAACGAGGCAATCAAACATACTACTATTATTTACTTTCGCATTTATAATATTAGTATGATTCACAGTATTCGAGTTTATTTAGATTTCTATTTCATTTCGAATAATAAGGACCCTAAAACGGTTAGGTATACAAACATTATTTGACTTTATAGTTTCCAAATGTAGATTTTATGGACTTCAAAAGTTGAAATATGTTCAATAATTTTTATTTTACAGCTTTTTAAAATGTTCGTTCCTCCATGTTCAAACAATATACGATGCTTAGATCTGCCCTCTATACTTCTACGGCGGCCAGCGGTTTACAATACCGGTATAAAATTCCATTTTTCTTTCAAGAAATTTGAAAATTCTCATGAGAATTCCCGTAAACGTTCTACGGGAAATCAATTACCTACTGTCTTCTGTATAGCTTGTATAAACTTCTATGACAAATAATATATATATGTCACCGTAAGATTGTATAAACCGTTAGATTATAATCTAACTCGCGAAATTCTAAACTGTCGAAAGATAAGAATTTAACGCATTATTTTCCGGTAGATTGTAATCTGATAGGTATTTAAACCCGACAAAACCTAACCTACCTACCTACTTGTTTATTTATGTCGAACCCTAATCTAACCTGCAAGAAAGAGGCAAGAAAACGTAAATAAAATGAATATTTCAAAAATTGACACTCAGAACATTGAACAGTTTACAATCTTTCGACAGTTTAGAATTAGATTTAGATTATAATGTAACGGTTTTTACAATCTTACGGTGACATATACACTTAAACTAACAATTATTACCAAACAGGGCAGTTTTAGATACCACTACCACTACAGCCCATTAATGTCCCACGGCTGGGCACAGGCCTCCACTCCCATGGAAGACAGGAAATTAGAGCTTAAACCCACCACGCTGCTCCAATGCAGTTTGGTGGCCTTAAGCGACTGTAGCGGTTACCACAACGCAAACTAGATGGCGCTAATTGTATCTACATCGCAGAATAAGATAATCGACTTAAAACTTATAAGTTACCATACAAGCCCGAATCACGATATCGAAGTTTTCTGAGAATAGCGCTATATATAGACCGTTCCAACTTATAACGGTCGGACCAGCAGCCCGATTCTGTAACTCAGCGGTTATCAAAAAATGAAAGCCACTGACTTATATTTTTTATCCATTGAAGATTTACTATGAAATGTTCTTTCATCTTTTCATAGTAAACCTTTAATGGACAAAATATATATGTCAGTGGCTTTCATTTTTCGATAGCCACTGAGTTACAGAATAGGGGAGCTGAAGGGTCCCCGGGCACAACAGCAGCCCGGAGGAAGATCTTCCTATTGGTGCGGACGAGTACATATCACTCACTCGTCCCACTGCTGGGCACAGGCCTCCACTGTCATAGGAGAGAGGGAATTAGAGCTTAGACCCACCACGCTGCTCCAATGCGGGTTGGCGGGCTTTAACGACTATTATCATGTTAGTGATAATAACCGGGACCGACGGCTTAACGTGCTCTCCGAGGCACGGGGGTGAAACACCGCCATCTTCCTAACTCCGGGCTAGTACTGAGAATTTTTAGTCGGAAAACCCCAACTGATATACATTACATACAACAATTTATGAAAATTCTAAGTACGAAGTTCTAATTTTCTCGACTTGACTATCTGAAAAATTATACAGAGAAGCAAGAAGTACGTAAAAACGCTGACACTCCAAACGGTAAGCACCGTATCCTGGCACCGATTGCGACGGTGCTAATCCCGGAAATAATCTCACAGCCACTTGGAGACTTAGCAGAGGAAATATTAGCTCCTTAGCTAATGTTCGCTCCGTCTCCAGTTCAAGCTGTAAGCAATCTGATTGTGAGGAAATCTTCGCTGACAAAAGATAACGACTGGTCGAGCTACGACCAAAATCCTTATGTGCTGTACACTGTATATGGAAATAGATTTATGACATAGCGGAAAGTTTTCATATCTGACGACCTCCGTGGCACAGTGTTGGTCGCTGTTTTTTAACGTGCTGAAGTCCCGGGTTCGATCCCCGGCAGGGTCAATTTAGGAATTTATAATTACTGAATTTTCCCTGGTCTGGTCTGGTGGGAGGCTTCGGCCATAGCTAGTTACCACTCTATAGGCAAAGACGTACCGCCAAACGATTTAGCGGTCCGATACGATGCCGTGTAGAAACCGAATAGGGGTATGGGTTTATATAACTGCCATGCCCCTAACACTTTAGCCCGCTACAAATTAATTACTAGCGACGTTGTGACCGTGTCCAATGAGTTTGTGGAACTATACACTCTTTCTGCGTTGTGTCTTAGACGAAAGTGCTATATTAGTATCTACGTTTTGTCTGTGACATGACGAATAAACTGCTTTTCTTTCTTTAGGTAGTTTTTCATGCAGGACAACTTGTGTCACTTACGAAACGTTAAGACTCTACCACCGGTTCGGAAAGATACTGAGAAGAGCCGGCAAGAAACTCAGCAGTTGCTCTTTTCATAGAAAAGAAAAGGTTACAAACATGTAGACAACACAACACATACGTTACAAGTATCACACTGACTTGTGGGTCACTGGATGCGAGGCCGGTTGCTTCCATGCAACTTTGTCATTAATAAAATCATCGATAGTGTAATAACCTCGACTTAACAAATGCTGCTTAACATAGTCTTTAAATCTATGTAATGGCAAACCCAGAAACTCTTTGGGAACCATATTATAAAAGCGTACACTCGACCCCATAAAGGATTTCTGCACCTTACGCACACGATACGACGCTGTTACTAGCTTATGGCGGTTTCTAGTGTATCGATTGTGAGTATCACCTTTTTATACTGCCTAAAAAAAGGAGTATATTGTTTTCAGGGTTCATGTATGTATGTATGTATGTATGTATGTATGTATGTATGTATGTATGTATGTGAGTTTGTATATTCCACCATGACTTCTATACGCCTGATCCGATTTTGATAAATGAGGTATCGTTAGAATTCCTAGCTTATTTCGGGTGACATGGGCTAGTAAATTTTTTTAAAAAATTGATGGGATGACCACGGTCCCGCATTAAAGACTAAATTTGAAAAAAAAAAACGGAAATAAGATTAACTATATAATCATCATCTAGAAAATGATGAGTAGATTCCAAAAATATATAACACTATATATCAAAATCCAGTGATTCACAAAAAATATCATTTAATAAAATTGTGAATAAGATTCTAATTTAACTAGATTCATTTAGATTTTTAACTTTTTAGATCGTTTTTGGCAAGGCAGTCTTATTTTTAATAATTGCATATAAAGATTAATGTTCTGCCTAACAAAGACTATATTATTGTATATGTATTGTGAAGGCATTTTATCACACCAATCTCGTTAAATTTTTCACGAAGTATAAATAGAACGGCTGGCTCTTTTCTGCAAAACTAGACCCGCTTTGAATACTATATACACTACTTCATTATTTAATCTCTCCGAATTCCGAACTCATTCTAAACTTACAGTGAGCTATCTCGGAATGCGCTCATAAAGTTGTAAGGTATGTCATAAAGGCCGTGTCACATGTGAGCGTCACACGATAAGTGCGAATAAACGGAGTGATGGCTCCACTGAAATGACCGCTTGTAAAACGAGGAAGCTTTCCCGTGTTAATCTTGTTAACGTTGAAAACGACCATTTTTAACCGAGTCCGGGAGCGAGTGTTTATGTAATTAAATGAGTATGTGTGTGTGTGTGTGTGTGTGTGTGTGTGTATCTTTTCCCTCCATCTCAGAATTTTAGCATAGAATAAGTACAGCCAATTTTAGTTACGATTATGTAATCGAATGGGCCGAAATAATGGTAAAGACGTTGAAAACGACCATTTTTAACCGAGTCCGGGAGGGGAGAGTGTTTATGTACTTAATTAAATGAGTATGTGTGTGTGTGTGTTTGTGTGTATATTTTCCCACCATCTCGGAATTTTAGCATAGAATAAGTACAGCCAATTTTAGTTACGATTATGTAATCGAATGGGCCGAAATAATGGTAAAGACGTTGAAAACGACCATTTTTAACCGAGTCCGGGAGGGGAGAGTGTTTATGTAATTAAATGAGTATGTGTGTGTGTGTGTGTGTGTGTGCGTGTGTGTACGTGTGTGTGTGTGTATCTTTTCTCTCCATCTCGGAATTTTAGCATAGGATAAGTACAGCCAATTTTAGTTACGATTATGTAATCGAATGGGCCGAAATAATGGTAAAGACGTTGAAAACGACCATTTTTAACCGAGTCCGGGAGGGGAGAGTGTTTATGTACTTAATTAAATGAGTATGTGTGTGTGTGTGTGTGTGTGTATATTTTCCCTCCATCTCGGAATTTTAGCATAGAATAAGTACAGCCAATTTTAGTTACGATTATGTAATCGAATGGGCCGAAATAATGGTAAAGACGTTGAAAACGACCATTTTTAACCGAGTCCGGGAGGGGAGAGTGTTTATGTAATTAAATGAGTATGTGTGTGTGTGTGTGTGTGTGTGTGTGCGTGTGTGTACGTGTGTGTGTGTGTATCTTTTCCCTCCATCTCGGAATTTTAGCATAGGATAAGTACAGCCAATTTTAGTTACGATTATGTAATCGAATGGGCCGAAATAATGTTATCGAGATTCAGAACCGCTTTCGCATCACTACACATCCAACAATGTGATAGTTTGGATGTTTCCTACTCCTTCACGCTACAACGACTTAACCGATTTGGCAGAAATTTAAAATGGGGATAGTTTATGCCCTGAAGTAACACATAGGCTACACTTTTACATTACCTTATCCCGGAAAATTAAAGATTTTCCGCGGGAAAAAAAAATACCTTAATCCACGCGGGCGTTATCGCGGGCATCATCTAGTAATGTAATAAATGTTCACATTTGCAGTGTTTTTTTTTGTTTGATCACTTGCTGGTTTATCCTTCAATCATGCCGCAAAGCGTAGATCGACATGATTTTTAGGACACCTATTAGTCAATAATCGAGGACCTGGAGAGAGCATAGGCTACTTTTAATTTCGGAAAACTAAAGTCGGAAACAAAAATCACAAACTTTTGAAAACCCTTAACTGAAATGCGACGCTGGTATCTAAAATAAGTATAGATTAGCTTCAAAAAACTTTTCTATTTCCGTCGGGATTTTATTTTTGAATTATATGCTACAAATGTTTGCACCAAGACGAGAAGGGTCCCCGGTCCAGGCAAAAGATCCTCTCCCGGGTCGCGGAATCCGGTCCTAGCATTTCTCACCGCATCCCCGGGGGGAATATTAGCGCGCTCCCCGGACCCGCACTCACACTTATCACTTTTAGAGGCCCTTTAAAATTGTTAAACTATATCATTTCATTGGAATCTTGACTTCTAATCGATGTGCATGAAATGGAATGTAAACTTTTTCTTATTACAATTCATCTTCATTCACTCTCTCTTAATATTCGGATTTCAAACGGATCTCTGGATCGAAAAATAGTGTTCCTACACTCACTATGGGATAAATGAGAATTAAAATAACAATCAATTTAAACATTTATTTTGCCATTTAGTCGGAATTACAGCTTTCTAGTAATCACAGCCTCTGAGCTAAGCCGCTGACGGACAAACCGACTGTTTCAACTGTATTTATTTAACAGTTATTTGTATCAAAATTAAAATTGATACAGATTTGGTGGGTAGCACTGCAAAATTGCGTGCTCTTCCGTCAACTATCAATATTTGTAACTATATAAAAATTATTTCCAAAAAACCGACTTCCATATCCCCTGTAAAGTAAAAAATAATTTTGATTTCTACACACTATGTTGAAGTCGGGCGAGCCTAACAGATCAACTTTGATATACTCGCCCGACTTCAACATAGTGTGTAGAAATCAATATTATTTTTAACTTTACAGTAGATTTGGCAGTCGGTTTTTTGGAAAGAATTTAGAATTTTTAACTTTTAGTGTACTCTAAATCTCCACAGCTTAGAACTGTAGTACCCTACAGCATCAGGATTGAGGATTTGGAGTCAGATTTTTTATGGGACCACCTTTCAGACCAGCTTCTACTAACCACTGAAAAAAAATTTGGAAACCACGGAGATATGCACCGACATACATTCAAAAAAAAGATACGCGCCGAATTGCGAACCTCCTCCTTTTTTGGAACTCGGTTAACAATGCTCTCGTAAGACAGTGCAAATACATGAAAACTTTAAGGGTTCCTTGTTTACTACGGAACCCTAAAAAAATGATTAACATAGTTCGTGATGCTCATAGTCTTAAACATCGTAAAATAAAAACTATTACATTTTTCACTTGTTACTAACGATTTTACTCTTACAATGTAGATTCTAGAAAACCTGAAATTCAAGTTAGCCATAACTCAGTACGGATTTAGTATAATGGTGTTAAAAATTTAATAGCGGCTTTGCATAATGTTTGCAAAGGTTTTGATGTTTTTAGGAGCTTATCTGGTAAGCCCGGATATTCCGAATTGAAAAATTGTGGAAAGAAAATACGAACTGCGACGTGGGTTACCTTTTTAGGCACGTAGTATTTAATGTTTGATATTTTTTGATGCCAAATTAATTTTAAGGTGTTTATTTTCAGATTTGTTTTCAGATATACTAAGTAGGTATGTAAAAAATAATGTTGAATAGTTTTGAAAGGCTAATTTTCGATCTTTGATCAATCGAATGTTCAATGTTAAAACTTAGAATTAACGTATAAGTCTTAGTGAAGTGTTACATCTATTCTTCTTCCCTAAAATGTCTTTATAAAAAAAAAAATATATACACTGATTTTAACGTAGTCATTGAAATAGAAATAGGTACTAAAATTCTTCAACAATGGTCGTAGTAGTCCATTTGTCAGTACTTGTTTATAGTAAGTCTACCATCCGTTAAGTAAGTAGTTTCTTTAGAAAAAACTAACAAAGTTCAATGGTTCAAACCATAAAATCCAATTGGTAGGTATAATTGTAAAGTAAACCGGAAGTGCTGATTGCGGAAAAATGTGGAAACTATTTCACACGTAATATAAAACTAATCAGCAGTTGTAGGTTAGTGGCAGGTATAGGGGGGTGAGGGGGTGTGCGGGGAGGGGTGTAGCAGGGTTTTCATTACCAAGCGACGTTTTAGCCCGAGAGCTGGTAGCAAATTTTGATGAGGTGCTTGACAACAGCTGAAAGTTGTAAATAATGGTGGTTTGCTGCAATCACCTTAATGATTAATGCGACCAGAAATACGAGGCACTGCCTCTTAAAATTCAAAAAGTCATCTATTACGACATAATTAACAAGTCCCCATTGTCATGCTCAAGTAAAATATGTAGAATCCCTCGCAAACTTTGAGCTTTTATTATTTTACTAGATGATGCGTGTGACTTCATCCGCGTGGATTAAGTTTTTTTCGGGGGTAAAAGGGTCCTTCTCCGGGATTTTACCTAACCTATTCTACGCCAATTTCATCCAAATCGATTGAAATATTGTCTGTTAAAACGTAGCAGACAGACAGACACACTATCGATTTCATCATATTATTAGTATGGATTTTACCTTTATTTTCTTATAAGCTGATGCCCGCGACTTCGTCCGCGTGGATTAAGGTTTTTGTTCCCGCTGGAACTCTTTGATTTTTTGGGATAAAAGTAGCCTATGTGTTATTCCAGACTATAATCTATCTTTGTGCCAAATTTCATCCAGATTCATTCTGCCTTTCTGGCGTGATTGAGTAACAAACATTCATCCATCCATCCATCCATCCAAACTTTCACATTCACCTTATTACCTATAGATTTTAGCACTTGATTAAATATTCCCACGGGCTCTCGACCCATTTCTATATAAAGAGCTGACCATAATTCCGAGCTTAACACCTTTATCCAGCGTCCCCTCGTATTTGCTTTCAAATGAAATTATTTATCGGATTTCATTCCTCTGTCGCCATTTTACTTATTCCATTATTTATTCATATTTGTATTGATATGCTGCATGCAATAATATTATTATGAAAAGTAATTTTGTCTTGATGCACATTTTAAAAGTACGCATTGAAGACAAATGCGTTAGTTAATGTATTTTACAGAAGGTAACGCTCTATATATGAGGAAAAGTAAAAGGATTACATGCATAGTTTGTATCTGAGAACATGAGTTAAGAGAAACTGTTTTAACGAAATATTAAGTTGTTAAAGAAAGCTAATTGTGAGCGGTTAGTCCAAAACAATAACGCTGGATGCGAGAAAAGTCTGTAAGTAAGTCGTTATCTGACTCTCACCGAGCTTTAAATCGGTAGTAAGCGACAACTTTTTTGTAAATTTAGTGCGCAACTGGACTCCTGTTGAAAATGCTCTGTTGGTAATAAATAATGCCTCAGGAAATCGAATCCGGGAGCTCGTCATCCGCAGTCAAATATAATAGTCATTAGACCAACGAAGCAGTTAACAAATGTTCAAAGTACCTACCTAGATACGAAGCAGAATCACCATATAATGCATCGCAAAATATAGTTTATAAATGCGATTGTGATGACAAGATGAATCGCCAGTCTGAAAACCACAATACATCATCGATGTATTCGTACAAACATTCCATGTGCAATACGAATACATGACAGTATCGGAATAGCCGTGGTGAAGCTATGAGTGACCTTTTCATACAGACAGATCCAAGACGTTTGACATACATTCCAGCACTTAAAGATTCATGAAAACAGTTAGGTGTTTATTTACGATCCTACAATTTGACTGAAAATGTTCTTAATTTATTGAAATCGTTAAATTGTGTCCCTATTATTGACTTACAACTGTGTAGGTACTTACTTCTTTTTCTTACTTGACATGATTGATCCACGTGGATTAAGTGGAAACTCTTTAATTTTCAGCGACCATGCTGCCTACGCTTAAAGAAATACTCGTGCAATATTACTCGAAACGACAGTTTGATGTCACGTACCTCGGTGTTCCTAAAATAAGGATTATAATTCTAAAACACGACATAAATTTTTCAGATACAAATACATCTTCCGCTCAAGAATTAGTGATTACTGCCACCCATGAACACTTGCATACTCTACACTGCAATACATTCTCCATCGAGTTTTGACTTTTGAAGTCGGCGTTCCATTATGAAATCTGTCCGGTTAGAGGCTAATGTTTTTCGTAACTACTATAATATAGTGTATAGCTGTAGCAATGAATCTTGATTGAATTTAAGGCTTTCATAGCCCATTAATAATGAAAAAGGGAAATAAATGGTTGGATAAATAGCGTTTAAGTATCTAGGAGTGACATCGCGTGCCGGGAGCGTGTCAGGCGGATAAGGTTAGCCGTCATCGCCGTCTGTACTGACGGGTTGAGTGGCTTTGGACAGAGAAAAAATTATAGTCCTTACATGGACTCCTATAAAATAACTCGGCCCTTATCGATTAATGGGTGATGTAGCCAAGGGCAAATATGGCGGAACTTATAGTGGGGGAATTCGCGCGGAATCAGGTAATGATTATAAGCTCAAACTCAACCCCAAATCTTTTTTATTCAAGTAAACTTTGACAAGTGCTTTTGAATCGCCGAGTGAATCTACCACTGATTCGGAATAGTGAGAAGAACCAGAAAGAATCTCGGTGGTTGTTTTTTTTTAACCACTACAAGTTAGCCCTTGACTGTTTCTCACCTGAAAATCTCTTTGGAAAATAATAATATACAATTACATCAATGTGTTAACATAAGCAAGCCACAGTTCTAAGCATTGCTGGAGCGAGTCAAATCTATGCTCTTTTATCATTTACATAATCTTCAACAGTATAACAAGCTTAAGAAGCGATATGATAGGAGAGTGCTATATTTCTCGGCTTGATCGATCATTCATCATTTACGATTTACGTAACTGATTGAATGTAGATTCATTACTTCTAGAACAAATTTATGATAAGTCGGGAGTATACCACACCTTCGAAAAAAACAAGAATATACTGAGTTCTGACAAGAAAATCAGCAGTTGCTTTGTTTTAAAGAAATATGTAACACTTTACAGCGCGCGCGTCATTTTACAAGTTATTACACTGTTTTTTGTGCTGTTGAATGCGAAGCCGATGTTCAACAAATATACAGTCCCACCAAATTATCTGAACCGGCCAAAATTGGAACTATTTTTTATGCCCGATAAGTTTTTGTTTTATTTTTGAAATAAACTGTCAGATAAGTTTATGGGCCTATACCTAACTACTTACTGGGTCATACTACAATCGCTTAAAGCCGTATTGTTTTAATATTGTTGGCGTTCGTGTTCTAAAATTATAATCCTTATTTAAGGGACGTCAAGGTACGTGATATAAAACTGTCGTTTTGAAATAATACACCTTTATGATCCAAGAGCTGGCGACGAATTTCGGGAAGGTCCTTTTGGCGAGCTGAAATTGTGAAAAAATATAATTTCGTCATATTACCAGACCTCTTCAAAAATCATACTAATATTATAAATGCGAAAGTGTGTGTCCTGAAACTCGTCGCCAGCTCTCCGTCTATAGGCGATGGTAGGTCGGCCTCCAGCCCATGTTCTTTGAGAGTTCCCGGAGATTCCCATTATTCTCAGAGGATGGCCACCGAGGGGGTTTTAGTGGGTAAAAATCCCACATCACCTGCACTCTCCCCCAGGAGATCGGGTATCTTCTCTCCAGGGTCGGCCTAGTACCTACACACGATCAATGGGTATGATGACTGATTTTGAAAAATGGTGAGATTATGTTCGGAAGTATGTACTATTTCGAAAAAATATATTATTTGAGCAGAAAAATAAGGTTTGGTAGATAGATAATTGGCATTTGAAATTTAAATTTAAAATTTCACGCCAAAACGCTAGCCTGTGTCATGGCGTCGTTTTTGACGTCACTATGGTTTTTACCAACGTACTCTGTGCAGTGTGCAGTTAACAATAGTGTGATTATCAAAGCTCGAAACAAACAATTGTGACGTCATTCGCTTCTTGGCGTTTAATCCAATATGGCGGATTGATGTATTTTATAGTTTTATTTTATCAAAATAAATAGCAATCTCACTCGAAATAGAAAAATAAATACGTTTTTTATTATCCATGAATCGTATTTCATTAGATAAATTCATAATTTCATTGATTCTTGGTTACTGTCGTCATGCCTATTGTACGATTCAACGCAGCACCAAAACAAGAACGCGTCATTTACATTATGAAAGTCACTCAACCGCGCGGTCAAATCGTTTACAAAAAGCAAGCAAAGCGCCCATTCTCCGCGAACATCAAATGCCAGCGGCTCCACTAATTCAGCATTCACCCGAGCATCCGGCTCTATCTCTGTTTGCATCCTATTTAGCTGTGGCCATCGCTATAAAGACTCAAAGAAAAGCCTATCTCTGTTCCATTTGCACGTTTGCTGAGCTAACTTTGAGTTGACGGGTTGCGGATGTGTGCAATCCTTGATGGATATATGTTGGAGACTGTAAAACTGTGGTAAGTCATGTTAACGCGTTTTGTTTTCCATGGTACATATTACATAAACGACAAAAGCAACAGCTGTGATTCTAATGGGCTTTTGTCGATGTATGCCCGACTAGATTTGAATTTAGGCTGTTGTTGAATAAAATAACGCATAATTTATAGAACGGCTTCATAAAATCGTTGCAAAATATCACAACCACCACTACAGCCCATTAACGTCCCACTGCTGGACACAAGCCTCCACTCTCATAAGAGAGAGGGGATTAGAGCTTAGACCCACCATGTTGAACGCGTGGATTTGAGTTTTTTTAATAATCTATATATATAAAAATCAATTGCTTTTCGGTTGTCTCGCTATAACTCGAGAACGGCTGGGCCGATTTAACTGATTTTGGTTTTGAAATGTTTGTCCTAGTCCAAGGAAGGTTTAAACGGTGAGAAAATATGGAAAAATTGCGAGGAAGATAGGGCAGGACAACGTCTGCCGGGCCCACTAGTTAAAGATAAAAAGTAGCCAGTGTCATTAACTAACTGTATGCCAAAAACATATTATCAGTTCGTTTATCTGTTGCGGTGTGACTGAAGGATAATGCAACTCGATTGACACTAACAAACAAAACACATTTTGTTGGTATGGTAGTGATTTTAAATGAATTAATGAAAGAATATTTTTATTTCATAGACTACAGAGGTTCATATGTATTAGTTTCAGACTTATCCTATGGTAGTAACCTAATTTAATAAATACTACACAATATTGTGTAGTATTTATATTAAATAACAATTTATGTGTTAGTACGACTTATTCTATGTTAGTTAATACAATTAATACACTTACAAACTAAAGCTGACATCCAGTGCGCTTTGTAGGCACTGTCCTGTCTGTCAGCTATAACCTTCAGAATAATATTGGAACTACTCTCCAATCTACTTTTGCTTGAGGCGATCCTCTTCCGTATGATTCCATAAAACTTTTTTAATAAGCAGGTAAGTAATAAATTAAAAAAAAATATAACAATTGCATCTATTTATCAGGTTATGCCATTTTAGCTACAACTTACATTTTCAAATCGGCACGTTTGTGTGGTGTGCGTGAGTTCACACACAGGTGAGTGTTGGTTTAGCTTAATGTGAACGCCTCACTAGAGGTCGCCTGCTGTACTCAGAATAGCTACAGATATAGGGAGATACTTCGTCTTAAGTATGACCTTCTACAATTAATTATTTCCCAGGGCAAGATACAAGACAGAACCACGATACTATCAGAAGATAAGAAGGAGGTTATAGGTGAAATAACTTAATCTCAATTGTCGAGTTGAGAAATTATGATCAAAATTAATAAGATAAAATTTCAGCCACTTCGTCGATATATTATTTGATGCATGTCGCATTATTCTCTACTTTAATATACATAATCAAATTAAGCCCCAAATTGCCTGTAGCCGTCAAATCCGCTTACGGGCAGGTACATGTTTTGCTTTTACGTATTAATAACGTGTTTGAAAGGTTCGCAGGAACCAGCACTCGGGTTTAAGCGCGCCTTGTTATACATGAATTATTATAAAACGAACTCATACACTTCTGTAATGACATTACTTATTGGTGTAATTATAATATAGGGCTGAGTTTAGTCATATTGTAGACGATTAATTTAACCTCATTAAATGAGCTTCATTTAATGTAGGACCGAAGTATGTGTCTCTGACAATATGCCTTATTTTGACTGTAGCACCGGTTTTGAAAACATATTTCACTGTTCAAAATTAAAAAATAATGCAATAATTTATTATTTATTATACCACCTCATATTTAATTGAAAGAAAAAGTAATTTTTATTGCTATAGAAAACATACAATCTTACTAATATTATAAATGCGAAAGTTTGGATGGATGTATGGATGTGTGGATGTGTGGATGTATGGATGCTTGTCACTCAATCACGCCTCAACGGTTGAACGGATCTGGCTGAAATTTGGCACAGAGATAGATTATAGTCTGGAATAGCACATAAGCTACTTTTTATTCCGGAAAATTAAAGAGTTCCCGCGGGAATCAAAAAACCTCAAACCACGGAGACGAAGTCGTGGGCATTCGCTAGTGAGTAAAATAAACAAATAGAAAACACAGACTGATTTTATCTAGACTACCAATTTTGAGTAACAGGTTAATCTATTTCGGTTTGAACAACATAGTCCAACGATTTTACACAGATTTTTTTGCCCATAAGACTTCTACCATTAAGAGCTTCCCAAGGATACATTAAGATAAATAATTAGTAGGATATTTTACAGCCCTCAGTAATGGGGATCAAGCCGCAATAGTTATTTTTGTGGTTGTAAAATTTAAACTATATTTTGTTTCCCGTAGCACTGTGGCGTAGCAATGTGGCGTAGCACTGTGGCGTAGCACTGTGGCGTAGCACGTAGCACTGTCGCGTAGAACGTGGCTGCACCGCTACATAATCGGAATTCCTATGATTATGACTGTTAGTTTAAATCTAACGCTTCATTAAGAGTACTAGATGATGCCCGCGACTTCATCCTCATGGATTAATTGCCGGTTTTTTTGATTGCCGGGGGATGACCTTAATTATCCGGAATAAAAAGAAAATGCCTATATCCTTCCCCGGGATGTACCCTACCCCCATACCAAATTTCATCAAAATCGGTTGAAGAGATGGGACGCTAAAGCGTAGCAGACAATGAGATAGACAAACAAACATATAGACAGACACACTTTCACATAATATAATATTGGTATGGAGGATTATTTGAACATAAAGATAATAGATTTAAATATTACAATTTATGTCAAACAATGTTAATTAAAAGGGGTTAGTATTTAAAATTCTTAACTTTATTTATATTCATATTTCAACACTCTTATTTAAACCTAACGTTTTAACAAGAGTGTTATATAAATAAAGATAAGAGGTTCAAATATTGAAACGTATGTTACACAATATTTATTGAAAGGGTTTAGCCTGACGAGATCCCTTTGAATACATTATTAGCATGTACAGTTAAAAATATAAATCCATTACGCCCAATTCAGCCAATTTAAGGCGAAAGGTAAAATGATTCGCATCGATTTTTTATATGACTGCCTGAAAAAAGGAGTATATTGTTTTCAGGGTTCATGTATGTATGTATGTATGTATGTATGTATGTATGTTTGTGAGTTTGTATATTCCACCATAACTTCTATACGCCTGAACCGATTTTGATAAAAGAGGTATCGTTAGAATCCCTAGCTTATTCCGGGTGACATAGGCTAGTAATTTTTTTTAAAAAATTGATGGGGTGACCATGGTCCCGCATTAAAGACCAAAATTGAAAAAAAATAACGAAAATAAGATTAACTATATAATCATCATCTAGAAAATGATGAGTAGATTCCAAAAATATATAACACTATACATAGTTTAATATTTAGTGATTCACAAAAAATATCATTTAATAAAAAATGTGAATAAGATTCCAAAGGCTATATATGCAAATCGCTTCTTAAGGTAAACTCCAAAAATAATATAGCAGGGCAGTCGTATTTTTTAATTCGTTAAATCAATTTCACTTATTGAATATAACTTTGCATGAGATTGCCAAAATTAATCATTAATTTGAACTTACTTAGTTAATTAATTTAAACCTTATAATTCGTTAGATGGTCATTTTTGTCATTTTTTTAAATTACAAAAAAGAACCTGAATCAATTTTTACATTTCAGCCATCAATTTTCAAGTTTCTTAACGTGCTTTAGATGAAGTTTGACAAAAATTTGCCTATTTTCGTTTAAACTTTTTAAAAAGATGTTCAATTTTGAATTTGAAATCGATTGAAAGGGAAAATGGACCCCTAACATCTTATCTTATTTATTAATAATACCCCAATGTATTCTTGTGTCAGTTATGTACGACTTTTCCTATGTGCATGATGTAACTACCTATAAATTGAATTGCTTGTTACCTATTGCCTAAGCCATTCAACATTTTGTATTCCTACTACTTGTAATTCTGTTGGTAGTTCAAATAAATTAAATTAAATAGGCCTATTACACTGCACTTTCTACAGGGCCCTGTGGTAAGAGTGGGCGTGGGCGCTAGTAAGAGCGTCGCTTTTTACACAGGAATAAGGATCAATGTAGGGACCCTTACTTCCTAATTCTTATTACACTACACTGAATCAAGTGTAAGGGTCTCTGTGTAAAGTGCAATGCAATAAACCTGTTATCGAAAGGCTCGAGCTTAGCTAGCTAACAATTCTACCAACTTGAATGCTGAAATACTCTTTGACAGAGAAGAGGCTTGCGCGTCGCGGGTCTCAGTAATCGCCGCGACGCCGTGGCGGACGGACGTATCGCGTCTTCGCGTCTCGCGTGCTCCCGAGTGATTAGTGCTCACGATACGCTACCGAGTGAGGTGCTGTGCTGTGGATTTATATCTTGTGATACGTGCACGTGTGTAAGTGTACTTCGATAAACCAAAACGGGTTCTAACAAGTGTAAAATATACCCCCAACTTTGGATTCTTAAAACTAATGTAATGTGATCCATGTGCAGAGAGGGAGTCCACGTTAACTTCTAAAATTTGTAAGTTTATAGTTTAAGTGATAGATGCGAAGTTAAGCAATAAATGGAGAATATTCACATGGAAAAAAAATGTGTCCCAAATTGGGCGCCACTCAATTACATAAGAATTAACTGGCGCCCGATTCGGGATTTTTTATTTTATTAACTATCATACATAGGTCTTGAATTTCAAAATTTAGTTTCATGTTTATTAAGGGTTCATTAAAACTATGTAGACAATGTGAGCCTCGGCACGACGTATTATAATATTAATACGTGAGTATTTAGGCAATTTATTTGAAGGACAGTTTGGAGCATCCCCTGGGTTGGTCGCAATTTATACAAAAGATATTTTGGGTTCGGATCTAGTTTGTATCGGTATGCTGAACACGTTTAGCATTTATTAACAATGTTAGCATTATAATATCTGCCGTTCATGAAATATGTAGAGGACCGCTCAATGAATATTTCACATGTGCCATATTACTCGGAGAATTTTGGAAATGTCTGGTTATATTAAATATGTTTTGTATCCTACTAATTTAGAAACTATTATTTGACTCATACCAACTGAGACTATGTATAGATGCATCTTTTACGCCCACAATAATTTGTACTATTTACTCTAAAATCATTAGAATCATATGTAGGTATTGTGTACATTTTAAAGTACAAATATACCTATTATTCTTCTATCATTATTCTAAGACTGAATTAGGATAAACCTACTAATCTGGTAGTAAAGAGTCTGTCGTCCTTATTAATGTAAGCGAAAGTGTGTGTATGTTCGTTGACTTGTTCTTCAATCACGTCAAGAATTGTCATCAATTGAATCACATCAAAGAAATCAGATTTCATTCTAATAAAAATATTAATGAACGTTTCAAACATTCTATCTTAGTAAAAAGATTTTGAGTATATTTTTTTAAATTTATCGCTAATTGTTGCCTAATTGTGCAAAAAAATGAAAAACAAATCTATTCTTATTTCCCACGGATGACAATAAGAATTTGGATGCAAGTAGCTGATTTTGTAGTTGCAACATTAATTCATAATTATAATTATAATACAGGACACAATATTATGTCAATGCATATAGAATATGAATTCAGAAGAAAACTACAGTTACTTAAAGATACAGAAGAAGAAAATTATTATGCGTATTATGATATGGGTCTACGTCTTGACCGGATATCCTGTCATCCGCTACCTTCTTCATAACGTCAGACCTTAATTACTGACCCATAACCCACTGCTAATCTAACTGAGATAACTGAAAAAAATAACTAATCATCCTAAAACAGCTGACCCGATTTTCACCAAAAATATCTAATAACCATCAAAATAAAAGACGCCTTTATGTAACAATCCTGAATTTAAATAGGTTGCCTACGATGCCTCACACATAATATATTATGTATAGTAAAAATTACAGAGAAAGCTTTCGAACTTATAGGGTGCCTCTTTTGCGTCGGGGGTCAAAAATGGAATAGTCTATGCAAATTCCGTCCCCCAATTTCCCAGCAACATATACATAAACTTTGATCATATTTGAATAAAGTTAGACGGGCAAGAATTGCGAATCACCGCCCTCGCCTCGTTGATTACTTTTAAATCTGACTTGAACCGAAGTTGTGGGGCCGTCGATAATTTCCCCATTGATATTACCAGCCCCGGGATCAGAACTTTAACCTGGCGACCTCAAACACGCTGCCAAGCGTTCAAAACTTCCGTTATGACAAAAGTACCAAAGCTTTTGTTGTAATTTCACCAAAATATTAAAAAAAAATGCTATATCGTCAAATGTTTATTTGAAGTTAATAAAATTGAAGGCCTGAAAATCTCCGCGTAAAGTTTAAATGACGACTAAATTTTAAACTATGGGTTTAAAATTTTAACCCTAACGCCCCTTCATTCTTCGAAATATGTGCCCCACATATTTCGAAGAATGAATGGGCGTTGGGGTCCCAAGGTGCTTGAATGGCGGCCTCGCACTGTTAGGTTAGCTCCTTAGACGGCTGTATATTAAACGAGTAGCTGGGAGCTAGCAATGGTACAAGATCGTGTTCTATGGAGATCTATACAGGACAACTTCGTCCAGAAGTGGACGTCTATCGGTTGAGACGATGACGATAAAACCTGATACATTGAAAAATTTGAAAGTACGACTTCGCTATTATTTTATTGATCCTCTCTAACAGATACTCTATTTACTTACCAATTTACCAATGGTAAATTTACCGAAAGAATCCTCTCCGAGTCGTACTCCTCATTACTTTAAACTCTAAGGTTTGTAACGATTATCATTAGATATTAGTGATAATAACCGGGACCGACGGCTTAACGTGCTCTCCGAATCACGGAGGAAACGAAAAGGCCAAATTTGAATATCCAAATTCGGTCACCCATCCAGTTACCGACTTGGGTCAACGTTGCTTAACAATCGTATTCGACTGATATAGCGTTGTCACAGCTAGCTGGCCATTCGTTCCTCAAGAAAAAAGAATAATTGACTCTTAAAATTACCCCTGCCTGGAATCGAACTCAGTACTTCCTACTTAGAAGATTGATAGCACACAACGCCAGAGAGTTCGTTAAATTTTCTATTTTCTATTAGACCGAGGATCCGAACAAGACTTGCGACCTCAAAGACGCTGGGAAACGTTAAAAAGTTCCGTTATGAGAAAAGTAAGTTTAAACTCTTCTCCAAAACAATTTATTGTTTCCACGGAAAGATCTGTTTTAAACTTTTACTTAATACCAGCTTTTGTCCATACTGCTTCGACCGTACGAAAATCAGCTGTCAAAGCTTCATATATTTACCATATTATTATGCTAAATAATAATAAGTCATAGTCACAAAAAAAATAAAAAAAAACACGACTGCCTTGCCAAAAAATGAACTAAAAAGTTAAAATCTAAACTAATCTAGTCAAATTAGAATCTTATTCACATTTTTATTAAATGATATTTTTTTGAGAATCAATTGGTATTGAACTATAGTGTTATATATTTTTGGAATCTACTCATCATTTTCTAGATTAATCTTATTTTCAATTTTTTTTTCAACATTAGTCTTTAATGCTGGACCATGGTCACCCAATGAATTTTTTAAAATTTTACTAGCCTATGTTACCCGGAATAAGCTAGGGATTCTAACAATACCGTATTTATGAAAATCGGTTCAGGCGTATAGAAGCTATGGTGGAATATAAAAACTCACATACGAGTACATACATACATACATAAACCCTGATGGGCTGTGGAATGCAAATAGTTAGTAAATTATGACGTAGGCATCTGCTTGTTGCTTCTGCTGATGTTAAAGGGTTAAATACTTAATGGTTTGAAATTTAAGAATCAAAATCGAACTTAACCTGAGCAGAGCTGCGGGCAATATTCAATTAAATTTATTTAAAACATGCAGGACATGCAGGTGTCTCTTATGTTATGTCACGTTTTGACTCTCCCACCGGTTCGGAAAGCAGATTCTGCTAACAAAAAGACGGCGTTGCTCTTTTTTTTACAAACAAGATATTACAATTCGTAGGTTAGTATAAAAAAGCTAGTTTTAATTTATATTATGTAGTTACAGTCTGGCCTCAGTCTGTCCAGTATTTGCATGATGCACACATAATTAATGCATCAATATACGAATATGTAAAAGGTTAGTATTCCGTCACTGACTGCTGCACTTAGAGTCGCTTAGCCTTACTTAAGGATCTCCTTAGTCTAGATTTAAATTAAAATTTTAATTTAATTAAAATTCGAATACTTAGGAGTTCTTTAAGTAATAATTAGTGACGCTTAATTCGCAGTAAGTTATAATGGTAACAGATAAAATTAAAGTTATCCAAGCGTTCTGTCAAAAGCAGAAATAAATAATAAAGCAGTTAATAAATAGAAGTTCGCTTTGTTATTGTTCTCTGCCTTATACTTATTAACTAACTAGTCCAAAACTAATTATTTTTGAAGAAAATCAGGCATTTAGTCTAAAGCACGGTTAACACTTCAGATTTCAGTTATTTACAGACTAAGAGCAAAAATATTAAACGTAACCCATTAAAGGAGTTTGAAGGACGAGTGGTCTAGTTGTAACAACGCTTAACAGTCGATTGCGATTTTTAAGCAAAGTTGAACTTAGTCGGTAACTGGATGCGTAACCGAATTAAGAGATTCAAATTTGGCCATTTCGTATCCTCCGTGCCCCGGAGAGCCCGTTAAGCCATCAGTCCCGGTTAATATTATTAACGTCTGGTAATTATCGTTACAAAAATCTAAGCGTTTAAATAAGTACTCTGAGTAGAGTCGTATGCGAAAGGGCGTGAGATCCCACCTCATATTCCCAAGAAAACTCCTTCCATTATTTGATTAATCGAAACAAAAAGAGGTCACGACCCTCAATAATCCCTTCCTTTCCTTCGACCCTTCTCTCTCTGCGTTGTAATCCTCTTACGAGAAGAGAGAAGGAGTTTAATCCATTATATTTATCTAGTAACTGTATACAGGATATTTAGTTATATTGCTCCCAGTTAGTTTTATCTGGAACTAGTTTTAATGGAATCCCCGCGCACACAATGCTAAAGTTTTATGTTTGTATGGAAACTGGTGCTTACTTCCACGATTGTTATCTATAGTGGCCACCCGACTACATTTTACTCCTTGCTTCATCTGTTTCACTAAACTTACTCTCTGTGTCTCGCTAGGTATTTATTACGATGCCGTTTAAAAACCGACTAGGGAAATGGTTTCAATATGACTGCCATACCCCTAACAGGTAGCCCATTACCATCTTAGACTGCATTGCATCAGGTGAGATCACAGTCAAGGGCTAACTGGTAGTTAAATAAAAAAAATTGAGGCTTCCTCATTATCATCATCATCGCCAGCCTGTGGAAATCTACCGATGGACATAGGTCTTCCTTAGAGAGCACTATAATACCCGGTCCTCTTAAAAACAAAACTATACCGAAAAAAAACAATCTAAAACAAAATTGAAAGTCTGTTTTATTTGTTCTCGTAATTCCAACTAGACTATGTTTTCGATAATTTTAAACAGGTTGCTTGGGTCAACGACTTGTTTGAATCAAATTAAATATACTAAACGTATATACAAATATTATAAATACGAAAGTTATGATGGATAAATGTTTGTTACTCAATCACGCCTGAACGGCAGAACGGATTTGTATGAAATTTGGCACACAGATAGATAGATTGTCTGGAATAACACATAGGCTACTTTTTGTCCCGAAAAATGAAAGAGTTCCCGCGGTAATCAAAAACCCTCAATCTAAGCGGACGAAGTCGTGGGCGCCAGCTATTAGCAGATATTTTTTAAGGTAGCCAGGTATTGTTAAAACAATAAAATGGTAAATCGGTTGTTTTGTACCGAAAAAATCCCGAATAAAAAGGTGAAAAATATATCGCAAAACAAGCAACAATACAAGTCGAATTCAAAGTCAAAATATTTATTCAAATTGGTACCTACACAGTACACTTTATGATCGTCAAGAATACAACTTCCTACTATTATAATTTACAACGGTATCTTAAAACTAAAGCTACAAGGGTTCAAAACGCACCCTGGTCTGGAAGCCCACAAAAACTCACCTGGGTTTTTATACGACTGCTTGAAAAAAGGAGTATATTGTTTTCAGGGTTCATGTATGTATGTATGTATGTGAGTTAGTATATTCCACCATAACTTCTATACGCCTGAACCGAATTTTATAAATGAGGTATCGTTAGAATCCCTAGCTTATTCCGGGTGACATAGGCTAGTAAAAATTAATTGATGGGGTGACCATGGTCCCGCATTAAAGACTAAATTTGAGAAAAAGAATTTGAAAACAAGATTAACTACATAATCATCATCTAGAAAATGATGAGTAGATTCCAAAAATATATAACACTACAGTTCAATATCCAGTGATTCACAAAAAAAAACATTTAATAAAAATGTGAATAGGACTATAGTTTCATCCATCCATCCATCCATCAGCCTGTACTCGTCCACTGCTGGACATAGGCCATTTGGAGAGCACGCCACCACACACGGTCCTCCGCCTTCCACATCCATCCACATCCATCCACTTCCCGCCACCTTTTAAAGGTTTACTAGATTATAAGGACTATAGTTTAACTAGATTAATTTAGATTTTTAACTTTTTAGTACGTGTTTTGGCAGGGCAGTCATGTTTTTTGATTATGTAAAGTTGTTAACTAGGTTGGTAACAGCGTCATTGGTACTGTGTTGTGTCGGCTGCCGACAGTCGGCCGCTTGGTGCGAGCTCAACAAACAAACACCAAGCTGCCACTTGTTATAACTTCCCTGCAACTTTTAATTGGAATTATGGGAATCGAATCGCGTGTAACGGGAATTATTAATTGAAACAGGACGCCGTTTGACGACGTTAAACCTGTGAGTATACCCGTCGAACGCTAATTTTGGCTAGCCTAGGATTGTTATGGAGATTTATTTATTTATTTACATCTAATCATAACGGCAACGCCACTTACAGTAACTAGATGATTATAAACAATTAACAAGGCAATACAAATAAAGTTAAAATAGGGAAGAAGAATTCTTCTTCTTCTTCCCTATTTTAACTTTATTTGTATTGCCAATAATGTTATTATAAACAAGGTTATTCTATGCTCTCAGAGTACCTTAACAATTCAGAAACCAGGGATTTATTTCACGTTGGACAACTTGAGTCACTTTGTCCACTGATTAATGAAATGATTTATGGAATGATGTAGAACAACTTGAGTTGCTAGCTGATGGCCGCGATTTTGTCCACGTGGATTGAAATATTTTTGGTTTCTGCGGAAACTTAAATTTTCTGGCATAAAAAGGTGCCTATATCCTCCAGCGGGATACCTATTAAACTATACCAAATTTCAAAAGGTGGACCGTGAAAGCATAAAAAACAGACATAAAGATAGATAGATTTTTTTATATATTAGACGTTTACAAAATTTGTATGGATAGGTATCTGTTGTTTCTTTATAAAAAATGAAAATTGATTACGATGCTGTAATTAGTTTAGCAGCAAACCTTAATCACACAAGTTATTTAATTATATATTATTATTTTGTCGTACTTAATATGATTCGAATAACGTTGTGGAATTAATTACACTTTGGGGAGTAATTTCGGTTTAGATTTAATGTTGATAAGCACGCGCCGAACGATTTTTACATGAACGCTCACGTTACGGATTTCACTGTATATTTTTTAAGTTTCAAGCCTAATCTATACTAATATTATAAATGCGGATGATTGGATGGATGGTGTTATTCAATCACACCACTACGGCTGAACGGATTGGATGAAATTTAGCACAGAATTAGATTATAGTCTCGAATAACACAAAGGCTACTTTTTATCCCGGAAAATTAAAGAGTTTAGCTAGTAGAATTATAATAGAGGGCCAAGAGCTGTCGTTTATATAGCCTAACGGCTTAGCCTGGCAATTCAGAGAGTCAATAGCGCCATTGTTTTGGGTACATGCCCATGATCGATCATTTGGATAGCGTACATACGTTTTGTAAATATAAGTAAATTTTATTGATTTTTTGTAGTACTGTTTTAGTTTTTATTGTAAGTGCTTCCTCAATTATAGACGTTTGACTATAATTCTCATAAAAAAAGAATAATAATATTCCGTTATTTTCTCGAAGCTGTGTTACCCTAGTGGTGGAAACGTCCGGTGTTTGTACTAGTGTACGTGGTTTCGATCCCCGGGCACGCACTGCTAACTTTCGGAGTTAAGTATGTGCGTATCACTTACTGTAACGGTGAAGGAATGTTTTCCTTCGGCTCAGAGTTCTCCATAATATTCTCAAACGGTGTGTGAAGTCTGACAGTCCGCAATTGGGTGTTTGATATACATCCAATTTTTTTTGGTGATATTGAGGATCTCCCAAAAGTCATAATATCTTCGACCCTGTTAGTTTTATATTGAATAGCCGTTATAAACTTTCGATCAAAGTAAAAAAAAGTGACGTTTTTGATGACGTCCCATCAAACGTCTTTGATGACGTCGTCTAAGCGCGTGTGTTGACGTTTGATAAAAAGTTGCTGACTTGACTAGTTGTCAAATACCCAATTGGCTACCACGGTGGCTAAGTGCGGATTAACTAGCCTAAACTCCGCTGTCACGGAACTAACTATTACCTATTACGTCCACTGAGCGTCCTCTCAGACTGTGAGACCTGTGATGCTCAATAGTGACTCTAGGCTACTCTTTATTCCGGACAATCAAAGAGATCACCCGAGATATTTAAAATCCAAACGTCAAACTTCAATCTTTTGTATTAAAATAAACTTTTACAAGTTCTTTTGAGTCGTCGAGTGAATCTACCGAGTTCAGAATGACATTCCTACCGAGAAGAGCCAAGAAATTCGGCGGTTACTCTTTTACCCTTAGAATGTCATTATCATCAAAATTACAAGGATACAAAGAACTGCAGTCCCAAGCATAGCTGAAGCGAGTCACATTAAATCTTCTCGAAAATCAACAAATTGGCAGGCATCCTTTTGTTGTCAAAATCGTTTGAACAGCTGACGGCCTGTGAAAGCGTAGACAGACACAGACAGATACAGACAGACATATATTTATAATATTAGTTCGAAATTAGCACGGATAAGAATAGAGTTAAGGAGCATTAAGAAGATATTCTCTTCAGTTCAAGTGCTCAAGCTGGATTGAGTTGAGTCTAATTGCTCCAATTTAGATTCCCGAAGACAATGATCGCTTCGCTACGTTAGCTCCGCGTACTCGCTAATTATCAAAATTGCGAGCATTATCAAATCTCCCCGTCCCGGTACCCTCTTCAATTTCCCCAATTTAATTCTATTCTGGCGAATTTTACGCTCGGCGTACGGGAAAAAAAACTTTTTGAATAACAAATTTTTGTTACAAAATTTCTAAAGTTCACAAATTATCCAAAATACGAACAAAAGCGGATGCTTTCACGATAATTTTTTTTTTTGTTTAACTTTACAGTAGTCAAGTTATTCTTAAACTTTGTGATATGAGCCGGTTTAGAAATTCACTAAATTGGAGTTTTGTACCGGTTTCTCTCCCTTTGGGTTTTTATTAAACACAGTACCTTAATAGTCATATTATATGACTTCATTGTTGGATAAGCTCTGTTTGTAGGGCAAATATTGTTAAACACTGAGATGAATTGGATTAACAAAATTCACAGAATATAACTAATTACCTTCCAATGGATGATCTACAAAGCAAAACTTCTATGTTCTTTGTGTATAAATTTTGGACTAACTATACGGTTCTAAATTCATAGGTAAATTACTAAGAACGTAGAGGAATAGAAAGATATATTCGAATAACTGGTCTTTTAAAGGTAGGGGGTAAATGTTTTTTTATCTTCTACGAGTTAGACCTTGAATGCGATCGCATCCGATGGTAAGTGATGATGCAGTCTAAGATGGTTTATTTGTTAGGTAGCAGGCTTACTTGTTAGGGGCATGGCAGTTATTAAACTCATACCCTTAATTAGTTTGTACACAACGTACTGGAACGCTAAATCGCTTGGCGATCCAACTGGAAATAATTTGTAATTTCATTCAACGAACCGACTGACATGCAACTCGCCCTACATTTATAAAGCGGATTTCGACTTTAAATATCATCCCGAATCTGTGTCTAGTATCTAAATAACATAACCAGGGACACTAAGACAAGCAAAACCCTGGCTCAAGTGTAACAAAATGTCCGTCTGGAGACAATGGCCGATGTAATTGATGCGCTGCTCCGCTAATTATCGCTAAATATCCCTCTTCCGCTTCCCTTTCCCTTGTATGTTAGGCTATGTTTCCACCAGAGACATTCGTTTGAAACCATGCGAGTTTTTTTTAGGATTCCTTACCCAAATGATGCCAACGGGATCCTATTACTAACTCTGTCAGCGGGATGTACCGTAATAGGTAGCATTTAAAATTTCCACAGAGTGTTTCTATTGCTGCTATATGATTAACTAGATGCAATGTCCGCAAATTAATATATTTTTCTCTCTTTTTATATCTCTTTCCCCGGGATACAACATATCCTTGTACCAAATTTCATCAAAATCGGTTGAACAGATTAGCCGTGGACATTATCAGTATCAGGTAGACATTTATAATTATAGAATGGAAGTATGGATTGACTGCTCTTATTTTGACGAAATTTGGTACAGGGATAGGTTTCATACTCGAGATGGACATAGTCTTAGGCTTCCAAAAATCGCAAAACGTTTCTTAAGGGCCGCTAAATACAAAATGAGTTTACTACCTCGAATAAATAAAACTAGAGCTTCTATCACATTATACACTTTAATCGGATTAGTGTGACCATTTCATAACGATACTATAACATATTTTATTATGTTTAACGGAGTACTTGACGCTCTATTTAGCTAAAGGCTTAGCAATACAACTGAGTTACAATAAAACCGTTATTATCATAACTAAGTAGGTTAAATATACCTAGAAAGGCTTCAGCCGGTGACCTCAGAGTGCTGTTACTAAAGATTATATTTTATTATATTATATTCAAAGAACTATAACGCTGGTCATATATAATGTACGTCTTATACTCTACTACTACTACTCGTACAACCCACGCTGGAATTCAAAGCTTATTTCTCATTATTAAAGACACTTTAGTTTTGCTAGACGATATAGTCCTTACGTAGGATCATTTATTTACAATAAAGTAAAGTAAAGAAGCGCTACCTTATAATACTTGAACGTACTTGTACTACCATTAATTTATCATTACTTATAAATTAATGGTAATTACCATTAATTATGAGATCTGACATATTTACTAACTTAAGTTTTATACGATTTTAATATATTATAGGTACTTGGACTAACTCAATGTTGTCTTTAGAAATAATTATATAAATTTTGGATTATGTTATTAATTTAATGATTCATAAATTGTGTTACTTATTTACTTTATAAATTTGCATGTCAGCAATGACGAAACATAGTTTGTCATCTTAATTGTACAATGTTTCTTGCAAATGAACAATTAAACAATTAAATTAATCAAAATTTGTACGTCAGGGTTGCCTGCTTGGATATGCTGCAGCTTTTCATACTGTAACCATCATTGTAACACAAATTCAGACAAATAAATTCATTCTATTCTATTCTATTCTATTCATTTTGCTTTAATTTCCAAGTTAAAATCTCGGCAGTACACTTGTGCTATATGGTGACGCTTTCAAAGATATTAATGTACAGTCACGCCCGCTGCGATATTATGACGTAACTGGGAACCTCGACTTCCAACGGATACAAGGTAAGATGATGCATCGCTGTCCCGGACAGACTGCTGGAGATCGATCGTGCTCACTCCATCATACTCCGCGCAAGTGGGCAGGAATGTGTGCTGAGTGGTGAGTACCTACGTCTTATAGATAGGTGATAGGTAGGTACGTATGTTTGGTAACTGCCTCATTGGTCTAGTGGTTAACATGCAGCTATATTATGACGTAACTGGAAACCTCGACTTTCAGCGGATACAAGGTTAGATGATCCATCGCTGTCCCGGACAGACTGCTGGAGATCACCTCATCTTACTCCGCGTAAGTGGGCAGGAATGTGTGCTGAGTGGTGAATACATACGTCTTATAGATAGGTGATAGGTAGGTACGTATGTTTGGTAACTGCCTCATTGGTCTAGTGGTTAACATGCCGCGATATTATGACGTAACTGGAAACCTCGACTTCCAGCGGATACAAGGTAAGACAAAGCATCACCGGGGGGATGGGCGAGCGCTAGGCGTCGCTCACTCCATCATACTCCGCGCAAGTGGGCAGGAATGTGTGCTGAGTGGTGAGTACCTACGTCTTATAGATAGGTGATAGGTAGGTAGTC